>QLOH01000075.1:1200000-1800000 GCA_026901365.1 Sesbania bispinosa
CTTTCTGGTCTGAAAAGCTTTGGAGAGGGTCTTGGCTCATCAATTTGCTTCTGTTGTGCAAGTATTGTAATAGTTTGAGCCTTGTTTGTTTTTATTCTTTCTCATATTGATTGTAAAAGTCTCAAAAGAGGTGTGCAGGTGCATAGACTTCTTCTGAGCAGTAAGGGAAAGGTTTTCCTGTGATGTTTACTGAGATTTGGTGATCTCAGTGGGATTACAGAATCTGCAGAAGGTACTTGCAGTATTCTGGGTAGTGAATCTTCTGCAGAAGGTTCTGCAGTTGATATTCAGTTGTAAGACTGAGTTGGTTAGGTTGTTGTTGGCCCGAAGAGGCAGGTAAAGAATACTAGTGGTAAGGTTACCCAAGAAGATTGTAAGTTGTTTGAAAGAGTGAGAAAATCCTACAGGTGTAGGGACTAGAGGTAGCCTCAGGTTGGAAGATGTGAACCAGTATAAATTTCTGTGTGTCATCTTCTTTACTCTCCCTTTTTATTATTATTGCACATTACCTAACTTGAGATATATATTCTAAATAATTAAAACAAGATAACCATTACCTTCTGGAAGTTTATTTCTTTATACTTAGCCAAGGCAAACCCTTGAGCAGAAGAAGTATCAAAAGAAATTGCAGATAAAATTTATTCAATCACAATTCAACCCCCCTTCTTGTGATTGAAGCCAAAACTTCAATTGGTACCAGAGCTTGCCTCTAGGGTTGAACTTACTTAACAGTAAGAGAGGAAAAGATCAAGGGAAATGGATAATCATGGAGCTACAATGTTCATACCAGAAGGATCATCCACAAATAGACCACCAGCATTTGATGTAAAGGACTACTACTATTGGAAGGATAAGATGAAATTGTTCCTAGAATCCCAAGACATTGACCTTTGGGATATTATAGAAAAGGGAAATTTCATTCCAGTAACTAGAAGCACCACAACTCTTGCTCAGCCCAAAGAAGTAGAATCAGAAATACATCAAGAAGATCCTCAACCAAAAGCCAAAGAAGATTGGACCTCAGAAGATAAGCAAAAGTATCTTCTGAACTCCAAAGCCAAATTCTTTCTTCTCTGTGCATTAAGCAGGGGAGAATATGACAAAGTTGATGGCTGTTCAACAGCCAAAGAAATATGGAATACACTTAAAATAGCCCATGAAGGAACTGACCAGGTTAAAGAATCTAAAATCAATATATTGATTCATCAATATGAAATGTTCAGCATGGTTGAACATGAGTCTATTGATGAAATGTTCAGTAGATTCACTATCATTATCAATGACCTAAAGTCTCTTGGAAAAAGCTATTCAAACCAAGAGCAAGTGAGAAAGATCCTTAGAAGTCTTCCAAAAATTTGGAGACCTAAGGTAACAACAATCCAAGATGCTAAGGACCTTATTGTTCTAAAGCTAGATGAACTGCTTGATTCACTGAAAGTTCATGAGCAAGAACTCATGGATGAACTGCCAAGAAAAGGAAAGTCCATTGCTTTGAAAGCAAGCACTTCCAGAAGAAACAACTTGACTCCTACTGAAGTTAATGCTTTAGAAGAAGATGAAACATCATCAGAAATGGATGATGAACTTGCCTTCATCTCAAGAAAAATCCAGAAGCTGATAAGGAGAAAAGGCAAAGGAAAGAAAAGTTTCAACTTCAAGAAGGAAGGATAGAAAGCTGAAAACTCAAAGGCACAAGTCATCTGCTATGAATGCAACAAGCCAGGACATTTCAAATCAGAATGTCCCCAGCTAAAGAAAGATTCCAAGACTTTCCAGAGAAGGAAAGCTATGATGGCAACTTGGGATGACTCAGACAACTCTTCAGAAGAAGAAGATACTGGAGAAGAAGAAGCAAACTTATGCCTCATGGCTAGAAGTGATGGTGAAGAAAATGAGGTAATTACTTATACTCCTACTGCATACAAAGAATTAGAAGAAGCATTTGAGAATCTATTATCTGATTCACACACACTTGCACAAAAATGTGCACTTCTAAAAGAACAACTAGTTAAAACTAAAGAGGAAAATGAAAAGTTAAAAAAAGATAATGATAGACTAAGTAAAACTAATCAATATCTTCAACAATCACACTTTAAGCTATCAGAACAAGTAAGGATGATAAAAGAGAACTCTGCAGAAGATACAAATTCTGCAGCACTGCAGAAGGAAAACTATCTTCTACAGAAAAAGGTTGATGAACTGCAAATAGATTTAAGTATATTTGTTAGTAGCACACATAATTTGAATAAATTAATAGGAAGTGGCAGAGAAACAACTGATAAAAGTGGATTAGGATTTCATGAGGCAGGAACATCAAAATTCAAGAAAACTGTTTTCATTCCTGCTAAAAGGCAACCTCCTAAATGTTCTTGGTGTAACAAAATTGGACATATTGCTCAAAATTATTACAAAAGAAAAGGGAGCTAGAAAAGAAAAGTATCTAACCCTTCAGGACCCAAAAGCATTTGGGTACCTAAATCTTTGCTCTATTCTGATGTAGGAAAAAGGAGGATCCCTCAAGAAGAAAGAGCTATGGTTCTTGGACAGTGGCTGCTCAAGACATATGACTGGAGACAAAATCAAAATCATACTTCTCCACAAAATGGAAGGTGGAATAGTTACCTTTGGAGACAACAACAAAGCTCACATCAAAGGTATTGTAAAGATAGGTATGAAAAATTCTACCCAAATTAATAATGTATATTATGTAAAAGGGTTAAAACATAATCTTCTTAGCATAAGTCAACTATGTGAAAGTGGCTATGAAGTTATGTTTCAACCAACATTTTGTGAAATTAGAGAAGCATCTACAAAGAAGGTCCTATTTTCTGGTTTTAGAAGCAAAAACCTATACAACAGTTGTCTAGAAGAACTATCTGATCATACATGCTTTGCTTCTTTTGAAAATGACAAATGGACATGGCATAGGAAAGTAGGGCACCTAAATATGAAAAACATTTCCAAATTATCTAAGCTAGACCTAGTTAGAGGATTGCCAAAAATCAAATTTGAAAAAGATAGAATGTGTGATGCATGTGTAAAAGGAAAACATACGAAATCAAGTTTTCATCCTAAAAATGTCATCACTACTAAAAGAATATTGGAATTGCTGCATATAGATTTGTTTGGACCTTCCAAAACACCAAGTCTAGGAGGAAAGAAATATGGACTTGTTATTGTAGATGACTACTCTAGATTCACCTGGGTTTTATTTCTTACATCTAAGGATGAATCCTTTGATGCTTTCAAAATCTTCTCAAAGAAGATACAGAATGAAAGTAGCCATGTAATAACTTCTGTAAGAAGTGATCATGGAGGAGAATTTGAAAATTATTCCTTTAAAAACTTCTTTGATGAAAATGGAATTTTACACAATTTCTCCTGTCCTAGAACTTCGCAACAAAATGGAGTTGTAGAAAAGAAAAATAGAACCCTCCAAGAAATGGCTAGAACCATGTTAAGTGATAGTGGCATTCAAAAATACTTTTGGGCTGAAGCTGTGTCAACTTCCTGCTATATACTTAATAGGGTTTTCATCAGAAGCATCTTGAACAAAACTCCATATGAAATATGGAAAGGAATAAAACCCAATGTTGGATATTTTCATGTATTTGGATGTGAATGTTTCATTTTAAATAATAAAGAAAATCTTGAAAAGTTTGTGTGAAGTCTATTAATCAGTTTGAGCATTCAAACTTGACTCAAAGACTTAATATCCTGTAGTTTTAATGACTAACAAATAAGATTATATAAAAAGATTCTACTGAGAAAGGTATTGGTTTGTTGATTGTGTTTCAGGATGAAATAATAATCAAAAGATCAGGATCAGAAAAACAAATGCAGGATTTAACACAAAGAAGCTGTCTGAAGAATGCAACTCGTCTGAAGTACGCAAACTGTCTGAAGACGTGAAGACCATATGAAGACAACATAAAGCAGTCTGAAGAAAAGAAGCTGTCTGAAGCAAGGAAGCCTTCTGAAGAAAAGAAGCTGTCTGAAGCAAAGAAGCCTTCTGAAGAAACGAAGCTGTCTGAAGAAGCAGGACTCGTCTGAAGAGTTGGAGCTGTCTCAAGTAGTTCAACCCGTCTGAAGTATCAGTGCTGTCTGAAGTCTCACTTATGATGTGGCACTCTCTGCTGAAGCTTGTGAAGACTTTTCTGAACCTCTGTTGCACGTACCTTTTTCAAACACGTTTATGGCAAGAAATACAGAGACCTTTCCTGGTGATTTTGAATTTCATACACCACTGAGGAAATCTCTGCAACGCAGAAATTACAGCAACAACGATGACAGCTTTATAGCAGCACCAACGTTGTACTCTGTCAGAATTATGAAGACACCAAGAAGCGTGTCTCACTATGGATTGAATAGCATTCAATGCTTTCTCTAAAGGGTGGTATCACAACGGAAATATCATCATCACCAATTCAAAAGAAAGCACAAGAAAAGCTCAGGAGATTAAGCAGAAGCAACAAAGAGAAATGTTTGAATAACATATTTTAATTCAAACGTACTTTATCATCTGCAAGAAACAACCATTGAAAAAGACACCTCACTCAAAGAAGAAAGGAGAAATGGTGTCAGGAAGCAAACAGAAAAGGAGCTTATACAAAATAAGCAAGAGGACAAATCCAACGGATACCTCCTCATATACACTCCTAAGAAAAGCAGAGAAAATCAGAAGTCAGCTGAAGAAAATTAAAAGGATATCAAGAGAGAGAACATGCAAAATAATATCAAGAAAATCTCTCTAAAAGAGCTCATCTACAGAAGTGTCAGAACAAGACTGTCTGAACACATATCTGCTAAAGAAGAAGCAACCGTTTGAGACACTATTACATAACGGCTATATGAGCCACATCATCAACATCTCAACGGTATTATGAATCATCTTCAAATGGCTATATTCCAACAGAACATATAAATAGCCTCAAGGAAGAATTTGAAGATGTTGAACTCATTCACATGGTTCAATCAGTTGATCAAGATGCATCAGAAAATCCTATCAGTGTTGACCACACTTACTTGAATCAACTATGCTAGTCAAAATTGTAGTTGTTCAGTTGAACAACCTACCAGGCTGTGCTTAAATCTCATATGAACCAAGAATGGTTTGAAGCTGCAAGTATGCCTTGGTTTTTCCAATTATACGGGTGAGAATGTAGCCCATGGAAACCAATGGCTGGAGAACAAGGCTGGAGCTTAAAGTCAGTATCTACCTAGCCAATTCTCAGAGGATGTTATTCCTCTTATCAGAGACAGGGATTGTACTCAAACTTATACACTTCTATCACTGTCTTATCCTTGTACTTAGATTTATCCATTGTATTCTGAGTAGTACTCAGTTAACCTCTAGTACAGGAAAGGATTAAGTTTATGTTTCGTAGAAACTTAAACTTAGTTTAATTTGTAAACACTTTATGTGTCTGAGAGCCTGGAGAGGCTTGGTGAAAAAAAAAATACTTGTTTGTGTCTGGAGAGACTGTACTCGTTGTGTCTGGAGAGACTGTACTCGTTGTAGAGCCTGGAGAGGCTTGATAGAAAAGAATACTTGTTGTAGAGCCTGGAGAGGCTTGATAGAAAAGAATACTTGTGGTAGAGCCTAGAGAGGCTTGATAGAAAAGAATACTTGTGGCAAAGCCTGGAGAGGCTAGACTGAGAAAGAATACTGCATATGTTGCTTGGAGAGGCAGTTGAAAACAAAATAACACTTGTGTTGGCCTGAAGAGGCTGTGAACAATACTTGTATCTGTGGATTCAGATAGTGGAAAATCCAGTGGTGGTTTGCCTCTGGGACTGGATGTAGCTCACGGGTTTGTGGGTGAACCAGGATAAATTCCTTGCCTAAGTTCTCTTACCCTTATCTCTTATTAATTCTTTTTATACAAATCAAGAGGTCAGATTAGTTAATCTGATATTTTAAAAAGGGCACAAAACATCTTTTAAAATTAGTTTTTACCAGTCGTCTGAAAAACTTCAGACAGCCTCTTTAAAAGCATGTCTGAAATCTCTATGCCTAAGTTTTTCTTTAATCTCTTTACTTCCAGTTTTCATATTTATGTTGGAGTTTGAAAATTATTTTCTATAATAAACTTAACACAAATATTTCAATAAAATGACCTTTCATATGTATAAAACATGAGATGGCTCTTATATCTTTTGGAGCTTTACAAAGAATGTTCCTTAAAGAACTTCTGAAATAAATTCTCTGAAGCAAGTCTGAAAGAGATCAGTTCAGAAATCAGGAACAGACTTCAGACAACCTCTAGTCGTCTGAAGTATTTCAGAAACAGTTCTGAAAATACTCTTTGTAATAATCTTCAGAAGATACTTTGAGAAGCCTCTGTTTAAAACAATCTTAAGCTTTAGAAGAAACTCTGTTTTTCTTATCTTCTGCACGTTTTAACTATCTCTGATCTTAAGACTTGTTTTGAACATTGCTCATCTTCATGATTTAAATTAAAGATTTCCAAAAACTATCAAAAAACTTAAAACACTATTCAACCCCCCTTCTAGTGTTTCCTGTGGTTCTAACAGTTTGATGCAAAATCTGAACAAGGAATCTTTCTTGGATATTCTACAACTTCAAAAGCTTATAGAATTTATAATATCAAGAATCAAACCATAGAAGAAAGCATGCATGTTGTTTTCAATGACACTAATCCCTCTTATCAAGAGAAACATACAAAAGAATCGGATGATGAAGGGGAGCTACTGCAGAAGCAATCTTCTGACAGAAAAGGCTCTCCAGAAGATACAGCAGAACAGGGATCTCCTGCAGAAGGGTCTGCAGAAGATACTGATAAAGCTGAAGAAAGTCTTCCCAAGAGCTGGAAGCTAATCACCAATCATCCTCATGAAAAAAATCATTGGAAGCACTGCAGAAGGAGTCAGAACTAGATCACAACTCAGAAAAAATGGAAATAGTTCAACATTCTTGTCTCAAATTGAACCAAGAAATATAAATGAAGCCTTAGAAGATGAATCATGGGTAAATGCAATGAAAGAAGAATTGGATCAATTTGAGAAGAACAAAGTGTGGACACTAGTACCTTCTCCAGAAGATCACTCCATTATTGGCACTAAATGGTTTTCAGAAACAAAATGGATGAAGAAGGTAAAGTTATCAGAAATAAAGCAAGGTTAGTGGCTCAAGAATACAATCAACAGGAAGGTATTGATTTTGATGAAACTTTTGCACCTGTTGCTAGACTAGAAGCTATTAGAATTCTACTTGCTTTTACTGCTCACAAAATTTTCAAACTTTACCAAATGGATGTTAAAAGTGCCTTTTTAAATGGTTACATAAGTGAGGAAGTGTTTGTGCACCAACCTCCTGGTTTTGAAAAACCAAAACATCCAACTTATGTTTTCAAACTCACAAAAGCATTATATGGATTGAAGCAAGCTCCTAGAGCTTGGTATGAGAGATTAAGTAGTTTCCTTCTTAACAATGAGTTTTCTAGAGGAAAGATTGACACAACCTTGTTTAAGAAAATTATTAATAAAGATCTACTAATTGTGCAAACTTATGTAGATGACATCATTTTTGGATCAACAAATACAAAAATGTGTCAAGATTTCTCTAATCTAATGAAAGGAGAATTTGAAATGAGTCTTTTGGGAGATTTTAAATACTTTCTTGGATTACAAATAAAGCAAGCAAAATCTGGAATTTTCATATACCAAGAAAAGTATATTAAGGATCATCTCAGAAGATACAAAATGGAATGATCAAAATCCATGGGAACTCCCATGCATCCTTCTATAGTTGTAGACCAGGATGAAAATGGAAAATCTGTATCTGAGAAAGAGTATAGAGGAATGATAGGATCTCTATTATATTTAACTGCTAGTAGACCAGACATTCTATTTTCAGTAGGACTATGTGCTAGATTTCAATCTTCTCCAAAAGAATCACATGTTGCTGCTGTGAAAAGAATACTCAGATATCTTGTTGGAACCACTGATCTTGGTCTTTGGTACAAGAAAGGTACAAAATTTGACTTGACAGGATATTGTGATGTTGATTATGCTGGAGATAGACTAGATAGAAAGAGCACAAGTGGTGGATGTCAATTTCTTGGAGAAGCATTGGTATCTTGGTCATGTAAAAAGCAACCTACCATAGCTTTATCTACTGCATAAGCAGAATATGTATCTGCTGCAAGCTGCTGCTTTCAAATGTTATGGATAAAGCATCTAATGGAGGATTATTGCTTAAGGTACACAAAAATTCCTATATTCTATGACAATACAAGTGCCATAAACTTGTCCAAGAATCCTATACAACATTCTAGGTCTAAACACATTGATATAAAACATCATTTTATTAGGGATCATGTGCAGAAAAATGAAATTGAACTTAAATTCATTGAAACCAAGCTTCAAGTTGCTGACATTTTAACTTAACCCCTTGTAGAAGATAGATTTGTATTTATTAGAGAAAAATTAAATATGTGCAGATTATTAAATTGATGAATTGGTTAGTTTGATTGAAATTTAATTCTGTCATGAACACAGAAGATGTTCGTATCTTCTGTAGAAGGTATAATATCAATAAGGAACTATTCCTTCTGCAAAAATATGAAGAGCTTCTTCCTTCTGTTCAAGAAGAAGAATGTTCTTCTCCAAAGTCTGAACCTCATCTGACATATCCTCATAGTTCTTCAGAAAGACTGAACATCAATATTAGGAAAAGTCACTATCAACTTCTCATAATTCTCTCTCCTAGGTCAACTCTGAAAATGACACTACATGAGCAGTTGGGTGCTTAGCTCTCCAAGTGTTATAGATAAAAAGGTTCCTTTTGTCCCTTTAATTCGAAAAGAAAGATAGTTACACAAATTAGGTAATTAAATTTCTGACCGTTTGAAACAACAAATTGTAGAAATGCGCGCTATTCTCTCTCCCTCTCTTCTACTATAATGTTCTCTCTCCTATCAAACGGCTAGTTAGAATAGCTATATCTCAGCTAAGGAACTCAGTCCCTTCCTCTCCTAACCCTTTCTGCACTCCAAAAACAAAACTGCTTATCCTCTTCACCATACTCTGTTTTTCTGCTAAAAATGGGAATGAAGTCCAATGCGTGCAAAAATGCCTCTACCTCCTCACCCCTCTCAGAGGAAGATAATCCAGAACCATTTGAAATTACAGGGATGGAGATGATTCCATACTCAGAACCCATTCATGCTGAACCTTTATCCACAGAACCTCCCATGGTAGAACCTGTCTCAACTGCAGCAAAGCACTCATCAGCTTCACCTACTTCACCCATAGATAAATCACCAACTGAAGAACCAACACCAATATCAACTGAAGAAACTGCTCCTGAACCATTCAAATCAATACCAGAACCTTCTCCAGCCTTCACCAATGTTGAGTCTCAAAAATATCATAAGATTATGATGATTTAAGACAGCTCAATCCCTAAGTTTTAATGTTTAACAAATTTGGTTAAAAGAATTATCATGGATACATATGTTTTTAATGTTTTATCTATGATTTCAGCAAGCCACTTTAATCTTAATAAAGACTGTCTGAAGGTTCAACCTGTCTGAAGTGTTGAAGCCGTCTGAAGTGTTGAAGCCGTCTAAAGTCGTATTTTATGACGTGGCACATCTTGCTGAAGTTGTGAGAAGACTTATCTGAAGTTCTGAAGAGTCAAAGCTCTCTCTGCTGCACGCAACTTTTCAAGGCTTATTTTGGCAAAGACACAGAGACCTTTCCTGGATTGTTTGAATTTCATACACCATTTGGGAAATCTCTGCAGCGCAGTTTTTGCAGCAACAGCTGTGGCAGCTTTTGTCAGCAGCAACCTTGGACGTTGTCAGAAAATTTTCAGAACGCACAGAATGCTCAGGAGCATGTCTCACAACGGATTAAATAGCATTAAATACTATCTCTAAACGGTGATTTTTCAACAGATTAAAGACTGGGTATAAATACCCTTCATCTGAAGATCATTAACAAGAACAAGAACAAGAACAAGAGATTACATTTCAAGAGAAACAAAACGCTGCTAGTTTTACTCTGTAAAACATACTTTGATAAAAATTCTTTTTACATCATTTCATATATTCTGAGTATACCTCAGTTATTTGTACATTGTAACGGTTTAAGCTTCAAACTGGTTTAGTTTTAGAGCTTAAACAATCTTTTCTCTGTAAAACTGTTTTTGAGCCTGGAGAGGCTTGTTGCCTAAAGAAGACTTGTTTGTAAGAGCCTGGAGAGGCTTGACTGAAAAAGAATACTTGGTTGTAGAGCCTGAAGAGGCTTGACTGTAAAAGAATACTTGTAATCTGGTTGAGATTAAGAGAAAATCCAAGTACTTGTTGGCATTGGTACTGGACGTAGCTCACAGTGGTAGTGAGTGAACTAGGATAAATTCTGTGGCTAAGTTTTCTTACCCTTATCTCTTGTCAATTCGTTTATTCTAATCAAAGGGTGTTGAAAAACTGTTCTGATAATTTATAAAAGTAATAAACGTTTTAAAAACATATTTTCAGAACCTGTGTTAAGAAACTTCAGACAGCCCCTTTAACCTGTCTGAAATTTTATTATAAAAGCTGTTTGCGAAAAGCTTTCATAAATTATTTAAGAAACACTATTCAACCCCCTTCTAGTGTTTCCCTGTGTTTCTACAGTTGGCATCAGAGCTTAACTCAGGGTTGAGCACCTAACAAGTGTTGAGGTTTAAAGATCCAGATGGAAGCACAACCAAATAGCAGCCACTACATCACAGAAGGAGCCTCTGTGACAAGGCCTCCAGCTTTTAATGGTGTAGACTATCATTACTGGAGAGATCGCATGAAGTTGTTCATTGAAAGCAGCAACATTAGTCTCTGGGATATAGTAACTGAAGGTGACTATATTCCCATGCGTGGTAATGAACCCATTCCTAGGTCTGAATGGTCCATGGAGTAGAGAGCTCAGGTTCAATTAAATGCTAAGGCAAAACTCTACCTGGTATGTTCATTGAACAAAGTAGAGTATGAGAAAGTTCATGGATGCTCCTCTGCCAAGGAAATCTGGGATACATTGGCATCAGCCCATGAGGGAACTGATAATGTCAAACAATCTAAGATAAACATGCTTGTTCATCAATATGAGATGTTCAAGATGCATGAGTCTGAAACTATTGACCAAATGTTTGGTAGGTTTCAGACAATAACAAATGGACTGAGATCTTTGGGAAGATCTTATGAATCTGGAGATAATAATCGAAAGATTCTGAGAAGCCTTCCCAAGGCTTGGAGACCCAAGGTTACTGCCATATAAGAGGCTAAAGATTTAAACACCTTGAAAATGGAGGAACTATTGGGCTCTCTCAAAGTCCATGAGTTAGAACTTGGAGAGGATGAATCCAAAACTAAATCTCTGGCATTGAACACCAGGACCAGACGGACTAGGCATGGGAACATAAAAGCCATGCAAGCTGAGGAAACTTCAGAAGCAGATGAAGACTCTGAAGATAGCTCAGAAGAAGATGATGATCTTGCTCTTCTCAGCAGAATGATCAATAGGATGCTGCAGAACAGAGGAAAGTTCAGAAAGAACCAATACTCTACCACTAAATCAGGTAAATCAGGTAAGGATTTACACAATGACACAATTATATGTTTTGAGTGTAAACAAGCAGGTCACATGAAGGCAGAATGCCCAAGACTAAAGAAGAATAACTTCAAGAAGAAGAAGTTCTTCAAAAAGAAGAAGGGTCTGATGGCAACATGGGAGGATCTTGATGAGTCTACCTCAGAAGAAGAGGAAAACACTTCAGAAGAGGCCAATCTATGTCTTATGGCCAGCCTGCCCTCATCAGACAGCTCAGAATCTGAGGTATTTCCTTTAACCCTTCAAGAGATGTATGATAACCTGAAAGAAAGTTCCAAGGAACTCTTCAAAGAGTATAAGAATCTGTCCAAAGCCCACACAAAAATGTGTAGTAAATATGAGGCTCTTGAGATAGAAAATATTATGCTCAAGGAGAAGATCCTTGTATCTGAAAATAGTAGTTCACAAACTGTGTCTGAAGAAAATCAAAAACTTCAGAAACAGGTTGAGGAACTAGCAAAAGACTTAGCCAAATTTGTCAAAGGAACAAAAAATCTTAACATAATGCTTTGAAATCAAAGGCATTCCCTTGACAAAATTGGTTTAGGCATTTGTGATCACAACATCTCTGAACCTCCTACTGCCTTAAATTTTACTAAAGGAAAAAAGAAGGTTATTGGGTGTTCTCACTGTGGCAAGCCTGGACACAATGTGGCTCAGTGCAAACACAAGAGAAAAGCAAGACCCAAATCTAACAAGAAAGGACCCAAAAGAATATGAGTACCTAAAAACTTGATTATTCCTGTTGCAGATGTGTTTAACAAGACAAAGGAAACCCCACAAATGGTACCTGGACAGTGGATGCTCGCGACACATGACAGGAGAAAGGTCTTTGTTCCAAAACCTTAGGCCCAGAGCAGGAGGTGTGGTCACCTTTGGTGGAAACCAGCAAGGGAAGATCACAGGAATAGGGACTGTAGGTATGTCTCCTCTCTCCCTCATTAAGAATGTTCTTCTGGTAGAGGGACTGCAACACAATTTACTAAGCATAAGTCAATTATGTGACAGTGGATATGTGGTCTCCTTTACTAAAGAAGGATACATAGTCAAAGACTCTCTTGATCAAATCCTTTTTACTGCTAAAAGACACAGTAATGTGTACAAAATTGATCTAGAGGAGCTAGCAAGTCAAAATGTAAAATGTTTTATCTCTGTTGAAGATGAAAAACAGATTTGGAATCAAAGACTTGGGCATGCCAGCTTGAGATTAATCTCAAAGTTAGCAAAACACAACCTTGTTAAAGGACTGCCTAAGCTTTCTTACAAATATGACATTTTATGTGAAAGCTGTCTGAAAGGGAAACAAACAAGACACTCTTTTCAGAGTAAGAATGTTGTTTCAACTAGCAGACCTTTAGAACTGTTACATATTGACTTGTTTGGTCCTATTAGAACAAAAAGCATTAGTGGTAAGAAATATGGTTTGGTCATTGTTGATGACTATTCTAGATTTATATGGGTGTTATTCCTAAGAAGCAAGGATGAGACTTTCAGGAATTTCACAATATTCTGCAAGAAGGTACAGAATGAAAAGGATTCTGTATATCTGCCATCAGAAGTGATCATGGTGGAGAGTTTGAGAATGCAAACTTCCAACTGTTCTGTGATGAGAATGGGATCTCACACAATTTCTCTGTGGCTAGAACACCTCAGCAAAATGGGGTTGTAGAGAGAAAGAACAGAAGCTTGCAAGAAATGGGAAGAACCATGCTCAACTCTTGCAACCTACCAAGATCCTTCTGGGCAGAAGCTATTAATACAACTTGCTACCTTCAGAACAAAATATTGGTAAGACCAATTCTGAAAAAGACTCCTTATGAATTGTGGAAAGGAAGAAAACCCAACATATCATATTTTCATCCTTTTGGATGTGAGTGTTTATACTCAACACTAAGGATGATCTTGGTAAATTTGATGCAAAGTCTGATAAAGGATTTTTCATAGGATATTCTAAAACATCTAAAGCCTATAGAGTATTCAACTCTAGAACTTTAATTGTGGAAGAATCAATTCATGTAAAATTCAATGACAAGAAAGAGACTGATAGGGAACTATCAGATCTAGAAGATGATTTTTCAGGTATGGAGCTGAATGATCATAACAGCTTGAAGGATGAACAGGTGTCTGAAGCACCATCTGTCACTAAACCTCTTTAGACAAATATTGAGTCTCCGACAGATCAGACAGTATCTCAGAAAACTAACTGGAGATACAAGTCACATCATCCTAAGGAGCAAATCATTGCCAGCACTTCAGAAGGAGTTAAGACAAGATCAAAATTCAAGAATCTGAATTCTCTTGCTCTCCTGTCTGAAATTGAGCCAAAGAACATTGATGAAGCTCTGCATGATGAAGGGTGGATCCTAGCCATGCAAGAAGAGCTAAATCAGTTTGCTAGAAGTGATGTATGGACTCTTGTTCCTAAACCCCATGGGAAAACTATTATTGGAACCAAATGGGTGTTCAGAAACAAGTTTTCTGAAGAAGGTAAAGTGGTCAGAAACAAGGCAAGATTGGTGGCTCAAGGCTACAATCAACAAGAAGGTATTGACTTCACTGAAACCTTTGCTCCAGTTGCCAGGTTAGAAGCAATTAGAATTCTTCTATCTTATGCTGTAAATAATGACATCAAACTATATCAAATGGACGTTAAAAGTGCATTCCTCAATGGGTTCATTGAAGAAGAAGTTTTTGTTAGACAACCCCCTGGTTTTGAAGATACTACTTTTGCTGATTATGTTTTCAAATTGAAAAGGGCTCTTTATGGTCTGAAACAAGCTCCCAGAGCATGGTATGACAGACTGAGCAATTTTCTTATAAAAATGGCTTTGAAAGAGGAAAAGTAGACACAACCCTTTTCAGAAAACAATCTAACAAAGACTTTATACTTGTTCAGATATATGTTAATGATATTATTTTTGGTTCAACTGATTCTTCCCTATGTAAGGAGTTTTCTGAGTTGATGCAATCAGAGTTTGAAATGAGTTTAATGGGAGAATTAAAATTTTTCTTAGGGCTTCAGATTAAGCAAGATTCTGATTGTATATGGATCCACCAGGAAAAGTATACAAAAGAAATGCTTAAGAAGTTCAACATGAGTGATTGAAAACCCATGTCAACTCCTATGCATCCCTCTGCATCTTTGAGCAAAGATGAAAAGGAAGAACCAGTGAATCAAACTTTATACAGAGGAATGATTGGCTCTCTATTGTATCTAACTGCAAGCAGACCTGACATAATGTTCAGTGTTTGTCTCTGTGCTAGATTTCAATCAGATCCAAGAATTACTCATTACAAAGCTGTAAAGAGAATTTTTAGGTATCTGAAAGATACTACTAATCTTGGTCTGTGCTATAAGAAGAGTAAAGAATGCAGGTTAATAGGATATTGTGATGCTGATTTTGCTGGAGACAGAATAGAAAGAAAGAGCACCAGTGGAGGATGTCATTTCTTTGGAAATAACATGATCAGCTGGTCAAGCAAAAGGCAAAGCACCATTGCTTTATCAACAACAGAAGCAGAATACATCTCAGCAGCCAGTTATTGTTCACAACTGCTATGGGTGAAGTATCAGCTTGAGGATTTTAATATTCCTATCTCTGTTATACCTGTTCTATGTGATAATACAAGTGCTATTAATCTGTCCAAGAACCCCATTCAACATTCTAGGGCAAAGCATATAGAAATCAAGCATCATTTCATTAGAGACTATGTTCAGAAAGGTGTTTTTGATATTCAGTTCATTGAAACAGAGCATCAATGGGCTCATATTCACAAAACCCCTAGCTGAAGATAGATTTAAGTTCATATGAAATAATCTGAATATACATGCATTTTCTAAATGATTGTCTGAAATATGTTGTTGTCTGATATATTAAGTGTGTCTGAACTTATAGCTTGTCTGAACTTTGTGTGGGTGTCTGAAATTCTCATATGTCTGAAGTAACTGTTGACGTGGCTATCTGAGACGGTTGATTTCCATTATTTTAAAGTTTTGTCTCTTCCACTTCGCACGTTGCCCAATGTCTGCGCAGCCGTTACAGAGAATCATTTCATCGTGGGTCTATAAATACAACAGTAAGCGTGTCGAGGAAGTTTTTACAACTCTCACACTATCTCTCTCTCTTCAACAGTCAAGAAAGTTTTCTCTCTCTCTCTCTCGAAGCTTTTTCTCTACAACAACAGTGGCACTTAAGGCATCTTTTGCAAGAAATGTGGTCAGAACCAAGGGTGTTAACCTAGAGGAGCTTTAAGACCTTGGTAAGGACTTGGTTGGTGAGTTTGATGGAGCAGGGTGGACTCCATTCTTTGAGAACATCAACACTGCATGGCATGAACAAAGTGTGGTGGAGTTCTGGACTTATGCTAGAAGTATTCCCAACTCTAAGGGAGTATATACCAGCATCAAGTCTATTGTGCTTGGTTTCCCTGTGTTCGTTGATGAAGGGATTCTTTCCACCATTCTGGGTGTGAAAGCTGAAGGTGTTACCTTCACTCCAGGCTGGGAGGTGAAGATAGGTGGGCACAAAGAGTTCACCAAAATGTTGTATGGAACAGAAGAACCAGAGAGCATGAATGCAAAATACATTCTGGAGAAAGTCAGGGTTCTTCATGCTATCTTGGGGAACACCATAATCCCTAAGAGTGGAAGCAGGGATCATGTTTCAGAACTGGAGAGGTTCTGTCTGATAAACCTGATCAAGAAGAAGAAGATGAATCTTCCCAGCATCCTTCTGTTTCACATGCAAAAGAAGATCAGAGATTCTGCATCCAGTCTTCCCCACAACACTCTCATCACAAGGATCCTTATGCACTTCAGGGTTCCCATAAAGAGGTTGTTTGATCACAAAGGCCCAATTTTCTTTGGAGAGAACAACCTGTAAAGCATGCAGATAAAGCTGACTCCAAGGCCTCCATCTCCCTCTCTAAAGGAGAGCATTCTGTCTGAGAAAGCTACAAGGAGGAGAACAACCATAAAAGTCCTTGAGGATGAGCTTCAGGGAGATGTAAGGAAGAAGGAGTTCAAGCCTTCCAAGCCTTCCCCCCAGCAGAAGAGAAAGAAACTCCCTGTGAGGAGCTCAACAAAAGTTTCTTTGGAAGCTTTACAGCCTCAGGGATCTGAACCTGTTCAGAAGGCTCTGAAAAAGTCATCTGAAATTGTGGGTCAAACATCTGAAGCTGTTAAACCTCTGTCTCCTAAGCCAACTTCTGAACCAGAAGGAAAGGCTCAAGAGATGGCTGAGATTGCTGACTCTGAGGCAGTACCAGCAGAACCCTTAGCTGCATGTCCATCAGATCCTGGACTGATTCAGGTAGCAGCTCTTGCTACTGCATTAGAGCAAGAAGAGTTGGAGAAGAAGGCTGAACAAGAAAAAGTTGACTATGCTATAGTTGTGGCCTCTCAGCTTGCTATTGCTGAAGATGATAGGCTAGCTACTATAGCCCAAGCAACTAAGAAAAGGAAAACATCAAGTGCTCAGCAAAGGAAGAGTGCAAGGACAAAGCTATTTTAGACAGCCCCTGCACCACCTGCCAGAGTAACAAGGGGCACTTCCAGCCAGCTTGAAGAAATGGATGAAGCTGGTAAGTACCAAAATTTTGTTAAAGCAAACCTCTTTTTCAAAAGGAGAAGAGAAGAAAAAGAAAAGGAAGCTGTCAAAGAAACGAAATCTGAGGTTGTGAAGCCTCCTGTAAAAAGGCTCAAGGTGAGGTTTGACAATGTTACACCATCTCCAGCATCCTCACCTGAGAAGAAGGATTCAGAGATTCAAGAAGAAGAATCTGCACCATCACCACCATCATCACCATCATTATCCCTATCATCTTCAGAAGCTACACAGTCTGAAGATTTCTTAGAAGATCAACATGAAGAAGGCCATTCACAAGTCTGGAAGGGAGGTATGCTGCCTGAGCAGCTGAGGCTAGGTTCTAAAAGTAGGGATTTCTTCACAGAACCTACTTTTGACCCCTATGCATGGCCCCTTACTGATAGGCATTTTGAGTTAGCCTCTGAAGTTCCACACATCAGGTATGAAGGCCTGTTTACTGAAAGGCTCAGGGTTCCCAAATTCCCTAATCTATTTGAAGAGCTTCAGTACTTCAGAGATGAGTCCCCTATCTCTCTGCATCAAGGTCTTATCAAGCATACTGCAGCTGAAGTAAGAGCAAAGTACCAAGGAAGTTCAGATGATGCATATTATGGTCAGCTGGAGAAGATCAGAAAGGGTAAAGGCCCTGCTCATAAGTGGGCTCCTCTTAACCCTTTTTTGTTGACTCTTTGAAGCTGTTCAATGAGGATTGGAGCTTTGCTAGGCAACTATCAACAGAGGTTGAGCTGTTTGAAAGGGACTATCTGAAGCTGGTAGGCATGAGAGGGTACAGGCCCCCAAGGGCAATTTCCATCAGGCCAACCACAGCGATCTTAGTGCAACCTGATAGAATCATTCCCAGGTATCCCTTGGAGGAAGGCCCTGAAGACAAGTTTAAGGAGCTCAAGACTTATCCTAATTATCTGCAGATGTATGAGTTCTTGTCTAAAGCTGCCTGGAATAAGAAGTTCCCTGCAATGATCAAGAAACAAGGTGGAGGCTTAGATCATTCTTCCAGGGATTGGATGTGGTCATCCTACTGGAATATTAGAGAAGGTGTTGGATCTTCTTCTGGTACTTCAGGACAGGATGAAGACTCAATGACATATCCTGGTGCCTCTACTCTTGTGGATTATCAGTATGTCAGAGGCAGATTCCCTATGGCTTCTTTCACAGAGGATTGGCCTGTTATGATTCCAATTCATAAGTTCCACTTTGCTGTCAGCCATCCTGAAGACTATCATCTGCCACAAGGGTTCAGGGTTTTCAGATTCTATCATGAGAGCATCAAGATGTGCTATATGAAGTTGAGAAGGACCCTGAAGAAGAGAACAGAAGACTGAAACTGCAAGTCAAGAGGTTAGAGAAGAAGAATGCTGATCTGGTTGCTAAACTGGATCAGATTCTCCAAGAACAGTTGCAGATCAGAACTGGGCAAGAAGAACTGAAAGCTACTGTTATCTCTCAGATTGACAAGGCTAAAGAAGAGATTTCTGCTTTACTGATAGCAGCCTTGCTGAAGAAGAATAATGGATAGTCTATGATGTGTAGCCAGTCTGATGTTATCTCATTTTTGTGTTAATTTTCAGATTCTATATTTTTTTGTTTGTCTGAACATTGCTTTAATACAATCAGTTGTTGGTATCATGTGTTTTTATAAGCTCTGATTGCTTTGATTATATTGTTTGATCTGATTGTTATTCTTGATCTTGATTTGTGATTATTGCTCTGAAGTTCCCTTTTGATTGATGACAAAAGGGGGAGTATTAAAATCTAACAAATCTGAATCTAAAGTGGTTACAGGTCTCAGGGGGAGTATTTGAGAAATATTAGAAACTGTTAGACCTGAGAAGTATTTATCTGAGGGGGAGTTATACTTATATTACACTTATGATAATTGAAATCTCTTTTCAGATTTATTTATTTTAAATAAATTTGTCATCATTAAAAAGGGGGAGAATGTTAAGTCTCAAAAATATTATAAGGAAGATTATGATGATTTAAGACAGCTCAATCCCTAAGTTTTAATGTTTAACAAATTTGGTTAAAAGAATTATCATGGATACATATGTTTTTAATGTTTTATCTATGATTTCAGCAAGCCACATTAATCTTAATAAAGACTGCCTGAAGGTTCAACCTATCTGAAGTGTTGAAGTCGTCTGAAGGTTTAACCCGTCTGAAGTGTTGAAGCCGTCTGAAGTCGTATTTTATGACGTGGCACATCTTGCTGAAGTTGTGAGAAGACTTGTCTGAAGTTCTGAAGAGTCAAAGCTCTCTCTGCTGCACGCAACTTTTCAAGGCTTATTTTGGCAAAGACACAGAGACCTTTCCTGGGTTGTTTGAATTTCATACACCATTTGGAAATCTCTGCAGCGCAGTTTTTGTAGCAACAGCTGTGGCAGCTTTTATCAGCAACAACCTTGGACGTTGTCGGAAAAGTTTCAGAACGCACAGAATGCTCAGGAGCATGTCTCACAACGGATTAAATAACATTAAATGCTATCTCTAAACGGTGATTTTTCAACGCATTGAAGACTGGGTATAAATACCCTTCATCTGAAGATCATTAACAAGAACAAGAACAAGAGATTACATTTCAAGAGAAACAAAATGCTGCTAGTTTTACTCTGTAAAACATACTCTGATAAAAATTCTTTGTACATCATTTCATATATTATGAGTATACCTCAGTTATTTGTACATTGTAACAGTTTAAGCTTCAAACTGGTTTAGTTTTAGAGCTTAAACAATCTTTTCTCTGTAAAACTGTTTTTGAGCCTGGAGAGGCTTGTTGTCTAAAGAATACTTGTTTGTAAGAGCCTGGAGAGGCTTGACTGAAAAAGAATACTTGGTTGTAGAGCCTGAAGAGGCTTGACTGTAAAAGAATACTTGTAATCTGGTTGAGATTAAGAGAAAATCCAAGTGCTTGTTGGCATTGGGACTGGACGTAGCTCACAGTGGTAGTGAGTGAACCAGGATAAATTCTATTGCTAAGTTTTCTTACCCTTATCTCTTGTCAATTCGTTTATTCTAATCAAAGGGTGTTGAAAAACTGTTCTGATAATATATAAAAGCAAGAAATGTTTTAAAAACATATTTTCAGAACCTGTGTTAAGAAACTTCAGACAACCCCTTTAACGTGTCTGAAATTTCATTATAAAAGCTGTTTGCGAAAAGCTTTCATAAATTATTTAAGAAACACTATTCAACCCCCTTCTAGTGCTTCCCTGTGTTTCTGCAACCAAAACCAAAACTGTCTCAGCTCCTTCCTCCTCAAATATTCCCTCTGATATCCCTATTGTTAGAGCTAGAAGGTCTGAAAGGAATAAGGCCTCATTCCATACCATTGGAAATGATCCAAACAATCCCATTGGGATTGATTCTCCACCCAAACCCTCATCTCTTACTGGAACTCACAAATCCAGTTCTCAAACCTGTACAGAAGATGAGAAAAATACTTCAGAAGGAGGAAGCAAAGAAGAAAGTGATCCTTCTGAGGATCCTGAAGAGAGTGATTTGGACCTTTTTGAGAATTCTGAGATGCTCAAGGCATTCTCTGAGAAATGGAAATGGAAAAGCATCATTCCTGGTAGAGTATTCATGATAAGAGAGATAAGAAAAGGAGGATGGGATATTAGTCACTTTCTCCAGAAGCAAGGATGGGGAGATTTCCTTGTCTTTAAGGAACCGATATATCCCAGGATTATAAAAGCTTTCTATGCTTCTGCAAGCAACTATAAGAGTGATGGGAACTCTCTTGTTGCTGATGTCAAAGGTTCAACTATCATCCTCTCCCCAAGCATTATTGAAGAAGCTCTCAATTTGCTTGCATGTCAAAATCATCTATATGAAGACACTTGGTACGCTTCTGTAGGCATTTCCAAGGAAGAAGTTGTCAGAAAAGTCCTCAGCAAACCCAACCTACCTCTTGTCTCTAGTAAAGTAATCCCAATTTGTAGGCTATTCCATAAAATGTGCTGTTACTCCATTCTTCCTAGAGCTGGAACCTTTGAAAGGGTTACAGACCAAGACCTACTAGTTTTGTACCATTTGCTGATTGGAAAACCATTTTCCCTATCCTACCTGCTTCTTAGAAGCATGATTTACTTAGCCAATCCACAGAGAGCTTATGCTAGCCTACCATATGGCATGTTGTTAACCAAAATCTTCAGATTGTACAATGTGCCTCTAGAGGATGAAGAATATGAAGACAGTTGCACCTTCTTTAACAGAAAGAACATTAAGAAAATGAAGATGGTACATCCCACTCATTCTGAGCTATTTTCCAGCAGTAGCAGTGGAGAAGAAGAAGCTTCTTAAGAAGAAAGGGCTCCAAGGACTAAGAAGAAGAATGAGGTACTTAAGACCTTCTCCAGAAAAAGGAAAGGTCCAACAGTACCTGCTGAAGGTGGAGAGCCCAATAAAGCTCAAAAGGTTTCTTCTTCTGGAGCTTAAAAGGACTGTCCAACTCCTTCTTCCTCACATAACAACATGGACACCTCACCCTTTGAGGAAGATAAAGCTACTTCTCCAGTAGAGCATGCTTTTATAGAAGAGGAGTCTGCAGAAGAAGAAAGGGAGCAATCGCTTGCTTCTGCAGAGGGATTAGTTGTTAATACCCTAGCTATGCTTTACACTGCTCAGTCTACCTCTCCCACCATTCCACTCCCAACACCCCCCACTACTGTAGCTGCTCCAGAGGAAATAGCTACTAAGGAAGCAGTGCAGAAGGAAGAAACTCCATCAGGTCCTTCGGCAGGAACCTTTGGAACTGATCTGGTGAATCAATTCCTTGCTTCTCCCATTTTGGACTCCTCCATTCCTGCTACTATGCCCCTCAAAGACTCTATTCCTGCTGTGTCTGCTCATCTCTCATCTATAGAGACATTTCTCCATCAACTAAGTGCTGAGAAGGAAGGAATTCCCTCTGCTCCTCTGCAGAAGTAAGAGACTGCTGAACTTGAAGCTGCTGCATCTGAAGATGCTTCTCCCACTGCCCCGATTGAACCTACTCCTTCCTCCCAAACACTTGAGATACAAGTGTGGAAAATAAAGGCAGACATCAAGAAACTATTTTCTAATATCAATGTTCTGCAAAATTCTGTAAATGAGATGATTGAAAGGTTCACACAGCACCAATTTTGGTTCAACACCTTTGTCCTACCTGCCATTGCTCCTCAAGCACCACAAATGCCATTTAATCAATACCGGCCTCCTCAGAATATCCTCCAACCAACTACCTCATCATCCTATGACCATTCTTCACCCTCTAAGTAGAAGAAGATGATGATTCTGCTTCTCCTAAGGCTTATTAGATTCTTTTTGATAGATGACAAAGGGGGAGAAGTAGTATGTAGTAGGTTATGTGACATTGTTATGTCTTAGGAATCTGATAGGAGAGATCTTATTTGGCTTATTTTGTATGACATTGATCATGTCTTTTTGGATGATCTTGGATGATTTTTTTTTATGATTAATGAATGTTCAAATTAAACTATGCTTTTTCTTGCTGATATAAATTGCTTTACAATCTGATTAATTGATTAACTATAACAATAAAGCTCTGTGTGTGCATTCTTGAAACTTACATGAAATTTACAATAATCTAAATGACATAAAAGGAAATGATAAAGGTACATGCATACACTCAGGGGGAGTACCTTCAGAATTATAACAATGTAAAAATTGATAGGTTGTCATCATAAAAAGGGGGAGATTGTAAGGTCCGAGAATCCCTTAAAGAATGTTTTAATGATGACAACCAATCAAGGTTTACTTGGAATAATTCTGAACTTTAAGGACTAATGATTTTGTTCAAGTGAATGTTCAGAAGATACAGGTAAGCATTTGCAGAAGGAACAATTGAGCAACAAAAGAAGGAAATGAATGACACTTATTTATGAAGGTAAGTCCCAGATTTGACAAGAATGACAAATCTGTGAAAAATGGATAGAATGCATACTGAAAAGCAATAAGAGGCACACTGTCATTTGTCCAGAAGATCAGCACAACTTTCTAAGAGAAGAAATCATAATAAAATTGAGTTAGAAGGAAGATTCATTTTGAGACAGTAAAAGAAAAGCTCATTATTGACTTTCTAACATCAAGATATGCTTTCTTTTATATATGAAAGTAATTACCAGAAGATGGATGGCTGCTTATTAGAAGAACCTAAGATTAATAATTCTACAAAAGGAACATAATATGTCTTAAACTAAAGAACAGATTTAATTCCTTGTCTTCTAAGAACACAGCTGTACAATAAAAATAAAGATATTCTCAATCAAGCAAAGGATGAATATTAAAAGGATCTGCAAGAGAAGTGAAGCTCTAGAAGCCCTGCAGAAGGAATGGATTTCTGCAGAAGATACAAATAAGGCTAAATTCATGATAATCTTCTTCTTCTCATTTTCTCATGATTCCAATGGATCAATTAACTCAAGAATAAGTAAAAATACTATACTGGAAGGTTTCAACTTATTTGAAGAAGAATTTCCTTGAGAAACAGCCCAAAAACAGCCTGCTGAAGGAACCCTGCAGAAGGAAAAGCTGGTCAAACTTGACAGCTGTAAAGCTGTACTTGCTGCAACAGAGAAAGGGACATCTCCTTGGACCCAGCTGGCTGCCCAACGGCTATTTTGCTCCAGCCCTCTATAAAAGGAGAGTTCCTCCACACTTGGAACTCACCTCACTCCAGAAGAAACATATAAATCTGCTGTTTCATTGCTCCTATCTTCTGGAAAATTTCTCTCTCCTTCATAAGAGTGCTTTCTGGTC
Organism: Sesbania bispinosa; assembly: GCA_026901365.1. Lineage (NCBI taxonomy): Eukaryota > Viridiplantae > Streptophyta > Magnoliopsida > Fabales > Fabaceae > Sesbania > Sesbania bispinosa. The sequence goes on from QLOH01000075.1 coordinate 1,223,982, forward strand.
TGAAAAGCTTTGGAGAGGGTCTTGGCTCATCAATTTGCTTCTGTTGTGCAAGTATTGTAATAGTTTGAGCCTTGTTTATTTTTATTCTTTCTCATATTGATTGTAAAAGTCTCAAAAGAGGTGTGCAGGTGCATAGACTTCTTCTGAGCAGTAAGGGAAAGGTTTTCCTGTGATGTTTACTGAGATTTGGTGATCTCAGTGGGATTACAGAATCTGCAGAAGGTACTTGCAGTATTCTGGGTAGTGAATCTTCTGCAGAAGGTTCTGCAGTTGATATTCAGTTGTAAGACTGAGTTGGTTAGGCTGTTGTTGGCCCGAAGAGGCAGGTAAAGAATACTAGTGGTAAGGTTACCCAAGAAGATTGTAAGTTTTTTGAAAGAGTGAGAAAATCCTACAGGTGTAGGGACTGGAGGTAGCCTCAGGTTGGAATATGTAAACCAGTATAAATTTCTGTGTGTCATCTTCTTTACTCTCCCTCTTTATTATTATTGCACATTACCTAACTTGAGATATATATTCTAAATAATTAAAACAAGCTAACCATTACCTTCTGGAAGTTTATTTCTTTATACTTAGCCAAGGCAAACCCTTGAGCAGATGAAGTATCAAAAGAAATTGCAGATAAAATTTATTCAATCACAATTCAACCCCGCTTCTTGTGATTGAAGCCAAAACTTCAACCTTGACTCCCAAGGGTTAGGTTGTGATGGATAAAGCTATTAGTGGAAGCTCTTCAAAACCACTCTATGTCAAGCCTTTAGCCTCTATGCATCCAGATCCATAAATCCAAAAAGTAGTGGAAATTGCTACTGCCATTGAAAAAGAGGAGGAAGTTAAAATAAAAGAAGAAGAAGAAAATGACAGAGCCTTAGCTGAAGCTGCTCAGAAGGCTATGATTGAAGATGAGGAGTTTGAAAAGGCTGCTGCAACAAGAAGAAAGAGACCTTCAAAAGCAGCAAGGTCTAAACACAAAAGGTTGCTATCCCATGTAAGAGAAGAAGCTCTTACTCAAATAATTACTAGGAACAAATCAACCCCAAAAGATGATGCTGGGATTTTTCAAGAAGCTTTCAAGCAAGTTAGATCTCAGAAGGTGCTGGACATTAAGAAGGAAAGAATTTTGAAGAGGCAAGTAAAACTTGCTTCACCCTTTGTTCTTTATGATCTTACAAAGACAAAGTTGTATAAGAGGTAGCTTCAGGAAGCTGCTATGAAGCCCTTGCCTGCAGAAGAACCATAAAAAAGAATAAAAGTTAACTTTGGGAACCTTGATCCCAGTGACTTAGAAGATGATGTGAGTCCTTCTGAAGTACCAGTGAAGGTGGTAGAAGCTGCTACCATTGTTGATGTTGATAATTCTAAGGTTGAAAAACATGTTGCTGCTGAGGAAGACATCTAACCTGTTGCTGATAAGGTTGAAGAGGTTGCACCTGCTGATAACACCATAGGTGAACCTACTAAAGATATAGTTTCTAAAGTACCAAGTGTTGATAAGGTTGCAGAACCTCATGGTGATGACCCCATGGACATTGATCCAATTGTTGCTATTGTGGAACCCATTTCTGCTATACCAATAAGGATTGAACCTGCTGATTCACCAATTCTCCTACACCACAACCTAGATCACCATTCCATTTTGATCTCAATGAAGAAAGGATGTTTACACAATTGGCTCTTGTCCCTACCTTATCCAGTTCTACTGATTGGAATTATAAGGGAAAGTATGTTTGGAGAGAGCAAGGCTTGTTTGTTTATGAATGCAACTTAACTTGTAGGGAGAAGTTTATGAAGCCTAAGTCAAGAGATATTTCCAGGAGGCCATCATTTGACAAGGTCATGCCCATTTTATGTTTTGATGATTTTCTCATATCTGCTAAGTTTCCTCATAGATTCTACCAGTTTGCTCAAGCTCAAAGGAAAAGATTGCCTAGGTGTCCAAACCTTTGTGAAGAGCTGTTGTATTTCAAGAATCATCTGCCACTGCCCAAGCATATTGGTCTGCACTTACACTCTATGGAGGATGCCAGATTAAAGAGATTGTCCTAGGGTTCAGGGGGAGTATCTGATCAGTTAGAAAAGATCAGACAAGGAGTGCAACCACCCAAGCACTACTGGAAGAGAATTGATGTTTATTCACCTGACTATGTGAGGATACCTACTGAAGATTGGATTTTGATCAGGCATCTGAACTTGAAAGCTGAATTATACTCAAGGTATATTGCTGCAAATGTTGGGTGCAGAGATTTCAAGCCTCCTAAGCCACTTTCCATGAAGCCTTCCACTAAAATCTATTGGCAACCTGATAGAATTGTGCCAAGGTTACCATTTGCTGAAGGTCTTGAAGATAAAAAGAAGGAACCGAGTTTCTATTCTAGCTATATGGATCATCCTGAACCTCTTAGCACAGAAGAATGGGAAAGACACCCTGAAGTTCTAGAAGCCTATGCGGGTTTTGACCATATATACAGAGAAAGGATATGGGACTCATACTAGTATGAGAGGGGAAAAGAATGGTCTTGCTCAGGAACACAATATGATTTTGCTGACTCAATGACCAAGAGCACCCTTTCTGTTAAGGAAGTTTGTACCTGGTTTCCTAGAACTTTCCTTGGTTCCAAGCATGATGTTCATGAGGACTGGATTGTGCAGAAGTGGACTCCGGCAATTTACACCTGCTTGGTAGTGAAACCTGCTGATTATGGTTTTCCAAGTGGCTTTGTGGAGATCACTTTTACCTGGAAGTATGTGTCTGTCATCTACAAAGAAGTTGATCTCTCTGAAACTCTTAAAATAAGAGAAAATGAAATCAAAAGGTTGAGAAGAAGAAACAATAGACTTCAAAGCTTAGTGAGGCATCTAAATGCTGCTCCTGTTCGTCCTTAGAGTGAAGAATCTAAGCCCAACCTTAAGAGGAATGTTGGACCTTGGCAAGCGTACCAATGTCGCAATATTATAATAGTTTTTAAGTAAGGATGTCGAACCCATGAGGAACATTTTCAATCGAAATTCAAAGTTTTGCTTACTAGTATATGTACAAAAAGGGGTAGATTGGGTCATGATTAATTTTTATAACAACTAAAATAAACATTCATAAAAGTAATAAAATGCAAAGTAAAAGTTTAGGAAAGTTCAAGTGGGAAAAACTGGGATTGAATTTCATCTATCGCACCCTTCCATATTTTGGAAATAAAAAACCTATAGTATTTGAACTAAACAATGTTGAAGCATAAGCTAAAATCATTCACACCGATTCCTCCAATGTGAAATCCTTAGAACAACTCCCTAAACACGGATTCCTCCAATGTTTTACAAGTAGCCTAGCATTAAGAAAGATGTTTTAAAGCTATCGATAAATCGAAAGCCATTCCTAGCGTTTCCTAGCGATTCCTAGAGATTCCTCCAATGTTGAAGCATAAGCTAAATCATTCACACCGATTCCCCCAATGTGAAATCCTTAGAACAACTCCCTCAACATTGATTCCTCCAATGTTTAACAAGTTTCCTAGCATTAAGAAAAGATGTTTTAAAGCTATCGATAAATCGAAATCCATTCCTAGCGTTTCGACCTATCGAGCATTTTTCGTCCAAATCGAATTTCCGAAATATGTTCCCGCTACTTCAAGAAATCTAAATCAAGATTACTACTGAGTTAATAGAATCAAGCATTAAGAGTAGAACGAAAATGCCAATATTGAAAAGAAACGAAATTTCTATAGATAAATGAATCCAAAATACATCCAAGTTTGAATAGATTACATTCAATCCAAAAATAAAAGTTTAGCTACTCATAGAAGCACTTACAACCCAAGAGAAATGGAGGAGAAGAAATGGAGGCAAACCCTAGCAGAGGTCCTGGAGAAACTTCTTGAAGAGGACTACCAAAAGGCTCTCAAAATTCCTTTTATATTGTGCACAAGAGTCCCCTTTTGCTAGCTATCTGAATTTGGGCGTTAAACCTCCTGAATGGAGGTTTGAACGCCCAGTGATAATTACTTTCCGAAAGAGAGAGGGGACACGTGTGTTGCTTTTTCCACCAAAAAGGACGCGCGTTCAAACCTCCAGAATGGAAGTTTGAACGCGCAATTATTATTATTCCGCAAAAAGGCGCGAGCGTGTTTCGAGTTCACTTTTTCTCAAAAAGTAGCGCGTTAAAACCTCCAGAATTGAGGTTTGAATGCCCAGATTCAGAAAGGGGCGTTGGACCTCACTTTCAGACAGGGGACGCGCGTTTTAACCTCCAGATGGAGGATCGAACGCCCAAACTTGCTGCCAAAGCTATCTTTTCTCCTCTTTTGACTTTACTTGCTTTTTAGCTTTCCCTCCAAGTCTTAATTCCTACAAAAATATGTACATTTTTCATAAAAATAGCATCAAACTCAGAAATTAAATTTAGAAACTATATAAAATTAAAATCAAGCAATAAAAGGGAAATTAGGGGCCAAATTTATAACAATTATCACCTCAAAGTGCTAAAATTATACCCAAAAATTACTAATTCTAAGAACTTATCAACTCCCCCCAACTTAGCTTCTTGCTTGCCCTCAAGCAAGATAACTCAATCAAAATGGAGCAAGCAAATTAAAATCAAGTCATTGTTTGAACAAAATCAACTTTCAATCGTTAAAGCAGCTAGAACAATTAGCAACAACATTTTCAGCTCAAAGAGATCATAATTTTTAACCAGTCAAGGTCAAGATATGAGTACACTTCAGTTACTCTAGCAAACAGAGAAACAAAGAATTAATCTTCAAAAGGAACCACTCTTAGTGTATGACTCTGCTGGGTGAGTGTTTCACTCATTTCTCAAAATGATTGATTAGCACAGCCTTGCCAGTCTTTTTCCATCAAATCATAGACACAATATTAGCATGAATCCTAAGGTCTTTGAAGGTTGTAATGAGGCTGGGTTTCCAAGAATTATTGTTTTTCTGGATGCTCAAATTCACACTTTTGGGAATAGAGAGATTTTCTACAAGTTATGTATACTTTGCATTACCCCCAATTCTCACTTGGAATCCCTCTTTTCTAAATCAATCATCCTTCTTTTCTTCTTTTTCTTTCATTTCTATGTACAACCCTTTTTCTTTTCTTTTCTTTTTCTTTTTCTTTTTCTGTTTCATTTTTCTTTTTCACATAAGGGTTGTTTTTGACTTTTCACTCTTCTCTACATATGCCCAAATCATCAAGCAATTCAATACCCATTTCATTTCATAACTTGCACCTAAGCTCTCTTTCCCTAAGCATGGAGGGAAGATTAAATCAATTACATTTAAGGTGCAGGTTTAAGAATAAACATTCAGCTCAAATGGGTTATCAAAGAAAATTGCTTACTCCTAATGTAAGGTTGGCTATTTGGCACTAGGCTTTAAAGAAGAATTTCAACAAATTTGCCTAAGTCATTTTCATGCTTCTAATGATAGGTGATAATGGAAAATTAGGGCAAGACCAGCTTCACAAATCACAATGAGACTCTCAATTTTTCTCTCAGTTTCACTCACTCACTTGGCTTAAAAGAATGAGGTTCCTTAATCAAACCAGTCATTTGCTTAAAAAATTTGCTCTCTTCACCATCATGTACAAAATTCCATGCATAATCAAAATTCCGTTTCTTTTAGAATTCCAGATTTCTTCAAAATTTTTGAAAAATTCTGTTCTAGGCTGAAAAGATGAAATTGGAAAAATTGATTTACTTTTCAAACAAGACTTCCAAAAGAAAATTTTCTGTGATTTCCCTTCAAAATGTATGTACAAGGGAAATATTTGCAATGAATCCTGTAAAGTCAGTGCTGACCAAAAATTGCTATACTCCTCAGTCAAAATAGTGGTTTTAATTGAAAAGCAGTCAAAATGGCAATCACAGAGACAATGCATCCACTATCCAGACAATTAACACAATTTTTCCTACTACAACACAAAGCTATCCTACTAACAGTTAATGCAAACTCCTACTTACTGAAATTTAAAACTAACTAGAAAAATAAGAAAAACTGTAAAACACTCATTGAAGACAGTAAAACACCCCCTTTTTCACTGCATTGGGTCATCATCATCATCTTCATCTTGCTGTTGAGCTCCTGCACTGGATGATCCTGCTCCCCCCGAAAAGGAAGGCCTGTCCCCAGGCCAAGAGATATGAGCAACAAATTTCTCCGGTGTAGGCCATGGCCAAGCTTCGAGGACATGTGCAGACATAGACATGTAAGCGTTGTGATAAGAGTCATATCTGCCTGTTGGAGGTGAGTGTGTTGGTGTGCTAGCTGATTACGCTGGTTAGAGAGCTCCTGGCGCTGCATATAGCCCAAGATTGAAGGGTCCATTTGAAACACAAGAGGAGGAGATGGTGGAAACTGTTGGGTTGTTAGTGGAGAAGGTATGTACGGCTGACCCTGGCAAGAGGGTAGTTCTTGTTCTCGATTCCGGCAAGTTCTTTGAATGTACCTGAACTTAATTGGGCGCCGGATATCTTGAGTGCGATCAATGCATGTCACGCTCTTGCTTGAGCATAATTCTGTGACTAAGGATAGGGAAACCCAACCCTTTGTTAGCTGCTTTGTAGGTCACAAAGGTATGGATTTCTTCTGAAATTATTGTAACTGAGTCAATCGGGAAGCCACTCAAAATAGTATAGAGGAGATGGCAACGAGGCATTGTCAGATCAGAATTGTGCTTTATTGGCATTATGTTGGCCAATAAGAATGCCATCCACATCTGAGCTAGAAGTGTCATATCATTTTTGCGAATAAGACGGGGTTTCCCTGCTTGATTCAATTCATAAGAGCGCCCCGGTATACATAGGACGACAACTGTAGCATCATCATTAAATCCCTCATTGCTCATCTTTATTTGTTGGTACCTGCACCCTCCTTCTTGTGTCAGCACATCAGGGAGATTAAAGAATTCCCTAATGGAATCCCGATCATAACTCACCCACTTGCCTCTAACCCAATATTTCTTTTCATCAACTCCTTGTGTGACAGAAGAAGCATTTGCATAAAACTCTTTGACTATTTGAGGGTCAAATCAGAGGTACGGGCTCCCAACCATGTCCCAACCTCTTCTAATAATTTCATTGTTAAACTCACCTTCTTCCCCAGGTCCCAAAACTACACTCCTCTCGGCAATAAAAGGCCATCCCTGAATAGTGTCAAACCTTTGTCAATGCTCCTCACTTCTGAATATTATACTTGGTGCATTTGGCGGTGCTTGGGAGGAAGATTCTCCTCCCACTTTCTTCAAAGGGTTACACCGTGCTCTCATTTTCTTACCCATTCTGAAAAAATTACAAACCATGGAATTAGTGGGTAAACTTGAAATTCAATGCAATTTGCACAAACAATTTGCTTGTATGAAATTAAATGGAAACCAAGTCAAGTCATGTTTCATTTATACAAGCAACACATTCTCAAAAATTGTCACGACCATGATCTAGAATCTCCACTCAAGTGCTCAAGTGCTTATGATTAACATTTGTTTGTGGTGATAAAATACAAATTCGAAAATTGAATTTATCACTTTGATTCTAAGAACAATCTGGGAATTAGAATCAGATCCTCTTATGGGACTCTTTTAAAAAAGTAGATTTATAGTGTTTCAGATTTGTAAAAGGGCTTTCAAAAGTTCAAGTTTTCTAGAAAAGTGGTTGATTTGGTGCAGAATTTCACCAATTCAAACTTAACTTTGCAGAAACCCAGAAATGATATGTTTCAAGTTATTTGATTCAGAATTTTACCAAAGAACTTATCTTTCAAAAGAATTTAGAACCATTTGATTTAGAAATTCATCAAAGTTCCAAACAAAATATATTTTCAGAAATCAACCTTAACAAAATTTAACGAAAATTTAAGGAAAAGCAACGCAAAGATAAATTTCAGAATGTAAATTGCAGAATGTAAACAAAGAAAAGAAAATTGAATTGTACGAACAATTGCATTAAAAGAAATGGATGGGTCCATCACATACTTGTTTCTCTTAGTAACCTGTTTGTCGCAGTGAGTTCGGACGTGTAAGGTGTTTTCAGAGAATTTGAGTATGAGTGATTTGCCAACCCTTATTACATTAAGAGTTCACCTATTTATAGTTTTCTAATTCTAACGGCTAACTAATGTACATATGACACATCATCTAGCCCTATGTGCTTGCAACGTGCATGCTTGCCATATCTTCTGCTAACCAGAAAACTACCTTTCTTCTTTGAATTATTCAAATTTCTTCCACTCGGATGTTGCCATCTGTCCTTGATCAACAAACTTCAATAACTTCCCATAACTGTTTTCTTTTGTCTTTTATTTCCTCGAAAAGTCATTTTTAGATTTAGAAATCTTCTAAGTCTTTATGCACCTTGTTTTCGAGTTTCTGCTTTCTGCAAACTCGAAATCTTACTTTTCGATTTCTCGAAATCTTCTTTCTGGAATTCTGACTTCGTGTACTCGAAAATTCCTTCATCTTTAACACTTAGTTTTTTTGTTGATATTTGGATTCAATGAATCTCTTCTCATCTTCGAGATTTTGATTGCACTCTTCTCTGTGCTATGTGTCAAATTCCATTTGGTCAATCAAAAGGTTATGAAGACCACCGGCCACCGTCCACTTAAATTCAATATGAGAATTCTTCTTATTGGACGTCAGAATGGCCTTATTAATGACACTTAATTCTTTTTTACTCCTATAAATAGGAGTAGTTTTGTACAATCCTTTCATATTTCTTCATTCTTTCTTCTCCTTTTCCTAAATTCTCTTAAAGAATCCTTCAAAGAGTATGAAGAAGTTAATCTCTTTGGCTATTGCGTACAATCTAATCTGGAATGATTTCATTTTTGATGAGATTGATGAAATAGCCAAAGTCATTGGCTTTTCCAACCTTTATCTTTAAAGGTTTTCTTTTGGATTGTACGTGATAGCCAAATATAGGTTCATTTATATAATAAATGAATCTATTATTGTTTTCCCATGCCGACCTTGATTCCTTCCCCAAGTCGAAGGTGGTTCAACAAATTGGAAAACATATTCTCCTTTGCCTTGGCTCTATCAAAGCCTCTGGGGAAGGAAGAAGAGAAAGAGGCATGGAATACATGAGTCAAGGACTCATTCGAGCTTAAGACAGTTTCCTTTCTAATATCTTAGGTACTTAGGATAGCTTCCTTTCTAATATATTTCCAATGTATTCGAACTGATGTAATTCGAATTTGGATCATGAATAAAAGAACTATCACTTGCCTTTCGAATACCTGCAATGTATTATTTCTCGAATTTACACTTGTGTTCTTTTCGAATTCCTAAAGTCTTTTTGTCTTGACTTCAATCAAGAATTTTTCTAAGTTAACAGACTTATTATCAAAATTCGAAATGAGGTGATTTTACCTCTTCTGCAAATTCGAAATGGCATCATACCCTTGTCACTTGTGGAATTCGAAATAATTGAAAATCAAATCCCAACAAGTCCCCCCCCCCAAAAATAGTCTCTTTCAAGTAATAATCTATTTTTGTAGAAAGAGATATTTTTGGAACAAACTTTTGGTATTCCTTATAACAGTTATTTAAAATTTAAATGGAAAATTTACATATATGTTTCAAAGAAACCTTTCAAATTCCAATTAAATTAATATCTCAGTTACTTTTTGAAAGCTAACTGACTTCCCCACGTTTTTGGGCTACTGGCTCACGTTCCAAAAAACGTGTAATCATGATTGCTTTTTAAACTTTTTTGTAATCATGTTATTTCTCTCTCATATATATATTGAGTAAAAACCCTTCAGTTTCACTTTTCATCTTCAACCTCAAGAACTCCAACTTTTCTCTCAACCAGCGTCATTCCTTCTCACTCAAGGTATGATCTTTATCTCTTTTTGATAATTTTTTCTTATTTTTAACTTGAGTTTCACCGATTAAACATCTCAAAGGTTCTGATTTTACTTTTCCTGATGCATTTTCAGCTCATTTGTACCGTTGCATTGTTCTTTTTCTCTTTCTTCAAGAACCTTAAGGACTCCATTAATGGCTGCTGAAAGTCACACTCCGGTGCCCCTTGCTATTTGCAAAGCTGACCTCCTTGCTAGGAAAGACCAAGTCTATGTCCCTGAGCCTGAAAACGTTGAAGAAAAATTAGCTATCTAGAATTCCCAGGTACTTATCCCTTATTCCATTAGGAAAAAACACTTTGCTTTTCTTGGTCCATATACACCTCTTTCTTCTCTTGACCAATATGATAAGTTTTTTCCATGCGTACCAGAGGAGAAAATTCGAATTTTCAAATCTGTAATTCGATATGACCATGTCAAAAATCTTACTGATGTTTTTCGAGCATCTCCTCCTGCTCGAAAAGATTCCTATGTCATGTGGTTGTATAGGGTCGAAAGTACTATGGGAGCTGTTTGGAAGCAACTGGGTATTTTCGATCTTATTCAGCTAAGTAAATTTGATCTTAGCTGTAATCCTGCTCTTATTCTTTCCTCTTTTCTTTTCTGGGAAATAACTACGAACTCATTTCATTTACCCTATGGTATGATGACACCAACTTTGTTTGATGTAGCTGCTATTACTGGCCTTCGACCTGAAGGCCAATTGATCTTTCCATTCATGAAGGTTCCCGAACCAATTGCCAATCCAAACTTTGATAAATTGACTTATTCTAATTTCATTCAGAATAATGCAAAGTCCGGTAAGGTCACTGAAAATGAGCATGTTGCATTTCTTTTATATTGGTTATCTGCTTTTGTTTTCTGCTTAAGATCCAACCAAATCCCTAAGTCTTACCTTCCTATGGCTCAGATGTTAGCCAAAGGTATCCGAATTGACTTAAACAGGTGTCTTTTGGCTCATGTGTATGGTATGCTTTCTGAAGCTATATATACACTTAAGTTAAAAGATCCTGTTCGAAACCTTTGTGGTCCTTTTTGGTTCCTTCAACTCTAGTTAAATGCGATCTTTCGAAATAAATTCGAGAGTTCTGAACCTCTAGAATCTACACTTCCCACTTCTATTGAAGGTTATAGGTTATCCTTTCTTACTCCTTCCTCGAAAAAGGATCATGTTGAAAACTTTAAATCTTACATTTCATCCTTCTTGAAAATCAAAAGGCATTCTCCTAACCTTGCACCCTTTGCTTCTCGAACTCGAGGACCTGACTGGTTTACTCGAAAGTTCCCGTGTGAGAATCCAGATGAGGAAGCTGAGAGCTTAGAAATTTGGAAACAATTTTTGTCTCCTGACCTTTTATTCTGTCGTTTTCAACCTAAAGACTTTAAAGTCTTTCACTATCAACCACAACTTGTGGCTCCTCAGTTTGGTTTGAGCCAACTTCGTCCTACACCCTTCTACACCTCCAGAGATCAAATTCTAATTGAAGATTTAGTGGATGGTGAAAGGGTTTCAAGAAATTACAACTCTCGAAGGCCCAAAAGCCTTTTTCCCTTGAACCAATCTCCTTCGAGCTTTCCCATTACTGCACTTTATCTTTTGAAGAATGGTGGTCTCAATACTTTACTAGTATTCAAGTACATGAAGATACTTGCCTTTCGAGACTAACCAATGATCCTCCGCAGAAAACTATCAAGAAAACTAAAGGTACGCACATCAAAGGAATTGAAGCTTTCGAGAAATATTTTCGTATGTTCTATATTCCCAATAAAATCCATAGAACTATTTCTAAAGCAGCTCTTTGTTTAAAAGAAAAAATTTCTTTGAATCAACAGAATTTTAAACTTGTTAATCCCAATGGTACTACTGTTTTCGAAAAGTATTGTCCAAAGTTTCCTTCTTTACCAATAGCGAAATTTGGTTTAGCAAAGAGTTTATATGGTCCTGAATGGACTAGACCTGCAAGTTTTGATCTTCTTTTCAATAGTCTTAAGCCTCTTTCAAAAAGAGTCACTTTGACAAAATATACTGTGGACAATTATCCCTTTGTACCTCATGTGAATATAGAACATGTGAGAATAATTTCTAAGGACTTTATCGTTCAAGGTAATAACCAGAAAATATTTTTCCTTATATTTCCCACTTGTCTCAATTCTATACTCATAATTTTCTTCTCTTGTTCATAGCTCAAGAGTGTAAACTCTCGAAGGATGCTGAAGAAAACTGGGAAAGTGAAGAGGAGGAAGTTGTTGAGAAAAAATCAAAGAAAAGGAAAACTCCATCTTCTTCTCAAAAACCTTCTGTAAGTCCCTCTCCGAAATCTAAACTCATGTTATTCTTGAATTTTGAAGTCCTTGACAAATATTTTCCTTTTATTTTCTGTTAGACTACTGCTTCTAAATCTAGGAAGAAGGTTGTGTCTAGTAAGGTCGAAAAGAATGATGAACCTTCTGACAAAAGTCAATATGCTTCTGTGGGTAAGAAGAATAAAGCAGATGCTTCTAAGTCTTCTAAGAAGAAAACAGGGAAAGCAGAAAAAGATGAAAAGAAGAGTAACCTTGAGGAATCTGAAGAAAACTCTCTCTCAGAGGTAATTTTCGAATTTCTATCATCAGTTTTCGAAATTGTTTATATTTCGAAATGATCTAATGTCTCTTTTTTTACTTTTAACAGGAAAACACCCCTGAAAAACAAGTTGTTCCTTCTGAGAGCACAAATCAAAAAGAAAGGACAACCAGAAAAGAAAACTCCCAAGCAGAAGATTCTTTCAGTCATTCCACCAGGAAAGACTATTGGAGCTGTAAGCTTTCGATTTCCTTTTGTCTTTTAAATTTAGCTTAGAACTTCTCTCTGTTCTTTCTGACTTTAAAAAATATTTTCTTTATGTAAAATATCAGAGAGTTGGCCAAAGGTTTAAGGTTAAGGCATATAAAGAACAAATCCCAAGTGGGGTTGTTGAACAAGTAAACCTTTTAACTCTCTTTTATGACAGAAAAAAAATCCACTATTAATTTCCTCTTTTGTTTATCTAACTTGAACCATTTTCTGATTTCAGATAAACATTTCTTCGAGTTCCCAGGATGAAAGTGGTGGTAATGAAGAAAACACTATAGAGAGCCCACTTCAAGCCACTTCTTCGAAGAAATCCTTAACAAAGAAAAAGCCTTTGGAGAATATCGAAGAAAGTAACGAGGAACAAGAAGAACAAGGGGAAGAAAAAGAAGTTCAATCTCCTTCTGATCCAAACAATGATGATTCTATGGAAGAAGAAAACAAGAAAGACTGATCCTTCACCTTCTCGAGATCCAAATTCTCAAAGGACCAAGGATTCTGCCTCGAAGGAAATACAAACTACTCGTACTGAATCGGGCACTCCTGAAAAGGCTCCTGGTTTTTCGAGGGATTCATCTAGATCTACACCAGTTTACAATGCCAAAGACTTAGATGATTGCCTCAAAGACCTGGACGAGAATCCGTTCCTGATCCTAGATGTGCTTTCAGGAGAAGTTTCTTTATCATCTGCTCACTCTGAAGCTACAGTTCAGAATCCCTTAAGTGAAGAAGACTCTGTTGATCAAGTTCTCCAAAATTTTAAGAAGTTGATCTTCGAGAAGCATATGATGAAGGAAATTCCCAAGGATCGTCTTTATAGGGAGGAGATTGAAAGTTATCTTATTTATTTTGATAAGAAAGAATCTCAATTCTCCGAATCTCAACAAACCTGGGTGAAGAGTTTTGCTGAACTCTATCAGAATAGTGTTAAGACTGTAACCAAATCGAGCAGATCAAATCGAAATTGGCTACACAGAAAAGTGAACAAGCTGAATTGGTTGATAAGATTGCAACACAGCAAGATTACAGTGAATAAGCACGAACAGTCCATTCAGCAAAATTCTTTGAGAGTTGAGGAATTGGAAAAAGAAAGTCTAAGGCTTGAAGGCCTTATAAAGCAATATCAGGAAAAACTCGAAGAAACCAAGAAGGCTAAGAATGAGCTCGAAACCACACTCTCGAAGCAGAGGTCTACTCGAATGGATATTATAAATTCTGTCAAAGGTATTTCGAGAGATGCCAGTTCGAATTTCCAAGGATATTGAAACTCTGGAAAGGAACAACCTAAGTCTCAAGACTTACTATGAAGACCTCAGACATGACTTCGCCAAACTGAAGAGTGAAGCTCCTTTTTAGCCTATTTTTAGTTTCTTCTTGTTGTCTTTTATTCTGACTCTTTTATTTCGAGCATGGGCTCGAATTTCTATTGTTACTTAAACAATTTATTTCCCCTTTTGCACAATTTTTACTTCTTGCAAGTTTGGCTTATATTCTTTTAAGTATTTCCCATTTATCGTCATTATGCGCAAATCACCAACTAATTCTCGAATTGAATACACATTACTGGAAAACACTTTTTCAATCTCGAAAGGCCCTTCCCAATTAGGTGACCATTTGCCAAACCTCTTAGACTTTTTATCAATTGGCAGAATCAACTTCCAAACATAATCACCAATTTGGAATTCTTTTTTCTTGACTCTTCTATTATAACAACGAGTAATTTGCTCTTTTTGTCTAATTATATTTTCAAGAGCAACTAACCTTTCTTCATCAAGTTGATTTAATTCATCAAACATCAAATTCCAATAATCTTGAGAAGGTAACTCAAACTGTCTTTGTACCCTTATTGATTGTAAATTCACCTCAACTGGTAATATAGCATCATGACCATATACCAACTTATAAGGGGTAGTTTGAGTAGCTTCTCTTGGAGAATTTCTATAAGCCCAAAGAATTTGATTCAAAGTCTCATGCCAATTTCTAGGACGTTGCCCAATATGTCTTTTAATCAAAGCAATAATAGTTTTATTAACTGCTTCAACTTGACCATTGGCTTGTGCATAATAAGGTGTAGAAGAAAGTAATTTTATTCCTTTTGATTCAGCAAACCTAACCATTTTCTTCCCAGTAAACATAGTTCCTTGGTCTGTGGTAATGGTTTCCTGGTAAGTCCAAATCGAAATATAATATTTTCTTCAACAAAACGAATAATATCTTCTTGAGTCACTTCTCTTAGAGGAATTGCTTTCTACCCACTTGGTAAAATAATCAACTCCAACTAAAATAAACTTGTGATTTCTCGAAGAAGCTGGATGTATCATTCCAATTAAGTCTAAAGCCCATCCTCTGAAAGGCCAAGGCTTTATTATTGAATGCAATTCACTTGCTGGAACTTGTTGCACATTTCCATGCTTTTGACATTCTTCACAGGATTTTGAGAAATTGTGACAATCTTTGGCCATTGAAGGCCAAAAGAATAATTTTCTTTTCAGAATCCATTCCATTTTCTTTCCTGCTTGGTGAGCTCCACAAGCACCTTCATGTACTTCGACTAATGCTAAATAAGCTTCAGTTTCTCCCAAACATCGAAGTAAATTCCCATCAATAGCCTTTTTATAAAGTTCTTCACCTAGAATACAATAATTCAAATATTTATATTTCAAGTGCCTTTTATTTACCAGGGAAGGATTTTGGATAAGATTCACAATTTCACTTCTCCAATCATTTTGATCTAGAAGATTTATATTATGGATTTCAAATTCCTTCATTGGAAACCTTCTCTGAATATCACTAATTTTTCTTAGAGTTCCGATAGAGATTCTATATCCAGAAGCTATTTGAGCCAATTCATTGGCTTCAAAATTTTGACCTCTGGGAATGTGTTCAATTTTTACTTCGTCAAACATTTCCAGAAGTTTATTGGCTTGAACCAAATACTTAGCCAATTTTGGATCTAAACATTTATATTCCTTAGTTACCTGTTTGATAACTAATTGAGAATCTCCTCGAATATGAACATTTCTCGAATTCAGAGAAACTAGAATTTCGAGACCAGCAATAAGAGCTTCATACTCTATTGCATTATTCGAACACTGATGTTTTATTTCGAACATCATTCGAGTTGGAAATCCTTTGGGTGAAATTAGTAAAATTCCAATCCCTGATCCATTCTTATGTTTGGATCCATCAAAATATAATTTCCAAGGCTCTAAGCCTACATATATTGATTCTTCAATAGGAATTGGGGGATGATCAACTAAGAAATCTGCAACCACTTGTCCTTTCATAGACTTCAAAGGAACAAATTTTAACGAAAACTCAGTTAATGCTAATGCCCATTTTCCAACTCTACTGTGCAATATAGGTTTTAATAACATGTGTTTTATTACATCAAAGTGAGAAATTACAAATACATCATGAGGTTTGACATAATATTTAAGTTTAGTACAAGAAAAGTACAAACATAAACACAGTTTTTCTATAGCACAGTATCTAGTTTCTGCATCATTAAGGACTCTACTTAGATAATAAACAGCTCTTTCAACGCCATTTTCGTCCTCTTGAGCCAACATACTTCCTATTGTGGCTTTTGAAGCAGAAATATACAACTTCAATGGTTTTCCTGGCAAAGGAGGAGTCATAATTGGAGGAGTTGTCAAATATTTATTGATTTCCTCAAAGACTTGTTGATGTTCATCTTCCCATTTGAAGTTTTCTTCTTTCTTCAATTTTAGTAATGGGGAAAACACCCTTGTCTTTCCTGATAAGTTCGAAATGAACCTTCGAAGGAAATTCACTTTCCCCAGAAAAGATTGTAATTGCTTCTTGGTAGTAGGTGGAGATGCTTCGATGAATTGCCTTAGCTTTATTCTTATCAATCTCGACACCTTTCTTATGTACAAGAAATCCTAAGAAGTTTCCTGCAGACACACCAAAAGCACATTTAATAGGATTCATTTTCAATCCATGCTTTCTCATTTTCTCGAAAGCTTGTCTTAAATGATTCAAATGCAAGTTTTTTGATTCACGACTTAACCACAACATCATCTATATAAACTTGCATAAAATTTCCTATTAAATCATGGAAAATCGAATTCATAGCTCTTTGATAAGTTGCACCAGCATTTTTTAAGCCAAAGGGCATCATTACCCATTCATAAGTGCCTATTGCACCAGGACATCGAAAAGCTGTTTTCGAAATATCCTCTTCAGCAATAAAAATTTGATTATAACCTGAATACCCATCTAACATACTTAAAAGTTCATTTCCTGCTGCCGAATCTATTAACATGTCAGCAACTGGCATTGGGTATTCATCTTTAGGAGTTGCATTATTAAGATCTCGAAAATCAATGCATACCCTTAAAGATCCATTCTTCTTAATAACAGGCACAATATTAGAAATCCAATTAACATACCTGGCAGTTCTAATGAACTTAGCCTTTAAAAGACGCTCAATTTCTTCTTTGATCTTCGAAACTATTTCTGGAGCAAATCTTCTAGGAGCCTGTTTCACTGGTCTTTTTTCTGGAAAAGTTGGAAGTTTATGCTCTACCAGTTCTCGACTCAAACCAGGCATTTCGTGATAATCCCAAGCAAAACAATCTTTGTATTCTTTCAACAAGTCAATGATTTTTTCTTTGAAATCTCCTTCAAGATTCTGACTTATAAACGTAGGTCTTTTTTCATTATCATTTCCTAAGTTTATTTCCTCTAAAGGATCTTGAGCTTCCATTTTCTTAATGCCTTGAGACAAGAATCCTTCGAAACCCAAAGGGGAGTCATCATAAATGCAATCAAGTTTCTCGAACTCAAACCCTTGTGTTTCTTGGACATATGTCTCAACCCTTTTGACCATTTTCTCAAGATATTCCTTTTCATAATCTTTATTTTTCTCAGCAGAATTTTATCTTTCTCAGAAATTTTTTCAGAATCTTCATTTCTTATTTCTGATGAAATTTCTTTCTCTGTTATCTCCTCAATAACTATCCTTCCTTCTTGTCATTCGGCCTAGAGGTCGTTCCTTCTTTATCCTGTTTATTTTGATCGAATTCGGCCTCGAGAGCCGCTTCCACCCTTTTTTCGGCCATATAGGCCGAAATTCGAGCCCAAAAGCTCGAATCTATTCTAGGTCTGACCATTCAGCAATTTCTGCGGCCTCGAAAGGGCCGACATCACATTGTAACATAAACCACATAATCCAGATTTAATCTCAATGAATAAGGTACTTTTGT
This sequence comes from Sesbania bispinosa, assembly GCA_026901365.1. Lineage (NCBI taxonomy): Eukaryota > Viridiplantae > Streptophyta > Magnoliopsida > Fabales > Fabaceae > Sesbania > Sesbania bispinosa. The sequence continues at coordinate 1,241,900 of QLOH01000075.1, forward strand.
AGGTACCAACATATACTTATCAATCACTTCATATGGTCTTGTTTTCATAACTTTCTTTTCTGTACTCCTCACATCCACAACATCTTCTTCGACTTTGAAATAATTCTTATCCCCATCAACATAAATGGGTACACCCTCTTTAGTCCACATGCAAAGCCTTTGATGCATTGAAGATGGAACAACACCTATACCATGGATCCATTCCCTACCAAGTAACAAATTATAGTTAGCCTTCGAATCAACTACTACAAACATAGTGGGTCTCATGATGGTTCCCACTGTTAATTCCAAACATAGTACACCCTCTAATTTCGAAGTCTTGCCACTAAAATCTGTGATAATCATCTGATGAGGCATCAGATCAAACTTGGTCTTCATTAATTTCTTCATCATAAATTTCGGCATGAGATTTACTGCCGCTCCAGAATCTACAAGTACTTTTCCAATACTTACATCCCCAACTAAAGCTCTGATAAATAAAGGCTTCATGTGAAGTTGCATCTCCTCAGTTGGTTTTTCGAATACTGCAGAAGTATTCTGGCAAATCTGTTTGTCAATGTAAGTGTAACATATTGGATCATCACCTATATCATCTTCCTCAAAGTCCTCATCTTCTAAGATTTTCTCAAGTTCCTCAGCATATTCAGCAGGTAATACAGAAACAACTGCACAGATGTCATCAAGACCATCTGCGAATCCAGTTTCGAAATTTTCTGTTAATAAATCATCCTCATTCTCATCAAAACCTCCAATAACTTGGAATGAAGGCTTCTTTTTCACCACTTGAGCATAAGATGGATGATTCGAATTTGCTTGGACTTGAATTACTTGAGCATTTTTTGCTTGCACAGGCTTAGGTTGTTGGTTATTTTCTTCAGCAACCATGTTCCTCTTTCCTTATTTCTCGAAGGCAGCTTTTCTCATCCTTTGCGCCCTTCTTCCACTGGGTCTTCGTCATTTGAGGTCTATTTCCATAATAAGGTTTCTGGTGAAAACCTTGGAAATTGTTCTGATACTTCATATAACCAGGACGAACCCATTGATTAGGAGGAACTGATGATGAAGGCACAAAAGTGCGAGGTTTCGCATTTCCTTGAAACCCTTGGTTCATGGGTTGTTTCCCTTTATCAAACTTATTCATATTACCTGGTGCCTTTCCTCCAGAAATGGATTCAGATTTCGAAATCCATCCCCCATAAGAAGGATGAGGCTTCCTCTGCTTATTTTCATTCTGTTGATGATGGGCCAGCCACTTGCTGATAATGTGTTTTCATTTCCGATCCACGAAAAGCCTTGGCTGCAGACCTATCGAACAAAGCATGACATCTTGGACAAAGGTCTATTGAGGCATCTTCTGCCTTTTTACGATGCAGAAATTCCAACAAGGATTCACCCCCTTTTGGGTAAACATCGTGTAATTCCTGATCTCCATCAAGAGCCATTTATGTGGCCTGTCCCACAGAATTGGAATCCTCTACTTCGACCATGTTTATACTTACAGGTTCAGCATAATTTGCGTTCACCTGAAGTGGGTCAGAGTCAATCTTCATGGCCATTGGAATCTTTTCTTCAAATTTCAGTCTACCTTGTTTGATAGCTGTTTGTATAATATCCCTGAAACGAACACAACTATTAGTCCAATGTCCATAAGTATGATGATACTTACAATATTTTCTACCTCTTCTCTGTTCTTGAGAGGGAATTTTATGATCATCACTTAGAGTTATTTGTTTGTCTTTTACCAATATATCGAAAATTTGATCTGCTTTCGAAATATCGAAACCATAATTTTTCTTGGGAAACCTATCTTTATTATCATTACTAGTATTTCCACTAGGTTTCAAGGATTGACAAACATAAGGTAGGTCCTGGCTTAAGTTCTGCTACATGAACATCATTATCTTCTATATCATATTCGAAGTCACTATCATCAGATACTTCCAAATATGCGATTTTATCTTTTCGAAAGATTTTGTCAGATTTTCGAAATCTCTCTTTTTCTTTCTTCAAATGTTCAACTTGCCTAACCTTATCAGCCAATTGGGCCATATCTCTAAGTTGTTGATTAATCAATTTCTTTCGAATTGAATAATCTAGTCCTCATGCAGCCATTTGGACTAACTCATATTCAGGAATTTGAGTAAAGCACCTAGCTTTCATTTGTCTAAATCTATTCAAATAGTCGTCAATTGACTCATTCGAAGATCTTTTAATGTTTACTAAATCCATAAGAGTAACTTTTGTTTCCCCTCGAAAGAATTGTTCAGTGAAAACCTCTTTCTAGTTGATTCCATGAATGAATCGAATTTGGGGGAAGAGTTGTAAACCAAGTGAAAGCATTTTTGGTCAAAGAACTAGGAAAATATTTCATTTTCAATTCTTCATTATTTGCCAAATCACCTGCTTCAATTTGATATCGAGCAATGTGTTCGAAAGTAGATTCTCCTACTTCTCCAGAAAATTTGGTAAATTTGGGAACTTTCCATCCCCTTGGCAATTCAGTTTGCAATACCATCTGGGTAAAAGGAGACACTACATAAGGATGGTTCGAAAATCCTACATTAAACCCATGTCTGTTTAGGACTTGTTCGACAATTCCAACAACATTTTGTTGCCCCCCTAAGTTATTTGCTCTTATCCTTTCGAGAATTTCATTAGCATTCTGATTTCTATTCAGGATAACTCTAGGAGCATTCTCTTCCCTATTTTCGACAAGATTAACAGGATTTGGTATTTGATTATTTTGATCCCCTTCATTTACAGGGGAATTCATATTAGCCACTTGTCTTATTATAGGATCTGTGGGTGCTCCGAACACATCCGCAATCCTCTCCATTTGCCTAGCCAACAAATTATAATTAGTATTTGTTGTTTGGACTAAAGGATCGAACACTGTGGCCATTTGTCTTGTCAACATATTCACCATTTCATGGTTACTTTCATCCATTTGTTGTCTTAAAGTTTTCAACGTAGCATTTGTAATAGATGAAGAAGAACTTCCCACAAAGGGATTAAACATGGGTCCACGAGTAACTGTAGGACCTACTGTTGACATAGTTGGTGGGGCTGTCCCAGAATTTGGGACAAATCCATATGGCAACCCATACTGTGGATTGTCCATTTTGAGACATAGAAATGAAATTGGGTATAGGGATAGTAGAACCAATTTGACTTACTACAGGCTGTTCTAGCATAGTAGTAGTAGTTGTTGATGGTTCTCTGTTAACACTATTATTTGCCCCATTCTCATTGTTGTTTACAGACTCATTTCTTTGGGGTGATGAATTCTCAGAATTCGTAACATTAGTATTATCCCTATTGTTGTTTCCATTTGCATTTTGTCTTGAATTATTAGTCATTTGAACATAAATTGTTTTTCCACTTCTCAAACGCATGAAAGAACAGATTTTTTAGAAAATCATAACACACTACTTTTTGGCAATTTTGTCCAACCGGGCGTGCCAATTTGTTTGTGGTGATAAAATACAAATTCGAAAATTATTTTATCACTTTGATTCTAAGAACAATATGGGATTAGAATCAGATCCTCTTACGGGACTCTTTAAAAAAGTATATTTATAATGTTTCAGATTTGTAAAAGGGCTTTCAAAAGTTTAAGTTTTCTAGAAAAGTGGTTGATTTGGTGCAGAATTTCACCAATTCAAACTTAACTTTGCAGAAACCTAGAAATGATATGTTTTAAGTTATTTGATTCAGAATTTTATCAAAGAACTTATCTTTCAAAAGAATTTAGAACTATTTGATTCAGAAATTCATCAAAGTTCCAAACAAAATATATTTTCAGAAATCAACCTTAACAAAATTTAACGAAAATTTAAGGAAACACAATGCAAAGATAAATTGCAGAATGTAAACAAAGAAAAGAAAATTGAATTGTAAGAACAATTGCATTAAAAGAAATGGATGGGTTCATCACATACTTATTTCTCTTAGTAACCTGTTTGTCGCAGTGAGTTCGGATGTGTAAGGTGTTTTCAGAGAATTTGAGTATGAGTGATTTGCCAACCCTTATTACATTAAGAGTTCACCTATTTATAGTTTCCTAATTCTAACGGCTAACTAATGTACATATGACACATCATCTAGCCCTATGTCCTGGCAGCGTGCATGCTTGCCACGTCTTCTGCTAACTAGAAAACTATCTTTCTTCTTTGAATTTTTTCAAATTTCTTCCACTCGGATGTTGCCATCTGTCCTTGATCAACAAACTTCTATAACTTCCCGTATTTGTTTTCTTTTGTCTTCTATTTCCTTGAAAAGTCATTTTCAGATTCAGAAATCTTCTAAGTCTTTATGCACCTTGTTTTCGAGTTTCTGCTTTTTGCAAACTCGAAATCTTACTTTTCGATTTCTCGAAATCTTCTTTCTGGAATTCTGACTTCGTGTACTCGAAAATTCCTTCATCTTTAACACTTAGTTTTTTTGTTGATATTTGGATTCAATGAATCTCTTCTCATCTTCGAGATTTTGATTGCACTCTTCTCTGTGCTATGTGTCAAATTCCATTTGGTCAATCAAAAGGTTATGAAGACCACCGGCCACCGTCCACTTAAATTCAATATGAGAATTCTTCTCATTGGACGTCAGAATGGCCTTATTAATGACACTTAATTCTTTTTTACTCCTATAAATAGGAGTAGTTTTGTACAATCATTTCATATTTCTTCATTCTTTCTTCTCCTTTTCCTAAATTCTCTTAAAGAATCCTTCAAAGAGTATGAAGAAGTTAATCTCTTTGGCTATTGCGTACAATCTAATCTGGAATGATTTCATTTTTGATGAGATTAATGAAATAGCCAAAGTCATTGGCTTTTCCAACCTTTATCTTTAAAGGTTTTCTTTTGGATTGTACGTGATAGCCAAATATAGGTTCATTTATATAATAAATGAATCTATTATTGTTTTCCCATGCCGACCTTGATTCCTTCCCCAAGTCGAAGGTGGTTCAACAAATTGGAAAACATATTCTCCTTTGCCTTGGCTCTATCAAAGCCTCTGGGGGAGGAAGAAGAGAAAGAGGCATGGAATACATGAGTCAAGGACTCATTCGAGCTTAGGACAGTTTCCTTTCTAATATCTTAGATACTTAGGATAGCTTCCTTTCTAATATATTTCCAATGTATTCGAACTGATGTAATTCGAATTTGGATCATGAATAAAAGAACTATCACTTGCCTTTCGAATACCTGCAATGTATTATTTCTCGAATTTACACTTGTCTTCTTTTCGAATTCCTAAAGTCTTTTTGTCTTGACTTCAATCAAGAATTTTTCTAAGTTAACATACTTATTATCAAAATTCGAAATGAGGTGATTTTACCTCTTCTGTAAATTCGAAATGGCATCATACCCTTGTCACTTGTGGAATTCGAAATAATTGAAAATCAAATCCCAACAACATTACAACTCAATTTCAAGAATATGCACAATACACCTAATCCAGTATTTTGACAAGCACTTAGAAAACTCACATTTTTTTCACAAAAATCCAAAGCTGAAAATTAAGGGCTTTCTCTTTTTGTACACTCACCTAATATACCCCAATATCCTAAGGCATGCAAAGCTAATTTAAGTTCTGGAAAATCAAGTGAGGAATTTTATCAAACATGTGATGGGCACAATATTTTTCTCAAGGACAAAGACCATGCAAGTGTACCCACTCCTCAAAAATTCACAATCAACAACACAATAACAATATTCACAATCACAACCACATAATTTAACAACTAATTAATCTATCAAAAATAAAAGAGTAGAAAATATTGTCCTATTAGAGACTATGAAAGAAGGGAAAACAAAAGAAATGAAAATGGAGAACTTACCTTGTGCAAAAATGGTGGAGGAAGAAGAAAGGTAGAAAGGAATGTTTTTGGGTGGTGAGTATGTAGGAATTATTTTAGAAATAAAGGTGTGTGTGGTTGTGGGTGAAGGATGGAGAGGAAGTGAAGAAGAAGAAGAAGAAGAAGAAGAAGAAGAAGAAGAAGAAGAAGAAGAAGAAGAAGAAGAAGAAAGAAGAAAGAGAGATGCACAATTGGTCGTGTGAACGACCAAAGGCGCGTGAGGAAAAGAGGAGGAAACAGAAAGTTTTGGCATTCGAGCGCCCACCCGCATGTTTGAACACCCAAAGAGTGTGTATGTGCCCATGTGAAAAGCGAATGGATTGGATAGGCTTCCTTGCTCGTGCAGTGTGCGTGAAAAGTGAGCGTGTGTTCAGGAGAGAGAGAACTAACAAGACGCGCGCGTGGACCTTCATCACGCGCATAAGCTGGGCGCTTCCTTGCCCCCTGTTGCGCGTTTGAACGCTCTGCAACGTGCATGTGAACTTCTTGGACGCCCACTGTTGCGCGTTTAGACTTCTTGGATAGAAACATTGGGCGCTCGCGGGCCCATGTGCGCGTTTGAACGCCAGGTTTTAATTTATTTTTCTGACCAGGACAGAAACTTTTGGCAATTAAGCGCCCAGTTAGGTGTTCAAACTCCCAATTTTATGCTTTTTACCTGTTGGGACAGAAACTTTGGGTGTTTGATCGCCCTGTTGGGCGTTTAAACGCCCAAATAAATTGGGAATCAGTACTTGGACAGAGCGTTTGGAGGTTTGAGCGTCCAGTTGTGCGTTCAAATGCCCAAACTCAGACAACAATTTTATGCAGTAAACTGAATCAGATTATGCAGAAAAATTCTGCATTTTTCAGCTCAAACTTTTCCAACTTTCAACACTCTTTTCTTTCCCAATTTTTACTCAAATTAACTCATTCCAATCTCTCAATTCTTCCAAATTACATTCCCTATGAACATTCCTAATTTAACCAAAATTAAGCTAAGATCTAATTCGAAAACTCAATTTTTCTAAAACAACTACAAACACACAAGAACAAACATCCAACCACCTCAATTTGCACTCCAAATAAGTTTTTAAGCATATAATCACAATTATAACTCTAATTACACAAATATTCAATTTAACAATCAAGAGGTGATCAAATGTTCAAAACAACCAAAAATCATACAAACATGTAAATTTATACTAAATCACATATCCTACACAAGAAACACACTCAAAAACACTAAAATTGAAATTTAAAAGGTAAAGATACTGGGTTGCCTCCCAGGAAGCGCTTGTTTAACGTCACATAGCTTGACGCCTGTATAAATTAAGGTTCATGAAATTCCATGACTTGGGTGAGTCTGTCAACATCACCACCCAAGTAAGGCTTGATTCTTTGCCCATTCACCACCCAAGTTCTTTTTGATTCAGGATCCTCTAGCTCTATAGCTCCATAAGGCTTGACTTTTCTAATAAGAAATGACCCTGACCATTCTGATTTGAGCTTTCCAGGGAACAATTTCAACCTGGAATTGAATAATAACACAGATTGGCCAGGATAAAATTTCTTCTTGATGATCTTCCTGTCATGATAAGTCTTAACCTTCTCCTTGTAGATCCTGGAGGACTCATAAGCATTGAGCCTCATTTCCTCCAATGCATGCAGCTGAATTTTTCTTCTTTCACCAGCTACTTGAGGATCAAGATTCATAAATTTTAAGGCCTAATACGCCTTATGTTCTAACTCCACTGGTAAATGACATGACTTCCCATAAACCATCTGAAATGGGGACAAGGTTGTTGCAGTCTTGAATGCAGTCCTCTATGCCCACAATGCTTCATCCAATTTAATTGATAATTCCTTCCTAGAATAACTCACCGTATTCTCAAGACTTCTTTTGATTTCTCTGTTAGAAACTTCAGCTTGGCTATTAGTTTGCGGATGATGAGGTGATGCAACCTTGTGTCTTACCCCATGGTGTTCCAATACTTTTTGCAACTGTGAATTGCAAAAATGTGCACCACCATCACTGATCAAAATTCTTGGTGAGCCAAATCTACAGAAAATGTTTCTCTTTAGAAACTTCACCACAGTTTTTGCATTTGCTTTAGCAGTAGCAATGGCTTCAACCCATTTGGATACGTAATCCACAACTACCAGAATGTACTCATTTCCAAAAGGTGGTAGAGGCCCAACAAAATTAATTCCCCAACAGTCAAATACTTCCACTTCTAGAATGCTATTCAGAGGCATTTCATGTATTTTGGAGATGCCTCCAGACCTCTGACAACTATTGCATTACTGAACATAGAGGTGAGCATCTTTAAAGATTGTTGGCCAAAAGAAGCCAGATTGGAGAACCTTAGTAGCTGTTCTCTCTCCATTGTAATGACCTCCATATGGGAAGTTGTGACAATGCCAAAGAATGTTTTTGGACTCATTCTCACTAACACATCTTCTCAACAAATTGCCAACTCCAATCTTGAACAAGTAGGGGTCATCCCACACATAGTGAGTGGCATCTTTGAAGAACTTCTTTCTTAGGTGCCCATTTAAATTTTTAGGAACTACCCTGGCAGCTTTAAAATTTGCAATGTTTGCAAACCAAGGTCTTTCATCCAACAACAACAGTTTCTCATCCGAAAACTCTTCTACAACTTCTGATTCATATTCAGTCACCTCCTCATTGATTAGCCTGGACAAGTGATCGGCCACTTGGTTTTCACTTCCCTTTTTGTCTTTGATTTCCAAATCAAACTCCTGCAATAATAAAACCGATCTAATTAGTCTTGGTTTAGAATTAGGTTTATTAAGTAAGTATTTGATAGAAGCATGATCAGTATATACAATTACTTTTGAACCTATCAAATAGGATCTAAATTTCTCCAATGCATACACTATTGCCAGAAGCTCTTTTTCAGTAGTGGCATAATTAACTTGAGCTTCATTCAAAACTTCGCTAGCATAGTGTATGGCATGGAAAACTTTAGTCCTTCTTTGTCCTAACATTGCCCCTATTGCATAGTCACTAGCATCACACATTAATTCAAAATGCAAATTCCAATCAGGGGCAATGATAACAGGTGCAGAAATTAATTTTTGTTTCAAAGACTCAAAATCACTTAAACATTTGGCATCAAAATTAAAAGAAGTATCCTTATTCATCATATTGCTCAAAGGCTTGGCAATTTTGGAGAAGTCTTTGATGAATCGCCTATAGAATCCTGCATGTCCAAGGAAACTTCTGATTCACTTCACATTGATTGGAGGTGGTAGATTCTCAATAATTTCCACTTTGGCTTTGTCTACCTCAATCCCTTTTGCTGAAACCTTGTGCCCTAGCACAATTCCTTCTTCAACCATGAAATGGCATTTTTCCCAATTGAGCACCAAGTTGATTTCAGTACATCGCTTCAGTACGGTGTTGAGATTCTCTAAACAAGTATCAAATAAGCTTCCAAACACAGAAAAATCATCCAAGAAGACTTTAATGCATTTTTCCACCAAATTTGAAAAGATGGCCAACATGCACCTTTGGAAAGTGGCTGGTGCATTGCACAACCCAAAGGGCATTTTTCTGTATGCAAATACACCAAAGGGGCAAGTAAAAGTTGTCTTCTCTTGATCAGCAGGATCAACTAAAATCTGATTGTACCCTGAGTATCCATCCAAGAAGCAATAGAAGGCTTGACCAACTAGTCTTTCCAACATTTGACCCATGAAAGGCAATGGGAAATGATCTTTTCTTGTTGCTTTATTCAACTTTCTATAATCAATGCACATCCGCCAACCAGTGACAATTCTTGTTGGAATCAACTCATTCTTTTCATTACAAATCATTGTCATCCCACCTTCCTTCTTGATCACTTCTTTCATTGTTGGATTGAGTCTTCTTTGAGGTTGGGCCACTGGTTTATAGTCATCTTCCATCAAAATTTTATGCATACAATAGGAAGGACTAATACCTTTAAGATCAGAAAGTGCCCAACGAATGGCACTCTTATTGTTCTTCAAAATCTCTATCAATCTTTCTTCTTCAGATTGAGACAACTTGTTGCTAATTATGACTGGATTTTTGTTGTTGTCTTCAAGAAACACATACTTCAAATGTGAGGGGAGCAATTTCAACTCCACTTTAGATTCTTCCTCCTTTTAGCCGTCTAGCACTTTCTCAAATACACTTTCAGTTGATGGAATTTCTTCGGAAGAATCCAAGTCCTTCAAACACGCTTCAATTTATTTTTCTTCCTCTTCATTCATCAAGTCAAAAGCTTCAATTAATGATTTATTCAGAGGGCTTGAATTGTGAATGTGCTCCTTAGAAGAAGTGTAAAGTTCATCAAGCACATCAACTCTAAAGCATTCTTTCTTGTCAATGGGGTGTTGGAGTGCTTCAAACACATTAAAATTTACCTCTTCATCTTGCACTCTCACTTTCAACTTTCTGTCATCCACATCAATAATTACCTTTGTTGTTTTCATGAATGGACGACCAAGGATCAAAGGCACATCAATGTCTTCTTCAATGTCCATGACCACAAAATCCACCGGGAAGAAGAATTTATCAACTTTTACCAAAACATTTTCCGCAATACCATGAGGATATTTGATGGATCAGTCGGCCAATTGAAGAGTCATCCTTGTGGACCTAATATCCAAGTCACCAATCCTTTTAAGCATAGACAAAGGCATCAAATTGATACTAGCGCCAAGATCAAGCAACACCTTTCCTACTGGTAAGGCACCAATAGTGACTGGTATAGTAAAACTACCAGGTGTAACGTCCTAATTCATAAATTCAAGATTTAGTCTGTTGGAAACTAAATCCCAAATTCTTGAAATTAATTCGCAACATTTTTGGAATATCAAATCATTCACAATTCAATAAGAAACCAATGATAACTTATACAATTTGTAAAGAAACTCAAACTATATACATAATATATACAATACTTTCCCGAAGGCTACAAGGTAATCATCCAAAAACATCAGTTAACACATATACATATATACTCTCTATACAATCCAAAATAAAACTAAACTCCAAGTAGTAAAAAGCCCTTACTCTCAATCACTGATCCCTGCCAGGAGGTACCTGCACACCTAGATTGAGTCCACAAAACGTGTGGTGAGACGAATGTTTCAGTGAAGTACAACTATGCATATGCAGTGTAGGGGGAAATCATGAACTAATATGCAGCAGTTAAGACATAACCATATTCATAACAATCAGATCAATTATATGCACTAATGATGCAACTCACTGCTATGCCCAGCAGGCATGATCTTATCACTTAAACTGGAGTTAGAACTGAGCTCAGACTACGGGAAATGTCTTTCCCGGGGACGTATCCCACCCATTACTGTACCAAAGTCAAGTTTTCACATAATTACTTAATTTTCTTAACTCACAGCGCAAAGGTCAGCTTGAATTAACTCACGGTCGAAACCGGCTTATATGATTCAATGAACTAATAACTGATAAACAATATATTTCGTAAATTTCGTAAGTTTCGTAACCTAAGGTTCTTAATATCAATAACATCATATATAGATTATACATTAGCTTTTAAACTTAATCACATGAATTCTCATACAATCACTAATAATTCAACATCTATAAGTGTAAAGAAGGGAAATTAAAGGATAGGGCTCATGCATTAGATCAAAGAAATCTCAATGTGAAGGTGTGTGAGTTGTACTCACCTAATCTTGAAGCTCAAAGGAAGAAAAGTGAGTAAGGATGGATCACGTGACGAATCCTTGCTCCAATTTCCCTTTTCAAGCTTCAATCCAAGCTTTCTCTCTCTAGAAGTCCAAAGTCTCTCTCTAGATTGAGGAGGAAGAAGGAGGAGAAGAGAAAATTATGATTCTGAAGAGAAATCTGGTGCCTTAAGTGGATTCTCGCTCAAGCGAGATCTTCTTGCTTGAGCGAGACCTCTGAAACTTAGTTTTTAGCCTAAGTCTTATCTCCTAATTTCTTACGCTTTCTTTCCTTAATTATTAACATACAATTTGAGTAAACTAGCAAATAGGTCCCTGACTTTTTTAGGGTCATGCAATTTAGTCCCTAAGAAATAGAAAACCCCAATATAGTCCTTGACTTCTTGTTTAATCTTTCACTATAGTCCAACTATGTGTTTCCCGTCAATTTTTTTACGACGTGTCACGTTTAGTTTAGTGACACTCTGTCTCACTGTTTGTCACTATAGTGTCCACTATAGCACAAAAATGATGTAGTTTTGTCAAATTTATAGCTTGAAATGCTTCAACTCCAACCGTTGTGTGCTTCCCTATTTTCCTTTTTTCTTTCTTCCCCTTTTTCATTGGAAGGTCTCAATTCCAATGACGTTAATTTTGTGCCCCGATGGCAAATAGTATAATACAATGTCATTAAACGTGACACATCATAAAAAAATTAATGGGAAACACACAATTGGACTATAGTGAAAGAAAACACAAGAAGTCAGGGACTATATTGGGGTTTTTTATTTCTTAGGAACTAAATTGCATGACCCTAAAAAAGTCAGGGACCAATTTGCTAGTTTACTCCATACAATTTCCTATCTTAATCTTATGAATTAATAGAAGTTCTAATTTACAGGATGTTACACCAGGATCTTTTGATTTCTGTGGTAGAGGCCTCTGAATAATGGAACTACATCCAGCCTCTAATTCCACTGTTTCTTCTTCTGGAAATCTCCTCTTCTTAGTTATGAGGTCCTTCATAAACTTGGCATAAGTAGGCATTTGCTCCATTGCTTCAACAAATGGAATATTGATTTGAAGTATCTTGAAAATATCCATGAAGCGAATGAATTTCCTCTCCTTATCCTTTCTTGATGGAGCATGAGGATATGGTAAATTCTTTACAGGCGGCACACTAATCTCATAACTCTTTTTCTTACTTTTCTCTTTTTTGTGTTTTTCTTTTTCTTCACTCTTATATCCAATCTCTTCTTTATTATTCTCATCCTCTTCCTCACAATCACTCTTTTTCTTTTCACTCTCATTTTTCTCTTCCTCAACTTCTACTCTCTCATTTTCACTATCTTTTTTTTGCAAAACCTCTTCCTCAACCACCAAATTATCCCCAATACTTTTCCCTATTACAATACCACTACGAGTTGTAATGGACTTACAATGCTCATTGCTATTGGTTTGAGTATTGGCTGTGAATTGCCCTCCTTGGTGATCAGCTAATTGCTTTGCTACTTGACCAACCTAAATCTCCAAATTCTTGATGGAAGCATCAATGTTTTTCTGGTTAGCAGCAGAGACTTGCATGAATTTCTCCAAGGCATCCTTCAATTCTGAAGTTCTATCAGAGTTGGGAGGATAATTTCCTTGGGGTTGGTAAGGAGGTTGTTGTCTTGAAGGTCCAGCTTCTTGCTTCCAACCAAAATTAGGCCCTTGGTTATTTCTCCAACCTTGAGAATAATTATTCTAATAAGAATTGTTGGGAAAATTTCCTTGCCTTCCTTGGTTGTACACATATTGGACTTCTTCTTGTTGCACATTTCCACCAGAACAGTTACCATTTGGATGATCGCCTCCACAAAAATAACAAATCATTTGTTGTTGATGAAGACCAGAGTTAGACTATACAACATGGAGTTGTTGAGGTAACTTAGCCATTTGCTTGGTGAGTGCCTCAATCTGTTGAGTAAGAATCTTGTTCTGAGCCAATATTGCATCATTAGCGCTCAAATCAAGCACTCCCTTCTTCTGAACAACTTGCCTACCATGTTTAGCTTGCTGGTCAGTGGATGCCAATGCATCAATAATTCTTGTAGCTTGTTCAACATCCACAACCATCATGGTTCCTCCTGCTGCAGCATCTAAGATCATATTAGTGTCAGGCCTCAGACCATTGCACAAAATATTAAGTTGGGCTATGTCTTCAAACCCATGATTAGGACATATCCTCAACAAGGATTTGAATCTCTCCCAAGCTTCACAGAATGTCTCATCCGGTCCTTGCCTGAAGGTAGAAATATCGGATTTTGCCTTGATGTATCGAGGGGGTGGAAAGAATCGGTTCAAGAATTTCTCCTCTACAATACTCCAACTTGTTAAAATTTGATTAGGATGAGATTTTCAGCCATTCTCTTGCTTTCCTTGCCAAAGAAAAAGGAAATAAACGTAAGTACACACGACTTCCATATCTCCCTCATCGAAACCCATAGTTCCTATTAATTCACAAAAAAGTAGAAAGATGGGTCTATGGATCCTCAAGATCCATTCCCGTGAACTTATGAGCACTGATTAGGCTTAGAAAATCTGGCTTCATCTCCAATGCTCTTGTAGTAGCTAGAATTGCAATGCTCGAGAAGTGTCTCAGCCATTGTTGCATAACATAATCTCCTAAAGTTCGCCTTGGTGGAGGTGGTGGAAGTCGTTCTTTAGCCATGATTGGTTCAGAAATTGGTTGAGTTTGTGTTGGTTGTGAGGTAGAGGAACTACTTGGTTCTTCTCCTTGAGTGGATGCTTGTCTGCTTCTCCTTCTTCTTCTTCTTCTTCTTCTACTATTGTTTATCCTAGCTGTTTTTTCAACTTTTTGTTCGAACACAAGTTGATCTGCAGTAGCTTTGCCTCGAAGAAGCATATAACACCAAAACAAAGATTAACACCAAGTAGCAATTAAAATGAAAATAAACTATGAACAGAGAACTAATTACAAAAATATTCACAAGGCTTAATAAGATAATTAAGAACTTTAAAAGAACACCGCTCCCCTGCAACAACGCCAAAAATACTTGTTGGACCTTGGCAAGCGCACCAATGTCGCAATAGTATAATAGTTTTTAAGTAAGGATGTCTAACCCACGAGGAACGGTTTCAATCGAAATTCAAAGTTTAACTTACTAAGTATATATACAAAAAGGGGTAGATTGGGTCATGATTAATTTTTATAACAACTAAAATAAACATGCATAAAAGTAATAAAATGCAAAGTAAAACTTTAGGAAAGTTCAAGTGGGAAAAACTGGGATTGAATTTCATCTATCGCACTCTTCTGGATTTTGGAAATAAAAAACCTATAGTATTCGAACTAAATAATATTGAAGCACAAGTTAAAATCATTCACACCGGTTCCTCTAATGTGAAATCCTTAGAACAACTCCCTAAACACTGATTCCTCCAATGTTTAACAAGTTGCCTAGCATTAAGAAAAGATGTTTTAAATCTATCGATAAATCGAAAGCCATTCCTAGCGTTTCGACCTATCGAGCATATTTCGTCCAAATCGAATTTCTGAAATACGTTCCCGATACTTCAAGAAATCTAAATCAAGATTACTACTAAGTTAATAGAATCAAGCATTAAGAGTAGAACGAAAATGCCAATATTGAAAAGAATTGAAATTTCCATAGATAAGTGAATCCAAAATACATCCAAGTTTGAATAGATTACATTCAATCCCAAAATAAAAGTTTAGCTACTCATAGTAGCACTTACAACCCAAGAGAAATGGAGGAGAAGAAATGGAGGCAAACCCTAGCAGAGCTCCTAGAGAAACTTCTTGAAGAGGACTACCAAAAAGCTCTAAAAATTCCTTTTATATTATGCACAAGAGTCCCCTTTTGCAAGCTGTCTGAATATGGGCTTTTAAGCCTCCTGAATGGAGGTTTGAACACCCAGTGATAATTACTTTACGAAAGAGAGAGGGGACGCACGCGTTGCTTTTTCCACCAAAAAGGACGCACGTTCAAACCTCCAGAATGGAAGTTTGAACGCGCAATGATTATTATTCCGCAAAAAAGCGCGACAATGTTTCGAGTTCACTTTTTCTCAAAAAGTGGCTCGTTCAAACCTCCAGAATTGAGGTTTGAATGCCTAGATTCAGAAAGGGGCGTTCGACCTCACTTTCAGATAGGGGACGCGCGTTTAAACCTCCAGATGGAGGATTAAGCGCCCAAACTTGCTACCAAAGCTATCTTTTCTCCTCTTTTGACTTTACTTGCTTTTTAGTTTTCCCTCCAAGTCTTAATTCCTAAAAAAATATGTACATTTCTCATAAAAATAGCATCAAACACAGAAATTAAATTTAGAAACTATATAAAAATAAATCAAGCAATAAAAGGGAAAATAGGGGCCAAATTAATAACAATTATCACCCCAAAGTGTTAAAATTATACCCAAAAATTACTAATTCTAAGCACTTATCAAGGAACAACAACTTTTAGCTTTCCATAATTTCTTAAAGTCTATGTGTTTATGCTAATTTTGATATTTTTGATAAAATTTCTATGTTACTGAACCTTCTAAACATTTAATATGATCATGATTATTACTCTCTGATTTGACTACATGACTTTATTGCTTATCCTCGTATTTATTTAGTTGCGTACGATATATATCTGAAATGATTGGAATTCATTACTATGCATGTTAAAACTGAAGTTTCTGAAACAATCATTGTCTACCTACCCTGCATTTATTACTTCTGTATCTTTTACCTACCCTTTTGATTGATGACAAAAGGGGGAGATATAAACTAACAAATATCTGAAGTATAAATGTTTTCAGAAAGGTATTCACAAATTCAGGAGGAGTAAGACAAACTGATCAAGTATATGAGATAGGGGAAAATATTCCAACCTTACACTTTTATTTCCTTTCAGATATTTGATAAGTTTTTAAACAAATTTGTCATCATTAAAAAGGGGGAGAATGTTGAGTCTCAAAATATTATTAAGGGAATTAATAATGTTTAAGTCTCACATATTCTATGTTTTAATGGATAACAAATTTGGTTAAAGGATTATTTTTAAGAACAGTTTCACGTGAATGTATTGTGTTTAAATGTTTCAGCAATCCTTCTGAAGAGAAACCCTCTGATATGATCCAACTCTCCGAAGTTGAAGCTGCTGAAGTCTATTTAACCTTCTGAAGTGTTGTTGTATCATAAAGAAGAACTGCTGAAGACCTATATTGTTAAGACAAACTCACTCCTAAAAAGTTTTTAATATGCCAAACCATTAAGTTTGACTATGTACTAATTTGAATGAGATGCATCTTGTTATTTTACTAACTTTGTGCTCAAGTATATGGCAGAGTTTCTAGATTTTGTTTTGCAGAAATTGATCAAGAAAATAAAGCTCAAAGAAGATCTTTGAGGTTACAAAACATGAAAGTCAGAAATAAGAAATGCCAAGGAACAAAACTTGAAACAAGAACAATAAGCAAGGAAGAGATTCAAGAATAGCTTGAGACGCCGTCTCAAGACCAGATGCAGATTCAAGTACATAAGGTCATCTCATGAAAGAGAAGAAGATTCAGAAAATGGTTTGACTATTATTCACCCAGAACATAAGAAGATGAGACTTAGACTTGATCATAAAAGAGATCATATCCAGTAATAGTTATTTTAAGAAGAGACTCAATATCAGCTTGAAACGAGAGCTCAAGATCAGATGCAATAGTTGAGACCCAAGCTCAGATGCAAGGGAAGAGAGCCAGACTTAGAGCAAAGTTGAGACTCAAGATCAACTTGAGAAGACATGGCATCAAGTCAACACAGAGTCAATACAAAGTACACTGTACGCTGACATCGTGACATCAGAACTTGAAAAACAAGCTCTCCTCTCAACAGAAATGTTCCTTTCTCTGTAACGGCTATAATAACGTCCATAAACGGCTAGCTGCATTTGAAATAAATGCTCAAGTCTACAGTGAAGAAGGAGTGAGAGACTACGCTGATTATTGAACATCATTGCATCTCATCCCACATCTCAAGTCTATCACTTAAAGATCTGATCTCAACTTGAGAACACTTGTAGTCTCGTTCTATTTTCTCTTCTCAGTTTGTAATATTCCTTCTGCATAGAAGAGATAAACTCTAGCTAAGATCATTGCCCATCCATACTTTGTATGTTTATAAGCTAGACCCATCTTATCCTACCAATCATTTGTAACCAGTCTTATCTGAGATAAAAGAGAGCCTAGTCTTAGAGTGAGTGTGAGAGTCCTGAAGAGGCTGTAAGAATACTTGTGGCTCGACCAAGATTGGAGTGCCTAGGCTTGGTGTGAGAGACGGGCTAAAGAGACTGTAAGAATACTTGTAATTGATGGGTTTGTCAATAGTGGAAATCTCACGTGTTGTGAGGACTGGACGTAGCCCAAGGAGTGGGTGAACCAGGATAAGATCACTGTGCATCTCTCTTCCCTATCTCTTTATTTTACATTGTCCTTAGCTCATCTCAAATTTGTGATTACTTGTTTAAATTGAATTAAATCATATTTGAATAATTGAAATAACATACACTTGAATATTTGATTGAAACTGAAATTGCTCCTCATTTATACTAATTGAGACTCCAAGTCATCAGACTTGAGATCACATCTCAAACTGCAAATTTAAGTGTGCAAATTTCAGGAACAAAATTTTAAAGTCTCTATTCAACCCCTTATTCTAGAGACGTTCAGCCAACTTCAGTTGATATCAGAGTTTGGCCTCTTTTGGGGTTGAGCACACCTACGTGTGAAGAGGAAAAGATCCATGGCTGGACCAAGTGCAAGTCTGTTCATTCCTGAAGGAGCATCCACCAACGGGCCACCTGCCTTTGATGGAACTTATTACTATTACTGGAAAGATAGGATGAGATTGTTTATTAAATCTCAACATGCTGACTTATGAGAAATCATTGAGATGGGACCATATATGCCTTACATTACTGATGAACTTGGGCTGAGAGCAGCCAAGCCCAGAGACATGGACAGATGCTGAGAAGGAAAGATATGTTCCAAATTCAAGAGCCAAGTACTTGCTTGCGTGTGCTTTAAGTCACAATGAATATGATAAGGTAGCAGGGTGTGAATCAGCCAAAGAAATATGGGACGCACTTGAAATAGAACATAAAGGAACCAATCAAGTCAAGGAAGCCAAGATCAACATATTGGTCAGACAGTATGGGCTTTTCAAGATGAATGAGGATGAAGGCATTGAAGACATGGTGAGACGGTTCACTGTTATCATTAATGATCTCAAGTCACTAGGAAAAACTTACTCAAACCAAGAAATGGTAAGGAATATCTTGAGAAGCCTACCCAAACCTTGGAGACCTAAAGTCACAACTATCCAAGAAGCCAAGGACCTTAGCACTCTCAGATTAGATGAGCTTCTTGGAACATTAAAGGTTCATAAAGCAGAAGCTGATGGAAGAAGATCTCATTAGACGTCCAAAAACAATAGCCTTAAAGGAATCATCCAGTAACTCCAAAGGTAATAAGGTAATCTCATCTCAACAGATCTCACTTAACTCATCTCATGATAAAGAAACTGAAGAAGACGAAGATGATGATGAAAGTGAAATGGATGATGAACTGGCTTACATCTCAAGAAAGATCAGACGCATGTGGAGAGCCAAAGGAAGTGGAAGAAGAAATTATCCATCAAGAAGAGGAGAGATCAAGTCTGATAAGAAAGGTCAATTTATCTGCTTTGAATGTAGAAAGCCTGGACACATCATGTTTGAGTGCCCACTACTCAGAAAGGAAGTAAAGAAAAGTCCAAAGAAGAAGGCAATGATGGCCACTTGGGATGACACAGAAGGAGATGAGAGCCAAGATGCTCAATTTGCCAATCTGTGTCTCATGGCTAATGGAGACTCATTTGATGAAGAGATGGCCTAGTAGCAGCAAAATCCAAAAAGGATGTGAGTGCTGGACAGTGGATGTTCAAGACACATGATATGGGATAAAAGCAAGTTCCTGTCACTTGAAGAGAAAGCTGCAGGGGTTGTCTCATTTAGAGACAACAACAAGGCCCAAATTAAGGGCATAGGTAAGATTGGTAAGAAAAACTCAGCTCAGATTGAAAATGTATATTTTGTTGAGGGTCTGAAACATAATTTGCTGAGCATTAGCCAACTATGTGACAATGGTTATCATGTAAACTTCCAACCCACTATATGTGAGATCATAGACCCAGACTGGGAAAACAGCTTTTTCTGGAGAAAGAAATAAAAATCTTTACTCAATCTCACTTGAGAACCTATCTAATCTCACCTGTCTCATGTCTCATGACCATGAAAAATGGTTATGGCACAAGAGAGTTGGACACATTAACATAAGAACCATTAGTCAACTTTCTAGTCAGTCTCTTGTCAAAGGATTACCAAAAGTAAAATTTGACAAAGACATGATATGTGAATCCTGCATAAAAAGCAAGCACAGCAAATCAAGTTTCAAACCTAAATCTCATGTCTCAACCACCAGGCCACTCGAGATCCTCCATATTGATTTATTTGGACCAACTAAGACTACAAGTCTCAGTGGTAAAAAATATGGCTTTGTAATTGTGGATGACTACTCAAGGTTCACCTGGGTTTTGTTCCTTTCTCAGAACATGAATCCTATGAATCTTTTAAAACATTTTGTAAAAAGATCCAATCTGAGAAGGGATATGGAATTGGTGCTGTGAGAAGTGATCATGGAGGTGAATTTGAGAATGCCAAACTTAAGAAATTTTTTGATAAAAATGGCATTACTCATAATTTCTCATGTCCAAGAACACCCCAATAAAAAAGAGTAGTTGAAAGAAAGAATAGGACTCTTCAAGAAATGGAAAGAACTTTGTTATGTGATTATGGAATTGAAAAATATTTTTGGGCAGAAGCTGTAAACACCTTCTGCTATATTATAAACAGAGTCACCATAAGAAAGATCTTGAATAAAACTCCATATGAACTGTGGAAAGGAAGAAAGCCTTCAATCTCCTATTTCCATGTGTTTGGATGTCATTGTTACATCTTAAACACTAAAAATTAGCTGTGTAAGTTTGATACAAAATCTGATAAAGGAATTTTCCTTGGATACTCTCTCACTTCGAAAGCTTATAGAATATATAATCTAAAAGCAAAAACTACTGAAGAATCTTTGCATGTAGTCTTTAATGAGATGCAGGACAACTCCCAAAAGAAAGTGGATGAAGAAATTGAGGAAATGATGGGAGAGATGAGGATCTCAACTCAGGAAGCTAAAGAAAGATCCACACCAGAACAGAAGCACATGAGATCCTCTCAAACATAATTAAGGAGAAAAACCCAATCTGAGATAGGGTCTCATAGAAGCATTCAACTTGAGATGTCCAATGCCTCACAAGATGAAGATAAGCCTGAAGGAAAAACTGAGACCAGAGGAACAAGTCAAGGAACACTTGAAATCCAGAATGTGCATGCATCTGAACTACCCAGAAGCTGGAGACTGGTAAGATCTCATCCTAGAGATCAGATCATTGGAGAAACTTCAGATAGGGTCAGGACCAGATCCTCCTTCAGAGATGCTGAAAATATGATGGCACTTCTATCTGAAGTAGAACCAAAAGACATCCATGAAGCTCTTAGTGATGAGTTTCGGGTCAAAGCTATGAAAGAAGAGCTCAACCAGTTTGATAAAAGCAAAGTCTGGGATCTGGTTCCTCCTTCATCTTATCAATCCGTAATTGGAACCATATGGGTATTTAGAAATAAACTCAACGCAAAGGGAAAAGTTATGAGAAATAAAGCAAGATTGGTAGCACAAGGATACAACCAACATGAGGGCATAGACTATGATGAGACCTTTGCTCCTGTTGCCAGACTTGAAGCTATCAGAATCCTCCTAGCCTTTGCTGCTCACAAAGACTTCAAACTCTATCAAATGGATGTAAAAATCCCATTCTTGAATGGAATCATTGAAGAAGAAGTCTATGTGAGACAACCCCCTGGGTTTGAAGATCCTAAGCATCCAGAGTATGTGCTCAGACTCAAGAAAGCC
This sequence comes from Sesbania bispinosa, assembly GCA_026901365.1. Taxonomy (NCBI): domain Eukaryota; kingdom Viridiplantae; phylum Streptophyta; class Magnoliopsida; order Fabales; family Fabaceae; genus Sesbania; species Sesbania bispinosa. The sequence goes on from QLOH01000075.1 coordinate 1,263,507, forward strand.
CTCTATGGTCTCAAGCAAGCTCCAAGAGCTTGGTATGACAGGCTGAGCTCCTTCCTAACAGAAAATGGGTTCACCAGAGGACAGATTGACATCACACTCTTCAAAACAGAGTTCAACAAAGATTTATTAATTGTTCAGATTTATGTGGATGACATTATTTTTGGATCCACTAATGAATCTCTCTGTCAAGAATTCTCAAGTCTCATGCAGAGAGAGTTTGAGATGAACATGATGGGTGAGCTGACATTCTTCCTTGGATTACAAATAAAACAACTATCAGAAGGCATTTTCATAAACCAAGAGAAATGTGCAAGAGACTTGCTGACAAAATTCAATATGAATGATGTCAAGCCAATGAAGACTCCAATGCACCCCTCAACTCAGATTGACAAAGATGAGACTGGTAAGAGTGTCTCAGATAAGCTCTACAGAGGAATGATTGGATCTCTTATGTACTTAACTGCTAGCAGACCTGATATTTAATATGATGTAGGCATTTGTGCTAGATATCAATCTGATCCTAAAGAATCTCATCTCACTGTAGTTAAACGAATCTTTAGATATTTAATAGGAACCAATAATCTTAGCCTCTGGTATGAGAAAGGATCCAGTTTTTATCTTGTAGGGCATAGTGATGTTGATTTTGCTGGGGACAAGATGGATAGAAAGAGCAAAAGTGGAACCTGTCAATTTCTGGGAAAGTGCCTAGTCTCTTGGTCTTGTAAGAAGAAAAACACAATAGCTCTATCCATTACTGAAGCCGAGTATGTTTCAGCTGCAGCTTGCTGCACACAAATTCTGTGGATTAAATCTCAAATGCAAAACTATGCACTCAGGTACTCCAAAATCCCAATATTTTTTGAAAACACTAGTGCAATAAATCTTGCTAAAAATCCTATCCATCACTCAAGATCTAAACATATAGACATAAAGCATCATTTTATAAGAGATTATGTGCAAAAAGGAAATATTGAAATTACTTTTGTTGACACCAAAAATCAGCTTGCTGATATTTTTACTAAGCCATTAGTTGAGGAAAGATTTGTTGAGAATTTAAAATTGTTAAATATGTGTACAGTTAGTTAAAAATTCCTAATTGTCTCTCAGATGAGATCAGCCCCGTGTCTCATGAAGATGACATTCATGGAAAATTTGTGATGAGATAATACTCAAGGGAGCTCAGATGAGATGCGTCTCATAATGAGTCTCAAGTCAAGGCTCATCTAACGTTCAAAAAACGTTACTTGAGAGAGAAATAGAGTCGTTAGTAAACGACTAGTAACTCCTCTATAAGCGTATAACTAGCCGTTAGAGTATAAAAATGATTGCCAACCACTTCTCAACCGTTCATTAACTACCCACTCATTATCTCTCACTTTCTCTCTCTCTCTCAACTCCACTCTCTATTTAAGCCAAATCATAAATCCACATCTCATCTTTCTTCTTCTCTCAATGCGCATCAAAATCAAAGGCATAAAACTTCCATACTCTGATATTTCCTTATTCTCATCTTCACCAGAAACAGACATGTCTTCTAATGAATCTGACTCCATGGGGAGTATCCACTCAAGCCAAGAGCGTCTCAGTCGCTCTCCCCCTCCTCAACCTAGCACTGAGTCTGAACCATCTCAGACACAGTCTCAACCATCACCTTCGTCCAAATCTACATCCTCTAAGAAGAGTACACCCATTCCCCGTAGGCCAAAGTCACAGAGGATTGCATCCAATGTGGTCCAAACCAATACCTCCATAACCCCAAAATCACCCGTCCATATTGATCTTACAAAAGGAGAGCCCTTAAAGCAAGGCAAAGGAAAGGCAACAGAGGAACCTAGGAAAGAAGCTTTCCTTTCAATCTGACTTGTTTGAAAATGCTGATATTGAGGAGAAGTTCATCAAAAAATTTGCTGAACAGAAGATTGTAATAGGGAGAGTCATCTCCATTCGAGAGCTTAGTGACGAGAATTGGGACATTGGTCCCTATCTTCGAAAGCAAGGTTGGGAACATTATGTGTCTATGATAGAGCCACTCTTCCCTAAGATGACTAGGGCTTCCTATGTTGCATGCTTCAAGGCTAAAGTGGCGTCTCAATGACTGCCATATGTTATTGCCAACATCAGAGGGGTACACATTGAGCTCACAGAGGAATCCTTGGGTTCAATCATTCAAGCACCAGTGGATGGCAACAAACTTTACAATGAGGAACAATGGTGGAATCACATTGGTGTCCCAGCAGCAAGTGTGGGGACCTTTCTGTTTAAAGATGCAGGCATCACTGACTCTATCTCCTCCCTCAACTACTTTGGCAAGTTTTTATTCCACCTAGTAGCAAAGTGCATTATGCCTAGGGCTGGCACCTTCAACAAGGTCTATACCCAAGATCTCATGGTAATGTATCACCTAAAGCATGGCATCCCTCTAAACCTTCCTTTCCTCATACTCAAACACATGGAACATGCCTTCCACAATCCCAAAATCACTGCATCTATTCCTTTTGGCATGCTAACAACCAAGATTATGAGGCATTTCAAGGTAGACTTCAGTGGATGTGAGGAGTCTAAGGAGAGACCTGGCTATGTTGGGAAAACTAATCTAAAGTCTCTTGGCCTTGATGGTAAGTCAATTCCTCCTCCCACTTTACCTCTTGAAAATCCTCCTACCATTCCTCCTACCACACAAGCCTCTCCCCCATAAAAAATGTATGAGACCCACTAAAAGAAGAAGAAAGTTGCTAAGGAAGCTGTTGGGGGATCTCAAGAAGGATCTGAGATTCCTAAGGAAGATAAGAAGAGAAAGTCTCAACCATCTGTCTCAACTAAGACTGAGACTAAGAAGAAGAAGAAAAAGAAGACGAGATCAGATCACGTCTCATCTGCTCTAACCCAGCCAGAGCCTCAGCCTCTAAATACTAAAGCACCTGTTGTGGAAGCACCAGCACCAGAGGAACCAGCACCTGCGATGGAGGAACCATCAACTAAACCTCAACCTCAATCTCAATCTCCACACTATCAGACGCCACCAAAATCTCCTCAGCAGATAGTTGCTCCATCTGAAGTCTCTCCCTGCACAAAGATTGTTGCTGAGACTCTTGTCAGTCTAGAAAAAGAAAATACTACCTCAACTCTTGAGGTTATGCAGGAGGCACAACCCACTGTTGATGAGACTGTAGATGTTCCCATTGCTCAGCAAAAGACTCCTACTAGGTATGAGCCATCTTACTCATTCTAGACCTCCTTTCCTACTCCTGGAAAATTCTTTGTGGACACCATCTTGTTCAGTTCTCCTCAACCCAAGTATGATCAGTTTGCACCTCCTACTGATAAACCACAAGACCCAGCATCTGAGCCATCCATTCCCACACACATCTCCAATTCAATTAATACCTTTCTGAATCAACTCCATGAAGAACAACAACAACATCAGCAAGATCTCAACTCCAAGCTTGAACAGAACCAGAAGAAGATCTTGAAGAACATGAAGCATCACAAAAGGAGGCAAGAGGCAATTCTTGATGGACTTGACACAGTCCTTCAAGCACTTCGCATTTCAAATAATTTTCATAAGAAGATGAACCTTCATCTTTCTAATCTTCCTCCTCTACCTGAAATTCCACAAGCTGTGTTGCGTCCACCTGCTTCAAACTCAGACTCATCCTCTTTCCCTTCATCCTATCTTGGCTAGTTTTCTTTGTTGATAATGGCAAAAGGGGGAGAGTTTGGTTAGATGTTTTCATCTGATAAGAGTCTTAGTTTCTAAGTATTAATCATGCAGCTTGAGAGAAGCTTTTGAGTTTAAGATGTAATAGCATCTTTTCTGCCCAGTGATGAGATGCAGTGGCATCTTTTTCTTTAGTTTGTAAAATTTGATATTTTGAATCTCTCTGATTAATGAAAGTATTCATGTTTGCATTCAAATCTCTGTATAAAATTTTATCTACTGCAATTCTTGTATAATGATGAAAAACGAATCAGTATCAATAAAGCCTTAGACTCAGGGGGAGCTCATCTCTCAAATGAGTAAGATATCCTAAAAAGAAAAAGGACTGCACATCTCAGGGGGAGCTGACAATTAAAACCTCAAACTTAAAATTTGAATCTCCTCAAGTCTAAAACTTCATGGTTTTCCATCATCAAAAAAGGGGGAGATTGTTAAGACAAACTAACTCCTAAAATTTTTTTAATATACTAAACCATTAAGTTTGACTATGTACTAATTTGAAATAGATGCATCTTGTTATTTTACTAATTGTGTGCTCAAGTATATGGTAGAGTTTCTAGACTTTGTTTTGCAGAAATTGATCAAGAAAATAAAGCTCAAAGAAGATCTTTGAGGTTACAAAACATGAAAGTCAGAAATAAGAAATGCCAAGGAACAAAACTTGAAACAAGAACAATGAGCAAGGAAGGGATTCAAGAACAGCTTGAGACGCCGTCTCAAGACAGATGCAGATTCAAGAACAAAAGGTCATCTCATGAAAGAGAAGCAAATTTAGAAAATGGTTTGACTATTATTCACCCAGAACATAAGAAGATGAGACTTAGACTTGATCACAGAAGAAACCAGATCCAATAACAATTATTTTAAGAAGAGACTCCAGATCAGCTTGAGACGAGAGCTCAAGATCAGATGCAAAGGAAGAGAGCCAGACTTAGAGCAAAGTTAAGACTCAAGATCAGCTTGAGAAGACATGGAATTAAGTCAACACAGAGTCAATGCAAAGTACATTGTACGCTGACACAGTGACATCAAAACCTGAAAAGCAAGCTCTCCTCCTCTCAATAGAAATGTTCCTCTCTCTGTAACGGCTCTTAACGGCTATAATAACGGCCATAAACGGCTAGCTGCATTTGAAATAAATGCTGAAGTCTACAGTGAAGAGGGAGTGAGAGACTTTGTTGATTATTGAACATCATTGCATCTCATCCCACATCTCAAGTCCACATCTCAAGTCAATCACTTAAAGATCTGATCTCAACTTGAGAACACTTGTGGTCTCGTTCTATTTTCGCTTCTCAGTTTGTAATATTCCTATCTGCATAGAAGAGATAAACTCTAGCTAAGATCACTTCCCGTCCATACTTTGTATAATTATAAGCTAAACCCATCTTATCCTACCAATCATTTGTAACCAGTCTCATCTGAGATAGGAGAGAGCCTAGTCTCAGAGTGAGTGTGAGCGTCCTAAAGAGGCTGTAAGAATACTTGTGGCTCAGCCAAGATAGGAGTGCCTAGGCTTGGTGTGAGAGACGTCCTGAAGAGGCTGTAAGAATACTTGTAATTAACGGGTTTGTCAATAGTGGAAATCTCACGTGTTGTGAGGACTGGACGTAGCCCAAGGAGTGGGTGAACCAGGATAAGATCATTGTGCATCTCTCTTCCCTATCTCTTTATTTTACATTGTCCTTAGCTCATCTCAAATATGTGATTACTTGTTTAAATTGAATTAAATCAAATTTGAATAATTGAAATAACTTACACTTGAATAATTGGTTGAAACTAAAATTGCTCCTCATTTATACTAATTGAGACTCCAAGTCATCAGACTTGAGATCACGTCTCAACCTGCAAATTTAAGTGTGCAAATTTCAGGAACAAAATTTTGAAGTATCTATCAACCCCCCCTTCTAGGGACGTTCAACCAACTTCATACATCGTAGCTTTTGACTAAAGTCAAAAGAATTTCTGCTTAAGGAATTTAATTCATCCTCAAACGTCTTCTGCAAGTTTGATCCTGTTAAGGAATGTTTTCAGAGACCCCTTTATGCTGTCAAAATCATTTTACCTTAAAAGGAAAGTTGTTGTGGTACGCGTCAGAACTGTGTCACAGACTGCACACCTGCAACACTCAAAGTCAGAAGCTTTCAGAAGATTGTCTCACAATGGTCTTAACAACATTTAATGTTATTCCTCAATGGTGGTATTATCAATCTTCAACGGACTCAAGCTGATCTCGTATATAAAGCTTCAAGATAAACAAAAGGGGGACGACAAAGCATAAAAATCTTAAGTCAATACTATGACAAAATTCCTTTGTAATATTCTGATTATCTGTACTTAGGCTATTATCATTTGTATCCTGAGTTATACTCAGTAAAATCCTTTGTACTAGATTTGTTGTGTTTAAGTTCTTCAGGAACTTGAACAATTCAATTGTTGTAAACACTGTAAAGTGTCTGAGAGCCTGAAGAGGCTTGGAGAAACAAAGAATACTAGGTTGTTTAGCATGGAGAGGCTGTGTCCAAAGAATACTTCTTGTTTAGCCTGAAGAGGTTATGTCCAAAGAATACTTGGTGTTTAGCCTGAAGAGGCTGGGGTCAAAGAATACTTGTATCTTATCAGATAGTGGAAAATTCATTGCTTGTTGGCTTTGGGATTGGACGTAGCTCACTGTGTTTGTGGGTGAACCAGGATAAATTCTTGTCTAAGTCTTCTCAAACCTTATCTCTTATTATCTATTATTTCATCTAACAAGAAGGGTTAGGATATTAGTGAATTAAACTGTTTAAACATATGCTTTCAAAAATACGTTTCAAAACAGTTTAAGAAATCAATTTTGTTGAACTTGCTGAAAAGTTTTTCAGCAAGTACTTACCCCAGTTTCAGAAAGTTGCTTGTAACGTTTGTGAAAAATCTGTTTGCGAAAAGGTTTCCTAGAAAATCTGTTTAAACAATTAAAATACTATTCAACCCCCTTCTAGTGTTTCATGTGGTTTCTACAATAACATAATGGGCTAGGTCCGTACGTGATAAGGTTAAATGAGTGACGGTAAAACCCTACGCAGCACTCTATAAATATCGCGTGAGATGCATTACCCTAAATATATGAGCAGTCGCTCTTACTCTCCAAACGCTACTAGCAGAGGTGAGGAGGGTTTCCTGGTTCGCTTGTTGGCGTGGACACCTCTAGAGACGTGGCTGTTATTGCCTCGTTTGCAATTCGAAAAAGGTATATCGTACTGTTTCCTTTTCTTTACGCCTTAATTCGTGTTTTTCACATTAACGATCATAACAAATGGGGAATCCAATTATTGCGCTGCACCTTGACCATATGTTTGATTCCCTTCATATATTGTTATGGAAACTGTTGTTGTAGGCAAACTCTATGAGGGGTAGGTACCTATCCCAACTACCCTGTTCCTCTAACACACAAGCCCTAATCATATCCTCTAGGGTATGGATGGTCCTCTCATACTGACCATCGGTCTGAGGATGGTATATTGTACTAAACTTATGTTTAGTCCTGAAGGCCTATTGAAGTGCACTCCAAAACCTAGAGGTGAACCTAGGATCTCTATCTGAAATGATGCTAGAGGGAATGTCATGGAGCTTAACGATCTCCTTGACATACAAGTTCACTAATCTTCTTAGGGAATAGGTGTTCCTACTAGGTAGGAAATGGGCCGACTTCGTCAGTCGGTCCACAATGACTCAAATGGCATCATACCCCGGTTGGACTCTAGGTAGTCCCACCACAAAGTCCATGGCTATACTCTCCCACTTCCATTCCGAGATTTCTAAGGGTAAAAGGGTTCCTGATGGTTTCTGGTGTTCGATCTTGACCTGTTGACACACTAGACACCTAGAAACAAACTCTACTATCTCACCCTTCATACTATCCCACCAAAACATCTTCCTCAAGTTTTGATACATCTTGGTGGTGCTAGGATGTATTGAGAACTTGCCCCTATGGGCCTCCTCAAGAATCTGATGCCTCAGACTACCCCCTTTAGGGACACAGAATCCCTCTTGGAAGAGAATCATCCCATCATCTGACTCGGAGAAACCTGGCTACCCTCTCCTATCTTGGAGGTTCGGGTTCGAACCCTGTGCCTCCATGATTAGAGCTTTGAGCTCGCTAGTGACCTCTAACCTTTAGAGCCTCAAGCTACTCTCCGACCTCAACATTGAGGCTTAGGTTCCTAAACTCTTCTAACAACCCCATCTCATGCACCATCATAGATGACATATGCAGGGACTTCCTATTGAGGGCATTGGCCACTACATTGGCCTTGCCCGGGTGGTATCTCAACTCAAAATCATAATCCTTTAAGAACTCCATCCACCTCCTTTGCCTCATGTTGAGTACTTTTTTTATTAAAGAGGTATTTAAGACTCTTATGATCACAAAAGACCTCAAACCTCACTCCATACATGTAGTGCCTCAAAATCTTGAGGGCAAATACCACAACCGCTAACCTTAAGGCATAGGCCTCATCTAAAATTAATATGATTTTCTAATTTGTTATTTTGAATTTATTTTTCAAACGTTTTTAATTAATAAAATTAATTATAAAACTAATTAATTTACATAGTGGCTGTCACATATGAGTGAGAAGGACAGGTCAGCATAGGGGTTAACAGACATGTCAGCACTCTGTTAATTTATCTAACGGCGAGGACTATTTTGAAAAGAAAAAATTTTAGAGGGACTAAAAGATAAAAAAAATTTAGGGGGACCAAAATGAAAACGCGTGTATTTTAGAGGGACAAAAAACATATTTAAGTCTAAAATATACCGGACTTTTTGCTCACTTTCGAGTCTAGCATTTTTCTGAAGAGCGTTTGTTGGGGTGAAATTATATTTTGGCTAGGTCTTTATAGGAAGCCATGTCCATCCATAGAGGCTTCGAGTTTGTCTGTATCAGTTTAATTTGGGACTAGGTTCGAAGCAGGTAGACGTTGAGCTTTGGCACCAAAACTGATGGATCAAGATGGCAAGAGCAATCCTGAGAACAAAATGTCAATCCAAATTTAAGCCTCAAGCTTCGAAGGGATTAGTTTGAGACAATTGTTCAAAATCTTGGATTTAGAGTTTTAGTGATCCATGTCAGACAACAGTTACTAGCAGTTTTGTTAAGAAGAAGAGAGCAGGGATGTGGCAGCATAGAGATGACTCAGCAAAAAGGAGAAGGGCCCACAAGCAGTTGATGACAATTATCCCAAAACAGTTCTAGTTAAAGGAAGCCTATAAATAGGATGAAAATGAAGGTTACAAGGTCAGTAAACTGAATATTCAAGGTCAACAAACTGAATATTCATAAGCTCCCTAATGCTACAATAGTATATCCGGAACAAATCAATAGGTTGGTAAATGAGTGTCAATTTATCAAACACCTTTGCTCGTGTCTAAATGAAAAACAAAAAAACCAAAATTACTCTAAAATACAAAGTCTAAAGCAATATTTCTAAACTACTATTTCTTAAAACTCACTCAAAAGTGCTTCGTAACCCAATTCATTGGTGCAAATCGAGAATCAAACACTACAAGTTGTTCAATCGATGAGGAAAGTACAAAAAACATGACTTTGGACTAACTTAATAGAGAGATATGTTTTGATAAAAATATGCACACATGCGATAAAGAAACATGTAACAATTGTTTACTCTCTCTCTCTCTCGGTGATGTTCATCACTGAGACAGGGTGCGACTAAAGCCCGTAGTCTTAGCCAATTGAAACTACGAACTTGGTTGCGAAATTAGAGAAAGGGCTTACAATTGAGGGGATGCGAGGAGGCCTGTTTCGGTTCTAGAAAGCCATGAAATTTGGGGATTTTGTTCAATGATTTAGGTCTGATTTGGCATCACTGTTGGAGATGTCTTCGTCGTCGAACGCTAGCTTTTCAGATCACGGCAGGGAGATGCCTCCATTGTGCGCCTTTGCCGCGCACCTTCACCTCCAAAATATTTACTTCGACGACTAGTTGAGAGTGGTTGGAATGAAAAACAAAATAAAGAATGTATAGAAAGGGTGGAGGAAGGAATTTAGGGGCGATTTTGGTCACTCATGGAAGGAATTTAGTGGTTTATAGAAGTTTGCATCGATTTTGCTTTACGAAATTTTTTATTTAAATCCTACAAATATTCCCGGTTTATTATCAAATTAACATTAGCTCACGGTTTATATGCTAAATTTTACAAGCTACACACTTTTTATTATGGTCATACATATCTACAGTCTAATAAACGGTTTATTTATCATCTACTTTTTTAACACCGTGGCCTAATATAAATAGACCACGGTTTAACATTTTAATTTTAAAAATGGAAAATATTGTATATAACTTTCTCTACATGTGTAAAAGTGTGGTCTATATCCTGTTTAAGCCACGGTTTTTTACCCATGGGCAAGAAAACTGTGGCCTAAATTAAAAAATGTTGTAGTAAAAGAAGCTACAACGTCCATCTTAAAACCAAGGCAACCAGTTGCTCGAGCAAGTAGGGACAACATACCTCCATTTCTTTTCTCCTGTACCCTTTATGCTTTCTACAATTTACTTTTGTTAACTTTCAAGCTTAAATACATAATTGATTAAGTATTCTTCTTCTTTTTTAATCTCCTACACTCGTTAGCACTACCCAAGAAAAACGCTTAAAAGAACTCAAAATACGCCTGAAAAGAGGAAAGACTGTGGTTCCGACCGTAGTCTTTTTCCTGCGTTGTTCAAGTACATGTTCACTTAGAGTGCGGTTTCATAACCGCACTCCAAGTGCTCATCTGCCACGCTGGAGCTCGCTACCACGTGGAGAGCACTTGGAGCGCGGTTGGGCAACCATTGTCTTAGTAGCTGCCACATGGACAAGCACTTGGAGAGCGGTTGGGCAACCGCTGTCTTAGTGGTTTAGCTATTTTTTTTTAATTTTAACTTGGAGAGCAGTTTTAACCACAGTCATAATACATTTCTTTTTTAAAAAAAAATTGTGGCTTTTTTTGGTACATCATGTGCCTTTCAAAGAATTTTTTCATCTAATATTATTCAAATTATTATTATAATTAGTTATTTTTAATTAAAATATTTTATTAATTATATATTATCATAGTGTAAATCTGGTAATAAATAGGTAAATTATATAAATCTACATAATAATTTAGGACTACTAAGTTTTTCTTCTTCCCTGAGCTTTCTAGCATATAGTATGATGGCATAATAAGAACTAAGTTTTAGAAAAAAAATTGACAGAGTTTCCCCTGTTTATTCAAGTTCCCCCAATTTGAGCAGATAACACAGATCAACAGATAATTAATATGAATCAAATCACTAATTGATACATGAATATATGTAATGATAAAGTGTAATATATATATATATATATATTTATATTTATATTTATATTTGTGTGTGTATCAAATGAAACGTACTACATGAATATTTATAATTAAAAAACAACAATATATCTAAGAATCAATTTTACTGAATTGAACATCTAAAAATTTGGGGTGCATGCACACCACTTCCTGATAAACTTTTGAATTTTGCTATTCGGAAATGTAGGACACCACATATTTATATATAGGAGTGTTGTACCGCACTCCAAGAATACTATGTTGATTTAAGAGTGCGGTTCCGTGTCAACTACACTCTAAAGACATGTTTCCTTAATCCAATTTTGTTGTAGTGTCAATTAGAGGATTTGTATTTCATTCTCCGATTAATTTAGAGAAATACATTTATTTGATCAAATTAAGAGACAAACAAAATGTTAATTAGGATGAATTAATAATTGAATAATTTATCTTTCAATTAGCTGTCGATTCTTTTACTTGTTTGTGTTTACTACACAAATATAAAATAGATACACCACATATCTATATATAGAATCCTCCTCCATCAAGTCATTGCAACATGCAAAACATTTTACATGATATTACTGATGTTATAGGAAAAATTACTAACCATTAGAAAACCACACATTTCTTACTTCTACATAATAATAAACTTATTCTGAAAAGTATGGAATACCACATTAATGTTACACCTTATTGCAAAGCTTACAAACCATTTCGTAATTTAGTAACCTAAATACATAGTCCATATTCCATAAGACAATGTTTAATGTCATATAACATGACACAATCACCGTTCTTCCCCTTATTAAAATATATATACAATATTAATGTTGAATGATCAACTCGATCATTTCCTAGCTAGAGCTGAAAAACGCCATCTTGTATAATTAATGGGTACGAAGTATCGGTAGCAAATGGAGCAAAGTTAATAACTGACGTATTCTCCACAATCTGTAAAATATAATATAATGGTATGAATTAGAACACCTGCGCGCCTTTCATAGGTGATTCTAAAGAAAATGTATACTTAATAGAAAGAAATGAGTTTTTTTTTTTTTTTTTTTTTACAGAAAAAATACATGAGTTATTACCATATCGTGAAGATATTTATTTGCCGCTGTAAGTGTCCCCTCCTTTAAATCCAAAATGTAAAAAGTTGATTCAGTAATCAGCATGAAATAAGAAATATAGTTAATGAAAAAAATTACGAATTATGTAGTATAAGAGCATTCCTCTATAGACCGAAGTACATTCTGTATCATTATCATATTTCATGATATGGCACGTTTCTTTAATTTTTATATGATAAGTAGTGATCTTCTTTAACTTTTATGATAATTTTAATTTATAGACTAATTTACAGAGTTATTGCTCAATGGTCAACCATTATTTTTTGTGTGAAATTAAAAAAAAAAAAAAACTCTTACGAATTGCATGTTTTATGATTCATTATATGGAAATGTCACTATTTCTTAAAAATTACATTAACTCTACCATATTTTATAACTCTATTACAATTAAATATTCCCTATCGCAATGTTGAAATACTGCATATTTAAACTAGCTATAAAATTTTAAAACAACATTAGAACAACACAAAAGACTAAATATCAAAATATGTTATATATGATTTTATATATTCAAATAAACAAAAGTACATTTAAATTTTATCAATGAAAATTCAATAAAAGCTTAACCGTTGAATTATTATATTATTAATAAGACGGATTAAAAATAATTTATTATAATTAAAACTATAGTTAATGAACGTTAATTTTTTTGCTATAATTTAATTTTTAAACTGTATTAACATATAGCATTTTTATACATCTTTGTAAAAGCAATATATAAACAAGTTACTGACAAGAATATATATAATAGAAAGATAAAATTTTATCAAATAAATATAAATTTAATATTCAATTCATACTAACCTTGTCTCTCAAAGCTTGAATTTCTTGTAACATGATGTTCATCTGTAATTCATCATATACGCATTATCATACCCAACATATTAGGTAATGTGTAAATGTATACCATAAAAAAGTGAATGTTAATTAGTACCTTCATTGAGCGGATATAATGAATCCAAATTTCGAGATTCTTCTCTAGCACTAGTAATTCATCCATTGCCATATTCCCAATTCCTCCTCCAAACAAATAACTAAGATAAAGATGATAATGTCATTTTATTTTCTTAGTTATTTATAGATAACACATGAAACTTACACGCATATTTTAGGGTGGGACATCAATATTACCTGATTAAGTTATTTTAAAATAGGCTTAAATATGTTTTTGGTCCCTCTAAAATACACGCATTTTTATTTTTGTCCCCCTATTTTTTTTATCTTTTAGTCCCCCTAAATTTTTTTTCTTTTTAAAATATATAATCCTCATCGTTAGATAAGTTAACAGAGTGCTGACATGTCCGTTAACCCCTATGCTGACCTGTCCTTCTCACTCATATGTGGTAGCCACTGTGTAAATTAATTAGTTTTATAATTAATTTTATTAATTAAAAACGTTTGAAAAATAAATTCAAAATAACTAAAATTAGAAAATCATATTTGGATGGCTCTCTCTCCCAAAGAAAATCAATCTTCTTTTTTATTCATCCTTCTCCGCCATTGTTGTCGTTTCTGGAGCTTCAGTCTACCATTGTTGGCTTCCACAGGAGCTTCATTTCCGTAGCAGGTATTTCTTCTTCATTACATAACCAACTTCCTCAATCAACTCAAACAATCTAAATGACAAGCTAACTTGGCAAAGTGCATCCATTGCCAACCATCAAACTTGCCACAATGGTTTCATTGATTTCAATCTTTCCTCTCACTTAAACTACTTCCCATCCATCTTAACCAATTTCTCCAAATTGCTTAGCAATTCTTTGTCCCTCAGCAAGACTATGGCTTTGGCTTCATCATCAACAACAACTAAACAAGTTGGTGGTCGAAAGTTGCTTCTTTCATATGGCTTCCCCGATTGGCTATCTTCTTCAAATAGAAAGCTTTCTTCAGACAACACCAAAAGCTGAAATTGTGGTGGCTCAAGATTGCACTGGGAATTATAAGACCAATATTAGGTGGTGTGACTGCAGCTGATAAGCTTAGTGGAAAAGGGGGAGTTGTTATTCACGTCAAAGCAGGGGTTTATAAAGAGAGTGTTGACATTAAGAGGTCAATGAAGAACCTGATAATCATTGGAGATGGGATGGGTTCCACATTGTTACTGGTAATGATAACACACAAGATGGCTCCACTACGTTTTGTTCAGCCACTTTCGGGAATGAAGAAGAAATACCTGCTATGGGAATGAAGCTCCTGAGGAAGTCAACAATGGCGGAGAAGGATGAATAAGAAAGAGGATTGATTTTCTTTGGGAGAGAGAGCCATCCAAATATGATTTTCTAATTTTAGTTATTTTGAATTTATTTTTCAAACATTTTTAATTAATAAAATTAATTATAAAACTAATTAATTTACACAGTGGCTACCACATATGAGTGAGAAGGACAGGTTATCATAGGGGCTAACGAACATGTCAACACTCTGTTAACTTATCTAACGGCGAGGACTATTTTGAAAAGAAAAAATTTTAGGGGGACTAAAAAATAAAAAATATTTTAGGGGGACCAAAATAAAAACGCGTGTATTTTAGAGGGACCAAAAATATATTTAAGCCTTCTAAAATATTATAGATATAATACAATTAAAATTATGTATATGAGACATCTTTAGCTGGAAAACAAATGAAAATATAAAAGATAGTGTTTTCCCATGTTCTGAAGGTGACTATAACTATATGGATGTTAGAAATATATAATATAAAATTATTAATGTGTTTTTTATCCAACAGTCTAATTTTTTGGGATAATTGGTTCATGAAATGGTATTAAAGTCTCTATGACCAAGTGGTCAAGAGTAGTCCTTGCCATCTCTTTTATTCTAATAAAATGATTAATTTTAGCACAATGTATGTGTACTTATGCATTATCTATGCTTCAAGCCCAAATAATTTATGCCAGTAATTCTATTCCATTAAACTCTTTGATTTTCTCAGAGAATTGAGGAGGTATTTTTTAACACCCCCAAACAAATACCAAGTTGTTTAACAGTACTATATATCAAGTACTAACAAAGGATATATACTATTAATAATTAATTTCATTAGTATAGTTACTCTAGTCATAGATCAACTAAAGTGACAAATTTTTGAGCTCTTGAATGAAGGACAAAAGTAGGAAATTGTTCTAATTTGGTTTTATTGACAACATTATGGGTCATTATATATAGCTTTACAATATTTTGTTGGGAGACAAATAATATGCTAAAAAAATATTATTAGGTACCTGATGCCCTTTTGCAATGTTTCAATTTCTTGTTTCAGCACATTGGTTTCCTCTTTAGCATCCTGGACAATGAATATGGGATATAGTTAATACTTAGTAGGATCTTGTGAAAAAAAATAATATTATCATACTAGAACAGAGTTGTAAATGTAAATTGTTAATAATGATGATGACAAAGAATGAATAGAGAGAAGGATACATATATGATTGTAAAATTTACTGCATACGACAGGATATATACATCTGTTTCAAGATATATAGACAAATGGTTTAATTCTGTTATAATCATACTGGATAATAATAAATGAAATATTTAGTATACATAGTTTTCATCATGACAAAACAAGAATACTTAATTAAGACAGAATATTTGATTTTGATTAGTCATTTGACTTGGATTGGAGATAGTACTGACCTCTTTTCGGTAAAATGTTGTACATATTGAGAATGTTTGTAGAATTGGATATCAAACTCAAGTAAACATTTGTTGATAATGACATTATTATAACATGATCTCAACTCTCATTCTCTTTTTTCCACTATAATTTTTTTATATGCTTATATTATGGAGTAGGTCCCTCCCTAGCCTGTTTCAACTTTCTCTTTGATATACATGGTTTGATGCATGAATGTATATATGATGACACATTACAATACAGTGAATTAATACACAATATATATACATTATTATCTTTATCTTATAGAATCAAGCCATATATATGTGTGTCAAAATAAAAGGAAGAGAGAACAAAACAATCAGTGATTGACATATATAATAATAATAATAATATCAACATGATCACTATATGATTATTTTATTAATTATTCAGTGATGATAATGCAATGCATCAACACAGAGCATCTTATACCACTCATCTTTTCATATTATAATAAGAAGGACAGTTATTCCATCAATTAATTTTCCTTTGAAAGCATACATTCTTAATAAGGTATGTTCTTATTTTGTCCTATGGTCTTTGCATTAATTGCACTACACTTAGCAAGCATAAAGTATAGAGAGTGGTTGCATTTGCTTTGCATACCAGAGGATGTGCTTCAGTGACTGCTTCAGCTTCAGACTGAGTCCCCTTTGTGAACTTCTTGTACCTCTCCATTAGCCCTTGCATGGTTCTAATTTCATATATATATAATTAGTGACATACATACATAAATACATGTAGATATATATATATAGAGAGAGAGAGAGATAGATATAGATACCCTTTGGTGGTGAGTTCATAGAGCTTTCCATGAGCGGAGAAAATGACAAGGCCAATTTCAGCATCGCACAACACAGAGAGCTCCTTAGCCTTCTTAAGAAGCCCTGCTCGCCGCTTGCAAAAGGTAACTTGTCTGTGCACCGGGTTCTCAATTCTCTTCAGCTGAACCTTTCCACGAGCCATCAATTCAATGATTTATTCACTGATAATCGATTTTTTAGTTTGAACTAGTTTTTTTCTTTGAGATAAGACTCACGCACACAACCTCCCACTAGTTTGAACTAGCTTCGAGGTTGCTGCAAACAGGTATTACCCTCTCTCAGAGTTACTCACCAATTTGCTTCAATTTCTGGGATTTCAAGCCCTTATGTATATATATATATATAACCACCAAAGGAATCCTCACCTCACTTGTTCAATTTTAATTATAACAAATTAATGCTAGCTAGTAGCAACTTTACACCTCATTAAGTTTTGTTTAATTTAGTCTCTCCTATATATTCATCACTTGTTAGTGTTTAGGTTCCAATCAATTTGATAATGAAGTCGCATCAAAGCATGTGATACTAAAGTTCATCTGGTCATTTCAGCCTTAGAATATGGTTCATTAATTTTACTAAAATATTTCAGCACAGGCTTTATTCTTGTATTATTAATTAATTGCATGTTCTTTCGTGCATGAAAGGGGCAACAAATTAATATTATATATATGCTATACCACTCTGTTCTGTTCTGCACTTAAGAGAGGCCACTTTTTCCATACAATACAAATGAAATGTCCCTAACTAGCACACGTGTAACTGTGTTGGAAGAATAAAACCAGGAATCCAATAAAGAAGAAGAAGAAGAATGTGAAGCATATATAAAACGGTTATTAAATCATGTCAAATCCTAAGAGTAACCCCCTCATAGGTGCATGATCTCTTTTTTCCAATCAGATTAGTTATGCTGCACTGAACTGCAACGAGGAATCAATTAATATCAATAGATAGATATAGTCAAAATCCGAATTTTCTTTCATCATTCGAATTCGAACTAATTAATAAAATGGAGACCAATGGGCGAAAATTGCTTCCATTAAATGAGAGAGAGCATAGAAAGCTTCTAATGAAAGCTGAGTTCCCACAACATAATTAAGCTAATTGACAAAATGTTTGTGTTTGGTTTGGACTAGATCCACGTTTCAAAACGTAGATTCCAGCCAACACTTATTCTCAGTAACGTTAACCTGGATCAAACGTGATTTTGATGGAAACCAAACATATACACTTAGCTATTAGTTTATTTTCAAGATTAAAATATGTGGTGATAAGAAATATCGTAGTAGGAGAGAGTGGATAAATATGAATTAAGGAATTGCACTAATAGCAGGGGAAACTTGTACATCAAGCCAAAACATATCAGCTTCATACATGGTTGTTGCCACAATATTATAGGATGCAACTTGCAAGTGTGCATATCCTTAACTTTCACTTTTCATTGACTCTGACCAAAGGGAAAGGGGCGAATAAAAGCAGAGTTCAATTGCCAAATCTTGAGTGAGGCCTTGATGTTTATGTCAGTTGCATTGTTGAAAAGAAATAATCTTGCAGCTCCATATATTGCTTCTGTTGGATAAACTCTAGATGTGATCACAGTTCTCCCTCCTTGACCAAAGCTCTCAATGATTGAATGGTCAACCTGATCATATTGCATGTTTGATTGTCACAAGTCACAACAATATACATATTAATGGGAACCAAGAAAATTGAGATTTATCCAAGACCATAGTTGTTTAAGCATTCCCTTGTGCAGAAACTAAATTTATTGTGCACTCAGGAGAAGGATTCTCCCACCTTGAATTTTCATATATATATATATATATATATATATATATATAACCTTGTCATGTCAAAATTTTGTATCTAATTAAACTTAGTAGGATTCTATCTATTTAATATCAATGAAGAAAGATAAGGATGGACATAAGATTTTGACATAACAAGATCATGTGAAATCTCAACATAAGTGATATATGCAATCTCCCTTTGGAATCTTAAAACCATGGTTTTGGCTAAAGTAATAAGAGACAAGTTTTTTGTCATACCATGGTGTGAAGCTTTCCCAACAAAAACCATACATACATCATACATGCTTTTAGTGAGAAAAAATAAAAGCAAAAATGGGGCTGTATGATGTATCTATGGGTAATTAAATTAAATATACACATAGAAGTGGTTCAATAGTTGAGCTGGAAAGCACAATAAGTATCTTATTCACACTTACCAATGCCCTCATTGATAATTTTTCACCACTGAGAACAGGCACTTTGCTTCCAAAAACAAGCTTTGAAACATCAGGAGCCTTTGATGACCTGCAATATTATCCAGTTATCAATTAACATTACTCATATAGAATCACACAAATGGTTGCAATTCACATAGGTTCAGCCTTTTCTTTACTCCTAAGAAAGAAATACACAAATTTAATTGGTACCTTACCTAGTTTCATCAACACAGAAGGAAGTGGTTGAACTGCCAGTTCTAGCACTAGAAAGACGGAAATAAATTGGTGTTAGTTCAGAAAGTTGGTCATCTGCAATAGCCAAAATGCCAAATGGTCCCAAAGCACTTCTATCAACAGCTCCTTCTCCACAACCTACATTGTCATTCCCATTCCCAATCCCTTCAGATGCCAGCAATTCTATTTCAAATTCAGCAAATATGTCCAACTGAAAATTTTTAAGGAAACATAAGAGTTAGACTAGTGGAGTTATTTATTGAGACTTACAACTTATATAATGCAATAAACACTATGTGAATAAATTCATAACACTACAGACAAACCTGTGTTGCTGGACCAATTTCCAAGGGCACAACTGAGCCTGGTTTAACCACAATTCCTTCAAATTCAGCACTGCTTAGTCTTAAACTCTCCACTTCTTCTACTGGCCACTGAAGCACATTAGTTTCAGTCTTCTTGTCAAACACCACTGTTCTTGGAATAGTCTGATTTCACAAAATTAAAAGAAAAAAAAGTAAAGAGTGAGAATTCATATCAATCAACCAATCAATTATTAAAATCACCATATGTAATATTTCCATATATTGTTTAATTACTCTGTGCCAAAGTTCCTTTTGTTTTCAATTTGGGCATTGTCAAATTGATATTTGTGTGTACCAATACTTAACTCAGTACATCTAACTCTAACATAGGTACACTAGACCTAAGTTTGGATTAAAATTTGCAAACATAAATTTAAACATAACTTATGTTTGCAAACTTATGTTTCTAAAAGCAACATGGAGTTAAATTGGTCTAAACATGGATGCAAGTTGAAAAATGTACTCAAACATAATTTCTAACGGAAATCTAAAAATATTTAAAAAAACATTATGTGTTTGCAAATGTACATCTGAGATTGCAAACTACAATTCAAACATACACCGAACATTTAGATGGGATTTACACATTCGTGACATACTAGGGAACATAACCTTTGTTTAATAAAAATAAATATGTACAATACTTTATTAGTTAACTCACTCTAAGAGCATCCAAA
Source organism: Sesbania bispinosa (assembly GCA_026901365.1). Lineage (NCBI taxonomy): Eukaryota > Viridiplantae > Streptophyta > Magnoliopsida > Fabales > Fabaceae > Sesbania > Sesbania bispinosa. The sequence goes on from QLOH01000075.1 coordinate 1,283,686, forward strand.
TTAAGCACACTAGGTTTACTATTAAATAAATAATCTCTAGAAAAATTAAAGGAAACAAAAAATGTTGCGTACCTGAAGAGACGCCCAACCCTTTTTCAAGTCAGCAACTTCACTATCTGATTCATTAATCCATCCCCACAGGACCCTTCTCTGTTTGTGTTGGTCATAAAATGTCTTTGACGCATAGTATCTCCCATAGTCCAATTTCAACCCGATACCCACATCTTCAAGCGGGTTATCGGGCACCCATGTGTCATTCTCAATGAAGTATGTCCCAATTGCATAATGATCCTCCTTCGTGTCATCCAAACTAGCCTTTAACACATGTTTCACCGCAGGCCCATTTACCGATGTATCCAAACCATTAGACCCGATCACCGAAACCGGGTAAAAATCCACACACTCCCACATACCCGTACCCGGAACCGCATGCAAAAAGTGATTATTGAGCTCATAGTGGATGAAATCTTTGGTTTTATAAACCAAGGAAACACCTGTTTTGTTCTTGTTGACTTTTGACCCAATCGTGACCCTCCACTTGTCATCTGGCCCAAACCATGCAGTGGTGGGGTCACGAAAATCCTTTGAACCAATGCCTCGTGGAGGCACCAAGACTGGGTTGTTAGGATATTTGACCCAATGAAGGAGGAGGGGATCAGATAGGTTGGCGGGGTATGCAAGATTTTGGACCTGCACATATTGATCGGTATCACCTGTGTAGAGCATTATGATTTTGCCATCTGGCAGAAGTGTGGCGGAACCTGACCATACACCGTTGATGTCATACCACGTATCTGGGAACAAGGCAATGGGAAGGTAGAGCCAGTGAATCAAGTCTCTTGAGACAGCATGGCCCCATGTTATGTTTCCCCACACAGCTGAATCAGGATTGTATTGGTAAAATATATGGTACCATCCCATGTGAAACAATGGACCTGCAACACTACAACATCATCTTAATTTCATGTCCTTTTGTGTCAAAACAACATATTTAGATTTGCTGAAATCATAAAATAATGACTCAATTACCATAATCATCATATGGTAGTTGTTCAATAAAAATTGGATGGCTCAAATGTCAAAATAAATTTTAATTTCGATTTAAACATCTCTATATATGAGTCATTCAATCTTTCATCGGATGACTATAATTTGATAATTGTAATAAGTAATGATCCGATCCCAAAACATCAATTGATATATTATTGTTTATTTGTCATAGCTCTAAATTTCTAGTGATAGATAAATACATCAAAATAAATGGAAAATGTGAAACAATGGACATGCAACACTACAAAATCATCTTAATTTCACGTCCTTTTGTGTCAAAACAACATTTATTGTAGTCATAAAATAACTCAAGTCACCGCAATAATCAAATCGTAGTCGTTCAATCGAACAACTCAAATGTCGAGATAAGTTTTAAATTAATTTAAAAATCTCGGCATATGAGTCATCTAATCTTCATCAGACAGCTATCATTTAGTAATTGCAATGACTAAGTCATTTTATAACAATAATTTATTCGGATCCCAAAATATCAATTGATATAGAGTTTAATTAATATATATATATATATACACACACACACTGTCAGTTTAAAAAAGTTTTTACACAGACATTCAATGATATGTCTCCATATTATTTATTGAATTTAATAACACATAAGGTGTCACATTCATTAAATGATATGACGGCATACCATTAAATGTATATATAAAATTTTTTTACACTGACAATGTATATTAATTAAATCTATTGATATATTATTATTTATTTGTCGTAGCTCTAAATTTCTCATGATAGATAAATACATTAAAATAAAGGGAAAATATAAAAAAAATAGAAAATATACACAATTTATGAGTTATTAACATATTTCTTTCGTAGGTATACTATCAATATACAATTATGTTGACTTTCATATATAAACATCACAGATCCCATATTGGCTTCAGCACGAAACCAACGCATTGGTATCCTACAGGCGGAAGGTAAAAGTCAACAACGTGTAATATGGTCTCAATAGAATTTGCTTTGTCATCAAATTAAAACTTCGAAGTTAAGAAATTTCCCTATTTTTCTTAACAACTTTGCTTTGTCCAGCGTTATAAATTTCGGAATTCATATTTTCAATCATAAAAATAAAAGAATGAAAAAAAAACTTGACCAATTAAGTTGTTTAATCAAGATGGATTCAAAGTTTGCGAAATTCATGGAATGAAAAAAAAAAAAAAAGAAGTAAATAAAATGATGACCACGGTTCTAGTTACGTTATCAAATTGAATGTTATTAATGTTAACCAATCCATGAAGGCAATAGAAAGTCACAAAGAAGAAAAGATTTGCTATAAACTCTTTTGTTTTTTTTTTTTATGTATACGTACATGTGTAATGTATAAACTCATTGATCCGTAAAATTTTTAACACACACAACACAATTGCTTCATTATATATAGGGTTATATAAAACTATAGCATAAAAAAATAGTTCAATATTTCACGTGGAGACAAGATGTGAACAACACGACAAGAAACTTGGGGCCACGATGAGTTATATATATGGACTAGGTGGCACGTGGTTTTTTTTTTTGGTGTGTGTGTGTTTAATAATGGAGGTGTAGAGATCTAATTATCTAAACGATTCCAAATCTATGAATGACACGTGGGTATATTAAATTCAAATTTTGGTATATATATCCCTAGAGCCACTGATTGGGTCGATCCTTTACGTTACACGAATAACTTTCAAATTTTTTAATCCAACTCGATAACCCATATATATCCCATAAAAACTCATAATTAAGAAACCCGCAAAACTTTAAAAGAAAAAAAGGTTGGGATAGCAAAAGTTCCACAAAAATATAAGGTATAGATCTTAATTTTAAATTTTAAACAACTTTTGAGCTTTTTATTTTGACATGTAAAATTTTATACTACTTGCATTAGGTTTTAAAACTTTTATTTTTAAAATTTTTCATATTGAACGTATCATAATACAAGTAAAACACGTGGTTTTAAAAAAATGATATAATTTCATGAGTTCTAAAAATGAGAAGCTATTTCATAAAAAAAAAAAAACAGAGAGAGAGAATATATAAGGGTAAAAGCAAAGGGAAAAACAAAAAGAAAGAAAGTCCTTGATGCCCAAACTCAATATGATATCTTAACTATCTAGACAATAAAAATTAATTGAAAACGTGGCAAAACGGTTCCATTGATATGGAGGTCAACAAAATTGTGAAGTCAAAACCAGACCTGCCTGCCCTGTAGGCATTTTAAGTTCTTAGCTGTGCATCTCAACATGGCACGCATACAAGAAGCCTAATCCAATCATTTCAATATTTTCTATGAATAAAAAATCATTATTTATTGCTAAGGAAACAATTTTATTGCGTGTATTTTTCATCCATTAAAATTTCTGTTGTAGCTAAATTATTTAATTATCCAATTTCTATATGAAACAAAATAAATATATATAATATAAAGTACAATTCGGAAATGGAAAGACGTACCGTTAGGATCTGAAGCAGATTCAGCCAAACACCCGCAGGGAGCAGCAACCCAAAAGGACAACAACAAGACATTGTTAGTTAATTAGCATCTTCTTCGTAATTGATAGTAATAATTAAAACCAAAAATTAAAGAAAACAAATTTGGAATAAAGTGCAATTTTGTAACAATAATAATAAAGCAAATGTAAATTTCACATTGAGTGATTCTTAATATATAGTTGACTTATATGTAATTAATTAATATATGGTTTTGCTTGCTTACCGTTCATCCAATTTTTTTCAGGTTGAAAATGGAAAGCTGTTCTTTGCCAAGATAACATGGCATTTGTCCAATTATATGAAGGTTGCTGGGAAAGAAATGGATTTGACTTGGCTGAAACCCCCTCAGCAACCCCTCTAGCTCTAGCCTGTATCTGATTGTTCTGCTCATGAGGAATATTCATCTCTAAGGGGCTTATGATCAGTGCAACCATTGCCAATAGGAATATGATGGAGGCAATGATCACAAGGGTACCCTTACCCTTACCCTTTGATCTCTGGGCATTTGGGGAAGGAGGATCCAGCAAGGGAGCATGCTCAAGATCATGGTTGTTGTTGGCCTCCATGTTAATGTTATCGCTGAGTTCAATGGCCAACTACTAGTGTAATTGAGACTTAATAAATAGAGAGAAGAGAACTAGCTAGAAATAAGGCTAGTGTTGAATGATGGGTGACAAATGATAATGATGAGATATGGACATGTGAATATTATGATGTGAAGGGTGGAAGTTGGATTGGAGGGTAGAGACGGAAAAGGAAAGAAATAAGTGTGATTATTTGCAGCGGGAACTGGATGATAAAGGCATGGACAGGTAGGCTCATTTAATATATATACAGATATATAGAGAGATAGATAGATCAATTTTTTGTGGGCAAGAAAGGACAGGTAGGATTTTAGGATAAAGAATTGAAATTCAAGCGTACACTGTTTTTATGGGCATTAATTTGGTTTGATGAGCAAGGCTTCTACACAAACCACAATGGTGATCTTGACTCTTAAACGGAGGACTAGCAGCACGCAATTTCGGACTTAAGAAGTTTTTATTTTCTTGGACGGCTTTATTGAAAATTAAAATAACATTATAATTATATATTGGGTAAGTTAAATTGTTAATAGGTTATTAAATATTCAATCTCAAAAAACATTGTAATTGTAGATAAGAAAAATGTGTAGATATATTTCCTTTTCTTTTGATGTAACACATGTCTGATTATCCTTAATTAATACTTCCTTCGTATAAGACCCCTTCTAGAAGAATTGAATATCACTTAATATAAGACCCTTTGTAAATTTTTAGATAAATTAATTATTTTTTCCATATTTACCATTCATTATATTTGCACGGGTATGCGTGGAGATTGACCTCAATCAACCAATTGTGGGAAATATAAAAATTCTTGATAATTGGTACTACTATGGTAATATAAGCAAAAGTTAATTAATTCACGCTAATTAAGAATATTAGTTGAGCTCATTAAATTTTCTCAAACTCACATAAAAAGTGAACATTTACTAAACTATCCTTAATATTTATTGTAAAGTGAAATATTGGAAAGGACATGCAAAATAAATAACAGTATTATGGGATACTAGCATTTAATAGAGTAGAGGTAGTTGGATTTTGCTTATATTTGAAACTAATAAAATTGAACTTTGAATTGTTTATATTTGAGACCGGAGTGATACAAGCTTGCGTACGAAGTGCTACACATTATTTGCGCAATTTGTGGTTGCTACGGACACACAACCAGGGAATGTTCTAAACGCAGCCACCATAACCAGCAAACTGTACCAGCAGACCAGCCACCACCTCCGACAGATCATGGTGGCGCAGCCCAAAACGGAAACAATAACGGTAATAATATGAATTATGGTAATATTGTAATGCCTAACCTTGAAGTTAATGCAGGAGAATCTACTCATGAAGATTGGCTAACAGTTACAAGGAAAAAAAGGCAACAATTTAATGGAAAAAAGTTCAGAATAACAACTCAGCTGCTCCAAACAAAAGAGAAAATCAAAGGAATAATTCCTTTAATGTGCTGGCTGATTATACAACCAACCACCCTGCAGAATCTCCTAAATTATCTCAACCTCGCACAAATCAGGGGGGTAATCATCAACAGTGGACCAGAAAAAAGAGGCCTCATGTTGCTCCACCTGCCATGTTAGATATTGCTCTGTTAGCTGATAATGCCAACAAGGCTAAGGCTAAATTCAAATTAATGGACAGTTCAAATGCTAAACAACAAATTGAAATTTCAAACAAGAGTGATCGTACAGCTCTTAAAAATAACGAGCTAAGCTTCAAAAAGCTCAACCTCGGCAATGTTCCTGGGCAAGTCAAGCAAAAGGTTAGTGCTAATCAATTTAATAATCTACATAAATCTAATGATAGCTTGGTTGATGAAAACAATCAGGACCATCCTAGAGCCAACCTGGTCAATGAAGATAAACCTCCTGATAAAGATGGAACTCAGTCAGATGAGGATGAAATTGATATAGATGAAACATTTGATGATGATTTAGATAAGGATCTTGTTTTGGAAACACCGCATGAGGGAACTACTTAGCTCCTTGTGTATCCTTTTTCTTTTCTATTTATTATTATTTATGTCTTTAATGGATTCTGATTTTCAGGAATTTTCCATTTTAGCTTGGAACATAAGAGGGGCTGCAAGTAAAACTAGCCATAGGCATTTGAAGGAGCTCATGAAAAAACATAATCCTGATATTATTTTTTGTATGGAAACCCATGTTCACTTTGCGAAAACTAAAAATTTTTGGAATTCTTGTGGTTACTCTCCCATTCTTATTTTGGAGGCTTATGGTCACTCTGGTGACCTCTGGGCTTTTGCCAAAACTAATTTAAATTTTCAGATTGCTGTCCTGGGTAATAACTCTCACACTATTACTCTTTCTATTTCTAAAGTCACTATCCAATGAGTGGGTTTGCACTGGGGTTTATGCTAGTCCTATTCCAAATAATATAATTTCTCTTTGGAACTACCTTAAAAATTTGAGAAATATCATCAACAAACCTTGGTTAATTTTAGGGGATTTTAATGAAATTCTTTTCTCTACTGAGCAAAAAGGTGGGAATTTTAATCCTTCTCGAGCTAACCTGTTTGCTGATTTTATTGATTCTTGTAACCTTATTAATGTGCATACAATAGGTAACAAATTCACTTGGCAGAGAAGGTGTCACGGTAATATTCTCATTTCTAGAAGGCTTGACAGGGCAGTTGGTGACTTGGAATGGAGTTTTGCATTTCCTAATGCCATTATAGAAAATCTCTGCAGACTCCACTATGACCACAACCCCATTATCCTCAAATTGGGTGGGGATAAGAGAGTCAGAGCCCCTAAACCTTTTCATTTTGAGACTGCCTGGATTACTCACCAGGATTATTCTAATGTTGTTTCTAATGCCTGGACTCGTGCTTCCAATGTTAATGAGGCTCTTGAACAAGTTAGAAAAGATTCTATTGTTTTCAATACTGATGTTTTTGGACATTTGAAGCGCAGCAAATTAAAGTTTGAGAAACTTATCCAGGGTATTCAGAAACGATTTGAATCTGTTGATATTGCGGCCCTTTGTTATCTCCAAGATGACCTCTTTCTGGAGTATAATAAAGTTCTAGAGCAGGAGGAAATCCATTGGTATCAAAAGACAAGGGAAAAGCGTGTAAAATTTGAAACACCACCTATTTTCATGCTCGGACCATTATGAGAAGAAGAAGGAACAAAATTCAAAAACTAACTCTTCCTAATGGTGAAGTTTGTGACAACCAAGACATTCTCAAATTGGAGGCTACTAAATTTTACAAAGATCTTTTTTGCTCCCAAACGCACAATCAGGTTCATAATTTCTGCCACAGTAAGAATCCTATTTTACCTTCTCAAGGTAATCCTAATCTTTTTCTCCCTGTCTCCAAGGATGAGGTATTTTCAGCTCTCAATTCTATGAAATCTCTTAAATCCCCTGGCCCTGATGGTTTCCAAGCTTTATTTTTCAAACAATATTGGCATATAGTGGGTAATGATGTTTGCAGGCTTATTCAGGATGCTTTTACTGGTGGTAGTTTTGATGCTAAAATAGCTGAGACTCTTATAGTTCTTATTCCTAAGGTAGATATTCCTAATAACTTCAAAGAATTTAGACCTATAAGTCTTTGTAATGTCATTTACAAAATCTTAACTAAAGTTCTTGTCCAAAGAATTAGGCCTTACATTTCTGATCTTATTGGTCCCTTGCAAAGTGCTTTTATTTCTAGGAGAGGTACTAGTGAAAATGCTATTATTTTGTAGGAAATCCTTCACTAAATGCATAAGTCCAAAAAAAGAAAGGGAGACATTGTTTTTAAATTGGATTTAGAGAAGGCGTACGATAAAGTGGATTGAAATTTTCTTGAACAAACTCTAAATTTGTTTGGTTTCCCTACATCTATTGTTAAGCTCATTATGTTTTGTGCTTCTTCATCTTCTCTTTCTTTGCTTTGGAATGGGAATAAACTTCCTGCTTTCTCCCTTACTAGGGGTTTAAGGCAAGGGGACCCATTGTGTCCCTACTTGTTTGTTATGGTTATGGAAAGATTAGCTTTGAAAATTAATGATTTGGTTGATAGTGGTATTTGCCGGCCTGTCAAAATTTCTAAAAATGGCCCCAGGATCTCTCATCTGTTCTTTGCAGATGACACTATCCTTTTTCTCAAAGGTAAGGCTTCTCAAGTTAGGATTATGAATGATATTCTAACTTCTTTTTGTCAAGCATCAGGTCTTAAGTGAATACTGATATATCTAGAGCTTTCACCTCTAAGGATGTCACCCATATTAAAAAATATAAGTTTACCACCATTTCGGGTATTCGTTTTACCAATGACATTGGTAAATATTTGGGATTCATAGTTAAGGCTGGTAGAAGAACCACCCAGGATTATAATTTCATAGTGGACAGAATATCTAATAAACTAGCTTCTTGGAAAAGGAATTTACTTAACAAAGTTGGTAAATTAACGTTAGTGAAATCTGTCTTAACTTCTATTCCTCTTTATTCTATGCAAATTTATTGGCTGCTTGAAAATATTTGTACTAGAATTGATAGTGCAGCTAGGAGTTTCTTATGGAGTAGTAGTGATGGGTGTGGTTTACATCTTGTTGGTTGGAATAAGGTTACCAGGACTAGAAAGGATGGTGGTTTGTCTATTAGATATGCTCGTAACCAAAATATTGCTCTCCTTGGTAAATTAGTTTGGGATATGACTAATAATAAGGATAAACTTTGGGTTCAGCTTATGCATGACAAATATAATATTGATAATAATTTTCTCTTAAAAACTAATAACTATGGCTCTCATTTATTCAGATCTTTAATAAAAACTAAGGACAAGTTATTCCCTGGCTATGAGTTCAGGATAGGCAATGGTTCTTGCTCCTTCTTTTATGATCCTTGGCTCAATGGGGAAAATATTTATAATCTTGTTGATTATGTTAACATTCAGGATACCAATCTTACTGTTAAGGATGTTTGGCAAGGAAATCAATGGCAGATGAGCATGTTGGCAACTAACATTCCCTATCAGATTCATAACAACATACAACAGATTAAAATACATCTCAACAACTCAACTCAGGATTTGTTCATTTGGCCTAATTCTCCATCAGGGAGATATACAGCTTCATCAGGTTACACTTGGTTGACTAAGGCAGACCATATTACACATCAGGATATTCATTGGATGTGGATTTGGAGGCTAAACATACCTGAGAAGATCAAATTTTTCCTCTGGCAGCTCTGACACAACTCTCTTCCAGCCAATTCTATTCGAGCTGCTTGTGGTCTTGCCAATTCAAATATTTGCTTTGCCTGCCAGGATCAAAGGGAGACCTTAGTCCATTGTTTTAGGGATTGTAAGTTTGTCAAGGATTTTTGGCAAACAGTGGGTGTGCAAATTACAAATTCTATTTCTATACAGGATTTTAGGGAATGGATTCATACCAATTGTTTATCTAATCCTCTCCATTTCCCAGGGACTCTTTGGAATCTTTGTTTAGCAAGGAACCAAGCTGCAATTGGTGGGATGGATCGCCCAAACAATGCCCAGATTTACTAGAATATTCGCAGACAAGGGCTTGACATTTTATCAGCTTTCCCCAATCTTACTTCTCCTTGGTCGCAACGTTTCATTGCTTGGGTGCCCCTTCCTGACATGGCGTTAGCGTTGACACAGATGGAAGCTTCTTGGGAAATCCAGGAGAGGCTGGGATCGGTGGTGTTTTTCGGGACGTGACAGGGGCTTGGGTTCTTAGCTACTTCTCATCAATTGGTGTTTCATCAATTATTGTCGCTGAACTCAAAGTTATTCTCTATAGGCTGCAGATTGCATGGGACAAACAATATAGTAAAATCAACTGCTATACAAATTTAGCTCATGCATTCAAGTTAATCACAGATCAGGATATCACTTACCATCCTCTTGCTTCGGCCATCTCCGACATTAGAGAACTCCTCAATAGAAGTTGGACAGTTACAATTTCTCATCTGCTTCGAGAAGGGAAAGAGCTTGCGGACAGATTGGCGAAGAAGGGAGCTACTTTCGGAGACTCCAATCTGCATATTTTAGAAACCCCTTTCCCTTAGCTTAACCCCATCTTACTTGCTGAAGCTTTAGATCTTCAGCATCTGAGACTCTAGTGCCTTCTTTTCTTTTTTGTTCTTTTCCTTTTTTACCCTTCCTGTACAAAAAAAAAACTCTTTATAATTTCCCATATATTGATGAGTATGAACAATTAATGAAGTTTTACCCATATGCTCAACTACACCATTGGAAAGTGACTTTTGGAGTCTTCCATCATGTGACAATTAATGTTTCTAAAATGTAGTGACTTTTAAATCGGGGTATATTTGGAATGTAATAATTTTTTTTAAAAGACCAATACATTAACCAACTTTTCTTAAACTGTGTGAAACGGTTGAAAGGGCCTTATAATAAGGGACGGAGGGAGTATCTTGAGTTTGAACCTTATGTATTGAGAAAAAATCTACTAGGAGAGCAGTAAGTGCCTAAGTGTGTTCCCCGGTGCAAATTGGTGGGTACATAGTGTCCCATCACCCAACTCGTTACAGGCTTTAGTGAGGCACATGGCACTTTCGAAATGGAGAGGATTCTACTGATTATTGAGCACTTTTCCCCATAATCACACGTGGTAGGGGGCAGAGTTTTCTTGGCTCAAGGCTTCAATGCGAAGCTCATCATAGTCGCCTAGTACTGATACTGGGTAATTGGGTAGGATGCCTAAATCAACCATATGTATCGGGAAATGAACCATTGGAACCTTCTAACAAATTTCAAATTTCGAATGAGGGACTTAGATAGAAATCCAAGTGCTTTACTCGACCAGTATTAGCCTGTTTGTTTTACCGTTACTACAGTGCAAAACCATGGTTTCGCAGAATTGATTTTAAATCACTTCTATCCAATGTACTTCCTAAAATGTGCATCACTCATCTCAACCATTGATTTCTAGAATCAATTCTACTCAACTATAAACCAAACAGACACTATCTAGACTCGATTGTAGTGTGCTTGGATGGTCTGCTCTACTTGGCTTCTTAGCCCCATCATTATAATGATGGCACCGACTTGGGGAGCAACTATTTCCTGTCCTACCTAGAACTAGGCATCCTACTTAGTTACCCAGTACAGACACCAAGTCGAGGACACACTTGGCCGAACAAGGTACTAGGAGGTATAACCTTTGCACTAACGCCTCGAGCCAAGCAAACTATACTCCTCTTTCCACGTGTTTTCATAAGGCAAATGACACAAAAATCTATCAAATCCTTTTCATTTGAGGGACGCTACATGCCCCACTAACGCTTACAACAAGCTTAGTGATGGAACATTACCCACCAACCATTGATAAGTGCTCAATTTAGGTGAAGTTTAATAATGAAATTTGAGCAATTATTGTTTGAAATGTATTAATTTGAATTTAATTCTCCTAACTTTGGAATCTTTTGGAATTCAACTATTTGTTCCGAGATATATTTGCAATTGAAGTCATTTGATCCCAATTTATGTACTTTTCAAATTGAAACACGTTTCTTCACCATTAAGTACTCTTCTCGCTTAAGCGAGAATTGGCTCGCTCAAGCGAGAAGTCACATATTCAGAAATATAACAGAGCAAAAACATAATAGAGTGCATCGGAACTTCGTAGTTTTCAATTTTAGAAAGCTCGGGATGAGGACGGAAACGAACGAAAATCTTCGGAAGCATACTTTCTTCATTTCTTCTCCAAATCTTGTGTTTGTAATGGCTGCTATGAGCGGCTAAATCTTCTCTTGGGATTGAATGTAATTGAATCAAACTCGGATGTATTCTGGTGATTTATATATATGTATATAGTATTTCCGTTTCTATCTGATATTGGTATTTTCATTCTACTCTTAATGCTTGATTTTATCTGATCAATAGGATTCTGATTTTGATTTTTAGATTTAACTTGAAAGTTTTTCTTGAAATATGATCTGAATGAAAATACTAGATATATTGCAATACTAGGAATAGATTCCAATGTATCGATTGCTTATAACACTTGATCGTAATGTTGGAGAATCTGTTAAATATATGAGAAATCAATATTTAGGAGATTTTTCTTATGAATTTTATGTTTGAGGAATCGGTATAAATGATTTTCGTGTGCTGCATGCATCAATATCGATAATTTTGATTGCTACATATCTCTGAATAACCAGAATACAGAAGAGTGAGATAGATAAAATTCAATCCCAATTTCTCCAACTGATTTTCTATCATTTACATTACTATACTTTTAATATTTTTATGCAAACTTGCTTTAATTTATCATCAACCAATCATGACCATATTCAATTTCTTTGTAAATACACTTAGTGAGCGGGTAAATTAGGAAATTTAATCGAAACCAGTGTTCCTCGTGGGTACGACAACCCCTATTTTACACTACTATACTACAGTTGATTTGGTGCGCTTTCCAGGAAATCAACAACCATCCTATCTATTTGAGTCTTTTAACCATGTGATCACGGGTTTGATTCCCACATACAACACCAAAATGTTTTGGGTTGGACTCTAGATGGATAATTTGGTGGTTATTCTTCAAGTATTCGGTAGCTAGAAGGTGGTGCAGGGAAATGTATTTGTAAAGACATTCAACCTAGAGAATGAGTATGAATTCAAGTAGGGTTTCTTCTATATGAAAGATATGTCGGGGTTGTGCATGGTGCTTCCTATTTATAGGAGAACATTGTTGGATCAAGCGCTTACCACTAGGCCAAAAGCTATAGCTGTTAGCAAGGGCGCAACTTTATTTCCTTAAGGATTCCCAGAGCCACATCTAGCTTAAGGGGCTACGCCCATTATAGGCGCCATGGGTTGGGATGTTAAGCCCATCGAATCCTAAGGGTGACGCTGACAATTAAGCCAACAATCTCCCCCCCAGTGTCAGCCGGGGGATTTGAACCCATGACCTTGCTCTGATACCACTTGTTGGATCAAGCGCTTACAACTAGGCCAAAAGCTATAGCTATTAGCAAGGGCACAAATTTATTTCCTTAAGGATTCCCAGAGCCACATCTAGCTTAAGGGGTTGCGCCCATTATAGGCCCCATGGGTTGGGATGTTAAGCCCATCGAATCCTAAGGGTGATGCTGACAATTAAGCCAACAAATATTGGGTGCATGGGCATGCCCCCCGTGTAGTTGGTGACTTTGTGGGTATAGTGGAGCATGTGACACCCCAAAATGGAAAAGATTTTATGGATTATTTTGTCGTTTCTCTTGGGACAACATGTGGTAAGAGGGGGTAACTTTGCTTGGCTCGAGGCGTCAATATGACTGTTGTACCTCCTAGTACATTGTCTGGTTGAGTGTGACCTCGGCCCAGCGCCGTTAGCACATAATTACCAAGTAGGACACCCGACTCCGAGTACAACCCCAAATCAAAGCTCTTTTAAAATTGACTATTTTTCCCTTTGTTAAAAGTGTTCCAAAAATGAATCCTGTAACGTCCTAATTCCACGAACTTAAAAATAATGTCCGTTGGAGACATATTCCTAAGTTTATAAAATTATTTCGCGCGATTATGGGTATTGACATTCAAACACATAAACAATAGCTTAGGTAATCCAACAGTTACTTAAGTGTAAACCTCAATACATTCATCCAATAATTCAATAATATGCCAACATTGGCTCAATACAACATAAAACATAAATCTATAGGTATAATGAGATACAATTATACATGCATCCTGATATAATAGAAATAGGCCTCTAAGGGCTCTACATGTACCAAAATATTCCATCATAAGAATACATCCAAAATCCTATACAAAAATAATTCTAAATTAAAAGGATTGTGCCACACAAGGCCCAACCATGAACTCCTAGCTCCCGGTCAAGCATTCAGTCCAGAACCCTGAACATCTGAATATAAAACCACAACGTATGGTAAGACTAACGTCCCAGTGAGTGTAAACAAGCATGCAGTGTGGGAGAAATAGACAAATGAGGTGCAACAATCATTCCATAAACTCAATCAATTCATAAATCATCAATAATGGTAAATAATGAAAAGGTTAGTCATGAAGTGTTTAACCCAACACCCAAGGGGTCTTTCCACTTTACATGAGGCTAGACTGAGCTCAGACTAACAGGGACCGTCGTTCCTGAAGGCCACTAGGACTTTATCCTTAAACTGTGATAGATTTTATCAAGCATGAGTACATGAGTTTTACCATAAGTAGCTTAAATTCCTCTTTGGCTACATATAGCCCATGAAGGTTCCTCTTTGGCCATAGACCAATGAATGTTCTTCCTCACATGATTAGGGTTCATAAACATGATACGTGACAATTATTGAACATGAATGTGTATAGGTAAGTCATTTCATGAGAGTGCACCATCAATACATAACATCAACAAAGAACCCTAATTATTAAACCCTAGGGTTAGACAGGCATCAAGCAAAATCATCACACATAACAATTCTTAGCCCTAATTAAGAACAATCAATCAACCACAAGAAAGATAAAATAAGCAATAGAAAGGAGAATATGGGTCATTTAATGGTTCAAGCAAGATGGTAATGAGTGGGTGAACCACACTCACCACAAGATCAAAGAAATAAGAGTGATGGAGGGGTGGAGAGTGGTAGTCCAAGGCTTTCTTGAGGACTTGCAGCTTCAACTTATCTCCTTCTTCCTCCTTCTCTCTCTAGAACAAGGAAATGAGAAATAAATGCCCCAGCCCTAACTTAAATGAGCATTAAAAGCTATTTCGCGTATTCTCCTTCAAGCGAGGATTTGCTTGCTTAAGCGAGCAAAACAACACTTTGCAGGACTCGCGTTCTCGCTCAAGCAAGAATCTACTCACTTGAGTGAGACCAAGTTAGAGAGCAACCTATGAAATTAGGGGAAAATTCGCTCAAGTGAGCTGAATTTCGCTTGAGCGAGAATTGTCCAGAGAGCAACCTGTTGAGTCTCAAAATATTATTAAGTGATTAATAATGTTTAAGTCTCACAATCCTAAGTTTTAATGAATAACAAATTTGGTTACAGATTATTAGTCAAAATACAGATTTCGCTTATAGGTATACTTTTCTGTGTTTCAGCAAGTCTATAAAAAAAGCATGCTAACAAAGCTGAACCTACTGAAGAAGTTAAACTCTCTGAAGACATGCAACCTACTGAAGAATGTCAACTTTGTGAAAGGGTTGGACTCTCTGAAAGATCAAAATTTGCTGAAGCAAAGAGAACCGTCTGAAGTCTGAGCTGTCATGTTGCTTTTAGAAGACCCAGTGAGTCAACCTGAAGACGTATTTGAAGACTCAAGTCTCTGCAAAGCTTTCTGATTAGTTGAACGTGTTGCAAGGAAAGACAAAGGCTTTCTGGTATAGTTTCATTTCCTGACACAAAAGAGGAAACCTGCTGCAGAAAAGCAAACAGAGGACAGAGTTAAAGTCAGCGCTGCTGCACACCTATCCCTATCCCTATCCTGTCTCTGTGGTACGTTATCAGAAGCGTGTACCTCAACGAAAATAAAGCTATTAGACAACGGGACTCTGAAGATTTCTAACCGATCTACAGATTCCATCTCTCTATACTAATGAGACTCATAGAAGAAAGTTAGAGAAAAAGAACATCAACTTGCTAAAATGCTAGAAAATCTCTCAAGCAAATTCAAGAGCCAAACTGCTGTGTGTCAGAACTGAATCATTACTACACACCTACACCACTCAAATCGGAAGCTATCAGAAGATTGTCTCACAATGGATACAATGCCATTTTCTCAACGGTAATCAAGCAATCTTCAACGATCAAATTTCAAGTCTCTATAAATAGCTTCGTGAAAGACTTTGAAGTGTGGAACCCTGGGGGAACCGCTGGTGAACCCATGGCAAAGCCCAAGAGAGAGTGGTCATGTTCTTCAAAGAAAAGCTATCAAGCCAAACACTCTGTTATATTTCATTTCCTTGTACTTAGAATTTATCCTCTGTATCCTGAGTTATACTCAGTCATTCCTTTGTACAAGAGAACTTGTGTTTAAGTTTCTCATAAACTTAAACTAACCTTTATTGTAAACACTATAAAGTGTCTGAAAGCCTAGAGAGGCTTGGAGGAACAAAGAATACTTGGTTTAGCCTGGAGAGGCCGTGTACAAAGAATACTTGGTTTATCCTGGAGAGGCTATTTTCAAAGAATACTTGTGTTGAACCTGGAGAGGCTAGGTGTGCAAATAATACTTGTAATCTTGCGGGATTAGTGAAAATCCAGTGGTGGTTTGCCCTGGGACTGGACGTAGCTCATTGAGTTCGTTGGTGAACCAGGATAAATTTTCTGTTGCTAAGTTTTCTCTACCCTTATCTCTTTACATTCAGTTTTAAATAACTTAGGAGGGTTCTGAAAAGTGCGTTTATAAATCCACCCAGAAATCAATCTCTTTATCACGCTAAAATACTTCGAAATTGTTTTTATCCAACCTTCTGAGTTGCATCAGCAAGTTGTTGAACTTCTAGTTTCGGAAGGTTGCTCAAATATTTTCAAACTCGGTTTGTTTGTTAAAAGGTTTTCAGAAAAATCTGTAAAGAATTATAAAACACTATTCAACCCCCTTCTAGTGTTTCTTGTGGTTCTAACACAACCCTAGAAATCCCCTCCGCCAATTTCGCTCAAGCGAGAGGCTTCTCGCTTGAGCCAAAAAACCAGAAACCCATTTCCCTTGTTTTAGTGATATATTCGCTCTAGCAAGGGTACTCTCGCTTGAGCGATGGCTATGCTCACTTGAGTGAGATAGCTGCAGAATGGAATTTCCATATTTCCATCCCAAGCCTTATTCACCACTTTTTACCCTTTTTTCCTATTTCCTTTTTACAAAAATATCTTTCTAACCCTATTTGAATTATGAAATTGATTTATACAGTTTGGGATGTTACAAATCCAAAGGCTTTATAGATGTCATGGGCCCTAGAAAAGTAATAGTTTTTTCATTGTTGGTATTTCATGATAAATATCCTTCAAGGGTCAACTTGGTTCACACAAGTGTGTTGCAACATGTTAAAGATTCTTTGTGTGTTTTTATATGGCAGTGGCTTAGAAAATGCAATTCATGACTAGTTTTGCTATTGTATTCATTTCAAAACATTTAAGTTTGTCTTGTTATTTGTGTTGACTTAAATTTCTATTATTTGATTTTCCTGTTGCAAAATGTTATGTATGTATTCATGATTGTCTTGTTATTTTTGTTGGTTTAAATTTCTATTATTTGGATTTTATGTTGCAACGTGTTATGTATTTATGTATTCAGGATAATGACCATGCATGTTAGAATGTGTCATGTCTAGTGTTTAATGTTTAATGTGTTTTTATTATTATTTCAAAATTTTATCACTTTTATTTAATATATATTGTCTCTTTTAAAATAATTGAAATTCGATCAAACTCAATCCATTGCAATTTAAATTATATTGGATTTGAAAAAAAAAATTAATCGGATAATAAAATGATACAACTGCAATGATTCGATCAGATATTTGTTTGATTTAAAATCAATCCAAACCGAACCGCGAGCTGTTGGTGTACGCCCTAGAGGCCAATGGTATATTGACCCATTTTAGCATACAATATATGTCATGTTAATTATAAAAGGCATTATTTATTATATTAATTAATTAATATGATAAAGTCCTTAGAATGACTTGTTCGTGGCTACAAGATATCAAGTTTGACTTGATAGTGAGATTCTATAAGCCACTTTAGAACTTCATTCTCAAATCATCCCTAGTCATGTATTATTGTGAAAAGGGACAACAATAATACGTCGAGACTAGTATGTGAGTAGATTGATGACTATGTCTCACTAGTCATGAATATGTGATATCAAATCTTTCACATGGGTGCACATTAAAGGGTTTTAATGGTGTACTGGATTGACCCACAAAGAGAATGATACATGGATTATTATGTATGTCATTAGTGATTCTCATAGTGACAATGGTGTATGTGGTCCTTTGACCTGATGTCACTACGGTTCCTAACACGAGGAGTCGTATGCTTTGGTGCCATCAAACGTTATGCCTAACCCGGTGACTATAAAGGTGGTTACCGAGTATGCCACAAATCATGTGGAGGGATGGGAGTGACTAGATGGGATTTGTCCCTACCACATAATGGGAGTTATATCTTGGGCCCCTTGATTGAGTGAGACTAAAAAGTTCATGGTCGTGCCCAAATAATATTAGTATGAGATATTAATATTATTTGTTAGAAGTCTACTCAGGAAATCAAGAAATCGAGATTGAACTATACAAGAATGACACATTCCATGCCTTGTGTTCAATCTAGATATATGGACAAAGGGACTATACATAGATGCTAACATTGGTCACAGATTGGTTATATGTCAAATCACATTGACATTCCTGTTATTTGGGTAATAGCGATGTTTTGCTAGATATCATTTGCTACTTGTAATATTAAAATAAGATTTTAATGTTACTGCCAACATAATGGGAACCTGCAGGGTCACACAATTAGAACTGGCTAACTTGGACACTGAAGCCATATGATGGTTTTAATTGGGCTTTTAATTAGATTAAAGGTCCATGTGATGTGAAACTCATTTAGTAAGACTAGATGGGCCAACCCATTAGTTTGAGCCTACACATGGGTAGGTATCACTAAAGCCTAATGCTCACTATGAGGGTTAGCCACCGCAATATATAAAATGTATTGATGGTAGCTAATATGTGATTACTCTAATACTCCAAACACAACAGAGAGAAAAAGGTTTTCCCTAAATAATATCACCATCCCTCATAATGAGAGAAGAGACAATCATCCCTTCGTCGTTGCTAGCACTGCGAAAAGGGGAGTCCTAGTATCGCGTTCGTGTGGATACCGGTGGAGGCATAGCTACTCTTGCATGCCCGTGGTTTAGAAAAAAGGAAAGCATTAAAAGGTATACTCTATAACACGATTTATGATTTTTGCATGGATCCTTGGAGGTTTTTGGAAATATTTAAATTTTTAAAAGTTAGGTTCTTCCGCTGCGTTTCACCTTCCAAAACCCAACACGAGCGGACACCCCTGCTTTGTACTCCTTTTAATGATTTATTTTTTGTTTAAAAAGAATAACTCCAAAATTCCAACCCTTGATATTCTAGGTAATTTTTTAAAGCGCACGTTAATTTTTTATGTTACTAATGAAAGGTTGTGAATATTTTACACAATTATTTATAAATATAAAAAAAATATTTATAAGTTAATGAGTGAACCCTCGTTTCATTCCCGAACTGCCGAACATGTCATTTATCTTCTCATTAGTCTCCAAACTAAATTAATTGTACAAGTAGTCCTTAAACTTTCAAATAACTGTCACGTTAGTCCTCCAACTTCCACAATATTCATGTTGGTTCCTAACAAGAATCAACGTGATAGATGCAATGAAAGTTAAAGGACTATCTATACAATTAGTTTAATTTGAGGACTAATTAATAAATAGAGAGATTTGGGCATGAAATCAATGGTTTACTCTTTTTTTTAAACCATATGTATCCTCAATGGGAGACAATTCTGCTGGAGTCGGGAACATCCACATCATGGTGGGGCTAGTTCTCCCCGCGAGGATTTTTTCCTTCCACAAAACTCAAACAGGGTACCTTTTCTTTTTTGAAGGAAAACAGGGGACCTTGCTTAAGGGGAATCAAGCATGTACCACTTGAATCAACCCCATTGATAATGGTTTACTTTATTTCACAATAAGAATGTGTGTTATTAGATTCGAAAACGTAGCGATGGCCATACACCGTCGCTACGTCGTCGCTACATCATTAAATGTGAAGTTCAATGCGTAACTGTGCCATTAATACGTTGTGACGGCTAGGTCGTCGCTAGGTTTTATATATGAATAAACTAGCAAATCGGTTTTTTGACTCATTTAAGTTAATGCAGTTTAGTCCCTAAGAAATAGAAAACCCCAATATAATCCATAACTTCTTAAAATATACTAGCGATGGTCAGCTTGTCGCTATAGTTAAAATGTTAATTTTCTTTTCTGTAAAATTCCAAAAATAGCGCCTATTAAACTTAACGAGGGCTTAAGTCGTCGCTAAGCTTTTAATTAAAATTTAAAATTGGCGCCTTTGCGTTACATAGAGACGACCCTAGTCATTGCTACCGATATTTTAAACGTTGTGACGACCAAGGTCGTCGCTACGTTTAAACCTTACGCGCTACAAAACCCTTCCTCCTTCCTCCTTCTTTTCGTTCTCTCCCTCCGGCCATTCCCTTCCGTACTGTCCCAAACCCTCTCACTTTCACTTTTCTGTCTTTTCCACCGATCCAAACCTTCAAACAGCCCCCAAACCG
Source organism: Sesbania bispinosa (assembly GCA_026901365.1). Taxonomy (NCBI): domain Eukaryota; kingdom Viridiplantae; phylum Streptophyta; class Magnoliopsida; order Fabales; family Fabaceae; genus Sesbania; species Sesbania bispinosa. The sequence goes on from QLOH01000075.1 coordinate 1,304,149, forward strand.
CCTCCTCCCTCCGGTCGCCCCCGTCCAGCTCCGGTCACCTCCGCCTACAACAGCCAAGCACCATCCAGGTTAGTTTTTATTATTTTTTTAATTTTTGTTTATAATAATAATTATAATTTATATAATTAGTTATATAATTTAATTAGTGCAATATATGTTAATTAGTTATATGATTTAATTAATGTAATATATGTTTAATTAGTTATTAGTGTAATATATATTAATTAGTTATATATAGACTTGTATAATATTTAATTATTATTGTTGTTTATAATAATCATTTATAATTTATATAATTAGTTATATAATTTAATTAGTTATATATATATATATACTTGTATAATATTTAATTATTATTGTTGAGGACAAATTGCTGAATTTATAACTCAATTCAACCCTTTTTAGCTTAAATTGCAGCTCTTGTGTTTATTTGAATCAAATTTGAATTTGATGCTATTTTGATAAAGAATCTGTTGACTTTTACAGATAAAAAGCAAAATCTAGAAGAAGCATCAAGGGAGTAAGGAGCAAGGACAGAAACAACACAAAATAAGCTTCAAAAGAGGAAAATTCAGGAAAGAAAGTTGTTGTTTCCTGCGCTCCACCTGCGCTGAGCGTAGGCAGAGCGCAGGAATGCTAATTGATCACTGTTTCCTTCGCTTCACTTGCGCTGAGCGCATGTAGAGCGCATAAAACGTAACCTAATTTTTAATGGGATGCAATCAGAGTCTCAAAAGCCCATCAGAACAGTTTATAAAGAGACTTTTAGGGATTGAGAAGGAATTCAGAGAATACGGAGCCGTTGAGCAGCTACGGAGTTAGGAGAAAAGTGTGACAGTTTCTCTGGAGTGTAATGGCTACCATGGGTAGCTAAATCCCTCTTTAGGATTGAACGTAGTCGATTCAATCCCCAATTGTATTTTGGTTTGTATTTGTTATTTAAGAATCATTATTTTTATAATATTTGTGTTTATATTCTATTCTTAATGCTTAGCTTCCGTCTTTGTACCGGAGTTATGATGCGATTTCTTAAACACTCAATTTGTAACTGTGGGAACCAACATGAATTGATAGCTTTAACAACTGATCTTCAAGCGAGGCAATTTATGACAATGAGAACCTGGGTAAATTGTTCTGAGTATTTCATATTTGTGGGAACCTTTTATGAAATAATATTTATTTGTACTTCAATATTTATAATTGTATATTCTTAAATATCATTGATTTCAAAAATACAAGAGGGGTGCGATAGACGAAGTTCAATCCTAGTTTCTCTTTATTGCTCAACATGTTTATCTCTTTGTTTCTGTTTTATTTTCTATTATTCACAAAAAATCATTTAAATTTCTTCTTCTCAATAAGTGTGAGCACCGAGAATTTAGTTTATACCGTTCCTCGTGGGTACCACAACCCTTTCTCTTACTATTATATTGCTGCGATATTGGTACGCTTGCCAAGATCACAACAAGTATTTTTGGCGCCGTTTCCAGGGAACGATGTTTAAATTTAAATTCTTGGATTATCTTATTGAGCTGTACATATTTTATTTTTATTTTTTATTTAATTATTTTATTTTTTATCCCTCTCTTTCAAGCTAATCCTTATTCTAGTCTTTTTATTTATGCTCTTGCGAGGTCAGGTGTCTCAAAACCAATTAGAATTTGATCCTGAGATTAAAAGGACATCTAGAAAGAACCAGAGTAAAAATAGGAGAAGAAGGCAAGGACAAGCTCATGGAGATAATTTTACCATTCTCTGTTCAACTACCCCTAGTGAAATAAAAATTGACAATATGGCAGAGAGAAGAAGAACATTGGGAAATTATGTCATGCAACAAGGACCACGCTATTTTTCTAGTCGTACCTGCTACTGCAAAGTTCTTGGAGATGAAGCTAGCATTCCTAAGTCTCATCAGTGCTCATCAATTTGCAGGATTGGATCATGAAGATCCACACACTCATCTTTCTACTTTTTATGAATTGATCGGTACAATGGGTTTTGTGGAAGGTGATATTAAATCTATTTACTTACGTTTATTCCCTTTCTCTTTGATAGGAAAAGCTAAGGAATGGTTGAAGTCACATCCCAATCAAAGTCTGACTAACTGGAGCAATGTGGAAGAAAAATTCTTAAACAGATTCTTCCCACCATCTCGCTATATCAAAGCAAAGTCAGATAACTCCACATTCAGGAAAGGACCAGATGAACCACAATGTGAAGCCTGGGAGAGATTTAAATCTTTATTGAGAAGGTGTCCCAACCACGGTGTAGAAGATATTGCACAATTGAATATCTTCTGCAATGGACTTAGACCTGACACCAAGATGATCATAGATGCTGCAGTAGGAGGAACAATCATGTCAGTGGATGCAGAACAAGCTACTAGAATCATTGATGCCTTTGTATCAACTGATCAGCAAGCTCAACATGGAAGACAACAGGTGCAGAAGAAGGGAGTGTTGGAGCTGAATACTAATGATGCAATATTAGCTCAGAATAAGCTCATTACTCAACAGATAGAAGCACTCACCAAGCAAATGTCTAAGCTCCCTCAACAGTTGCAAGCAGTACAGTCTCATCTTGGCCAGACCTCACAATTGACTTGTGACATTTGTTGTGGTGACCATCCCAATGGTCATTGTTCTTATCAAGATATTCAGGAAGAGCAAGTTAATTATATGGGCAATCAAGGGAGACAGGGCAACTTCTCCAACAATAATCAGTTTTCAAATAACTACTCACAAGGTTGGAGAAATAATCAGAACAACAATTCTAGTTGGAGACAAGATGCAGGGATTTCTAATAGGCAAACACTTTTTCAGCAACAGCGGCAAGAGTACACTCCAGTACATGACAGACTATCAAAACTGGAGGAGAAAATGGAAACTCTCACACAGTCTCTCAAAACCTATAAGAAGAATACTGATGCAGCCCTCAGAAAATGTAGAGACACAAGTTGGACAATTAGAAAATGACATAGCAGAGCATAATAAAGGGAAGTTCACAACTAACACCCAAACCAATCCCAAGGAGCAGTGCAATGCAATCATCACAGGTAATGATTCAACAAAGGGAATTCATATGGGGGCTAACTTAACAGTTGAGGAGTACATCCCACCAGAAAAATAGAAAGACGAAGAATTGAAAGAGGATGAAAAGAAAGCAGGAGATTCAAAGCAGAATGAATCAGAAAGGAAGCTATCATATTCACCAGACCTATCACAAAGAGACGAGGACAAAATGTTTGATCAGTTCATGAGAATGTCCAAGGGATTACAAATCAGTATTCCTTTTGTTGAAGCATTGGAGGATTCACCCAACTATGCAGAGCTTATTGAAGATTTTCTGATTAAGAAGAAGAAGATACTAGATGAAGAGAAAGTACAGATAGAAGCTGGTTTTGATGATGATCTTCTGAAGTCATTACCGCAGAAGATGCAAGATCCTGGAAGTTTTACAATCCTAGTCACCATTGGAAATTTAACAGTGAAAAAGGCAATGCTATACCTTGGAGCTAGCATAAATCTGATGCCTTTATCCATGCTCAAGAAGATTGGTGATGTGAAGGTACAACCTAAAAGAGTGAGTCTGCAACTGGCATGCAGGTCCATCAACCACTCATATGGGATAGCTGAAGACGTTCTAGTTAAGGTGGAACGATTTGTGTTTCCTGTAGATTTCACCATCATGGATATGAAGGAAGATATTGATGTTCCATTGATTCTGGGACGACCGTTCATGAAAACAACAAAAGTCATAGTTGATGTTGTCAGAGGAAAATTCACAGTCGGCACACATGATGATGAGGTGACATTCAATATGTCCAGGACAATTCAACAACAGAAGGAACCTCCGGATTATCTGCAGATAAACTCTACTGAAGGAGTTTCATATGTCAACACTGAATTACCACTACAGGGGGTGAAGAGAGAGGAAGTTGATCATCAAAGCAATCACAGGCTGCCGAAGCAAAAGATAAGAATTCTTTATAAGAAGTTGAAAAGAAGAAAACAGCTGCTGAAATCAACTATAGGATCCGGCTTCAAAAGAAGAAAACAAGAACCAATATTATTTGCTGATAAAGATGTTGGGGGAACAAGATATGTGTTCAGAGAATTATTAAGGGAAGTCAATGGTGCTTCAATAAGGTTCACCACAAAGCTCCATCTTCAAGAACCTTAAAAGGAACAGGCGTCAAGCTATATGACGTTAAACCAGCGCTTTCTGGGAGGCAACCCAGTGTTTTATTTTTTTTATATTCAATTGTTTTCATTTTGTTTATGCATAATTTTGTTTGTTAGTTAGGATTTTTAATTTAATTAGGATTTATGAAATTTCAATAATTGTTGGAATAAGTTGTGGAAAAACAAAATAAAATTTTAATCAGCAGGAAGTAGCAGAAAACTTGACTGAAAATTGTGAAATCTCATTCTGTTTTCTGTGCTTCACCTGCGCTGAGCGCAGGTAAAGCGCAAAAAGAGCAATTTGGTTACTGTTTTCTACACTTCACCTGCGCTCAGCGCAGGTGAAGCGCAGCGGCTCAGGATTTGAAAACTGACACCTGCGCTTCACTCACGCTGAGCGCAGGTGCGCGCTTCAGCTTAAATTGAACTGAAAATAGGGGAAATCTTCCGTTTCTTCCTCCCCTGTTTTCTTTGTGCCATTTCTCTGAGTCTCAAGAACTTCCTTCTACCCTTTCCACTTACAAACCTCCATCAATCTTGAATCGTTAGAGTTCAAATGTATGTTTTCTTGTTTTTTAGTAAATTTTACCGATTGAAATCCTCTGTTTTCTATTTGGTTGATTGAACCTTAGGGTAGTAAACTTAGGCTCCTAGAATTACATGTTTCTGGTATTATCTGTCAATGAAGCCTTTGGGTAATATGCTGGTGGTGGCTGCAATAGTCCTTCCACCAGCGACTGCAAGATGTCGACCCCTATGGGAATGATATACTCGACACTCTGACTACCCTATATTTGTGTCTTCCGGGGTGTTCCTATGAGGTAAATGCCTATGGGGAAGCTGCAAAGGTTATGCGTAAGGACTTGCGCAGTAGATCCCGGATGTGGATGGTCCTGGTATTATCCAACATGAGGCCAACCTCTCCTTCTTCTAACATTGATATGGCAACAACACATCTCATATATTGCATACTCACTGATGCATATATAGACATTGCCAATGTCATTTCAGAGCAGTTGCACTGCTTGATTAAGATCGCAGTAGAGCGTAGAGTGCGCAATCAAAAGTCAGTTTAGGATTTCCCGCTTTAATCACTGCTCTATGCCACTACGCAGGAGTCGAGGTTCGCTCTACTTCTCCCATTGGGACTCCTAACAAACCAGCGATATATCAAGTCTTGTTGCATTCAACAGGAGGAGATGGAGCGACATCTACAAGTTCGGGATATCCACCCCTATCCTCACCCACAGCGACCACCACCAGCTGACAGACCATTTCGCCCTTTCATGGAACACTTGTGTAGCCTGATCACAGTTGTCCACCAAGGGATGATGCACATACAGTAGTTTCTATACCATAATGTGCAGGGCCCTAACCTAGGCATGTCGCCCGAGCGGTTTCAGGATTCCTTAGATTGGCCTGGGATAGGCCTATCGCACCGTGGGGAGGTAGAGCACAGGATACAGATGACGAAGATTAATACTGGTGTTTTTCTTTCTTTTATTCCTTTTAGTTCTTTTATTTCCTTTTCTTATATTTTCTTTTCTTTCATTTGATCTGTACTGTATCTGACACATTATTGACACATCATGTATATGCAGTATGGATCTTTTTAGGATTCTTTTTGTTATTTCATTTTTAGGAATTAGGATTTAAGGAATTTAATTCATATTTCAATGCTAGGACAACCTAACTAACTGAATTATGAAAGAAAAAGGAATTTAGTGATTGAATCCATAATCAGTTAGGATTAAGATATTGTGCAGGAAAATGTATCAAGGTAGTTAATTGAATTCAATAGTGATTTTATCAAGGAAAATAGCCATAAGCCGGTGAGTTTGTGAGACTAAACACTTTGAGAGTTTTCACCGTTGCTTGTCAACTGCTATTACTTGAGTTTCTGGATTTTATTTTGCACATGAAAAGCATGGAAGTGATCAAGGCAACTTGTAAATACATAAATTGCTCAATGCCAAATAGCCAACCTGTAAATAATTTTTCCTATTTTTGATAGCCCATTTGAGCTTGAATTTTTTATTTCTCTTATGCACCCTAGCCTTATAAAATGATTATATCCTGTCCCCACACACCTAGGGATAGAGAGCATGGGTTGCAATTATTTCAATGTGAATGGGTATGAGTTGGCTGACTGAAATTATAGCAAACAGGCATATTGAGTATTGGAATTCACTCCCTTATTTATATAAAAAAGTGTAAAGTTATATATAAAGTTAAATAAAAGGGAGTGAATTAACAAAAAGAGGCCAAATGTATAAATGTTCAAAGTCAATAATGATATGGTGGATTGAGAGTAACTGAGAATATTGATTAAATTGTAGATATGCTCTCTTTTCTTGAAGTTGTGTATTTTGAATTATCCAGAAAAACCATGAATTCTTGATAGCCTAGCCTCATTACAACCTGAGAAAGACCTTTTGATCCATGCTGACCATGTGTATGATTATTAACTGGAAACGACTAGCAATTTTAGTTGTTCAACTGCAATGAAAAATTTGAGGGAAACACTCACCCGTGAGAATGAAAGAAATTCCTTGATTAATTACTTGTTGTTTTGATTACTGCTCTTGAAAAATTTGAATGCATTTTTATTTTGTTCTGATTGACGATTGGAGTCACCACTTAGTTATGACTATTAGTCTGAAATTTGGAAAGTGACAGCTGTCTAGCAGAGGAAATTGGATTTGTTTCTTAATTAGTCAAATTTATGATTAGGGATTGAAATCAACTGTTTGTATTATATTTCTTGCTTGAGGACAAGCAAGAAGCTAAGTTGGGGGGGAATTTGATAAGTGTTAGAATTATGTAAAATTTCTATATAATTACAACACTTAATGAGGACAAATTGCTGAATTTATAACTCAATTCAACCCTTTTTAGCTTAAATTGCAGCTCTTGTGTTTATTTGAATCAAATTTGAATTTAATGCTATTTTGATAAAGAATCTGTTGATTTTTCAGATAAAAAGCAAAGTCCAGAAGAAGCATCAAGGGAGTAAGGAGCAAGGACAGAAACAACACAAAACAATCTTCAAAAGAGGAAAATTCAGGAAAGAAAGTTGCTATTTCTTGCGCTCCACTTGCGCTGAGCGCAGGCAGAGTGCAGGAATGCTAATTCATCACTGTTTCCTGTGTTGAGCGCAGGAAACGTAACCTAATTTTTAATGGGTTGCAATCAGAGTCTCAAAAGCCCATCATAACAGTTTATAAAGAGACTTTTAGGGATTAAGAAGGAATTAAAAGAATACAGAGCCGTTGAGCAGCTACGAAGTTAGGAGAAAAGTTTGACAGTTTCTCTGGAGTGTAATGGCTACCATGAGTAGCTAAATCCCTCTTTAGGATTGAACGTAATCGATTCAATCCCAATTGTATTTTGGTTTGTATTTGTTATTTAAGAATCTCTATTTTTATAATATTGGTGTTTTTATTCTATTCTTAATGCTTAGCTTTCGTCTTTGTACCGGAGTTATGATGTGATATCTTAAATACGCTAGGAATAGGGTTTTGAAATCTGATTGATGAAAACACTCAATTTGTGACTGTGGGAACCAGCATGAATTGATAGCTTTAACAACTGATCTTCAAGCGGGGGCAATTTATGACAGTGGGAACCTGGGTAAATTGTTCTGGGTATTTCATATTTGTGGGAACCTTTTATGAAATAATATTTATTTGTGCTTCAATATTTATAATTATATATTCTTAAATATCATTCATTTCCAAAATACAAGAAGGGTTGTGATAGACGAAGTTCAATCCTAGTTTCTCTTTATTGCTCAACATCTTTATCTCTTTGTTTCTGTTTTATTTTCTATTATTCACAAACAAACATTTAAATTTCTTCTTCTCAATAAGTTTGAGCACCGAGAATTTAGTTTATACCGTTCCTCGTGGGTACGACAACCCTTTCTCTTACTATTATACTGTTGTGATATTGGTACGCTTGCCAAGATCACAACAAGTATTTTTGTGCCAGCTCCAGTAACCCTCAGGAGCTAGACTCTCACGGTAGGGTTATTATCCACCTTAAGGTAGGGGGTGAGTTTATATATATTTATACTTATTTTGATTTGTTAATATTGAATCTTTATAAGTTTTTAGAGTTAATATTGAATATTTTTATTTTGTAGTTGGGTTCCTAACAACCCCCCATCGCAGCCATTGGTCATGCGACCCGATCGCAGTTCCGGGGTCTTCATTACTTGTGGGAGGTCACCCCGCAGGATGTGAAGGACAGGTGGTGGGTGAAATTTACGGTAAAATGCCTCCATTTTACATTATTTTTCATAAGTTATGACATTTCCAAATGACTTACCCTAAAAGTTGTTTTTTTTTCAGAGAAAAGTTACTTGGACCCCTGAGGATGAGGCCTAAATTAAGAAGGTGTACAAGCAGAGGATTGCCAGAGGCCTTCGAGATATGTTGAACAAGGCTCAGACGAATGGGACTAGGCCCACTTGGTGTGGTTAGGAGGCTTGGGAGGGTCTTTTGGCCTATTGGGCCTCTAATGCGTTCAAGGGGAATTCCGCTCGTCACAAGACGAATCGGGCCTCTCATCAAGGCGGAGTAGTCCACACCACGGCCACAAGGCTCACATTGAGGTGGCTCTAGATAAGGTATGTATAAACCTACTTTTCTATATTATTTATGTATTTGTAATTAAAATAATTAATTAGTGTAATTTTTTTGTGTAGGCTTGAGAGCATGGGCGAGTTGTATATCCAGATGAGTTTTTTGTGGCTACCCAGACAAAAAAGAATGGTGGCTGGCTAGACGATCAAGCACAGTCCACATATGTAAGAAAAATTATGCTTAGCAGTTTTTTTTATATAATTTGATATATTTGCAATAAAATAACTAACCAATCATAATTTCATCTCTACTCAATAGACAAATTACCAAGAATGCCTAAGGGAGGTGGAGTCACACATGAGGGACAAATCCATCACTGATGGGTCCACCAAGTTAAAAATCTGGAAGGATGTTGCTGGTGGCAAGACTCGAGGTCGTTGTTATGGCACCGGGGACTTGTCAAGCAACATCTGTCTTGGTGTGACCAGCCTCACTGAGGAGTCTCGAGCCCATACCGGTGGGAGCGACGGGTTTTCTAAGCATTCGTCTGATGAGGCGCTGAGGCAGAAGGTTATCGAAGCAAAGATGCAGGTCAGCCGAGCTGAAGAGAGGGCTGATCACTGTCAAGCGCAATTTGCACGGTTGGAGGAGGACTTCGCACAACTCCGACAACAGTTGCAGTTAGTGTTGGATGCCCGCAGTGCAACTACTTCTACTAGTGGCAGTCAGGCTCAAGCACACTAGAACTACGATGGCCACCTGGATGACCAACCCCTGGATGAGGATCGTGGCCCACCACCACTGCAGCACCGTCGCCATCAGCCTTGACTTTTTTCTTTTTATTGACTTATGTTTACGTACAATTTTTATATGTACTTTATATATATATATATATTTATTTTTTATATGGGTGTTTTGATATAGTATTTATTGTTTTTCTTTATATTTTAGATCGTTAACAAATCTGATAAAAAATTATAAAATAAATAAAAAATTGAATTTCTATAATAATTAAATCGTAAATTAGAATAAAATTAAATATAAAATTGTAAATTCAATTTAAAAAATTAATATAACTATTAGCTACGACGTTGGTCGTCACTAGTTAAAATTTAAAAAAAAATAATTAATTTATTAGCAACAGTCGTGGCCGTCGCTACGGTGTGACGACTTAGCGACAGCCTGTGATCATTTCACGTTGAGACAGACTTCAGAATAACGACGGATTTAGTGTCGGGGGAGCAGACGCTATGTAGCGACGACTGATTTTGCCCGTCGCTACTGTATTAACGATGAGCATTTTAACGACGTTCGTGTGACCGTCGCTAAGCCATAATTAATTACATGGTAGCGGCATTTTCCTCTTCTAGCGATGGCTTTTGGCCGACACTAATTCTCGAATTTCTTGTAGTGTTTTAATTTCATTTTCTAACAAAATATGTGTACTAAATATATAATTAATTAATAAACTTAAAAAAATACTTCAATGGTTTATATTTATAAATAAGTTAAATTAAAAAAAATTCTTTTTCTTTCTTTCTTTAGAAGTCAAAGCTTAAATTTTCACTACACAATTTACCTCGACCCATTTATATATTTACAAACAATTTGTGCGTTCATTATATTTGCATTATGATGTGAACAGTTGTACTAAATGTAGCAAGAAAATGACTATACAATGAGTTTTAGCTACACACAAATAAATATATTCAAACTAACTCGATAAAAAAAATCAATTTAGCCTAACCTAATTAAGATTGATTTGTTTGATTTTATTTCTCTTAAACTCAAATCAATTTTTTGATTTTATGTAATCATTTTTATTTCATGATTTATGTATTGACATGTGTAGAATTACATATTTTAACTTTTAGAATAATATTAGACACACATGTTATTTTATAGGGATCGGAAAAAATCGTATACAAGCCTCCTCAACTAGACATCACGAACTTTCACTTTGTTTTAATTAATCGTTAAACTCGTTTCATTGTTGCAATATGTCTTTTCATTCTATTGAAGTTAAATAATTGATGGAACTAATATCAATTTTTAAGATTGAGTTTTAAATATTAAAAACACTTAAAATAAGGAGTAAGGAGTAAAAATTAGATGTTTTATTCTTAATAAACATACTTGAATTCTAAAAGTGAAACACTACAATGATGTGTTTTTTCAACTTAGGGCTTTTACTCTTTCTTTTTTTAAAAAATGAAATTTTATGTTATATGATTTTAATATTTTAAATATAAAATCTTAAAGGATTGAGATTGGTTCTGTTAATTAACTTCATGTTAATGCAAGGATCCATTACAATAAATTATAAGAGTTTAATTTAATTAAGACAAAATAAAAGTTCATGATATCTATTTGTAAAAGAATAAAAATTTAGGGTGTTTCTCTCTTTTCGCTATTTTATATGTCGATATAATTTTTATCATTTACTAATTCTCTTGTCTGCATAGTGTAACATCTGGTACTTAGGAATTTTATTATTTAGGGTAAGATTTAGATAGCTAATTATGTGTTAAGTAAGGAAAATGATCTAGGAAGTAAGGAAACAAGACTTAGAATAAAAACCAAGATTTTGAAGTTTCAAGCATTTTCACTCAAGCTAGAATCTCGCTTGAGCGAGTTATGCGGTAAAATGGGGTAAGTTTGAGTTTCTGTATATCTCGCTTGAGCGAGCCAGCTCGCTTAAGCGAGATACATGGGAACTTTTGGGAGGCTCTCTGGACAATTTTTGCTTAAGCGAGAAGGGCTCGCTTGAGCGAGAATCGTCCAGAGATGGGGTCTTTTTTGGATCATTCTCGTTTGAGCGAGATATTTCGCTTGAGCGAGAATGTGAAGGAAAAGCATGCAACCGACACGCTCGCCCAAGCGAGAATATCTCGCTTGAGCGAGAATTCACTTATAGGCACAAAACCCTTAAATTAGAATCAGAATTCATCTTTCTTTCTTTTTCTTCTTTTAGTTTAGAGAGAGGGACTCTGAGTCTTAGAGAGAGGAAGCTTGAATTGAAGTAATACACCTTCCTACATTCTCCTTCCTTCAATTGTCAAGTATAGGTGAGTACAACTCACTTTCTTCAAGACTTTCTCATATGTATGGCTGGATACATGAACCCTAACTCTCTCCACCTCTTCTTTTTGCTGAATAATTACTAGATTGTATAATTGTATGCTTAATTGGCATTACGATTGTGATTTAGAAGTATAATATGTCTTAGGTGAAACATGATTGGAATTAGGTATGAATATGAGAACATTATAAGTTATGCTTATTGAAATGAGTTGTGTTCTACTCCTATATTCATTATCATTGATGAAATATTATTGTTATGATAATTGAGACATTTTAAGCCGGTTTTCGACCGTGAGTTAATATAAGCCGACTCTGGCCGTGAGTTAAAATTCAGAAATTATGTTTAAAACATGACTTCGGTCCAGTAATGGGTGGGATTCGTTCCTGAGAAAGACATTTCCCGTGGTTTGAGCTCAGTTCTAACTCCAGCAAGTGATAAGATGATGGCACACTGCTAGAAGCTTGGACCTGCAAGACCTACATTGGAGGATATGCACCAACTTCAAGCCTGAGCTTCAAGCAAGGAAGAGTTGGAGAAATTAGTGACCTACAAATAAAGGGTCACTACCCTACAAAATAAAGGTCACTACCCTACAGAAGGACACCTTGACCCTGGATAGGACCCTTGTACTATGGACCACCTTTAATTAGGACTCTCTTATATTTTCTTTTTATTAATTGTAATTTTCTTTTAATTCCTCCTACTTGGGTGCTATTTTTAGTGGGTTTATTGGTTAGTAGGTTGCCTTGCTATAAGGCTTAAGAGGTCTTGGGTTCTATTCCCACATAGGATAGAAATTTGACTCATCTTGTATTTTCCTACATGAGTGGGCGCCATTTTGAGAGGTTTATTGGCTTAAGACTTAGCTTAGCCATAAACTTTGGGGGTCATGGGTTCAAAACCCACTTAGGAGTGTTTTCACTCACCTTTTATTTTCTTTCTTTTTGATGCCCCTAAAAATCCGCCCCTCTCCCCCTCTTTTCCTATAAATAGGAGTCATCTCCTCTTGTAACACACATTGAATTTTGAAGTAAAGGCATTATGCCAAATTTTCTCCTCCCTTTGTGAGTTGAGTGAGGCTTGGTGGTTGTTGCTCAAACCATACTGAGACTTATCTAATTCTCCTGAATTAGTGGCGTCTGGCATTGAACTTATTTGCTGCAAGTGGATTCTTGTTTCAGTGGCGTCCTTCCCATTTCTTCCTCTCCACTTTTTCTTTCATTTTCTCTCATTTTCTCTCATTTTCTTGCGCATTATAGCTTCTGTTCCAGCCACTATAATTCGCAATTCAAGTGCATTTTATTGATTCTAATCGGTTGGTTTTGCTCAATTCTAGATCCTACACCCATCCGGCTATCAATTGGTCATCAGAGCTTGTTGAATTTGAGCAAATTTGGGGCTGTTCTTGGCTGTTTTGGGCGCTGCATACTGCACCTATTTAGTGCAGAATTTTCATCATTTTAGTGTAATTTCATCCCTCTTTTCTATTGTAATTTGGACTTGGACTGTTTCCCGGGCCCGAGGTGCCTTTCTGCTGCTATCAGTACTTGTCTGTCTTGATTGAATTGCTTGATTCCGTGCTAGTTTGGGGGCTGTTTTGGGCCGCTAATTTCCACACCCTAGGTGTTTGTTTAAATGCCTCTTTTAATTGCTCATACTTGTTTTTGAGTAAGTTTTGCAAATTGCTTGATATAACTGCTTGTTTGTGGTGAAGTGTGGTAAGAGGAGGCATTGTTGTCTTCATTTTTCCAAAGATCGTTCACCTACATTTCTCCCCTTCACCATTAATTGTTCATCCCCCATATTCATCTCTTTACTTTCCGCTTTTAATTTTCCGCCATTTAATTTCCGCTTCTCCCCATCCTTTTAATTTCTGCTCTCCCCTTTACATTCTGCCATTTACATTTCTACTCTCCCCATCCTTTTAATTTCCGCTTCCCCCTTTACTTTCAGTCATTTACTTTCAGTCCTCCCCATCCTTTTAATTTTCGTTTCCCCCTTTACATTTCTGCTCTCCCCATCCTTTACTTTCTGCCATTTACATTTCTGTCCTCCCCATCCTTTTAATTTTAGTTTCCCCCTTTAATTTCTTGTCATTTATTTGCGCAATTTTTCCTTCTTATTTTTGCCATTTTATGCGCATTTTTTGGGCTCTTGTATTGTTCAATTTCCTACTCTTATTATTTCTGTTTGATTGGCATTCTGATTGCAAATTTGGATTGACTGCTATCTCTACCTTGGACTTTCCCTGTTTGATTGTGCAAAACGCTCACCTATAAGATCTTTTTGGTTCATAGTATTGGAAGAAGATCAACAAATTCTAATTGTTGATTTTCCTTCAAATTTTAATTCCAATATTAAAATTGAACCAAGCGCGTTTCTGTGACCATACCGGTTTTGTATAATCATCAAGGAAGTGCTAAGCAAATTTTTTGGCCATTTTTGAAATCAAGTTGCCATCACGTTTTTACAGTTTTTAGAAATCAGTTTATTCATTATTTTTACTTTTCTGGGCCACTTGGACCAGTTTACTGTCAGAAAATTCTAAAAATATTACAGTAGGTACAGTTAATTTTCTTTTCATTGTGTACAAATTTCTGTAATTTTCTGTTGGGAAAAAGACAAAAAAAAGAAAGAAAGGCAAGAAAAATACAAAAGGTACGTACGTGCCAAAAATAGAAAAAGAGGTGTAAAAAGCAAAAAAGGGTGCAAAGTCAACAACAAGGAAAAAAAAGTCAAAGACACCCAAAAAGAGTCAAAAATTCAAAAAAATTCAAAAAAATAGAAAAACAAAAACAAAGAAGTATCTCAACAATACAGTGACTTTTTTACTGTAATTTTCTGTTTCATTTCCCTGTATACCGTAATTGAGTTGTATTTGCTGTTTTTCTTAAAAAATGACAATTTTGGCAACTCTTCTTCAAAAATCACCAAAAACAATTCTCTTTGCAATTTCTTCCGTCTTGTCTTGTTTGTTGTCTGCTCTTGTGTATAAGCTTGTTTGAGTGCCAGCTTTTCTTGTTTGTCATATCAATTCTTTGTTTTGTCTTAGGATTTTCCAATCTTCTTCCAGTAGGTATTTTTCTTTGTTAGTGCATTTCTATTTGGGTAAGGGTTAAGACTTAGACTCACGTTGGTCTTTGCAACTTCTAATCAACCTCCAACCGAGTAGAAGAGGCAAAAGAGTTTTCATTATAGAAAAAGCCAAAAAAGAGTGACATACACGAGTCATTACATTCCATTGAGTGTAAACACTTAGTGAGTGGTGAGGTCCTTTAAAAGCTTTCAAATAAAATCAATTTAAAATGTCCTATAGAATGTGGAGAAAGGAGCTAGATGAAGATAAGAGAGAATTTAGAAGAGAAAAGAAGTGAAAAGACACTCTTCTCATGATAAAGTTGAATAAAGGTATAGGCAAGAAAGGAGAGAAATAAGTAGATATCATTTTGAAGATAGTAAGAAGAAAGAAAGGAGTTATGATAACTCTAACCATGAAAGGAGAAGGTATGAGGAAGAAAAGAAATTTAGAAGGTATGAAGAAGAAAGACAAAGGTATAATAAAAGAGAGAATAGGAAAAGTACAAAAGATTCTTTTGAAGATAGAATTGGAAGAAAGTTAGAAAAATTTGCTAATGAAATCGAAGATAAATTTTCAGAATGCTTTTCAAAGTCCTTAATTGAGATAGAAGAGAAAAGAAAATTAGAAAAAAAAGGAACAATTAGAAAGGGAAGAAGAAGAAGGGCTTAAGAGAGAAAAAGAAAATGAGGTAGAATGAGTGCAAATAGAAGAAAAGAAAAACAAGGATTTAGGAAAGCAACTAATTTTATCTTGTGATCATTTGATAGCTAACCCTTTGTGTGAAGACATGAATAAGTTGATGGCAAGTACTTCTATTGTTGCAAAGAGGACAACTCAAGCTAATGAGAGGGAGTTCCCTAAACTAACTTTCTTTATGCATGGAATGTCTCTCTCTATGCACAATTATATGCCTCAAAGCATTGCATGTGTGAAAGAAGTAAACAATATTGATAATGCTTTGAAACCTATTGCATGTCTAGAAAAACCAACTAAGTTTAAGAGTACCATGAAACTTACTAAAGATGCATGTTTAATCAATTCCTTTGATCATTTAGATTGCATGATAGGAATGATAACAAAGGTGAATTGAATATGCATGTGCCTTTGGTTTGTATCTATAATGTGCATACACATTTTGTTCCTAAAATAATTGTGTCATATAAAGATGTGTATTATGCTCTTGAACTAGTTAGTGAAAAGAATAAAAATGCTGATAAAGCTATCACATATGTAAAAACTTGTTTGACATCTAATTCAAATGATGATATGCTTCTTGATATGCATACTCAATGTGATTCTTTTGGTATTTCACCTTTCATGAATGCATATGATAATATGAAAAAGGTGTCATCTTACTTGAGTGAGTGCTTTAGCATGGATATGGCTCTTGAACAAACTTGCATGAATACTTCATGGCATGAACATATGCACTATGATTTTTACAATAATACTCAAGTTGTGTGTCTTATGTTCAATGAGCATGATGTGATCTCACTTCCAAGAAATAGGACATTCATACCACATAGTTTTAATTGTGCTTTCATTTGGCAATATATTGTGGATTATTTTGTTGGTTTGAAACATGCATATCACTTGTTTAAATCTCATTTTAACCAACTAACCCCTTTGCTTGAAAAGAAGGACTTCAAGAGAATGGTCTTTGATCCAGGATCTCCTTCTTCAACGTACATGGACAAGATGGTTCATTCTTCATTTAGGGAGTTTTTTAACCCTTATCTCAAACACCTCTTGTTCATCTCCTATGATTTTCTTTTGCTAATCATTATAATTCCCAAGTATTTCTGTTATGAGCCTTCACTTTGCTTGCTTGGGAATAATACTTATGGGTCTTTTTCTTGTTTTCTAGGCTCAAGGAAGATGTTCAACTTGTGGAACTCTAACTCTACTCTCCAAAGACTAAGGGAAGTACCTTCTTACTTCCTGAATTTTGTCATCCATCTCCTTCTTCTGCCCAGTTCATTATTCTTATGCCTTCTTTTTGAATTTTCAGATTTGAGGTCAAATCCTTTTCAAGGGGGAGGGAATGATGGCACACTGCTAGAAGCTTGGACCTGCAAGACCTACATTGGAGGATATGCACCAACTTCAAGCCTGAGCTTCAAGCAAGGAAGAGTTGGAGAAATTAGTGTCCTACAAATAAAAGGGTCACTACCCTACAAAATAAAGGTCACTACCCTACAGAAGGACACCTTGACCCCGGATAGGACCCTTGTCCTATGGACGAACCTTAATTAGGACTCTCTTATATTTTCTTTTTATTAATTGTAATTTTCTTTTAATTCCTCCTACTTGGGCGCTATTTTTAGTGGGTTTATTGGTTAGTAGGTTGCCTTGATATAAGGCCTAGGAGGTCATGGGTTCTATTCCCACATAGGATAGAAATTTGACTCATCTTGTATTTTCCTACATGAGTGGGCGCCATTTTGAGAGGTTTATTGGCTTAAGACTTAGCTTAGCCATAAACCTCTCAAAATGGCGCCCAATCATGTAGGAAAATACAAGATGAGTCAAATTTCTATCCTATGTGGGAATAGAACCCATGACCTCCTAAGCCTTATAGCTAGGCAACCTACTGACCAATAAACCCACTAAAAATAGCGCCCAAGTAGGAGGAATTAAAAGAAAATTACAATTAATAAAAGAAAATATAAGAGAGTCCTAATTAAGGGTGGTCCATAGGACAAGGGTCCTATCCAGGGTCAAGGTGTCCTTCTGTAGGGTAGTGACCCTTTATTTGTAGGACACTAATTTCTCCAACTCTTCCTTGCTTGAAGCTCAGGCTTGAAGTTGGTGCATATCCTCCAATGTAGGTCTTGCAGGTCCAAGCTTCTAGCAGTGTGCCATCATTCCATAAACCTTGGGGGTCATGGGTTCAAAACCCACTTAGGAGTGTTTTCACTCACCTTTTATTTTCTTTCTTTTTGATGCCCCTAAAAATCTGCCCTCTCCCCCTCTTTTCCTATAAATAGGAGTCCTCTCCTCTTGTAACACACATTGAATTTTTAATTAAAGGCATTATGCCAAATTTTCTCCTCCCTTTTGTGAGTTGAGTGAGGCTTGGTGGTTGTTGCTCAAACCATACTGAGACTTATCTAATTCTCCTGAATTAGTGGCGTCTGGCATTGGACTTATCTGTTGCAAGTGGATTCTTGCTTCAGTGGCGTCCTTCCCATTTCTTCCTCTCCAATTTTTCTTTCATTTTATCTCATTTTCTTGCGCATTATAGCTGCTGTTCCAGCCACTATAATTCGCAATTCAAGTGCATTTTATTGATTCTAATCGGTTGTTTTGCTCAATTCTAGATCCTACACCCATCCGGCTATCATAAGAACATGCATGTTGGGCACAACAGTGAGTGCATCATAAATTGCATAATTTTTAGTTTGATAATGTTATGTGAATTGTGTTAAATTCTGTATCTGCCATTGATATTGATTCCCTGCATTGCATATGCATTGTTGTATTCACTGAGATTATTATCTCACCACACGTTATATGGATAAATATAGATGTACAGGTACCACCGCACTCGGATTCTTGGACCGGGAGTTTAAGTAATCTTCATTGGATAAATGTGGCATTTTGTTTGTAAAAGAAATGGATATCTAGGTGTATAAGTATAGTATTATGTAATTAGGCTTGAGCTTTAAAGTTAATCAATGATGTATTAAGTATAAATTTGTTATGTAAATAGTAGTTGTACCTTAAGTGTGTTATATATGTTAGTTCTTATTCGCAAATTGTCGAGTTATCGTTGGTTACTTTACAATTTAGTGAATATTTCGGTATCCAAAATGTCACGCTTTAATTCTAAGTTCAGAATTTGGTTTCCAACGGGCTAACTTCTGAATTAGAAATTAGGACGTTACATTTTGGTATCAGAGCAATTCAATCCCATTGGACTGTTGAATTAGGATATTTCTGTGGTTTGTTATTAATTCTTTATGTATTATTTTGTGAATTGAGAGACTGATCACCTCGATATTTGCTTAATGATATGTAGAGAATTATGGCAGGCGGCAGGAGAGGTCGTCCTAGAGTTAATCCTTCTTCTCCTTCTTCTCGGGATTCACCTTCGGATCTCGTAGCTGTGGCTCTTTAGGCACTTACTCAGATTATGGGAGAGCAAGTGAATTCCATTCGGGTTCAAGCCGAGGCGGCTCGGGAGCAGGTCGCTACTAATGCAACAGTACTTCAGGAGATGGCTTGGAGGCCAACGGAGCCACCACCTCCCCCTACGGTGGATCTGTTTGCTCTAGGGTTGTCTGAGTTTCGGAAGCACAATCCTCCGCAGTTTAATGGAATCTATGATCCAGACATTGCGGCAAATTGGCTCCGAGACTTGAATCGAATCTTCGATGTGATGAAATGTACAGATGAGGCTAAGGTTGGATTTGCAATTTATATGTTGAGAGGGGAAGCTGAGGATTGGTGGAAAACTGCTAGAGTTTGAGCTGCTGAGGTGGAGACCCCAATCACATGGGATGTATTTCAGAACTTATTCTTGGGAAAGTACTTTCCAGCAACTATAAAAAGACAAAAAGAGACTGAATTTCTACAACTGAAGCAAAGGGTCATGACGGTAGGCCAATATGTGGCCAAGTTCGAGGAATTAGAGAAATACTCAAGGTACCTGCAAGCAGTTTTAGATGAAGAATGGAGGTGCACACAGTTCGAAGGGGAACTACGACCTGAATTGCTGGACCGAATCGGGACTTTGGAAATCAAGGACTTCTCCACCCTGGTCAGTAAGTGTTACATAGCAGAGAAAAATTTCAAGGGAGCTACACCAACAACCATACCATCGGAGAATAAAGGAAAAAGAAAGCTGGAAGTGCCCAATCAGGGCAAGGGCCCGAAGCCTAAGTGGCAAGGCAAACCATCCTTTAACACTCAGTCGGCCCAACGCCAAGGGGTAGCTACATGCCCCAAGTGCGGAAAGGAGCATTTCGGAGAGTGTCTGACGGGAAAGAATGTATGTTATTTCTGTAAGCAACCCGACCGTATCAAGAAAGAGTGTCCAAATATGAAGAATCCCCAGAAACCCCAATCCACTGGAAGATTCTTTACCCTCAGCGGGGAGGTGGCGGCTTCTGCAGATAATTTTGTTGCGAGGTATGTGCACCCTAGGAGAGTGGACCTTAATTGTATTGTTTGATTCAGGAGCAACCCATTCTTTTATTTCTCTTGATTATGTGAAATAGTTGAATTTATTTGTTGATTCCTTACCTTATGTTCTCAATGTGACTACACCCGCCAAGGAGGCTATTTCTACTTCTCTTGTATGCTATCAGTGCCCTATTGTTATACAAGGGAGAGTCTTTAAGGTTGACCTAATTTGTTTACCATTGAGGGGCATGGACATTATTTTAGGTATGAACTGGTTATCTTTCAATCAGGTATGCTTGACTGTTTCAATAAGAAAGTTGTGTTTCTGCTTCTTCCTCCTCCTCCGAGGGAGAAACTATCTGTGCTTTTGTCTAGTATCACCCAAGTATTCAAATGCCTCAGTGACGGGAGTAAATATTTTATTTTGTTACTTTCCTCAACTCTAGAGTCCAAAACAGATTTGAGCAGTGTAGCCACGGTTTGGGAGTTTCAAGATTTTTTTTCCTAGTGAAGTTACAACTTTACCTCCGGACCAAGAGATGGATTTCACCATAGACTTGATACCGGGCTCAGGGCCCATTTCTAAGGCACCATATAGGATGTCTCCACTAGAACTTAGTGAACTTAAAACTCAATTAGAGGATCTCATAGCCAAAGGGTTCATTAGGCCTGGTGTGTCACCCTGGGGGGCTTCAGTACTTTTAGTGAAGAAGAATGGAAGTATGAGGTTGTGTGTAGACTATAGGCAATTAAATAAGGTCACTATAAAAAATAAGTATCCCTTACCCAGAATAGATGATCTTTTAGACCATCTTAGGGGTGCCTTAGTGTTTTACAAGATAGATTTAAGATTAGGGTACCATCAGATCAAAATTAGGAGTGAAGATATCCCTAAAATAGCTTTTAGGACTAGGTATGGGCACTACGAGTATCTGGTAATGTCATTTGGTGTTACTAATGCTCCATCTGTATTCATGGATTACATGAATCGGATTTTCCGACCCTATCTAGATCAGTTTGTCATTGTATTCATTGAGGATATTCTGATTTATTCCCGCAGTCTAGAGGAACACGAGAGTCACCTTAGGGTTGTTCTAGGGATTTTGAGAGAAAAGTGATTGTTTGCAAATCCAGAGAAGTGTGAGTTTTGGATGGACAGGGTCCATTTCCTAGGGCATGTGATTACTAATGAGGGTGTATCTGTTGATCCTAGTAAGGTAGAAGTCGTTCTTGAAAGGGAAAGACCTAAGACCGTTACGGAGGTTAGGAGATTCCTAGGATTGGCCGGCTACTACCGGGGATTCATTAATGGATTCTCCCGGCTAACCTTGCCTCTCACAAGATTGACTCGGAAGGGTCAAGCCTTTGTGTGGGACGAGAAGTGTGAGCAGAGCTTTTTAGAGCTCAAAGAGAAGTTAACCACCGCTCCGTACTAGCATTGTCGGATTTGTCTAAAACCTTTGAGGTATACAGTGATGCCTCGGGGAAAGGTTTAGGGTGTGTTTTGATGCAGGAAGGGAGAGTGGTAGCTTATGCATCTAGGCTGTTGAGGCCTCATGAGGAAAATTATCCTACTCACGATTTAGAATTAGCGGCCGTAGTATTTGCCCTCAAAATTTGGAGGCATTATCTGTTTGGTGTGAGATTTGAGGTCTTTAGTGATCATAAGAGTTTGAAATATCTCTTTGATCAGAAAGAACTCAACATGAGACAAAGGAGATGGATGGAATTCCTTAAGGACTATGATTTTGAGTTGAAATACCACCCTGGCAAAGCCAATGTAGTGGTTGTTGCTCTCAGTAGGAAATCCCTTCATGTGTCATCACTAATGGTGCATGAAATGAGTCTTCTAGAGGATTTTAGAAACCTAAATCTTAGTGTTGAGGTTGATGAGTGTAGCATCAAGTTGTGCAAATTAGAGATCACTAGTGATCTTAAAGCTCTGATTAGGGAAGCTCAGGGTTTGGACCCTGATCTTTAAGGTAGAAAAGGACAATTAGGGTTTTCGGAGTCAAAGGATGGGATGATTCTCTTCCAAGGAAGGGTCTGTGTCCCTAAGGGGGGTAGTGTGAGGCAGCAAATTTTAGAGGTGGCCCACAGGGGCAAGTTTTCCATACATCCTTGCACTACCAAAATGTATTAGGATTTAAAAAGGATGTTTTGGTGGGATGGTATGAAGAAAGAGATAGCAAAATATGTTTCCAAGTGTCTAGTGTGTCAGCAAGTTAAGATAAAACATCAGAAACCATCAGGAACCCTTATGCCTTTAGAAATCCCTGAGTGGAAGTGGGAGAGTATAGCTATGGACTTTGTGGTAGGGTTACCTCGAGTCCAAGTTGGTTTTGATGCCATCTGGGTCATTGTGGACCGATTGACTAAGTTGGCCCATTACCTTCCAGTTAGAAATACCTATTCCCTAAATAAGTTAGCAAACATGTATGTCAAGGAGATTGTCAAACTCCATGGAATTCCCTCTAGCATCATATCAGATAGGGACCCTAGGTTCACCTCTAGGTTATGGAATGCACTTCACAAGGCTTTCGGGACTAAACTTAGGTTTAGCACTGCATACCACCCTCAGACTGATGGTCAGTCTGAAAGGACCATCCAAACCTTAGAGGATATGCTTAGGGATTGTGTGTTAGAGGAATCAGGTAGTTGGGATAGGTACTTACCCCTTATAGAGTTTGCCTACAATAACAGTTTCCGCAGCAGTATAGGCATGGCGCCTTATGAGGCGTTGTATGGTAGGAAGTGCAGATCTCCTCTGTGCTGGTTTGAGGTAGGTGAGAAAGCCCTGTTAGGTCCGGAGTTAGTGCAGGAAACTACTGAAAAGATTAGGATCATTAGGGAAAAGCTTGCAACTTCCCAAAGCCGGCACAAGAGCTATGCTGATAAGATAAGATAAGACTTAGAGTTTGAGGAAGGAAACCATGTGTTTTTAAAAGTAACTCCTATCACCGGTATTGGACAAACCATCGAAACAAAAAAGCTTCATCCTCGGTTCATTGGTCCATTTCAAATCCTGCAGAGGGTTGGCCCTCTGGCCTACATGATTGCATTACCACCTCACTTGTCTAAAATTCATGATGTATTCCATGTATCTCAGTTGAGAAAGTATATCCATGATCCTTCACATATTGTAAACTCTGAATCAATACAATTAAGGGAAGATCTCACAATTCCTTCTAAGCCCGCACAGATTATGGATAGAAGTGTCAAAACCTTGAGGAACAAGACAATTCCTTTGGTGAAGGTGTTATTGGAAGGTCAACCACTTGAGGAAGCAACCTGGGAGAAGGAAGATGATATCCGCTCCCAATTTCTGGAACTGTTCAGTTGAGGTATAGTATTTTACCTTTCTCCTAACAAATTTTGGGGACAAAATTGCCTAAAGGGGGTAGAAATGTAACATTCGGTACTTAGGAATTTTATTATTTAGGGTAAGATTTAGATAGCTAATTATGTGTTAAATAAGTAAGGAAAATGATCTAGGAAGTAAGGAAACAAGACTTAGAATAAAAACCAAGATTTTAAAGTTTCAAGCATTTTCGCTCAAGCTAGAATCTCGCTTGAGCGAGTAATGCAGTAAAAGGGGGTAAGTTTGAGTTTCTGCATATCTCGCTTGAGTGAGCCAGCTCGCTTAAGCAAGATACAGGGGAACTTTTGGGAGGCTCTCTGGACAATTTTTGCTTAAGCGAGACGGGCTCGCTTGAGCGAGAATCGTCCAGAGAAGGGGTCTTTTTGGATCATTCTCGTTTGAGCGAGACATTTCGCTTGAGCGAGAATGTGAAGGAAAAGCATGCAACCGACACGCTCGCCCAAGCGAGAATATCTCACTTGAGCGAGAATTCACTTATAGGCACAAAACCCTTAAATTAGAATCAGAATTCATCTTTCTTTCTTTCTTCTTCTTTTAGTTTAGAGAGAGGGTCTCTGAGTCTTAGAGAGAGGAAGCTTGAATTGAAGCTTGAAGAGGGTTTTTGGGGCAAGGAATCTTCAAGTAATACACCTTCCTACATTCTCCTTCCTTCAATTGTCAAGTATAGATGAGTACAACTCACTTTCTTCAAGACTTTCTCATATGTATAGCTGGATACATGAACCCTAACTCTCTCTACCTCTTCTTTTTGCTGAATAATTACTAGATTGTATAACTGTATGCTTAATTGACATTACGATTGTGATTTAGAAGTATAATATGTCTTAGGTGAAACATGATTGGAATTAGGTATGAAATTGTAAGTTATGCTTATTGAAATGAGTTGTGTTCTGCTCATATATTCATTATCATTGATGAAATATTATTGTTAAGATAATTGAGACATTTTAAGCCTGTTTCGACCGTGAGTTAATATAAGCCAGCTCTGGCCGTGAGTTAAAATTCAGAAATTGTGTTTAAAACACGACTTCGGTCCAGTAATGGGTGGGATTCGTCCCCGGGAAAGACGTTTCCCGTAGTCTGAGCTCAGTTCTAACTCCAGCAAGTGATAAGAACATGCCTGCTGGGCACAGCAGTGAGTGCATCATAAATTGCATAATTTTTAGTTTGGTAATATTATGTGAATTGTGTTAAATTTTGTATCTGCCATTGATATTGATTCCCTGCATTGCATATGCATTGTTGTATTCACTGAGATTATTATCTCACCACACGTTATGTGGATAAATATAGATGTACAGGTACCATCGCACTCGGATTCTCGGACCGGGAGTTGAAGTAATCTTCATTAGATGAATGTGGCATTTTGTTTGTAAACGAAATGGATATCTAGCTGTATAAGTATAGTATTATGTAATTAGGCTTGAGCTTTAAAGTTAATCAATGATGTATTAAGTATAAATTTGTTATGTAAATAGTAGTTGTACCTTAAGTCTGTTATATATGTTGGTTCTTATTCGCAAATTGTCGAGTTATCGTTGGTTACTTTACAATTTAGTGAATATTTCGGTATCCAAAATGTCACGCTTTAATTCTAAGTTTAGAATTTGGTTTCCAACGGGCTAACTTCTGAATTAGAAATTAGGACGTTACACGTAGATACACCCTAACCCTAATATAATTAAAGTGTGTTCTCAAATATTGATGTAGAAGAAGCATATAGTCCAGAATTCACCTAAATGTATATGTTTTGAAAGTCTTATGGTGCGCATGTGTATTAAAAAATTTATCTTGTTAAGGAGACGTGTCAAAAGCTGTCTACGGCAGATTTCTTTTTCATTATTAGTGTCTTAAGCATGTATACTTAAAGTATGTAATAAAAATCAACGGGTTTTTTTTTTTCTGTCAAACACGGGGTTAGTTTAAGTATACATACTTGATTATCTTTAAACAAGTCTCTCGAGTTTGAGTCTTATAAATGAAAAAAATTCTGGCTTAAAGAGCTAACCCACCATAACGTGGATGTTCCCGATATGAGCAAAATTGCCCCTAAAGATATTCGTAGTTTTAAAAAAAAAATGTATTAAAACTCAAATATAATAATTTATTCTCACAATTAAACATCCATGTGTCACTATTTTATATTTTTCATTAATTTTATTAAAGAATGTCTCATACTCATTTCTTACATATTATTCAACATTCTCTTAAATCTCTTTTTCTCTTTTGAAAAAATTGATATTTTAAAGTCTAAATATTTATGTTTTTACTCTTTAAAATATTTTTTTAGTTCAAATCTGAATTCTTAACATAATCATTTAGTAATCCTCAATTAATAATTATAAAAAAATTACAAAACTTAAAAATCTAAATAATATGATAATATTAATATCTCAAAAATTACACTATATGAAAGGATATAGTAATTGTAAAGTTATATGAAATTTTACTAGTTGATTAATGTCGTTGAAATGATTGATTCTTATGAATTAATATTTCAAATTAAAAAAATATTATTTAATTAATATATACACTCAACTTAAATCTATAATTTAAATTAAATTTTTCTTAATATTTATATATTAAATTCAAATTATATATATAATTCAAATTATTTATACCATGATATTTATATATTAAATTTAAATTATTCATTTTAAATTCAACATATACTTCATATTTTAATATATTAATTATAAAAGAATAAATATATTTGTTGAGTATTGCACAAGATAAAATAGTAATTATTTATTTTAATTACTTAAAAAACATAAAATTCTTATAACTTTAACTAATATGTTAATATCGTAACGTGTATAGTTAAAATATATATATACTAACAGAATTCTTTTAAAATTAATAAATACAAAAAGCATGTCATTATCAAAGGATATATTGTTTTTTCACATTTGTAAAATATTTGAATCGTACGTATATAGAGAAAAAGTTCAACAAGGGAATTTGAGTTGAATATCTGCTATTACGTTATAATTGTACTCACAAAATAGAGGTAATCTATAATTATACACAATTTCTTTTTTGTTCAAATCGTACACTCTTTCTGTATTATTGAAAAGGTCATAAGTGAAATATTCCATGCACTAACTATTCTCCGATTTTGAATGGCTTGGTCGGACTAGTATGTAGGTGTCGTACATTGCACAAATACGCCATGTCGTAATCATTATATACACATATTTTGAGTAAATCCTTAAAATAGTCCCGAAAAGATATGGGGTCGGTCACATTGATCCCTGAGAGATAGTACTCCTTCCGGTCTTTTTTATAAAAAACCATTTAGAAGATATTGACGATCCTTTTTATAAGCCACTTGATAATCTCTATGAAACATTTAAATTTTTTTCCTGATTTACCCTTATTAAATTCTTTCATCATGTATTTTGCTAATTGTTCATTAACGAGGTATTATAAATATTATTATATAGGTGACCAAGAGAGAGTTAAACCTTTGCACTTTTCCATATACATTTGTGTGTTCCAATACAATTGATAGTGGGAATTAGTACTATATTTAGTGCATAATTTAATTTCAATTATTTATTGAGAGAATATACTAATAATATTAAATATGGGTAAAAATGGAATGTTGTATTATTTTTTTATGAAACCATCCACTTAAACTACTTTCCTTGGTCTGTGTAATTCGGTTAGAGGTGCCTTATAAAATGGACTGGAGGGAGTAAATTCTAATAAAGTCCCTGAGAAATAGTTACTCAGTCAATAAGGTCCTTTTGTTAACTCACATATGTTAAAGTTAACAGAACTGCACACATGGCCAAAAGATTGACAAGTTATGTCTGATGGGCCATTGTAGGGACTAAAATGAAAGTTTTACAATTATTTGAAGTGTATGTTAGGGATTAAACTGAATATGTGAATTCTTCCCAGCGTATTTCTTCTTCCCCTACCTCTCCCTCTACCATTATCACCTTCCCCAATTTTCAGAAACAAAAACCACTCACAGGAAGATACGCGCGATGATGGGAGGTGGAACTGAGCATCCTTAATCTCGAACGCATAGGAGAAACAACAATAGAAGCTGGAGTACGTCCTCAGCATCAATGGGTAATGTTGCTCGTTTGTGCCATTGCGGTTTGAAGGTGACTTCAAGGACCTCAAAAACCCAGAGAAATCTAGGGAGGACATTTTATACTTGTCCTCTGCCTAAGGTAATGGTACCTTAATGGGATTTAGGTTGTGTGTTCATGAAGCTTGTTTGTGTGCTGACATATGTCTTTAATTTTTTTTAATTCCAAGATCACTCCCAAAATTGTAGCTACTTTTGCTGGATTGATGAAGTAGTTGAGGATTTTGCAGAATATGGAGATAACATTGAAGTGTGGATGAAAACTCAGCTTACAGTGAAGATTGATAGTTTAATGGATGAAGTTAGATTTTTCAGAAAATGTGTAATAGGAATGAGATGTATCATGTCTGTCATGTGTTTGTTGCTCTTGATTCTGTTGGTTCATTAAGTAGTGTAGGTTATGCTAAGTAGTTTGTAAGATTTTATGGCGCAAATGATCTGGGAATGTATTGAAGACCATACTTTTGATGAATGAATTCCTTGAAGAAATTGATGAAAAGTTGTTTAAAGTTATTTTTCCTTATTTGTGTACTCATTTGTATATTTACATTAAAAGTAAATTTTTCCTGAATTGTATGAGATAGATTAAAAAACAAAACCCTAGACATAATTCAATCAACACTGTTCAAATAACTGAACCTTAAACCAAGTTAATGCATTGTCAATGTCTAAAGTAATTCAACCACATCCAAAATAAAAGCAGTGTGTTAACAATACCACAAAAGCAAAACATGAGAAGGAACCTTTAAGTGCTACATTGTCAATTACTACTGAATCTAAATTTAGGAAATTGTAATTGTTTCTTATAAAAGCTCAAAAGGTTGTCTTCTTTAAATTTCTGGTGCATCGCATATTCTTTGAACTTTGTCACTTAGGTTGTGCTGGTGGCCCTCTTGGTGTAGGGATGAAGTTCATTAGCTATTGTCTACTGCCTTGGCTTGCTGCCTGAACTGTTCCTTGTGATGGTTGTAGTGGATCTGGTGGTCTTGAGGAATTGTTCATTGAATTAGAAGGTGTTGGTTGTGGGGGTACAACAGATCCAGTAGAAGGAGGTCTCAAAGTACTCATGTTATGCCTAAATACACTTTTAGTCACTAGCCCTGGAGGTCTATATGGTGGATTTTTTTTAGTAATCCCTTTGCTTGGTGGTCTAACATTAGTACTCCCCCCTATGACATTTGGTGCTGCAAAAATCTGTAGATACAATTACCAATTATTAACTTTAAAATTAAGTAAATTAAACTAAATAAAAAAGGATCATTGTCAAAAGAAGATGTGTAGAAACAATTACCTGAACTTGTGGAGTGGCTTGAGTAATAGGAATGCCTTGAGTAGGTGTGGCTTGAGTAGCAGTATTGGCTTGAATAGCAGTATTGCCTTCAATAGCAAAAGATGTTTCACCCTGCAATCCAACATTCATAAATTAATATGGACATTTGGAATGAGAATTTAAAAATGTAAAAAACTAATATCACTGTAGTTGGTGGTTGTGATTCCCGAGGATCAGAATTTGGAACCCCTTGACTGATATCAACTTCATCTTGCTCGGTTTGTTGATTATCAATAGATGGTGGAGCCCAATTTTTTGGTTTTTGAGGCACTCCAACATTAGTACAAGTCCTGCTATTATGGTTACTCAACCCACATATGGAACATATTACATCAGCATATGTCTTCTTCAACTTGTTGCCACTTACTGGCTCTTCATTACCATATCTCCTTCTTTGCTTTTTAGGCCTCCCAACTGATCTTTTAATTATTGGTGAAACGGGTGGATCATAGTTAGTTTTCTCCCAAAATTGTTGGCTTTCTGTTGGTTGTACAAAGTGCTCATATGTGGCATTATAAGCCCCCATGGTGAGCCAAGAATGGCAATAGTCTTCTGGTCTCTGGTTTTTATATGCAATTGCTGCAACTGCATGATGGCATGGAATTCTAGTAAGCTTCCAGAATCTGCAGGCGCAAGTATGCTTGCCCAAATCTACATCCACCTTACCTTGAAATAACTGAACCTCAAATCTAGACCCTTCACCATCCCCAGACCAAATTGGTCTCCACATATTACTTTCTTTTTTCTCAATATCAAGTCTGCCCTGCTACATGGGAGGCAATCTTCCACGGTATCCTGCCAACTTCATTTTATGATTGGCCATGCTTTTCATTATATAGCATCTTACCTCCTCTGCCATTATTAGAATTGGTATCCCCCTGAACTTTAAAATTTTGGCATTAAAGACCTCATAATTGTTGTTTGTGATGTTGTCACACTTTGACCACTCATTAAAAAATGCTTTAGTCCATGACTGTGGAGGAAATTTATTTAGGTAGGCCCATGCCTTATCATTCTTCATCTTCAATCTTTCCATATTTGCATTAAATTGAGGAACGGTTTTGGACTTGGCACACTGCCACGCAACACCTCTCATGTTCAAATCCTTCCATTGCTTAATAAAATTCTTCCGTAGATGCATTGCACAAAATCTATGTGGCACTCCGGGCATCACTTCCTGCATTGTTGGGATAAGCCCCTGTAGTCACAAAAATAATAGTTAAAACCATCAAAACAGTCCCTAAAAGATTTCATTAAACATAAAAGTAATCCCTATTTCTGACAATTATGATATCAAATTAGTCCTTAAAAACATTAAATAAGTTACATTCTGCATGTCTGACATGAAGTTCTACCCTTGTTGTTGGTGGTCACCAATATCCTTGTGCAGCAGAGTAAGGAACCACTTCCAATTATCCTTATTCTCCACATCCACAATTGCATATGCCAATGGAAAAATATGCATGTTTGCATCCTATGCAATTGCAGCCAAAATCTTCCCACTAAAGTAGCCTTTCAGAAAAGCTCCATCCAGACCAATGAATGGTCTACAACCAGCCAGGAAAGCCCTCTTACATCCCTCTAGGCAGACATAAAACCTCTGGAATTGTGGTGGACCTTCAGGCATGGGTATGGCATCCATCTTCACATTGGATCCAGCGTTACTTCTCATTAATTCATGAGCATAATCCCACAATTTGGCATATTGTTCAACTTCATACCCCTCCACAAGCTTCCTAGTTTCCCTCATGCTTCTAAAGATTTTGGAATCATTTAAATGGACTCCAGATTCTTGCTTCATATAATTAAATGCTTCCAAATGTGTAAGTATGGGTTGTGTTCTTAACTTTTCCTCCAGCTTTTTCATAACCCACTTTTGTGTTAGCAGCAATGTCTTTGAAACCCCTTGCACAAGTATGCTCTTGGTTGAATGTCTTAACATGATAGCTTTTAGTGACATTGGAGAATGTACAAAAAATAGTCCAAGGGCACCCTTGAACCTTGCATTTTCTCCTAGCCCTCACCTTATCATTCTTCACCCATTTAATCACTCTACCAAGGTGAATAGTGTAGTCCCTCACAGTTTTCTTAAGCGTCTCCAACGTTGCAAACTTCATTCCAATCTCCAAGTTCACAGGCCCAAAGCTGACACCCTCATTAAGCTGTGGAAATACAAGCCTGATTATTTCAGGCTCCTCATCATCAGATGATACTAGTGTCTTCAATTCCTCAGACTGATAGTTGTTCCTCTCATCATCACTTGCCAAATCTTGAGGTTGAGGACCGGCTTAGGGTTCACTTGACATTCCCTAAGTATAAGTATCTCCATGGCCAACATTACCACCTTGTTCACTCTCTTCATGTTCAAAATTGTCATCTTCCTCCCTATGTTTAGTCTCTTCAGTCTCCTCCTATTCAAAAACCTCATCTTCCTCCCTAGGTCCAATTTGGGGTTCACCTCTGATTGAAGTCCCTGAATACCCACTGCCAGAAGCACATGCCCTTCCTTTCCTCTTCCTACCAGTAGAAGACTTCATTCTTTTACAAGAACCAACTGAAATTCCCTTCCCCTTGCCATTTGTTTCTGCTCCTTTTCCTCTTAACAAGTGTTGTCGTATTCTTCATTACAGTTTTCTTCTTCACCACACTATCATCTTTATCACTAACACATGGAGATGGTCTATATGGATTGTCCTCAGTACTCTCACAATCATCAATGTCATCACTCATCTCAAGGATAGGTGAACCTAATAGTGCGTGCAGAGGTGAAGCCACAGGTGGGGTTTAGGGTTTTTTCAATATTGGTGTCTGTTCAATTGGGTGGATAAAAAATATCTCAATCTCCCCTTGATTTTTCCTTGTTGCATTACACATTTTAACCACGTGAGCATCCTTCTCTAATTCCCTTAACCCAACCTCTAAGTCTCTCCCAGGCTTTAACCAGTACATTTTCTCAAACCTTCAATAATAATGTTCCTTTCACAAAGTCTCCACTGTGAACTTATTAATTGTGTCTATATCTAAGCCTTCCCCCACACACATTTCCCCACCAACATACTTCAACACTACTTCTTCTCTTAATAGGAAACCTCTATGATGTAGAATGAGTGTGATTCTTTCTATTGTCATGTACAAAAATCATAAATTTAGCACTTAGACAAAAAGAAACTTGGGTGTGTGAGATTCTGGATATGGGTATGAAATGCCATGCAAAATATTCTATAATACA
This sequence comes from Sesbania bispinosa, assembly GCA_026901365.1. NCBI lineage: Eukaryota > Viridiplantae > Streptophyta > Magnoliopsida > Fabales > Fabaceae > Sesbania > Sesbania bispinosa. The sequence goes on from QLOH01000075.1 coordinate 1,336,265, forward strand.
GTAGCATTATACTTGAGAAAACACAACGAGACCACACTAAAGGAACACAATTTTATGCTTTCTAGATTCAGGGGACCACATTTAGGTTTCATGCATTCCAAAATCATATACAAACAAAACCCACTATGTAAAGCAAACAAATCTCACATTTGCACATTTGCACAACAAACAAACAAATATCGAACATGGGGTTACACTGATAATTTTTTCACTAACAAACCTACACTATCAAAGGCACTATATCTATACCAACATGAAATAAATTTCAAAAACACACAGCAACCAACGATACGAAAAGCAGAAGTTGAAGAACACAAAAAAAATTATTGTAGGAACAAGAAGAATTGGTGATCACTGTACCTTGGTGGAATAAAAGCAGAGTGATCGCCTCACGGCTGCCATTTCTTCTTCTCTGGCGATGAAACCCTACAAACATTGAGCGTCCGTTGAATGTTTGATTTGCTGAGAAAAAGAAACTGATATCGCTCTTTAACAGTTGGTTACTTCTGCTACAAGGTAAAAAGGGTTTGGAGGGAAAAGGGTTATTGATGTTTCAGTTTCAGTAAAGCAGTAGGGACCAGTTTGAGCGATTTCAATCAGGGATTATTTTGAATACTTTTAATCTTTTTGCCTCATCAGACAGTTCAAATCAGGGACTATTTTGAATAATTTTAATATTTTTACCATGTGTGCAGTTTTGTTAAATTTAACAGAGGGGAGTTAACAGAAGGACCTTATTGACTGACGTAACTATTTCTCAGGGACTTTTCTACAATTTACTATCGTTCAAGGACCAATGTGATCGACCTCATATATTCAGGGACCATTTTGAGGGTTTACTCCATATAATTTTTTTGTGAATACACGTAATAATATATGTGCCAACCAAGTTTAAGGTGGAAAGATTTTGATTGGGATTTAGTGGACCATTCTTTGATCATCTCACCGACTGATTCGCTACCATGGCCTACTTTATTTATATACACACTTCTATAATTTGAAAATTTTTCTTAAATTTATGGATAAATAAAATTGTCTAGCAATATTTTTTAGTACAATATATATGACATGTCATAGCTCAAGGTAAAGGTATTTGCATAAGTTATGTAAGATAAATGCACATTTTGAATCATTTAGAAAAGGGTTAAATATGTTTTTGGTCCCTGTAAAATACCCGATTTTTGCTTTTGGTCCCTCAAAAATTTTTCGTTAGTTTTGCATCCTCTTAAATTTTTTTTTTGCCCCTGGTCCCTCTGGGCAATTAGCTTGTCCTTTATGCTGAGTTGGCACTTTCTCTTTCCTCTGGGCACGTTTCCTGCTAGTTTAGTTTGTGAAGCCAAGCTTAGTTACCTCTCTCTGTCTCTGCTATAAATACACAAAACCCCACACTCTCACCACCACCAACAACCCACCCACTGCTGCAACATGATTTTCCTCCATGTTACTCCAACCTCAACCTCGCTCCAAGCATAAGCAGATATGCTTGCTTGCTGCTTGACGGAATATACAACGACCCTTCTTCCTTGTTAAGGCTAAGGCTCAAAACGGCGTTGAAGTGCTTGACTTTCACTACGCTTTTTTGTCTTCGGACATCCATGTAATTCTTGGGATTCATGGAACTCTTCACATAGTCCTTGAAAGTTGGCATCCTATGCGTTTGTGGTTACTAGGATTTTTTGTGAAAATCTTCCATACTCTGATCTTTCCGTCTTGAAAGTAGGCAAACTTCCTATTCCTTCGAATGAGCAAAGACTAAACAATAAGTCTATTGAATTGGTGCACACAATAATTTGAGGACCAATTGTATGGACGGTGGCAAGTGAAAAATAAATAAAGTTGAAGTGGGAATTTGAATGAGACAAAAAACAAAGGATGGTTGTGAGTGTTTGTTTGTGTGGTGCAAATTCAAGTGTGGTCCTAATCCTATTTGGCACATCCTTAATTTTCAAAACTTGTTTATTAAATGGCTTTATCGTGATTTGCTTTTTCTTCTTTTGGAATTAGAGCATTTTGATTTTTGGTTGGAAATTTGTTTGGTTTAATTTGCGGCACTGATAATATTTGGAAGAATGAAGATGCATTGACAAAAAAAATACAATATTTGTTTGAAAAAAAATAGGGGGCGGGAGAGGGGTTTTTCTTTTTGAGCTTACTCTTGTCGGATTCATGCATGAAAGTTTACATATTCCTCTACTCTGTTGTCTATAGCCTATACAACAAAACATTAAGGAAAAGTGAATAGAGTGATGTAAAAGGGTACCTGAGGAAAGGTCAGCAACACAAAGGTAGAGGGTCAGGATCTGATGAGATAGCGGTAGATAAGAGCAGAGCCAGAGTCACAAGAAGCAGCGAGTTTGCGAGCTTCATGGTTAGCTATATAATGAAATGAAAAGTAGTAGGCAACCAAATGCTATGAGAAGCAATGAGTTGACAAAAAATGGGGATGGAAGAAGAAAGGAAAATGAACTAAATAAACAAACTAGTTGGTTGAGAAAAGTGGGGTTTTGTGTATTTATAGCAGAGACAGAGAGAGGTAACTAAGGTTGGCTTCACAAACTAACTGTCCAGAGGGACCAGGGGCAAAAAAAATTTTTAAGAGAATGCAAAACTAACGAAAAATTTTTGAGGGACCAAAAGCAAAAACCGGATATTTTGCAGGGACCAAAAACATATTTAACCCTTTAGAAAATAATGGAATTAATGTTATTTAATACTATCCCGGTCCTATATATAACAAATAAAAATGAAAATTTTTTTGGCCCTATATATAAGAAACGTAGTAATATTTTTAGTTGCATTAATAGTTAAATACATTATTGATGAGATTCTGGCAAGCGTACCAAAATTTCAGCAGTATAATAGTAAGTAAGAGTATCGTATCCACAGGGAACGACTCAATTTATAGAGATTAGTGGTCACAACTATCAAGTAAGAGCGTGTAAATTGTTTGTTGTAGAGAATTGCAATAATAAAGAAAAATTGAACTTAAATGAGAGAGATAGAGACAGTTACTTGGACGAGGATTGAACTTCGTATCATCACACCCCTTTCGTATGTGAAACCCAATAATATTTATAAATATGCAATTATAACATCTTAGCACAAATTAAAGTTATTCACAAAGGTTCCCACAAATATGAAATACTCAGAAATAATCTACTGTGGTTCCCACAGTGATAAATTACCCTGGATTAAAGATCTATTTGTTTACGCTATTAATTTGCCCCGGTTCCCACAGTGACTACTATAAGCGTTTTTACCCAATCAGAATTCAAGTTTCCTATTCCTAGGTTCCCCCAAACTCGCTATTGATTTTATAAAACCACATTCCGAATGTGCCCCATAAAACCAACCTATAACTCAGGCACACAGGCGGAAGCTAAGCATTAAGCACAGAATAAAAACACTGATATTATAAAAACAGGGATTCATAAATAATAAAGAGAATTCACATACAATTGAGGATTGAATCGACTACAGTCAATCCTATTGGAGAGTTTAGCTACGCATGGTAGCCATTACAAACCAACGGAGAAACTGTCACTTTCTCCAGCCCTTGCTTCTGCTCTGCCGTCTCTCCAAAAGCTCTTTTGATCTTTGCAAAAGGCCCTATTTATAGATGAAGGAAAGCTATCTTAAATCTGGAAGGAATCTGATTTGAAAACAGATCTGGAAACAGATCAAAAAACTAATCCGCGCAGCTGCGCTTCACCTGCGCTCAGTGCATCTGCAGCGCAGGAAACAGAAAGTAATTCTGATATATGCGCTTCACTTGCGCTAAGTGCAAGTGAAGCGTGGAGCGCGTAACAGATTATTCTGTTTCTTCTTTTAACAGCTTGATCTCTTCTTGATCTTCTGCTTGGCTTTCCTTGTTTCCCTCTTTCTGGATTGATTTTGTGTTTATCTTGATTTTGAATTTAAATTTGAGAAGTTATCCACATAATCCTTGTTTAAATGGCAGCTGATCTTATCTTTATTTGATCTAATTCAAACTTCAAATCTACAGATCCTTTCCTCAATTAATGCTATCTTCTTTGCTCATTCAAGTCTCTCCCATAAATATGCAATATTAACAGATTTTATATTAAAATAACATCAAATTCAAATTCAAATTAAATAAACACAATTATTACAATTATTAATAAAAGGTATTATTTTGGGGCATAAATTACTATTTTACCCTTGATAAGTGTAGTAAAAATACAAGAATATATCATATAATTTGCACTTATCAAATACCCCCCAACTTAACTTCTTGCTTGTCCTCAAGCAAGAAAACCTTTTGCAATCAAAATGGACTCAATCCCCTGTCATGATTCTCAAAAAGATTAAGGAAATAAATTTATCACCTCTTGCTAGGCAGCTGTCACTTTCCAAATGTTAGATTGAAAGTCAGAATCAAGTGATATTTCCAAAACTCAACCAAAACAGGATAAAAATACATTCAAACTTTTCCAAAAATAGCAACCAAAACAATAAGTGAAGAAAAAATCAAGGAATCCTCTCATGCTCACGGGTAAGTGTTTCCCTCAATTTCTCACCGCAGTTGAACAACTAAAATTGATAATCGTTTCTGCTCATTAGACATGCACATGGTTAATCATGGATCAAAAGGTCTTTCTTTGGTTGTAATGAGGTTGGGCTATCAAGAATTCATGGTTTTTCTGGAAGTGCAAAGAAACACTAGAATAAAGAGCAATTTTGAATTTTTCTTTGTTCTTTGAGCGTTCTCTCAATTCTCCATTGCATTCTTGACTTGCATTTGTTCAGTTGGCCTCTTCTCTTGTTTGATGATTCACACCCCCCAACTTGTTTACTTTTATTCACTTTTTCTTTTTGATTTTTGGGGGAGTGATTTTCTTTTGCTTTCTTGTGTCTGCTCTTTGTAATTCTTTAAGTGAATCAATTCACATTTCAAGTCACCAACCAATCTTCCCATTTTATCCAATTTCACCTTTGCTCTCTATCCCAAGTGTGTAGGGACAAGATATAAACATTTAATTTTGGCTAAGGTGCATAAGAAGAAACATTAAAGCTCAAATGGGTTACCAAAAAATTGGAAAAATTTTATCAAGGGTTGGCTTTTTGGCACTGAGTAAATAATTTATAACACAAAATTTGCCTTTATCACTTCCATATTTTCCAAGTGCAGAATAAAGTCCAAAAACTCAAGCAATAGCAGTTGACAAGCAGCGGTGAAAACTCTCATATCAGTGTTTGGTCTCACAACTCACCGGCTTTTTGGCTAATTTTCCTTGATGAAATCACTTATTGAAATTAGTTAACTATCCTGATATATTTTCCTGTACAATATCCTAATCCTAACTGATTATGGATTCAATCACAAAATTCCTATTTCTTGCCTAATTTAGTTAGTTAGACTGCCTAGCTTTGAGATTTTTAAATTAATTCCTTAAATCCCTTTTTCCTAAAATCCTAATAAAAAATGAAAAATAAAACAAAAATCCTAATTAACTAAAAAAAATAATCCTAAAAAAAATAAAAGAATGAAAAGAAAGAAAAACATCAGTATCAATCTTCATCCTCTGTATCCTGTAAGTCCTCATCATGCTGCTCCACCTCCCCTTGATGAATAGGCCTGTCCCCAGGCCACTGCAAGAATATCCGGAACTCTGCAAGCAGCATGCATGGGTATGGGTCTGTTACAGATGCTTCAAAAGGTGGAAAATCCCTCTGTGGGTATGGTCTGAAAGCTTAATACTTTGCAGCAACCTGTGCACTTTTGAATCTCTTGGGATCATAATGGGGTTCATCTCTGACCCTCTTTCCCATACCTTTTCTTCGTGAGCTAGAGCCACGAGAAAGGCCAGCAGTGTATTTGATCCTAGGCATCTGAAAAGTCAAATAACAACAGTTAGCTGCTAAAAACACATTCATTTCAATGATGCCTTATTGCAAACACTAATTTATGAAGAACATGTAAGCCTATCATTAACCAATTTACATGCAAAATTCAGAATACTTTCAAAAAGAAATCAATCTTTTCTCAAAATTTCAGTTGCATTTGGTAATGGCTTCCTAAAAACAAAATATACTCATTTGTTTTGCAAGCACTCAATTAATCCATGGAAAGTGCAAGTTCAAAATTTTGCAAGAAACAGAGCATAACACTTTCAAGCTTCAATAACTCACAAAGCAAAGAGCATTTCAATAGAAAACTTGTTCTTCAAATTCCGCACAGCCATAATCACATCCAAGATAACAATTATCAACAATATGCACATTAACATTCTAAGGTTGCTATCCTATAATTTAAACCATAAAAACAGAGGAAAACGAAAATTTCAATTGGTGAAAACTACTTTGGAAGATTCAAAAATGAAGGAGGTTTGTAAGTGGAAAAAGTGAAAAGAAAGGTTTAGGAAGTAAAGAGACAATACATGAGAAAACAAAAAAAAATTTAAAATTTCGTATTGTTGCGCTTCACCTGCGCTCAGCGCAAGTGAAGCGCAGAAAACAATGACTAAAATTGCAATTCTGCGCTTCTCGTGCGCTCAGCGCAGGTAAAGCGCAGAAAACAGAATGACATTTTGCAATTTTCAGTTACGTTTTCTGCTACTTCCTATTGTTTAAAAATTTTATTTTCCACAAACTTATTCCAATCAATTTTTGAAAACTTCCTAAATCCTAAAAAAATGAAAAATCCTACCTAATAAACAAAAACAAAATAAAACTGAAAACAATTAAAAACTTAAAATCTTTGGGTTGCCTCCCAGGAAGCGCTTGTTTAACGTCTTATAGTTCGACGCCTGTTCTCTCAAGGTGGTTGATGGGTTTCTAGCAAGCGAACCAAAAATCCAGTAGTATAATAGTAAGAAAGATATCGTATCCACAGGGAACGGTCAATTCACGTATACTCGTGATCTATTTATCAAGGGAAAACAACGGTTTTTGAGAATATTGTTGCGGAAATTATAAACTGAAATTCAATAATTAATAAATTAGAAAGGAAGAGTTAGAGACACTTTACTTGGATTAGGATTAAACTTCATCTCATCACACCCCTCATGTATGTCGAGACTACCTATTATTTATAGGCTTTGAACTATAACACTGTAGACAAACTATATTGCTAAGACCTCGAGTTACCAGGCCCCACTCACACTCAAAGGTAATCCATGCGGTTTCTCCCAAGCGACAGACTTACCCTCGGCTTATTTTGCTTTCTTATTTCCGTTTGTAAAAGAACTAATTGATAAACGAGGCCTACTACTCTGGATGCACCTTCGCTAGAGTATTGTCACTACCCATCACTCATTAGAATACATCCACGTTTCGCTTCCTGGATTGGCAATCAACTAATCCTTTGCTATCGGTAATTTAATAACCATGACTATCTTGTAGACGCCCTTCATTAGAGTACTCACTCTACCCATCAATCACTAGCAACGCCCATGTTTCGGTTCACTGGCTACCGAGTATTCTCATTCACTCAGAGGTTGAGTTTCCTATGTCTAGGCTCCCCCAAACTCAATCCTAATCGTAACGTTAATTACAAACTAGCCTATAACTCCGGCGCAAGTGCGGAAGTTAGGAATTAAGCACAGAACAAGATTACCAATATTATAGCTAGGGAACTGCATAAATAAATAGATAGAGTTCAACATACACTTGGAAATGGAATCGATTACATTCAATCCTAATGGAGAGTTAACTACACATGGTAGCCATACAAACCACCGAAGATGCTATCACCATCTTCAATCCTTGTGAAGCGCTCCTCCTCTCCTACTCTAAAATTAGAACTGATGCATTATCACTGGAATATAACTGAATTACAATAATCGTGCACCCTGATCTGGTGCAAGAAGGTCCTATTTATAGGCTAAGGAAAGATAAAGAAAATTGGGGAGAAATCTATCTAAAAACGGCAACAGAGAACAAATCTGCGTGATCTGCGCTTCAAGTTGCGCTACAGCGCAGCTTGCAGCGAGGTTGAAGCGCAGAATGCGTCCTACAGCTTCAATCTTTCTCTTTTTAACTTATCTCTCCCCGAGACTGGTTTTGGCTGATTTGTCTTTCCTTGTTTCCCCTTTTCTTGATGAAATCTTGTATTTATTGAGCATCTTGGATTTAATTGGGAAGGTTGTCTGCAGAATCCTTGTTTAATTGGCAGTGATATCTTCATTAATTGCTCTCAAATAATCTTCAAATCTTCATTTAATGCCTTCAATTAAAACTTAAATCTTGCAGATATCCCCTTATTTAATGTCATCTTTCCTTCATATCAAATCCTTGCAATATTCTGCAAAAATCAGCACAATTTATATCAAAATAGCATCAAATTAAAATCTCAAATTAATAAATACAATTTATCTAATATTAAATAAAAGGGATTAAACTGGGGCAAAAATACCATTTTATCCTTGATAAGTGAACTAAAAAGTGCTCTAATTTATCATATAATTTTCACTTATCAAAATACCCCCCAACATAACTTCTTGCTTGTCCTCAAGCAAGAGACCTCTTTGCAATCAAGAAATCAATTCTATTCCCTGTGTAATTCAAAAACAAATTCAAGGAACTTTTCATCATCTCCTTGTTAAGCAATTGTCACTTTCCAAACATAAGAAAAAATCATGATTAAGAGATGTCACCAATCCTCAACCAGAATAGAACACAAACATCAGTCAAACTTCTCAAAAATAGCAATTAAAGCAATAAGTGATAAACCAAGGAAATCTCTCATTCTCATGGGTAAGTGTTTCCCTCAATCTTTTTCACCACCGTTGAACAAATAGAATTGATAGTCGTTTCCAACATCTGAACCTGCAAATAGTCAATATGGATCAAAAGGTCTTTACTTTGGTTGTAATGAGGCTGGGCTATCAAGAAATTATGGTTTTTCTAGATATTCAATGAACACTTTGAATAGAGAGCATCTTGTGATTGTGCTTGGGACTTCTCTCAATTCACCTAGTCATTCTTGAATTGTCACCCTTTTCAGTTGGCCTCTTTGTTTGAAGTAGTACTCCCCCTAACTTATTCAATTTCCACACTTTTGTGCACTTTTTTAATAATATAGAGAATTTATTTATGAGGGAGTACTCTTCTTTTTGATTTCTTGTGCCCGCTTTTGAATTTCTTTCACCTTTCAATTAACCAACATTTTGTCCCATCTTGTTGTGTTGCACCTTGCTCTCTATCCCAAGTGTGAAGGGACATGGTATGATCATTAATCATGGCTGGGGTGCATCAAAGGAAATATTAAGGCTCAAATGGGCAATCAAAAAAATTGGAATAATGTAATCAAGGTTGGCTATTTGGCACTGAGAAAAATTTTATAATCGCAAAATATGCCTTTGTCACTTCAATACCTTCTACTAGCAAGACAAAATTCAGAAACTCAAGCAATAACAGTTGACAAGCAGCGGTGAAAAGCTCTCAATTTCAGTGTTTGGGCTCTCAGCTCACCGGTTAGTGGCTAAAATTCCTTGATAAAGCACTTACTGGTTTTAATTAACTATCCTGATAGGTTCTCTTGAGAAGTATCCTAATCCCAACTGATTATGGAGTTAATCACAAAACCCTATCATCTTTCCTAGTCTGATTCGTTAAACTACCTAATTATAGAGAATTTTGAAAAGTTACCTTAAATCCTAATTCCTAAGGTCCTAAAAATTTTAAAAATTCTAAAAATTAAAAAAATGAAATACAAAACAAAAATTCTAATTAACTAAAAATAAAATTCTATAGAATAATAGAAAATAAAAGAAAAACTAAAAGAAAGAAAACACCAGTATCAATCTTCATCCTCTGTATCCTATAAATCCTTGTCATGCTGCTGCTCCACCTCCCCCTGGATGAATAGGCCTGTCCCCAGGCCACTGCAAGAATATCCGGAACTCTTCAAACAACATGCTTGGGTATGGGTCTAGTACTCCTGATTGGTTTGAGGTCAAATAGTCTTTATACTTTGCAGTAGTCTGTGTAATTCATGAAGAACATGGAAGCCTATCATTAACCAATTTGCATGCATAATTCAAAGAATTAATATTTTCACAACAAAAGTTCAGTGCACTTGGTAATGACTTCCTAAAAACAAATCAAACTCATTTGTTTTGCAAGCATTCAATCAATCCATGGAAAGTGAAAGTTCGAGATTTTTGAACAAAACAGATCATAACACTTTCAAATTCAATAACTCACAAAACAAAGAGCATTTCAATTCAGCAAATTGTTCTTCATGTTCCAAACAGCCAAAATCACATTTAAGATAGCAATTATCAATAGTATACACATTCATAATCCTAAAGTTGCTATCCTAAAATTCAAATCATAGAGTAAATGAAGATTTCAATTGATAGAAATCAAACTTGAAAGTTTCAAAATTGATGGAAGTTTGTGAGTGGAAAGAGTGAAAAGAAGAGCTTAGGAAGTAGAGAAATAGTACATGAGAAAGTAGAAGATTTTTTTTTAAAAAAAAAATTTGTACTGCTGCGCTTCACCATGCGCTACAGCGCATGTGAAGCGCAGAAGTCAGTGACTAAAATTGCATTTCTGCGCTTTACCTGCGCTACAGCGCAGGTGAAGCGCAGAAAACAAAATGTAATTTTGTAATTTTCAGTCACGTTTTCTGCTACTTCCTATTATTTAAAAATTTTATTTTCCACAAACTTATTCCAATCAATTTTGAAAATTTCCTAAATCCTAAAAAATGAAAAATCCTAATAAAAACAAAATAAAACAAACAATTAAAAACTTAAAAATTTCTGGGTTGCCTCCCAGGAAGCGCTTGTTTAACGTCTTCTAGCTCGACGCCTGTTCTTTCAAGGTGGCTGAAACTGAAATATTTTGGTGAGCTTCTGTGCTGCACCCTTCCTTTCTTTGGCCCATATACCTCCCCATAATCTTGCCTTGAAACAACCTGTACTATGAAGCTTTGATGATTTACAATTTATTGTTCTCAATTTCTTTGCTTCAGGGGGGTCTTTGATATGGAACACACCTGACCACTTGATCTTCAATCTGGCTCTAGGCTCTGAATTTGATTCTAGATTGACTTTTCTTCTCTTTGCCTTGTCCTGGTCAGTGTGATTGCAGGCTTTTCTTTTGTGAGGTCTAGAAGGTTTATCACTTGCACCATGCCTTTCTTGATCTTCCTCTGGAGGACTGGTTGGATAAGGCAAGGTCTTTGGTCTTGGTACCACTTCCCTTCCTTCCTCGGGCTTTGTCTCACTATCTCCCTGTTCAATCTTTTCTTCATTTTCTTGATCTTTTCATGTACACCATCATATGTGTTGTTCTCTTTCTCCCTTTCACAGTCAATCTCTTCTTCAAGCACCATCTTTTATGTTTCATCCTCTCTTTCTTCCTCTACTTCTGCTCCACTTTCTTGTGTTTCTTCATATCCCTCCTCTTTATCAGCCAGATCATCATTGGTTTCTCCCCTGTCAATTTAACAATTATGGTGGGACAAAATTCTATGGGGTTGGGTTGTTTGCTGAGCTCTGTTCTGACTGTTGGTTGTCTAGTGCTTCTGCTATCTGTTCAATTGTTGCATTAGGAGACTCTCTCTTCTTGTTGAGCAGTTCCAACATGAATTGCTCCATGGCCTCCAACATGGGGATGTTAATTTGCACTATTTTGTTACTCTTTATGAAGGCTGCAAATATCATGTTCATATCTTCCATGGAGGGATTCTCTGGATATGGTAGTTCCCTGGCTTGCAGTGCATGTGTGAACTCTTCTTTTTCTTCTTCTTTATTTTCTTTAGCAGCTTTCTCTGATTTCCTTTCTTCAATTTCTCTTTCTTGTATTGCTTCAGTTTCCTCTTCTTGAATGTCCGGATAAGAGCAGTGACCATTGAGATGGTTACCTCCGCAAAAATCACAAATTAATTGTGGTGACTGGCTATAATAAGAGTGAACTGGTTGCGGTGGCTGAGAAAGTCTGTCTAGCTGCTTTTGGGGTACTAGTGATGACTGCTTCAAACTCTTATTTTCTGCCCTTGATTTGGTGTGTGGGATAATTATTTTGGCTCTTGCGTAATCTACAAGGGTTCTTCTTGGTGGATTTTGCCATTCAGCAGCCATTTAACATTTACTTCCTTTGGGGTGGTTGAACAGAGAGTGTTGAGATTGTTTCCTTGAGCTTGTCCCTTCTTCTTGGGTGATCAGAGAGTGTTGAAATTGTCTCCTTGAGCTCTGCCCCCTTTTCTATTACCTGTCTTCTCAAGAGAAATAATCAAGATGCTCAAACAAAGAGAAAAACAAAATAACAAAAAATAATTTTTTTATAAATATATATATTAAAAAAATAATAATAAATATATATTTTTTTAAAAATAATAATAATAATAATTTTTTTAAAAAAAAGAAAATAATTAAAATAAAATAATTAAAAATAACATATTTTTGTTTTCTTCTCGACTTTTCCCTTGTCTCTTTCTCTTGTTTCTACTTCTATTCTTCCTTGATGTCCTTTCTGTTTCTGGATCAAGTTGTAATTGATTGGGGGACACCTGGCCTCTAAAAAGCATAAACAAGAAACTTTGAAAAAGGTAAAAGCGGAAGAAAAATTAATAAAAATAGAAAAACTATAAATTTCCTAAAAATAATAAAAATTTCCTAAAATATGGAGAGTCTTGAATTTGTCTCCCTTGCCCTTTTTCTCTCTCTATATTTGGTCTCTTCTCTCAATTAATTTTGAGACACCTGTCTTTCACAAGAACACTATTCAAGAAGCTCAAACAAATGTTAGCTCAGGAAAGAGGAACAAAATAATAAAATTTATTTTTTTATTTTTATTTATTTATTTATTTATTTTCAAATAATTAATTAAATATCATTTTTATAAAAAGAAAATAAATCAAATAAAATAATAAAGTATAATAATTAAAAATAAAAATAAAGTATAAATTTCCTACATAAAAATTTCCTAAAATAATAAGAATAATAAATAAAAGATATCCTAAGATAGATATCCTTGATAATTAGACCTCCAAGGTTTACACGAATTGGAAACCGTTCTCCGGCAACGGTGCCAAAAATACTTGATGGGTTTCTAGCAAGCGAACCAAAAATCCAGTAGTATAATAGTAAGAAAGATATCGTATCCACAGGGAACGGTCAATTCACGTATACTCGTGATCTATTTATCAAGGGAAAACAACGGTTTTTGAGAATATTGTTGCGGAAATTATAAACTGAAATTCAATAATTAATAAATTAGAAAGGAAGAGTTAGAGACACTTTACTTGGATTAGGATTGAACTTCATCTCATCACATCCTTCATGTATGTCGAGACTACCTATTATTTATAGGCTTTGAACTATAACACTGTAGACAAACTATATTGCTAAGACCCCGAGTTACCAGGCGGCACTCACACTCAAAGGTAATCCATGCGGGTTCTCCCAAGCGACAGACTTACCCTCGGCTTATTTTGCTTTCTTATTTTCGTTTGTAAAAGAACTAATTGATAAACGAGGCCTACTACTCTGGACGCACCTGCGTTAGAGTACTGTCACTGGCCATCACTCATTAGAATACATCAACGTTTCGCTTCCTAGATTGACAATCAACTAATATTTTGTTATCGGTAATTTAATAACCATGCCTATCCTGTAGACGCCCTTCATTAGAGTACTCACACTACCCATCAATCACTAGCAACGCCTATGTTTCGGTTCACTGGCTACCGAGTATTCTCATTCACTCAGAGGTTGAGTTTCCTATGTCTAGGCTCCCCCAAACTCAATCCTAGTCGTAACGTTAATTACAAACTAACCTATAACTCCGGCGCAAGCGCGGAAGTTAGGAATTAAGCACAGAACAAGATTACCAATATTATAGCTAGGGAACTGCATAAATAAATAGATAGAGTTCAATATACACTTGGAAATGGAATCGATTACATTCAATCCTAATGGAGAGTTAACTACACATGGTAGGCATACAAACCACCGAAGATGATGTCACCATCTTCAATCATTGTGAACGCTCCTTCTCTCCTACTCTAAAATTAGAACTGATGCATTATCATTGGAATATAACTGAATTACAATAATGGTGCACCCTGATCTGGTGCAAGAAGGTCCTATTTATAGGCTAAGGAAAGATAAAGAAAATTGGGGAGAAATCTATCTAAAAAACGGCAACAGGGAACAAATCTGCGTTATCTGCGCTTCAAGCTACGCTACAGCGCAGCTTGCAGCGCAGGTTCCAGAGAGTTGCGCTTCACCCTGCGCTACAGCGCAGGTTGAAGCGCAGAATGCGTCATGCAGCTTCAATCTTTCTCTTTTTAACTTATCTCTCCCCGAGACTAGTTTTGGCTGATTTTTCTTTCCTTGTTTCCCCTTTTCTTGATGAAATCTTGTATTTATTGAGCATCTTGGATTTAATTGGGAAGGTTGTCTGCAGAATCCTTGTTTAATTGGCAGTGATATCTTCATTAATTGCTCTCAAATAATCTTCAAATCTTCATTTAATGCCTTCAATTAAACCTCAAATCTTGCAGATATCCCCCTTATTTAATGTCATCTTTCCTTAATATCAAATCCTTGAATATTCTGCAAAAATCAGCACAATTTATATCAAAATAGCATCAAATTCAAATCTCAGATTAATAAATACAATTTATCTAATATTAAATAATAAGGGATTAAACTGGGGCAAAAATTCCATTTTATCCTTGATAAGTGAACTAAAAAGTGCTCTAATTTATCATATAATTTTCACTTATCAGTGGTTGAAATTGAAATCTTTTGGTTAGCTTGTGTGCTGCACCCTTCCTTTCTTTGGCCAATAAACCTCCCCATAATCCTGCCTTGGAACAACCTTTGGTGTGATATGACTTTGACCATTTGGGCTTCATTCTAGAATTAGACCATGCTTCTGACTCCCTTGGCTTGACTTTCCTTTTCTTTATTATCTTGCTCTCATGTGCATGAGTCTTCTATTCCTGAAGCTTGGATGATTCACAGTTGATTGTTCTCAATTTGCTTGCTTTACAGGGGTCTTTGATATGAAACACACCTGACCACTTTGTCTTCAACCTGGCTCTAGGCTCTGAATGTGATGCCAGCTTGACTTTTCTTCTCTTTCCCCTGTTCTGGTCAGTGTGATTGCGGGCCTTTTTTTTGTGAGGTCTGGAAGGTTTAACACTTGTACCATGCCTTTCTTGATCTTCCTTTGGAGGGCTGGTTAGATAAGGCAAGGTCTTTGGTTTTGGTACCACTTCTCCTCCTTCCTCAGGCTTTGACTCACTATCTCCCTGTCCACTCTTTTTCTCATTTTCTTGATCTTTTTCATCATGTACACCCTCATATGTTTTGTTCTCTCCCTCCCTTTCAAAGTCAATCTCTTCTTCAAGCAGAATCTTTTCTGTTTGATCCTCTCCTTTTTCTTCTTCTACTTCTACTGCACCTTCTTCTTTTTCTTTTTCTTTTGTTTCTTCAGGTTCCTCTTTTTCAACTTTCTCTTCTTCATCAGCCAGATTGTCATTGATTTCTTCCCTTATCCGTTGAATAATGTCGTCACACGGTTCTTTGGGGTTGGGTTGAGCCTTTGCTGAGATTCATTCTGACTGATATTTGGTCATATTTTCTATTATCTCAGCTAGTATGGGATCAGCAAGTAGTCCTGCTTCTTCATAATACTTTTGAAGCTGTATGAATTCTTGCAACTTTCTTTCAATAGGATCTTCCCCTTTTGAATGCAATGGTTGAACTGAAGAGTAGCTTTTTTGCTGTTGGGAAGAAGATTGCACATGGAATGAAACATTATCTTGCTGCCACCTACAATCTTGATTCCGGCTATTTCTCTGTCCTTGTGAATTGCTTGCAAAGTTCTTGAGTGCATGGGTAAGAGCAGTAACCATTGAGATGGTCACCTCCACAAAAATCACAAACTAATCGTGGTGACTGGACAGGATAAGAGTGCATTATCTGCAATTGAGGAAAGTTAGCTAGCTTCTTGGAGTGCTTCTAATTGTTGTCGTAGACTCTTATTTTGTGCCTTGAGTTCATCTGCAGAAGTTTGCTTATGCAATGAAACAGCATCTTGTTGCCACCCAAAATTTTGATTCTGGTAACTTCCCCAATCCTGTGAAAAATTGTTAGAATAATTGTTGTAATTAGAGAAGTTACCTTGAATCGGTGTGTGGGAGAAATAATATGGTTCTTGCTACCTAACATAATCTCCAAGGGTTCTTCTTGGAGGATTTTGCCATTCAGAAACCATTTAACATTTACTTCACTCGGGGTGGTTGAACAGAGAATGTTGAGTTTGTCTCCTTATTTTTGGGTTCTTCCTCGCTTCTCCTTAGTCTCCTTCTCTTGTTTCTACTTTTGTTCCTCCTTGATGTCCTTTCTATTTCTAGATCAAATTGTAGATGATTTGAGGACACCTAGCCTCTCAAAAGCATAAACAAGAAAACTTGAAAAGGGTAAGTGTGGAAGAGAATTTTAAAAATTTTAAAAAAAATTACAATTAAAATTTAAAAATTAAAATCTAAAAATTTAAAAATTAAAAATTAAAAAAATTCCTAAAAAGTCAAAAAATAAAAAATAAAAAAATCCTAAGATAAAATATATACAACTTAATAGTATAGACCTCCCAAGTCTTTACAAATTGATACACCGTTCCCCGGCAACGGCGCCAAAAATACTTGTTGAAATTCTGGAAAGCGTACCAAAATTCCAGCAGTATAATAGTAAGTAAGAGTATCGTATCCACAAGGAACGGTTCAATTTATAAAGATTAGTGGTCACAACTATCAAGTAAAAACATATGGTTGTTTGTTGAGAATTATGAAAGTAAATAAAAGAACTTAAATGAGAGAGATAGAGACAGTTACTTGGACTAGGATTGAACTTCGTATCATCGCACCCCTTTCGCATGTGATCCTCAATATTATTTATGAATATGCAATTATAATATTGAAGCACAAATTAAAATTATTTTACCCTGGTCTCCACAGTGATAAAATACTCAGAAATAATCTACCCTGGTCTCCACAGTGATAAATTACCCCGGATTAAAGATCAATTTGTTTACGCTATTAATTCACCCCAGTCTCCACAGTCTCAAATTGTAGAAACACAGGGAAACACTAGAATGGGGGGTTGAATAGTGTTTCTCAATAATTTATGGAAGCTTTTCGCAAACGGTTAAGTTTACAACAGTTTCAGACAGGTTTAAGAGGCTGTCTGAAGTTTCTTAAGAAGGCTTCTGAAAAGATCTTTTAAAAAGGTTTCTTGCTTTTTAAAATTATCAGATCAGTTTTCAACATCCTTTGGTTAGTATAAATTAATTGACAAGAGATAAGGGATAGAAAACTTAGCCAAGGAATTTATCCTGGTTCACTCACTACCACTGTGAGCTACGTCCAGTCCCAATGCCAACTAGCACTTGGATTTTCTCTTAATCTTCACCAAGATTACAAGTATTCTTTTACAGTCAAGCCTCTTCAGGATCTATAACCAAGTATTCTTTTACAGACAAGCCTCTCCAGGCTCTACAACCAAGTATTCTTTTACAGAAAAGCCTCTCCAGGCTCAAAGACAATTTTTACAAAGAGATATGTCTAAGCTTTTAAACTACACAAGTTTGAAGCTTAAACAGAGACGATGTACAATAAAAACTGAGGTATACTCAAGATATACAAATGATGTACAATTAATATGAAATCAGAGTGTTTTTACAGAAAACCTTGCAGGGTGATATCTCTTAGACTTTCTTGTATATTCAGACTCTCTTGATGGTCTTCATGAAGGGCTATTTATAACCAATCATCAATCCGTTGAAATACCACCATTTAGAGATAGCATTAAATGCCATTTAATTCGTTGTGAGACATGCTTCTGAGAGTTCTGATTTTTCTGACACAGTACAAGGTTGCTTCTGCCATAAAGTTGCCACTGTTGTTGCTGCAAAGGTTGCGTTGCAGGGATTTCCTCAGTGGTGTATGAAATTCAAATATACCAGGAAAGGTCTCTGTGTTCCTTGCCATAAATATGTTTGAAAAGGTATGTGCAGCAAAGAACGCTTGACTCAGCAGAATTTCAGAGATGTCTTCACATACTTCAGCAAAGAGTGCCACATCATTAATGAGACTTCAGACGGCTTCAACACTTCAGACGGGTTGTGCACTTCAGACGGCTTCAACAGTGCAGACAGGTTGAACCTTCAGAAGGCTTTTCCACTTTAGACAGGTTGACAACACTTCAGACAGTCTTTATAAGTTCAGAATTGCTTGCTGAAATCATAGATAAGTCATTAAACATTTATGTATCTATGATAAGTATTTTAACCCAAATTTGTTAAGCATTAAAACTTGAGAAGTGAGCTATCTAAAACATCATAATTTTCCTTATGATATTTTTGAGACTCAACATTCTCCCCCTTTTTAATGATGACAAATTTGTTTAAAATAAAGAAATCTGAAAGGAGTTTTAAAATAAAATAAACTTAAAAAAAATAACTCCCCCTCAGATAAAGATCTCTCCGGACAAACTCTTATCAAATACTCCCTCTGAGACCTGTAATTACTTCAGATTTTGTTAGTTTTAATACTCCTCTTTTGTCATCAATCAAAAGGGAATTTCAGATCATAACTTCAAAATAATCACAGTAATATAATCACAATAATCACAGTAATATAATCACAATAATCACAGTAATATAATCACAACATTGAGATACCAGCATTCATGAGAACAAACAGAATATATTATTAAATAAAAGAGTTCACATAACAAAAATTAAGCACTCAAAATGAAGTTAACACTAATCATGGCTAAACATCATAGACTATCCATCTTTCTTCAGCAAGACCTCTTTCATAAAGGAGAGCAATTCTTCCTTTGCCTTGTCAATCTGAGAAATGACAGCAGTCTTCAATTCTTCTTGCCCAGTTCTGATGTGCTGTTGCTCTTGAAGGATTTGATCTTGCTTAGCAACAAGAGTAGCATTTCTTTTCTCCAAGCTCTTCACTTGATACCTCAGCTTCCTGTTCTCTTCCTCAAGATTCAGTTCCACTTCATATAGAATGATCTGAATGTGCCTGCAAACGAATCTGAGCTGATCGAATCCTGGATGTAACCCATAATCTTCGAGATGACTCACAGGAAAGAAGAATGTTCTGATAGGGCAGATTAGCTTCCAGTCTTCATTAAAGGGTTCAGACATGGGGAATCTGCCTCTGATATACTGATACTGCACATTGGTGGAGACACCATAATCTATAATGGAGTCATCATCTGGTCCTGCAGATCCAGAAGAGGATCCAGCATCCTCTCTGATCTTCCAGTAGGATAGCCATACCCTATCCCTGTAGAAGTAATCTAAACCTCCACCTTGTCTTTTGATCTGAGCAGGTAGCTCCTTCCATTCTGTTGGAGTTAAAGGTTTCTGGGGAGATGGATAAGCTTTAGGTTCCTTGAACTTGTCAGCAGGGCCTTCTTCTAGGTGGTACCTAGGAACAATCCTGTCAGGTTGCACCAGAATCTCTGTGGTTGGCCTAATAGAGATTGTTCTAGGTGGCCTATAGCCTCTCATGCCTACTAACTTCATGTAGTCTCTCTCAAAAAGTTCAGCTTCAGTAGACAGTTGCCTGGCAAAACACCATTCATCATTAGACAACCTGAGGGAGTCACCAGAGAAGGGGTTAGTGGAGCCCACTTATGAGCAGGTGGAACTGCACCCTTTCTGATCTTTTTGATCTGGCCTGAGTAAAATTGATCTGAACTTCCTTGATACTTTGCCCTTTCTTCATCAGCAGTGTGCTTGATAAGGCCATGGTGAAGAGAGATGGAGGGTTCATTTCTGAAAAACTGCAGCTCTTCAAATAAGTTGGGGAACTTGGGGACTCTGACCCTCTCACTGAAAGGTTCATCAAACTTTTTGCGGGGTACTTCAGCAGCTGCATCATATTGGTGCTGAGTGAAAGGAAAAGCATAAGGATCAAATGTAGCCTCTGTGAAGAAGTCCCTACTTTTGGGTCCTAGCCTTATATGCTCAGGCAGCATGCTTCCTTTCCATACTTCAGAGCTGTCACCTTGCTGATGTTTATCTGTTGGATCTTCAGACTGAGTGGATTCTGAAGATGATGAAGGTGATGATGAGGGAGGTGATGGAGGTGCTTCTTCTTCTTTCTCCTCTACTGTTTTATTCTCAGGTGATGAAGGTGGTGATGGGGTCACATTATCAAACCTTACCCTGAGTCTTTTCTGAGGAGGTTTAGTTTTCTCAGGTTCCCTCTCCTTTTCCTTTTCAGCTTGCTTCTCTTCTCTTCTTCTCTTGAAATACAGGTTTGCTTTGACAAAGTTTTGATACTTGCCAGCCTCATCCATTTCCTCCAGATGACTTGCAATGCTCCTTGTAATCCTAACAGAGGGTTCAGGAACTGGCTGAAATAACTTTGTTTTTGTTCTCCTTCTTTGCTGTGCACTGGATCTTTTTCTCTTCTTGGTCTCTTGAGCAATGGAAGCTAGCCTTTCATCTTCAGCAAGAGCTAGCTGAGAGGCTACTGCAAGAGCATAATCAGTCTTTTCTTGCTCAGCCTTCTTCTCCATTTCTTCATTCTCCAAAGCTGTAGCAAGGGCTGCTACTTGAATAAGCTCGGGATCAGAAGGACATGTAGCCAGAGGTGCTGCTGCCAAAGCTTCAAGATTAGCAATCTCAGCTACCTCTTCCTCATGAGGCTTTCCTTCTGTTTCAAAAGTAGGCTTAGGAGTAAGAGTTCTTACACCTTCAGAACCCTGACCCACAATTTAAGATGGCTTTTGCAAAGCCTTCTGAACAGGTTCAGATGTCTGAGTGTGCAAGTCCATAGCTTCTAGAGACACCTTTGCTGAACTCCTGAGAGGGAGCTTCTTCCTTTTCAGATGAGGGGATGGCTTGGAGGGCTTGAAATCATCTTTTCTGATATCCCCCTGAAGCTCTTTCTCAAGAATCTCCAAGGTGGTTCCTCTTCTTGAGGCCTTCTCCATAAGAACACTCTCCTTCAGAGTAGGAGATGGAGGTCGTGGAGTGAGCTTGATTCCCATGCTTTTCAAGTTTGACTCACCAAAGAACACAGGAGATTTATGGTCACATAGTCTTTCAACAGGTACCTTAAAATGCATAAGTACCTTAATGATTAGAGTGTTGTGGGGAAGATTTCCAGCAGAGTCTCGAATCTTCTTCTGCATATGGAACATGATAATGTTTGGGAGATTGACTTTCTTCTTCTGAAGCAGGTGAATCAGACAGAACCTTTCCAATTCTGAGACATGGTTTCTGCTTCCACTCTTAGGGATTATTGCACACCCTAAGATAGCATGAAGAACTCTGACCTTCTCTAGCAAGAACTTGGAATCCAGGCTTTCGGGTTCTTCTGTTCCATACAGCATCTTTGTAAACAACTTGTTCCCACCATTCTTCATCTCCCACCCAGGAATGAAGGTTGCTCCTTCAGCCTTAACATCAGTGATTGTGGAGAGAATGCCTTGATCAACAAAAACTGAAACCCCTAGAACAGAGGCTTTGATGCATTCATACACTCCCTTAGAATTAGGTATTCCTCGAGCAGAAGACCAAAAATACACCACACTTTGTTCATGCCATTGACAGTTAATGTGGTCGAAGAAAGAAGTCCACCCAGCTGCATCAAATTCCTCAACCAAATCCATGCCAATGTTGCGAAGCTCGTCAAGATTCACTCCTTTTGATCTAACCACATTTCCACCAGAACCAGCGGTCTTCTTGGGTGCCATTGTTGAGTTGCAGGGAAACTTTGAGAGAAAAAGGTTGCTTGAGCAGAGAAGAAGATCAAACTGAATATTGAGGAAAGAGAGTGTAAGGCTTCCTCGACACACTTACTCCTGCATTTACAGACCCATGATGCAATGATGCCCTGTACCGGCTGCGCAGACTTCGGGTAACGTGCGAAGTGGAAGAGACAAAAACTTTAAAAGAAGGAATTCAACCATCTCAAATAGCCACGTCAGCCAGTTACTTCAGATAGGTGAAAAATTTCATACACACAAATAAATTTCAGACCTAAAATTTCAGACATGTCACAGTTTCAGACACACTGAAATTTCAGACGCACTAAAAATTTTAGATAACATAATAATATCAGACACAATTAATTTTTAGAGAATGCATGTATATTCAAGTTATTGCATATGAAGTTAAATCTATCTTCAGCCAGGGGTTTTGTGAATATATCTGCCCATTGATGCTATGTGTCAATGAATTGAATATCAAAAACACCTTTCTGAACATAGTCTCTAATGAAATGATGTTTGATTTCTATATGTTTTGCCCTAGAATGTTGAATGGGATTTTTGGATAAATTAATTGCACTGGTATTATCACAAAGAACAGGTATAGCAGAGATAGGAATATTAAAATCCTCAAGCTGATACTTAACCAACAGCAGTTGTGAACAACAACTAGCTGCTGATATATACTCTGCTTCTGCTGTTGATAAAGCAATGGTGCTTTGCCTTTTGCTTGACCAGCTGATCATGTTATTTCCAAAGAAATGACATCCTCCACTGGTGCTCTTTCTTTCCATTCTATCTCCAGCAAAGTCAGCATCACAGTATCCTATTAACCTGCAATCTTTGCTCCTCTTATAGCATAGACCAAGATTAGTAGTATCTTTCAGATATCTAAAAATTCTTTTAACAGCTTTGTAATGAGTAATTCTTGGATCTGATTGAAATCTAGCACAGAGACAAACACTGAACATTATGTCAGGTCTGCTTGCTGTTAGATACAACAAAGAGTCAATCATTCCTCTGTACAAAGTTTGATTCACTGGTTCTTCTCTGTCATCTTTGCTCAAAGATGCAGAGGGATGCATAGGAGTTGACATGGGTTTGCAATCACTCATGTTGAACTTCTTAAGCATTTCTTTTGTATATTTTTCTTGATGGATCCATATACAATCAGAATCTTGCTTGATTTGAAGTCCCAAGAAAAATTTTAGTTCTCCCATTAAACTCATTTCAAATTCTGATTGCATCAACTCAGAAAACTCCTTGCAAAGAGAAGATTCAGTTGAACCAAATATAATGTCATCAACATATATCTGGACAAGTATAAAATCTTTGTTAGATTGTTTTCTGAAAAGGGTGGTATCTACTTTTCCTCTTTCAAAACCATTTTTGATAAGAAAATTGCTCAGTCTGTCATACCATGCTCTTGGAGCTTGTTTCAGACCGTAAAGAGCCTTTTTCAATTTGAAAACATGATCAGGAAAAGCGGTGTCTTCAAAACTAGGGGGTTGTCTAACAAAAACTTCTTCTTCAATGAAACCATTGAGGAAGGCACTTTTGACATCCATTTGATATAGTTTGGTGTCATTATTTACAGCGTAAGAGAGAAGAATCCTAATTGCTTCTAATCTAGCAACAGGGGCAAAGGTTTCAGTGAAGTCAATACCTTCTTGTTGATTGTACCCTTGAGCCACCAATCTTGCTTTGTTTCTGACCAATTTTCCTTCTTCAGACAGTTTGTTTCTAAACACCCATTTGGTTCCAATAATTGTTTTCCCATGGGGTTTAGGAACAAGTGTCCAGACATCACTCCCAGCAAATTGGTTTAGCTCATCTTGCATGGCTAGAATCAACCCTTCATCATGCAGAGCTTCATCAATGTTCTTTGGCTCAATTTCAGAAAGGAGAGCAAGAGAATTCAAATTCTTGAATTTTGATCTTGTCTTAACTCCTTCTGAAGTGCTGCCAATAATTTGCTCTTTTGGATAATGTGATTTATATCTCCAGTCAGGTTTCTGAGGTGATATCAAATCAGTCTGAGACTCAACATTGGTCTGAAGAGGTTCAGTGACAAATGGTGCTTCAGACACCTGTTCATCCTTGATGTTGTCATGATTATTCAGCTCCATTCCTGCAAAGTCATCTTCTAGATCTGATAATTCCTTATCAGACTCTTTCTTGTCATTAAATTTAACATGGATTGATTCCTCTATAGTTAAAGTTCTAGAGTTATATACTCTATAGGCTTTAGATGTTTCAGAATATCTTATGAAAATTCCATTGTCAGATTTTGCATCAAATTTTCCAAGATCATCCTTGGTGTTGAGTATAAAACACTCACAGCCAAAGGTGTGGAAATATGATATGTTGGGTTTTCTTCCCTTCCACAATTCATAAGGAGTCTTTTTCAGAATTGGTCTTACCAATATTCTGTTTTGAAGGTAGCAAGTTGTGTTAATAGCTTCTGCCCAGAAGGATCTTGGTAGATTGCATGAGTTGAGCATGGTTCTTCCCATTTATTGCAAGCTTATGTTCTTTCTCTCAACAACCCCATTTTGTTGAGGTGTTCTTGCCACAGAGAAATTGTGTGAGATCTCATTCTCATCACAGAACAGTTGAAAGTTTGCATTCTCAAACTCTCCACCATGATCACTTCTGATAACAGATATACAGAATCCTTTTTCATTCTGTACCTTCTTGCAGAATATTGTGAAATTCCTGAAAGTCACATCCTTGTTTCTTAGGAATAACACCCATGTGAATCTAGAATAGTCATCAACAATGACCAAGCCATATTTCTTACCACTAATTCTTCCTGTTCTAATAGGACCAAACAAGTCAATATGTAACAATTCTAAAGGTCTGCTAGTGGAAACAACATCCTTACTCTGAAAAGAGTGTCTTGTTTGTTTTCCTTTCAGACAGCTTTCACATAAAATGTCAGATTTGTAAGAAAGCTTGGGCAGTCCTTTAACAAGGTTGTGTTTTGCTAACTTTGAGATCAATCTCAAGCTGGCATGCCCAAGTCTTTGGTGCCAAATCTGTTTTTCATCTTCAACAGAGAGAAAACATTTTACATTTTGACTTGCCAAATCCTCTAGATCAATTTTGTACACATTGCTGTGTCTTTTAGCAGTAAAAAGAATTTGATCCCGAGAGTCTTTGACTATACATCCTTCTTTAGTAAAGGAAACCACATATCCACTGTTACACAATTGACTTATGCTCAGTAGATAGTGCTGAAGTCCCTCTACTAGAAGAACATTCTTAATAAGGGATAGAGGACATACAGTCCATATTCCTGTGATCTTCCCTTACTGATTTCCACCAAAGGTGACCACACCTCCTGCTCTGGGCCTAAGGTTTTGGAACAAAGACCTTTCTCCTGTCATGTGTCACGAGCACCCACTGTCCAGGTACCATTTGTGGGGTCTCTTTTGTCCTGTTAAACACATCTGCAACAGGAATGATCAAGTTCTTAGGTACCCATATTCTTTTGGGTCCTTTCTTGTTAGATTTGGGTTTTGCTTTTCCCTTGTGTTTACACTGAGCCACATTGTGTCCAGGCTTGCCACAGTGAGAACACCCAATAGCTTTCTTTTTGCCTTTAGTAAAATTTTTGAAAATATGAGGTTCAGAGGTATCATGATCACAAAAGCCTAATCCACTTTTGTCAAGGGGATCCCTTTGATTGCCAAGCAATCTGTTAAGGTTTTCTGTTCCTTTGACAAATTTAGCTAAGTCTTTTGTCAGTTCCTCAACTTGTTTTTGAAGTTTTTTGTTTTCTTCAGAGACAGTTTGTGAACTGTTGCTTTCAGTCACAAGAATTCTCTCCTTGAGCATAATATTTTCTATCTCAAGAGCCTCATATTTACTGCACATTTCTGTGTGGACCTTGGACAGATTCTTATACTCTTGGAAGAGTTCCTTGGAACTTTCCGTCAGGTCATCATACGTCTCTTGATGAGTTAAGGGAAATACCTCAGATTCTAAGCTATCCGATGAGGGCGGGCTGGCCATGAGACACAGGTTAGCCTCTTCTGAAGTGTCTTCCTCTTCTTCTGAGGTAGACTCATCAAGATCCTCTCATGTTGCCATCAGACCCTTCTTCTTCTTAAAGAATTTCTTCTTTTTGAAGTTGTTCTTCTTCAGTCTTGGACATTCAGCCTTCATATGACCTGGCTGTTTACACTCATAGCATCCTCTTGATTTTCCTGCTGAGAAGAGCAAGATCATCATCTTCTGAGCTATCTCCAGAATCTTCATCTGCTTCTGAAGTTTCCTCAGCTTGCATGGATTTAATGCTGCCATGCCTAGGGTGTTTGGCTTTGGAGTTTAATGCCAGAGATTTCTTCTTGATGTCATCTTCCCCAAGTTCAAGCTCATGAACTTTGAGAGATCCCAACAGTTCTTCCATTCTAAGAGAGTTTAAGTCTCTGGCCTCTTGAATGGCTGTAACTTTAGGTTTCCAGGACTTTGGCAAACTTCTCAGAATCTTTCTATTATTGTCTCCAGATTCAAAAGTTCTACCTAAAGACCTGAGTCCATTAGTTATAGTCTGAAACCTCCCAAACATTTGATCTATGGTTTCAAATTCTTCCATCTTGAACATCTCATATTGATGTATAAGCATGCTGATTTTGGATTGCTTAACAGTCTCAGTCCCTTCATGGGCGACTGCAAGTGTATCCCAAATCTCCTTGGCAGATGAACATCCATGAACCTTCTCATACTCTGATTTGTTCAAAGAACATATCAAATAGAGTTTGGCTATAGCATTTAACTTAACTCTAGCCTTCTGCTCTAAGGTCCATTCAGCCTTAGGTATTGGCACTCCGTTATGCATAGGCACATAGTCTCCATCAGTGACCACATCCCAAACATCAATGTTGTTGCTCTCAATGAACAACTTCATACGATCCCTCCAATAGTGGTAATCCACTCCATTGAATGTTGGGGGTCTTGTGATAGAGGCTCCTTCAGTGATGTACTGTTTGTTGTTGGAAGCTTCCATCTGGATCTTTAATCCTCAAACACTTGTAAGGTGCTCAACCCTGAGTTGAGCTCTGATACCAACTGTAGAAACACAGGGAAACACTAGAAGAGGGGTTGAATAGTGTTTCTCAATAATTTATGGAAGCTTTTCGCAATCGGTTAAGTTTACAACAGTTTCAGACAGGTTTAAGAGGCTGTCTGAAGTTTCTTAAGAAGGCTTCTGAAAAGATCTTTTAAAAAGGTTTCTTGCTTTTTAAAATTATCAGAACAGTTTTCAACACCCTTTGGTTAGTATAAATAAATTGACAAGAGATAAGGGATAGAAAACTTAGCCAAGGAATTTATCCTGGTTCACTCACTACCACTGTGAGCTACGTCCAGTCCCAATGCCAACTAGCACTTGGATTTTCTCTTAATCTTCACCAAGATTACAAGTATTCTTTTACAGTCAAGCCTCTTCAGGATCTATAACCAAGTATTCTTTTACAGACAAGCCTCTTCAGGCTCTACAACCAAGTATTCTTTTACAGACAAGCCTCTCCAGGCTCAAAGACAATTTTTACAAATAGATATGTCTAAGCTTTTAAACTACACAAGTTTGAAGCTTAAACAGAGACGATGTACAATAAAAACTGAGGTATACTCAGCAATACAAATGATGTACAATGAATATGAAATCAAAGTGTTTTTACAGAAAAACTTGTAGTGTGATATCTCTTAGACTTTCTTGTATATTCAGACTCTCTTGATGGTCTTCATGAAGGGATATTTATAACCAATCTTCAATCCGTTGAAATACCACCGTTTAGAGATAGCATTAAATGTTATTTAATCCGTTGTGAGATATGCTTCTGAGAGTTCTGATTTTTCTGACACAGTACAAGGTTGCTTCTGCCATAAAGCTGCCACTATTGTTAATGCAAAGGTTACGTTGCAGGGATTTCCTCAGTGGTGTATGAAATTCAAATATACCAGGAAAGGTCTCTGTGTTCCTTGCCATAAATATGTTTGAAAAGGTACATGCAGCAGAGAACGCTTGACTCAGCAGAATTTCAGAGATGTCTTCACATACTTCAGCAAAGAGTGCCACATCATTAATGAGACTTCAGACGGCTTCAACACTTCAGACAGGTTGAACCTTCAGAAGGCTTTTCCACTTTAGACAGGTTGACAGTACTTCAGACAGTCTTTATAAGTTTAGAATGGCTTGCTGAAATCATAGAGAAGTGTTTTTACCAATCAGAATTCAAGTTTCCTATGTCTAGGCTCCCCCAAACTCGCTATTGATTTTATAGAACCACCTCTCGAATGCGTCCCACAAAACCATCCTATAACTCCGGCACAAAGGCAGAAGCTAAGCATTAAGAACAAATAAGAAACACCAATATTATAAAAACAGAGATTCATAAATAATAAAGAGAATTAACATACAATTAGGGAATGAACCAACTACGTTCAATCCTATTGGGAAGTTTTAGCTACGCATGGTAGCCATTACAATCCAACGGAGAAGCTGTCACTTTTCTCCAATCCTAGCTCTGCTCTATCGTCTCTCCAAAAAGCTCCTTTGATCTTTGCAAAACGTTCTATTTATAGATGAAGGAAAGCTATCTTAAATCTGGAAGGAATCTGATTTGAAAACAGATCTAAAAACTAATCCGCGCAGTTGCGCTTCACCTACGCTCAGCGCATCTGCAGCGCAGGAAATAGAAAGTAATTCTGATATTTGCGCTTCACTTGCGCTAAGCGCAAGTGAAGCGTGGAGCGCGTAATAGATTATTTTGTATCTTCTTTTAACAGCTTGATCTCTTCCTGATCTTCTGCTTGGCTTTCCTTGTTTCCCTCTTTCTGGATTGATTTTGTGTTTATCTTGACTTTGAATTTAAATTGAAGAAGTTATCCGCAGAATCCTTGTTTAAATGGCAGTTGATCTTATCTTATTTGCTCTAATTCAAACTTCAAATATGCAGATCCTTTCCTCAATTAATGCTATCTTCTTTGCTCATTCAAATATCTCCCATAAATCTGCAATATTAACAGATTTTATATTAAAATAGCATCAAATTCAAATTCAAATTAAATATACACAACTATTACAATTATTAATAAAAAGGGATTATTTTGGGGCATAAATTACTATTTTACCCTTGATAAGTGCAGTAAAAATACAAGAATATATCATATAATTTGCACTTATCAATTATATGCCCTTAATTTATTGTGAGTAGTTAAAGAGGTACCCACTCATTTACTCATTTAATACTGACGGTATTTTTTAGAGAAAAATTAAATTGATGGCGCTATTAATTACCACTAACAGATTCCAACGCATTTTCTTTGTCTTGATGATTTTAGTCCAATATTTCTTATATATAGGACTGGAGGTAGTAATGTACATAAACATATTTTATAAAAATGAGTTGTAGTATATGAGAATATTTGGTAAAACAAACTGAAAAATGGTGCTGAACTTTGAAGAGTTAGCTTAAAGTTAGATAAAAGTTAAAAAGTTAGTTGAAACTTTAAAGTTAGATGAAAACTGAAAAGTTAGTTGATTTTATTGAAAGTGTTTAAAATTGCTAGTCGAAAATTATAAAATAACAAATAAGGACATTATAAAATTGACAAATAATGATGAATATGAGTTATTGAAAAATAAAATTATAAAAACTTTGAGCTAATAACTAAAAAAGAGAGTATCTTTTTAAAATAACACGTGTTACATATTAGGTAACTTTTCAAAAATGATTAACAACTATCTAAATATATTACCTTAGTAAGAGTAGCAAATGATATTTTATTATACTACTATTCCTCGTGATGTCTCTACTAGGGTTTCTCTCCTAGGATTTCTCTATAGAGGCTTTTACATGTAGTGTTTGTGTCCGACTATCGTGATTTTTTCGCCAGCTGCTGCTCACGTCCTTGTTTGGAGTCCATATGGATACGCCACCTATAATCATCTACGATGAAGAGGATGTACGGGAGGGGTTAGAGACGTGTTCGAAAAGCCTTATTGGTTCTTTCCTTACGGAGAAACCAATCCATACGAATAGCCTCCAAAATGCTTTAGTAGGGATTTGGTGCAATCCAAAGGGATTTAAGGTGGAAGAAATTGTAGAGAAGAAGTTCCAATTTTCGTTTGATGAAGGAAAGGATATTGATCGTATATTAAGAGGTGGAGGGTTTAAATTTCTCCATGGTTCCCTTAAAAATACAAATATGGGGTCTTCCTCTACACTGCATAACAACTAAAATGGGGTGCAAAATGGGTGCATGTATGGGAGAGGTTACGGAGTCAGAGATATTTGAAACCGGGGAGAAAGGATATTTTATTAAGGTGTTGGTGAATTTTGATACAACAAAACCCCTGAGATCGGGGATCAATGTGGGGAGCAGAGTCGATGGTGTTACATGGGTTGATTTCTAGTATGAGCATCAACCGCAATTCTGTTATTCTTGTGGTCTAGTAGGACATGATGAGAATGGATGCAGTTCCCAAAGGAGTCAGGATGATAATCAAGAAGAACCAAATTTAGGGCCGTGGATGAAAACGTCCCAATTTGATCACAGACTTACTGATAATTGCTAGGGGTATGATGCTCATCCAAATCATAACAGGAAGCAAGGAAAAAAAGTCAACCTCTCCAGTGAGGTCCTACATATGTTATCTGCCTTATCAGTCACAAAGGAACACGTTGATAGATTTAATGACTTGAATGTATGTTATTAATAACCAATGATTAACCATAAAAATTGCTCAGGAGGGGAAAAGATGTCATTCCAAAGATGATCACTCAGCCATGACTAAGCATGTTTTGTCCACAAATATACTTATTGATCAATTACCTAATGCATTTGTCCATTACTTTG
The DNA here is from genome assembly GCA_026901365.1 of Sesbania bispinosa. Taxonomy (NCBI): domain Eukaryota; kingdom Viridiplantae; phylum Streptophyta; class Magnoliopsida; order Fabales; family Fabaceae; genus Sesbania; species Sesbania bispinosa. Next base: position 1,366,870 of record QLOH01000075.1, read on the forward strand.
AATTATTCACCTACTCTAGCTATCATTCACCATATGTCCCCACCACTAAGGAGCATGCGGCAACAACTCTTGATGACATCACAAATAACCAAGTTCTTAAGTGTGGACTGGTGGAGAAGGAGGTTACAGATACGAGTAAGGAGTTAAAGGATCCCAAAAATATATGTGCTAATGAAGAAGGGCCAATCATAACAGATAGTGACCAAGGAAAAGAAAATATCCCATTGGTCAAGTCGGTCCAGGTGGAGAGCTCCCCATTCATATGCATATCTAATACTATCAATCACAACTCCAAAACATGGAAAAGGCTAGACTCTGTGGAGAGGTGCAGGAAACAGAAGCAAAAGCCCAAAGCAAGTAATGAAGGAATAAAGAGGAAGATAGATATTGAAATGATTGATGCAAATCCAATTGAAGACTTCCCTACCAAAAAATCATGCTACTATGAATCCCCAGTGGTAGGCCTGGATATCCAGGCTAGCCGAGACCAATGAAAATCTTAGCATGGAACTGTCGTGGGCTTGGAAACCCACAAGTAGTAAGAGCTTTTAAAAAGCTAGTGGTAACTAAGTTCCCCAAAGTGGTCTTCCTTATGGAGACTCGGAAGAAAGATAGAGAAATGATGAAACTCAAAAATGTTGGTGGCCTAATCAATATATTTGCAGTTAGCTGCATATGAGAAAGGAAGGATCATAGTGGTGGATTAGCTATTATGTGGAAAGGGGATGTACAAATTGAAATTGTATCTGCATCATTAAATCACATTGACTTCAAGATATCTCTAGATGATGGTGAAACATGGTGGAGAGGTACTGGTCTATATGGTTACCCAGAAGCTTCCAGTAAGCATAAAACGTGTGAATTGTTGGTGGACCTAGCAAACTCCTCAATCTGTTCAAGATGGGTGTGCTTTGGAGATTTCAATCTAATTGCAGAGAATAAACAAAAGCAAGGAGGTAGCCCCCCTCCTCATCAAGTTCTGAATTTGTTTTGCAATGCCATACAAGAATACGAGCTTCATGATCTGGGGCATGAAGGAAACACTTTCACATGGTGCAACGACCAAACTGGTTTGGGAATAATCCAGGCTCGCCTTGATAGAATGATGGCTTCACAAGTTTGGAAATATTCCTTCTCGGACGTATGAGATATTTTCCCTGATGCTCGACCTTTTCCCTTTTGTTCATCGCAGGAGAAAAACATAAAGAGTCATTTGTTTTGAAGAAATATGGGCGTAGGAAAAAGATTTGCCCAACCGTGTTTCTAGTGCATGGAGTCATCACTATGGAGATCTCCCAACCAAGATCTAATACTGTTTGAAATCTCTGGATAAATGGGGCGATGACATATTTGGAGACATACCAAGGAAAATCCAAAAATTCCAAGAAGAACTGCAACGCCTTTATCAAAAAATTGTTGTTCCTGAGTATATTCGGAAGAAGGAAGAGAAGTTGGATTCATTATTGATTTCTGAAAAAATCTTTTGGCAATAACGTAGTACAGTATCATGGCTTCGGCTTGGAGATCATAACTCCAAATTCTTTCATCAGAAAGCAAATCAACGTCGAGAAAGGAAGTGGATAGATACCATCCGTGATGATGAGGGCAGACTATTTGATGAAGAAGAGGACATAGGCGACATTATGACCCAGTATTTTGTGGGCCTATTTTCAGCTGGTAGCAATTCCAATATTGATGAAGCGATTAGTGTGGTCCAGGATTGGATCCCCTCCCACATGGCCCATTTACTGGAAGAACCATTTCATGAGACGAAAATCTTAACATCGTTGAAGCAAATGAAGGTATGGGTTGTCCCCGTCCCAGATGGACTCCCTACTTATTTTTTTCAACAGTATTGGACATTTGTTGGGCAAAGCATCCTCACCACTGTCTTAGATATCCTGAATAATAATGTAGACCCGGGTCCAATAAGTAAAACACACATCTACAAGATACCTAAAGTCAAGAAGCCAAGGCACACCCGAGATTTCAGACCAATCTCTCTATGAAATGTGGTGCTCAAACTGGTCACTAAAACTATTGCAAACAAGATCAAACCGATCCTCTCTGAGATTGTTAGCATCCATCAGAGTGCCTTTGTACCAGGTAGGCTTATTACTAATAATGCTTTACTTGCCTTTGATACATTTCACTCCATGAGAAAAAAGAATACAGGGAAGAAAGGATACATATGCCTCAAACTCGATATGGCCAAGGCCTATGATAGAATAGATTGGAATTTTTTAGAGGCCACCATGCTTTCCATGGGTTTTCCAATAAGCCTGGTATCTCTCATTATGCGATGTGGTAGTTCTTTTTCTTCTACTGTGTTACTTAACGGTTTCCCAAGTGAATTTTTCTCACCGCATAGAGGCCTAACACATGGAGACCCTCTATCTCCTTACCTTTTTATTTTATGTACTGAGGTGTTTTTTGGCCTAATTCTAAAAGCCCAAGTTGACTCATCCATTCATGGTATTAGAATTTCCAGAAGAGCACCAGAAGTTACTCACCTTTTCTTCCGGAGTACAGATCAAGAGGTCAATATTATCATGCATATTTTAGAGCTTTACCACAAAGCTTCAAGCCAATTGATCAACCTGGAGAAGTCAGAATTATCCATTATCCGAAACGTCCATTCTGATAGACAAACCATGATCTGAGGCTGGATGCAAATTAAGGCAGTTGATAATCACTCAAAATATTTGGGTGTCCCAACTTATGTTGGAAGATCCAAATCACAAATTTTTTAGTTTATCCAGGATAGAGTCTGGAAGAAGTTAAAAGGTAGGAAGGAGAAAGTTTTACCTACAGTGGGAAGGGAGGTATTAGTTAAATTGGTAGTTCAATCAATCCCTTGCTATATAATGGGTTGTTTCCTATTGCCCTAATCTCTATGTAACTCTATAGAGGTGATGAACAACCGATTTTGGTGGGGGAGTAAAGAAGGGGAGAAAAAATTGCATAGGTATTCCTGGAAAAAACTGTGTGTACCCAAAAAAGAAGGAGGTTTGGGGTTTAGAAGTTTCCATTCTTTCAATTTGGCCCTTCTTGCCAAACAAGGTTTGAGACTAATGGTGAATGATAATTCTCTCATGACCCAGTGCTTGAAATCTCGCTATTTTCCACGTAATACTTTCATGCATGCCCCTCTTGGTCATTGTCTGAGCTTCACATGGAAAAGCATACATAGTGCTCAATGGGTCTTGCAAAGAGGTGCCTTTTGGACTATTGGAGATTGACAAAGTGTCAACATATGGAATGATGGCTGGCTTCCTCACCAACCAGGCCACCATATATGGTCCCCCGACCCCTAACTAATCAGAATTTTATCCTTAGTAGCTTCTCTTATTGACCCGGTTATAAGAAGATGGAATGTTTTTTAGTAGTCTGCTCCTTGATTTTAAAATTGACCAGATCCTAGCAATTCCTTTATCTAGGATGAGCAGATCAGACATGTTATGCTGGGAAGGCTCTAAACATGGTGAGTACTCAGTTCGATCAGGATACCACTTCATCAACAAATACATAGATCCAAATAATTCCTCTTCTGGTGGTGTATCAGACAATGACCAACAACTATGGAAAAATTTGTGGAGAATTAATGCACCTCCAAGGCAAAAGCACCTCTTATGGAGACTGAAAACAGGTGCATTCTAGTGCGCTCTTCACTTATCAGAAGGGGGATGCAAATTGATCCAGTCTGTCCTAGATGCATGGAAACCGAGGAAACCATTGATCATGTTTTCCTTTCATGTAACTGGGTCAAACAGTTTTGGACATTGTCACCATTAGGGACAATGTTGGATCCATCCAACTCTCAGTAGTTTCATGCGTGGATAGATATGGTTCTCGCTCATCATAACCATTCAGAAGTTAGTATTTTTGCAGCATTGGTATATAGTCTTTGGCACAGCTGCAACAAATTGGTCTTTGAAAACCAAGTTACTCCAATATGGAAGGTCATAGAGACGACAATGACTCATTTTGCACAATTCCATCAAGCAAGTGCCATAGAAGTTCCAATGTCTATTCGGACCAATAATACATGAACTCAGTCATGGCAGGCCCCCTGTGGGTCTTTTCAAATTAAATACAGATGTTGCATTTAAGGATGGAACAACTTGGGGAATAGGAGTGGTGGTGAGGGATCATGAAGGCGTTGTCCTTAGTGCAGTTGCGTGGCAAACCCAATGCGTCCCTGAAGTGAAGGTAGCAAAAGCTTTGGGCATGTGCTTAGGTCTTCAATTTGCTTTGGATATGGGCTTCATGGAGCTAGAAGCAAAGTCAGATTGCCTACAATTGATTTATGCCATTTCAAATACAGTTATAGGGTCATCAACCTTTGATTTTTTAGTTGCTGATTGTCTTTCCTATAAACAAGAATTCCTTTCTCTTACATATTCTGTCATGTAATAAGAGCTGGAAATTATGCAGCTCATTTTTTAGCTAAGTTTGCTCTCCAAAACCTGGATACTATTTGGGTGGAAGAGACTCCAGAATGTATTGTTACTCAAGTGAGTCTGGATTATGGCCAGTCCACTTTTATCTAATGGACTTCTTGATTTTACAGTAGAAAAAAAGATTGAATAATTTCAACTTTCATTTGTCTTATCAAAAACACCCTATGTCAATATTAGGGGTGTTCATAGGATGGGATGGGTTTTGCTTGTCCCTAACCTAACCCGAATTTTTTACTGCGCCAATTCTATGGGCCCGAACCCATCCTTAGACCTGAGGAGACCCGATGATGTGCAGGTCTAAGTAAGTCTGGGTCTGAGTAGGACAGGACCGGGTTGACCCGATATATAAGCTAAATATAATCATGAAACGATCATATAACAATGTTCAAAAGAAAATATTTCATACAATTAATAAATATAACATACAATAGAATTCTTTTTAATGTATGCAATATTTTTTACTTTTTTAAAGTTGGGGACATTACTAAAACAAGAATAACATTATATCACTATATAACTTTACTTATAGAATGTATTTTTAAAGATAGATATCAGAAACTTAGACTCAGAAACTCTATCTAAAATGAAAAAATAAGGTTGGGACTTTACATAATAGAAAATTATAAGTAATAAATATTATATTTATATATAAAGGACGGGTTAAGTTTAGTTAGCTTGAAGGTTAAACCGAACTCGTCCTCAACCCGATGCCGGGTCAAAAAATGAGACCCGATTTAATTCCATTCTTTCTTGTAATAGAGGAACAGACATGATCCTGTCCGAGTAGGATGGGTTGGGACGAGTCAAAGTTGCAGACCGAGTCTTAAACTGCTCTACTCAATATCAATAACCCGAAAATACAAGGAACAACTTTGAGATGAAGTGATACTTTACCGGCTTATAAACAAAATATATGAAGAAAATAACAATTAATTTTAATTTTTAACTATTAGCACGAATAGACCATTATGTGGATTGAATAAGGAGACTCGAGAAAAACCGAGGCAGAAAAGTGCTGAAAAGGCAAGTTTCACGCCAATCACCAATCCTTGTGATTTAAGTACTTTTGCTGGTCAATTTCTGCATGATTCTCGTGCATCTGTTTAAAACTCTCAAGTTTAAAAGAAAATAAAACATTTCAGGCTCTTTCAGCGATGTCCCAAAAAAATAATAATAATAAAGTTAAATTAATATATAAGTTATGTTACTTTTATTAAATTTTTAATGGAAAGATGAAGCACCTTACGGGTGTTGTAATAATGTCTCACAACTTTATATATAACCATTAGATATATTATTAAAATATTTGAGAGTCCATATTGAATACTTGATACCGGTTGAACCGGTCATTTAAAATTTTTCATTAGGTTCTTCCTTGTTTTTAAACATCTAAGTGATATTGCTATATGACCCTTCATATTATTTAAAGTATTTGAATTTATACGATTTTTTTGTTGATTTTTTTTTTCAAACTGATGCAATTTTTATTGAGTCATTAACGCATTAATGATTGGACCTTGGTTGTCACGCATCGATCAATTTGAGCTTGTATTCAATTTTATTTTTATTATTTATAGGATTCGTAACATACTGAATCGAGATTGGATATGAAGATTGAGTAGATTGGTAAACATTGAAAGTTTGAAATGTTTAAGGTAGGGTGATTTGGGCAATAGTAAAGTTAGAAACCATAACCTTAACATAGACTACCCTGGGGAACAGTGTGAGCGCTCTATATCCAATTATGATAATTTAATTCTTGGGTGTCTGGAGTGTGAGGGATGGTGGGGGATATCCAAATTTTAAATTTGGTGAATTTTAGACAAAAATGTAATTTTAGTGATTTTTTTTAATACAAAAATGTTGTTAATTCAATTAAAAATCACCTTTACATCGAAAAAATTTGTAAAAAATCATTTATGGGACATCTGGTGTGTGCCTTACATTGGATGTGAAGGTTGAGTGGATTGGTGAACATTTGAAGTTTGACATGTTTAATATGGAGACATACTTAAAATTTGTTATAATATTATAAGGATTTACATATTATTTAACTTATAAAGCATGAGCTTTTGTAAAATTCAGTGCTTAATAAAATCTACAACAAAAAATAACCTCACTAATTGGTATAAGATTTCCTATTTCCAAGTAAAACATAAAAACTTTAGGTTATCTAATTGTGTAAACAAGAGGTTAGAATGCAAAATTGATAGATTTTTGTTGTAAGGCAATGAGACTAATGTGTCGATGTTTATGGTGAAAGTCCATGGAATGATACAATCAAAGAACTTTATTTTTAATTCTAAAAGATTAATTTGAGATTTAAAATTAAATACTCAAAAGGATCTTAAGAAGTAGATTTATTGTGACTTAATTACAATTTGTTTAAGAAAATTTATAGAAGTTGTTGAGTCTCAAAATGTTATTAAGAGGATAATAATGTTTTAAGTCTCGCAACTCCAAAGTTTTAATGAAAGACAAATTTGGCTTTAACGTGAAAATATAACTTCTGCTGAAGGTATTTGTTCAGTATTTCAGAAAGTGCAGTCTGAAGAAATCATATCATCTGAAGTACATGAAACCTTCTGAAGCAAGGAAACCTGCTGAGAGAGTGCTACCTGCTGAAAGAATTGAACCTCTTGAAGTTGTGAGAGTTGCCTTTGCCTGTTCGTCTTCAATATTATACTCTCATAAATTCTCCTTGAAGACTCAAGTCTCTTGTAGCAGTCTCAGATTACTTGTGCCTCTTATTCTTCTAGAAAATCAGAGAAAGTGTTTTTTGGCATATTTCAAATTTCTCTCACCAAAAAGGAAAAGTCTGCAGAAAAGTACATACGACTCAGAAAAAATGAAGTCTGTGAGCTGACTCTACTACCTGCTATTGCTGAGGGTTCAGGTTATGTGTCACAACGGGAGCATTTGCATTAAATGTTATCTCTCAACGGGAAATCGATTGGAGTTCAACGGACGAAAGATATTCTCTCTATAAATACCAAACTCCATGTTGAAAGAACTAGAGAACCAAGAACAGAGAAATTGACTTGTTGAAACGCTGCAAAAATTTATACTCATCTGTTTTATTATTCTCTCATATTGTACAACAACTTCTATATCCTGAGTCTTACTCAGTCATTTGTACAAGTTTCCCAGTTCAAGCTCTAAACTTGTGTAGTTTCAGAGTTTGAGCATTCATCCTTTCAAACTGTATTTGTTGGGGTAGCCTAAAGAGGCTGTATTAAAATAATACTTGGGTTTTCAGCCTGGAGAGGCTGTGTGTGCAAAGAATACTTGGTTGAGCCTGGAGAGGCTTGTCTGCAAAAGAATACTTGGTTGAGCCTGGAAGGCTTGTCGGTAAAAGAATACTCGGTGTTGAGCCTGGAGAGGCTTGTCTGTAAAAGAATACTTGTAATATTGCGGGATTAGTGAAAATCCAGTGGTGGTTTGCCCTGGGACTGGACATAGCTCACTGAGTTAGTGGGTGAACCAGGATAAATCTCTGTGTTAAGTTATCTCAACCCTTTACTATTTAATTTTCGTTATTATCTGTTTATTTCTAACTGTGGAGGGTTCTGAAAAGTAAATTTATAATTTGCGCAGCATAAACAAATTATCATTTGCACAAATCTTTTCAAAAGGCAATTTTTACTGGACTTGCTGAAGTGTTTCAGCTAGTCTCCGGAAACTTATTTTCCAGCAAGTAGTTTAAACATTGAAAATACCTTTGCTTGTTTCAAAAGGGATTTCACGAAAAATCTGCAAAGATTATAAAACATTATTCAACACCCCTTCTAGTGTTTCCTGTGGTCCTAACAGTTGGTATCAGAGCTCAATCTCGGGTTGAGCATCTAACAAGTGTTGAGGGTAAAGATCCAGATGGAAGTCTCTACAAGCAACTCACGTTATTTACATCGCTGAAGGTGCCTCCGTTTAATGGCATCCTGCTTTCAATGGTTCTGATTATCACTACTGGAGAGATCGTATGAAGCTCTTTATTGAAAGCAGCAACATAGATCTTTGGGACGTAGTCACATATGGTAACTATAACTCCCACCAACAATGGAGTGTCCATTCCAAAGTCAGAATGGACAAATGATCAGAAGGCACGTGTACAACTCAATGCAAAGGCTAAACTCTACTTGATTTGTTCTTTGAGCAAATCAGAATATGAGAAAGTACATGGTTGTTCCACTGTTAAGGAAATCAGGGACACTCTGTCTGCGGCTCATGAAGGAACTGACAATGTGAAACAATCTAAAATCAGCATGTTAGTACATCAATATGAGATGTTGAAAATGCATGAGATTGAATCAATTGATCATATGTTCGGGAGATTCCAGACTATCACCAATGGACTAAAATCCTTGGGAAAGACTTACGACTCAGGCGATAATAATCACAAAATCTTGAGAAGTCTACCAAAGATTTGGAGACCCAAGGTAACTGTCATTCAAGAGGCAAAAGACCTTAACTCTCTAAGAATGGAGGAACTTCTAGGATCACTCAAGGTCCATGAGCTGGAACTAGGAGAAGATGCTCCTAAGAAGAAGTCTCTTGCCCTGAATGCCAAGTCCAAGCTGGGAAGGATTGTTTCTCAAAAGGCCCTGAAGGTAGATGAGTCCTCAGAAGACTTTGGAGACTCAGAAGGTGACTCTAATGATGATGATGACCTTGCTCTGCTAAGCAGAAGGATCAAGAGGATGCTTCAAAAGAAGGCCAGATTTAGAAAGTCATCCTCATCCGATAACAAGATGGGCAAGTCAGGAAAATATACCTTCTCTGACAAAATAACATGCTTTGAGTGCAAACAACCTGGCCACCTGAAGGCCGATTGCCTTAAGCTAAGAAGGTTTTCTTCAAAGACGAAGAAGTTTCGGAAGAAGAAGAAAGGGTACATGGCAACATGGGAAGATCTCGATGAGTTCACCTCTTATGAGGATGAGGAAGATGCTGAAGAAGCCAACCTGTGCATGATGTCAAGCCTTCCTTCATCAGACAGCTCTGAATCAGAGGTAATACCACAAACCCTACAAGATATGTATGATGATCTGGTGGAAAGTTCTAAGAAACTTTTTCATGAGTACAAAGAGCTATCAAGAGCATTCACTGATGTGGCTATAAAAAATGAAGCTCTTGAAACTGAAAATTTGTCACTCAAGGAAAAGCTTCTTAGTTCTGATATTTGTGATTCAGCAACTTTGAAAACTGAAAATGAGAAACTTAAAAAACAAGTTGTTGAACTCACAAAGGACCTGGTTGCTTTTGTCAATGGAACCAAGAATCTGAATATGCTTCTGGGTGTCCAAACAAATCCCAAAGACAACAGTGGTCTCGGTCATTCATAAACTTCCATTGTGCATGATGTCAAAATTAAAAATGCTAATAAGGCTAAGAAAGGTAAGGGATGCCTTCAATGTGGGAAGCCTAGACATGATATGTCACAGTGCTGACACAAAAAAGGTAGACCTCCTGTTAACAAAAAAGGACCCAAAAAGATGTGGGTACCTAAAGCTTTAATTGTTCCTATTGCAGATGTGTTTAACAGGACAAAGAAGACACCACAAATGGTACCTGGACAGTGGTTGCTCACGACACATGACAGGAGAAAGGTCTTTGATCCAAAACCTTAGACCTAAGGACGGTGGTGTGGTGACTTTTGGAGGAGATCGGAAAGGCAAAATCACTGGCGTTGGTTCAGTAGGTATATCTCATTTATCTGTCATCCATAATGTTCTCCTGGTTGACGGTCTCCAACATAACCTGCTGAGCATAAGTCAATTATGTGACAGCGGTTTTGTTGTATCCTTCACTAGGGATGGCTGCATAGTCAAAAACTCTCATGATCAAATCATTTTTACTGCAAAGAGACATAGTAATGTGTACAAGATTGATCTTGAGGACTTAGCTTATCAAAACGTAACTTGTCTTATTTCTGTGAAAGATGAAAAACAGATTTGGCATCAGAAACTCGGGCATGCCAGCTTGAGATTAATCTCAAAGCTCACAAAACACAATCTTGTGAAAGGCTTACCCAAGCTCTCCTTCAAATATGATATTTTGTGTGAAAATTGCTTAAAGGGGAAGCAAACTAGAAGTTCTTTTGAAAGCATAAATGTTGTTTCAACTGTCAGACCCCTAGAACTACTTCACATTGATTTGTTTGGTCCTACAAGAACTGAAAGTTTTTCTGGTAAAAAGTATGGTTTGGTCATTGTTGATGACTACTCTAGATTTACATGGGTGATATTCCTCAAAAGCAAGGATGAGACTTTTGAGTACTTTGCCAAATTCTGTAAGAGGGTGCAAAATGAAAAGGGATTTTGCATTTCTGCCATCAGAAGTGATCATGGAGGTGAGTTTGAAAACTCAAGCTTCATTATGTTATGTGATGAGAATGAGATCTCTCACAATTTCTGTGTGGCAAGAACACCTCAGCAAAATGAGGTTGTTGAGAGAAAGAACAGAAGCTTGCAGGAGATGGGAAGAACCATGCTCATTTTAAGCAATCTTCCAAGGTCCTTTTAGGCAGAGGCTGTTCACACAGCCTGTTATATCCAAAACCGAATTTTGGTAAGACCAATTCTCAATAAGACTCCCTATGAATTGTGGAGAGGAAGAAAGCCCAACATTTCATATTTTCACATTTTTTTATGTGAGTGTTTTATAATTAACACCAAAGATGATCTTGGGAAATTTGATTCCAAATCTGACAAAGGATTCTTCACTGGTTATTCAAAAACCTCTAAGGCATATAGAGTTTACAACTCCAGAACCCAAAATGTTGAAGAAACCATTCATTTTAGATTTAATGATATTAAAAAGACTGATAGGGAACTATCAGATCTAGAAGATGATTTTGCAGAAATGGAGCTGAATCACACTTCAAAGACTTCAAAAGTGAAGGATGAAGCACCTGTTGAAGGACCCTCTAAAGTACTTGCTGATAAGACAACTGTCCAACCTGCTGATACTGACACTAATCAGAAAGATAATGCTGAGTTTCAAAATGAACAAGTCTTTCCTCGCTGGCGTGAGTGGAGATACTGAAATAATCATCCTCGAGAGCAAATCATTGGTGACACTTCAGAAGGAGTTAGAACAAGATCAAGACTAAAGGAAGTCAACAATATTGCCTTTCTCTCTTAAATTGAACCAAGGAATATTGAAGAGCTCTGCATGATGAAGGGTGGATCCTAGACATGCAAGAAGAGCTAAATCAGTTTGCTAGAAGTGATGTTTGGACTCTTATTCCTGAACCCCATGGGAAAACTATTATAGGAACCAAATGGGTGTTTAGAAACAAACTCTCTGAAGATGGTAAAGTTATGCAAAACAAGGCAAGACTAGTTGCTCAAGGTTACAATCAGCAAGAAGGTATTGATTTCACTGAAACTTTTGCTCCAGTAGATAGGCTAGAAGCTATTAGAATTTTGCTTTCCTACACAGCTAATAATAGCATCAAACTATATCAAATGGATGTAAAAAGTGCCTTCCTAGATGGTTTCATTGAGGAAGAGGTATTTGTTAGGCAACCCCCTGGTTTCAAAAATGTAACTTTTCCCAATCATGTTTTCAAACTGAAAAAGGCTCTGTATGGTCTGAAACAAGCGCCTAGAGCTTGGTATGAAAGACTGAGCAGCTTTTTACTTCAAAATGGTTTTGAAAGAGGAAAAGTTGACACAACTCTTTTTAGAAAAATGTCTAACAAGGACCTGATTCTGGTCCAGATATATGTTGATGATATTATTTTTGGATCAACAAACTCCTATCTGTGCATTGAGTTCTCAAAGCTTATGCAATCCGAATTCGAAATGAGTTTAATGGGAGAACTAAAATTTTTCTTGGGACTTCAAATTAATCAAGACTCTGATTGTATATGGATTCATCAAGAGAAGTATACAAAAGAGATGCTTAAGAAGTTTAATATGCATTATTGCAAGCCTATAAAAACTCCTATGCACCCCTCATTTGTTTTAAACAAAGATGAAAAAGAAGAATCTATTTACCCAACTATGTATCGAGGAATGATTGGATCCTTATTGTATCTTACTGCAAGTAGACTTGACATTATGTTCAGTGTATGCCTGTGTGCAAGATTTCAATATGATCCAAGAGTGACTCACTATCAAGTTGTAAAGAGGATCTTTAGATATTTGAAAGGTACTACTAATCTTGGTCTGTGCTATAAGAAGAGTAAGGATTGCAGGTTAGTAGGATTCTGTGACGCTGACTTTGCTGGAGACAGAATTGAAAGAAAATCAACCAGTGGCGGATGTCACTGCATTGGAGAAAATCTGATAAGTTGGCCCAGTAAGAGACAAAGCACGATAGCCCTTTCAACTGTTGAAGTCGAATATATTTCTGCAGCATGTTGTTGTTCACAGCTGCTATGGGTAAAATATTAGCTAGAAGATTTCAATATTCATATTATATCTATTCCAGTCTTCTGTGATAACACAAGTACAATAAACCTTTCTAAAAATCCAATTCAGCACTCAAGAGCAAAACACATTGAAATTAAACATCATTTCATAAGAGACTATGTTCAAAAAGGAATTATTGATATGCAATTCATTGATACAGAACATCAATGGGTTGATATAATCAATAAACCACTTGCTGAAGATAGATTCAAGTTTATCCGACAAAATTTGAATATTATCTCTATTTCGGACAATTAAATCTTCTTCTTACTTCATAAAAAGTTTTGCTTTGCATAAGTGGTATCCTGAATTCTTCCATTCTTGCTTATGTTTCACTTCTTCAGACACTCTGTTTACCTTTTTGACTGATGACAAAAGGGGGAGTATTAAGAAACTAACAAAATCTGAAGTTAAGTGTTTTTCAGAAGAATTCTCAGATTCAGGGGGAGCAGATTAAGAGCAAATTCAAGTCGAAAGTCGAAAAGCTCTGAATCAGTATCTGACTAAGGGGGAGCTTTACTCTAATATATTATTATCTCTTCCCTTCAGATATTTGATTTCTTAAAGCAAATTTGTCATCATTAAAAAGGGGGAGAATGTTGAGTCTCAAAACATTATTAAGAGGATAATAATGTTTTAAGTCTCGCAACTCCAAAGATTTAATGAAAGACAAATTTGGCTTTAACGTGAAAGTATAACTTCTGCTAAAGGTATTTGTTCAGTATTTCAGAAAGTGCAGTCTGAAGAAATCATATCATCTGAAGTACATGAAACCTTCCGAAGCAAGGAAACCTGCTGAGAGAGTGATACCTGCTAAAAGAATTGAACCTCCTGAAGTTGTGAGAGTTGTCTTTGCCTCTTCGTCTTCAATATTATACTCTCATAAATTCTCCTTGAAGACTCAAGTCTCTTGTAGCAGTCTCAAATTACTTGTGCCTCTTATTCTTCTGGAAAATCAGAGAAAGTGCTTTTTGGCATATTTCAAATTCCTCTCACCAAAAAGGCAAAGTCTGCAGAAAAGTACATACGGCTCAGAAAAAGTGAAGTCTGTGATCTGACTCTACTACTTGCTACTGTTGAGGGTTCAGGCTATGTGTCACAATGGGAGCATTTGCATTAAATGCTATCTCTCAACGGGAAATCGATTGGAGTTCAATGGACGGAAGATATTCTCTCTATAAATACCAAACTCCATGTTGAAAGAACTAGAGAACGAAGAACAGAGAAATTGACTTGCTAAAACGTTGCAGAAATTTATACTCATCTATTTTATAATTCTCTCAATATTGTACAACAACTTCTATATCCTGAGTGTTACTCGGTCATTTGTACAAGTTTCCCAGTTCAAGCTCTAAACTTGTGTAGTTTCAGAGTTTGAGCATTCATCCTTTGAAATTGTATTTGCTGGGGTAGCCTGAAGTGGTTGTATTAAAAGAATACTTGGGTTTTCAGCCTGGAGAGGTTGTGTGTGCAAAGAATACTTGTTTAAGCCTGGAGAGGCTTGTCTGCAAAAGAATACTTGGTTGAGCCTGGAGAGGCTTGTCTGCAAAAGAATACTTGGTTGAGCCTAGAGAGGCTTGTCGGTAAAAGAATACTCGGTGTTGAGCCTGGAGAGGCTTGTCGGTAAAAGAATACTTGGTGTTGAGCTTGGAGAGGCTTGTCTATAAAAGAATACTTGTAATCTTGCGAGATTAGTGAAAACCCAGTGGTGGTTTGCCCTGGGACTGGACGTAGCTCACTGAGTTAGTGGGTGAACCAGGATAAATCTCTATGTTAAGTTCTCTCAACCCTTTACTATTTAATTTCCGTTGTTATCTGTTTATTTCTAACTGTGGAGGGTTCTGAAAAGTAAATTTATAATTTGCGCAGCATAAACAAATTATCATTTGCACAAATCTTTTCAAAAGGCAATTTTTACTGGACTTGCTGAAGTGTTTCAGCAAGTAGATTGAACATTGAAAATACCTTTGCTTGTTTCGAAAGGGATTTCACGAAAAATCTGTAAAGATTATAAAACACTATTCAACCCCCCCCCCTTCTAGTGTTTCCTGTGGTCCTAACAGAAGCAACAATTAAGAACAAAAAAGATTGAAGAAAAGTTGTAGAAATAGATAAATTAATAAGAAGAAAGAGAAAAAATAATAATGAACAATTAAAAATAAATAAAAGAACAAATTCCATTAAGTAAAGTGGTGGAAATTACATACCTAAATCTCCCACTTGTTGTAATCACTTCTAAATTGACGTGTTAGGCATTCAGAGATTTTTATTAAATGGAATCCAACCCTTAAAACTTACAAGATGATCTTTATTTATTGAATTGAAACCCTAATTGTTAACTTCTAAAATTAAAACATGTAAGACAATACATAAATATTCTCTAATACAACAATAACACTTGTCCTAGATATAAATTGCTAAAATTGGCTTATCTTCAATCTTGATAATTACTTCTTGAGCCAAAACTTCAAAAACCCGTTTAAAGTTACCCCATGACCTGAGGACTTAAAATTTTTCCAACTATCCAGCTCTATACGTCCTTCATTTTTACCTCTAGACCAATCCTTTAATCAAAAACTTCCAAAATCCTTCCTAAAGATGCTTTTCAATTTCTTTCCTCCGAAAAACTTTTCTTTCATTGAAAAGCTTTCTATGTTCCATTAAAGGAAAGTCTTCAATTTGCCTCTTCAAAAATTCTTCTACTTGAATATTTAAAGTTGTGAATTAAGGAATAATCATAATTAGAATCAACAGCTTTAATAATTAACATAATACAAGTGGAAATTTAATATGGAATATTAAGAGATGATTCGGATTTATCAATCCTAAAAGTCTTATGACAAAGAACTTAATTAAGCATATTATTAACCTAAGTACGAGTGTAAGTTCTTTGAATAAGTAAGGTGTTGATGATTTCCTGAATTTTTTGTGTATTAAAGCACGACGTAATGTGGTTGGTAGTTGATCGTTCAAGGGAAACTCTATGATGGGAATGAGAAGCCACACACGGTACAAAGAGGAATCAGTCAGGGACGTGGTACCGATGAAATAAACAAATAAAACACAAGAAGGGGTTTGAATTGTGTTTTTTTCAAAACTGAAGTTTTTCACAACACTAAGCTCACAAAAGAAATTTACACAAATCTTCAGACTTGATCTAGAGTAGGTTTAGGTTGAGTCTGAAGTTTCAAACAACTTTTTGAAAGGATTGATTATCAAATTAACACAGATGAAACCCTTGTTAGTTTAAAAAAGTAAATGACAAGATAAGGGAAGAGAAAAGCACACAATTATTTATCTTGGTTCAAACCAACCACAAGTGCTATGTCTAGTCCCTAACCACAATTAAGATTTTCCATTGTAAAAGATCTTTTAGATAAGTATTCTTCATTGCCTCTCCAGGCATACATATATATTCTTCACGGCCTTCTCAGGCCAAAAACAACCAGGTAGTTTTTTATCATACAAGCCTCCTCGACCTCAGGCTAAACAATCAATATAAGAAGATAAAAGATAAATCTCTGGGTTTACACACCAAGTGTGAGTATAGAAAGTGAAACAAAGTTTTATCAAAGCAAAATTCAGATCAAAACTCGTTTGAAATGACTTGCACAAAGAATGAAGAAAAAAGAATGAAATCATCAGAGTAAAGAATTTTGTAGCGTTTTAGCACTTGTTCAACAGTTCTATTTAGCTATTCATTCTCCATCTTCAATTTATAGGCTCCATGGGGTGTAAAGATGTTGAGAGAGAACAAGTTAACGTTGTCTCTAAGTATTAAATGCATGGATCCGTTAGTTGTATGATTACAACAGCAGAGAGACAAAAGGCAGCCTAGACAGACTTTATCACAAATCTTTTTTTATCCTTTTATGACATTCTTCCTGCTTTTGTGTTAATATGCTTTCTGCTATTGTAAGGATATTCTGATAACTTCTTCTACTGGTAAAGGTAGTATGTTGTTTGATAGAAATTTTGAATTTGAGCCACATATGTTTGATTTGCTTCTTTTGAGACTAATGTACATTTTGTTTGAAGTGTAGCTTCAGACTAAGTTGCATAATAGACTTATAGTATGCGTCAGGAAACCTCATTCTTGAGAGATCTTCAGACTGACAAGGATCAGATATAAATACCCAGTCTTCAGACTTAGTTCTTGCAGCATATACTTTTAGACTTTGTTAGTACATAAGATTTGATAAAAATTCGTCATATTGTTATTCATCGAAACTTAGAGATTTCAGAGTGCGATCCAGTCTTTTCCTAACAACCGGGACCTGTGAGGGATGCTAAATCCTACAGGGTGCGGTTGGGTTATAAGGGGAACCATGTGACATAAGCTCGCTATCTAGCGTCGGACCTCCGAGGGCAAGGCCTGACTACCCTGATACTCTCGAGGTTTCATGATAGTGGAGATTGTTTCGAAAGAGATTATTTTGTGAAATAATAAATCAAATTATTTTTTAGCATGGGGCTTAGATGTACATGGTTCTCATACAGACTCTAACTCCTAATCGCTTCTCGGATTTCCAGTTGTTAGTGTTGCACTACGTTGTTGAGATTTTGGACCCATATGCATAGTATTAGTCACAATGGACAAGAGATCGAGTAACGGGAACATGCATTACATATATTTTGTCATCATTATGACTATATGTTGATAGTGTTGCATGCTTATGTATTTTTTTTATATGTTTTACTCTACCTTTCTAACCCGTTAGTAGTGAGTCCATGTAAAGTGTTCTTACTCCTTTGTTTTATATATGTCCTCTGTTTTTCTTTGTGACGCAAAACTGACTTATGTGATGGAAGGGACTGTGACACGAGTGCAGCTGACGTTTAGTTCAGTGTGAGTTTCCGTGATAGGAATTTTATCAAGGGGGAGGTTGCATGTAGCAGTGTCTCACCCTAACTATCCTTTGTTCCCACAAATGCCTTTCTTCTATTCCAATTATCTCATAGTTTCCTATCCTTCCTGGTATGCATTGATAGATACCATTCCATCCTCTTCCCACATCTTCTATTTCTTCTCGAGCTTCACAAGTGTCAAATTATAATCATCCCTATCAACCTCACTCCACTTGGTGTTGTTCCACATAGGTTTCCTATACCCAACACCTTCAGAGGTACATTTGTAAATATTTTGATGGAGGAGGATCTTGAGGAGGACCTTGACTGGGTTTCTTCATAACCCAGTCATAAGTTCCTATTGCACTAGGACATCGAAAATCAACTTTCGAAATGTCCTTTTCAATAATGAAAATTTTGCTATAACATGAATATCCATCCAACATGTTTAATATTTCATAACCAGCTGTGAAATAAATTAACATATCGGAATAAGCATATGGTGTTCATCTTTTGGAGTTGCAACATTCGAATTTCGAGAATCTATACAAACTCTTAAAGCTCCATTTTTCTTAAAAACGAGAACAATATTAGAGATCTAGTCAACATTCTCGGCTATTCAAATTAATTTTGCTATAAATTTTGTTAAATTTCTTCTTTGTCCTTCAAAACCAATTTTAGAGCAAACCTTCAAGAAACTTACTTAACTGGTTTCCTTCAAGGAGAAATTGACAATCTATGCTCCACCAAACTTTGTCTTGGACTAGATATTTCATGATAATCCCAAGCAAAGTCATCTTTATAATCTTTCAGTAACTTTATCATTTCTTCCTTTAATCTCCTTCCGAGATTCTTACTTGTAAAAGTCGGTCTTCGAACATTTTCTTCCCCCAAGTCAATCTCTTCTAAAGGATCTTGCGCTTCTATTTTTAACACCTTAAGACAACTAACCTTTAATGTCAAGAGGTGAATCATCATAAATCATAAATATAATCTTTTTTTTAAAATTCTCAACCTCTTGGCTCTGAACATAAGTTATTATTATTTGAAATTTACTTCCAATGTCTTTCTTGTGTTCGAAAATTCTTTCCTTTGCATTTTCATTTGAAACTTTATTATCTTGTGAAACTTCTACATCATTCTTATATTTCTCTTCTTGGTGATTGAAAATATCTATTCCATTTTTTTACTCATTAAAGACCTTTGTATCCTCCTTCTTTCCTCAAAGAGACGATTTTTGTATTTGGATGTAGCCTCAAAGGTCATTCTAACTGCAGAAAATATGATGTATATTTTCTGATTTGGGAAAAATACAAAAGAGGTATAAATAGAATACAAGGGAATAAACCTGTACACTAATCTATCCCTGAAAATCAGGGAAATAATTATCCCTATAAATGTTGTACCTAAATAAGGAAATAAAACTGATCTTATTAACATTAAATCCTATTATGGGCTGTACAAATCAGAATTGGATGATTCTGATTGATATGTGCTGATTTCCAATAGACTCTGATTGATATGCGCTGATCTCCAACACTCCCCCTCAATCTGGGTGGTAGATGTCTATCATACCCAGATTGGATCTAATGTTTTCATATGTGTTCCTTGGAAGAGCCTTTGTCAGGATGTCTGCTGTTTGTCTGCATGATGGAACATGGTCAACACTTATAATACCATGGTCAATTTTTTCTTTAATGAAGTGTCAGTCAATCTCCACATGCTTTGTCCTATCATGGTGGACTGGGTTCTTTGCAATGCTTATAGAAGCTTTGTTGTCACATAATATCCTCATAGTGTAATTAATAGGAATTCTGATTTCATCTAGCATCCTCTTAAGCCAGATTCCTTCACAAATACCTTGAGCCATAGCTCTAAATTCAGCTTCTGCACTACTCCTTGCCACCACAGGCTGCTTCTTGCTTCTCCAAGTCACCAAGTTTCCCCACACAAAGGAGCAATAGCCTGTAGTTGATTTCCTGTCAGAGGGGCATCCTGCCCAATCCGAGTCAGTATAGACTTCAATGCCTCTGTTTGAGTTCTTCTTGAAGTAGAGCCCTCGGCCTGGTGTACCTTTGAGGTATTGGAGGATTTTGTTCACCATTTTCATGTGGGCCTCAGTTGGATTAGATGTATAGCGACTAGCCAAGCTCACAGCAAACCCAATGTCGGGCCTAGTGTGAGTTAGGTAGATTAGCTTCCCAACTAGGCTTTGATATCTATCTTTATCAGCTGATGGACTTTCTTCTTCACCTCTCTTTTCTGGTTCTATGGGAGTATTGGTTGCCTTGCACCCAAGCATGTCGGTTTCTTGAAGTAAGTCCAGTGTGTATTTCCTTTGTGATACATAAATACCATTCTTTGTCCGAGCAACTTCCATCCCTAGAAAATATTTGAGCTTACCCAAGTCCTTGACTTCAAATTCCTTGGCCAAAAGTCCCTTTAGATGCTTGATTTGATCATAATCGTTTCCTGTGATAACGATATCATCAACATAAACAATGAACAAGGCTTCCTTCCCTTCCACGGAGTGTTTGACAAACATAGTGTGATCTGATTGGCATTGGTTGAACCCGTCTTCCTTGACAGCTCGAGTCAATCTATCAAACCACGCTCTCGGAGATTGCTTAAGGCCATATAGAGATTTTCGGAGCCTGCACACCATGCTTAAGGTTCTGGATGATTCAAGTCCCGGGGGAATTTGCATATAGACTTCTTCTTCTAGTTCACCGTTTAGGAAGGCATTCTTGATGTCTAGTTGATAGAGTGGCCAATCTAAATTTGCAGCTAAAGAGAGTATGACTCGGATTGAATTGAGTTTGGCCACCGGTGCAAAAGTCTCTTCGTAGTCCACTCCATACGATTGGGTAAACCCTTTTGCCACCAGTCGGGCTTTGTACCGGTTTATACGACCATCAGCATTGTATTTGATGGAGAATATCCACTTGCATCCAATCGATTTCTTCCCTTCCGGTAGGGTGGTGATTTCCCATGTGCCATTTTTAACCAAGGCCTGGACTTCTTCTGTTACAGCTGCTGCCCATTCAGGTTGTTGGAGTGCCTCTTGAACATTCCTTGGGATATGTGTGCTGTCAAGAGCTGCCACAATGGGGTGTTAAGTGCAAGATCTCACCCCTGTGACAATTTTCCATAGGACACATATTTCTCAATGGGGTGTTGAGTGCAAGATCTCACCCCTTTTCTTAAGGCAATAGGAATGTCAATGTCATCAATAGGTTCAGGATTAGAAATGATATTACCTAGGGAAAAATCATTTTCTGGAGCCTGGTTGGATTCATGGCTTTACCTTGGAGCTGTGATGGACTCTACTCCCTTCCTTCTTTTCCTGAAGTATGGAGCAGGGCCTCTAGCTTCAGTTGGTGCAGTTTCCTCTGTTGCAGGTGCAGTCTCGGCTGGCTCTGCATTTGCTACTGTAGTTTCCTCTACTGCAGGTGTAGTCTTGGCTGGCTCTGCATTTGCTACTGCAGTTTCCTCTGCTACAGGTGCAGTCTTGACTGGCTGTTTGGGGCAGATTCGGCTAGCTCAAATCCCAAAAGTTGGGATTCTACCACTTCAATTGGATAAGTCTGCTCCCCTTGAATGCCAACTTTGGGGTAATAAGGCTGATTCTCAAAAAAGGTGACATCCATGGTGTGGTAAAATTTCCTGGTTTGTGGTGAATAGCATATGTACCCCTTTTGGTGGGGGGAGTAGCCGAAGAAAATGCATTTGATGGATTTCGGGTCAAGTTTGTGGTGACGAGGATTGAGGTTGTGTATAAAGGCTGAACATCCGAATATTTTCAAGGGAATGGATGTAAGGATACGACTGGTAGGGTATGAGGTTTGGAGAGTAGAGTAAGGGGTCTTAAAGTTGAGGATTCGGGAGGGCATTCTATTTATGAGGTATGTTGCAGAGAGGACAGCTTCTCCTCAAAATTGGTTGGGTACATTTGTAGCTAACATGAGAGATCTGGTCACTTCTAGGAGATGTCTATTCTTTCTCTCGGCGACCCCGTTCTGCTCAGGGGTATCTAAACATGAACTCTGATTATGATTCCATGTTTCTGAAGGTAGGAATTTAGTGCAGAGTGATAGTACTCTCGGCCATTGTCACTCCTAAGCACCTTAATTCTGCTTTGAAATTGTGTTTCCACCATAGTGTGAAATAGTTCAAATATTCTGCCAACTTCTGATTTCTCCTTCATTAGGAAAACCCAAGTGACCCGTGTGTGATCGTCAATGAAGGTGACAAACCATCTTGATCCAGTGACATTGTTTACTCGTGATGGTCCCCATATATCGCTGTGAATTAGGGAGAAAGGTTGAGAGGGTTTATGGGGTTGAGGCGGGTAGGAGCTGCGGGTATGTTTGGACAATTGGCATATTTCACATTGAAACAACTCCTGATTTTTTTTTTAATAATGTGGGAAACATTCTTTTCAAGTACATAAAATTTGGGTGGCCTAGCCGATAGTGCCACAACATTACAGAATTTTTACTATTTGGAGGTACCGTTGCACAAGAGTTGGCCTTGGGTTCCGCTTCTAACGCTTCAGCTTGGAGGAGGTAGAGTCCAGCACATTCTTCAGCATTGCCAGTCGTCTTCCCCGACTCCAAAATCTGAAATTCACATAGGTTAGGGAAGAATTTAGTGACACGCTTTAAATCTCTTGTCAGTTTGCTAATGGACAGCAAATTACAGTCAAGTTTAGGCACATAAAGGACTGAATTCAGGGTAATATTTTGTGAGATAATAACTGAACCTTTACCCATGACCTTAGAAAGAGTCTCATCAGCTATCCGAACTGTGTAATTATTTAGGCATGGAGAATAGCTTTTAAACACAGTTAAGTCTCCAGTCATGTGATCTGAGGCTCCTGAATCAATGATCCATGATTTTGGTTTTCCTTTGCTAGTATTTAGAGCATGCAAGAAATTACCTTTTTGTGCTACTGCAGCTGTACTAATGGTTTGCTGGAGAATTTTCTGTAGTGCTTCCATTTGCTCCTTGTTGAATGGAGATGGGTTAGAATTTACCTCAACTGTGTTGCCTCTGCTATCCAGGTTTTTGGTCTGTTTCACCTCTGAAGGCCTGCCATGAATGATCCAGCAGGTGTCCTTAGTGTGACCCAGTTTTTTTTAGTGATTGCACCAGGGCCGATTTTTCTTTTGAGATGGACGAGGCTGGTTCCCCCTTGTTGCCATTACTGAGCCTTCAATGGATGGGGCTGCACTTGACTTTCCAAGCATCACTTTCCTCCTGCTCTCCTCCCTTCTCACTTCCGAAAATACTTCCCGGATTGTTTTAAGAGGTTTGGTTCCAAGGATTCTCCCCCGGACTTCATCAAGTTCTGTTTTCAGCCCCAATAGAAACTTGTAGATCCTATCTTTCTCCACCAATTCTTTCTACTTCTTCTTATCCTCGGTACAGCTCCATTGAACGTCTTCATACATGTCCAGTTGCTGCCAATGTCGACTGAGTGTATTAAAATACTCAGTGATTGAGAAATCACTTTGTCGCAGGTCATGGAGTATGCTCTTGATCTCAAATACTGCAGACGTATTGTCCACATTTGAATAGGTTTCCTTCACTGCATCCCACATCTCCTTGGCAGTGTCATAGTACATGAAATTTTCCCCAATTTCATTAGTCATGGTGTTGAGCAACCATGACATGACTAAACTGTTTTCTAGTTGCCATTTGTTGAGGTTAGGGTCACCCTTTTTTGGACTCTTGGAGTCTCCAATGATGTAACCTTCCTTCCCTTTTCCTTGAAGAAAGATCTTAACTGATCGCACCCATTGAGGGTAGTTCTAGCCATTCAATTTGTGACCAGTGATAGGAAGAGCAGGCCCTTCGACCAAACTGGTGGCCGAACCTTCTGCCTTGTTCTCTCCCATGGTTGGCGGCGCTAGGTTAGGGATGGTTCAGATCGAGCTCTGATACCATGCGGAAAATATGATGTATATTTTCTGATTTGGGAAAAATACAAAAGAGGTATAAATAGAATACAAGGGAATAAACCTGTACGCTAATCTATCCCTGAAAATCAGGGAAATAATTCTCCATATAAATGTTGTACCTAAATAAGGAAATAAAACTGATCTTATTAACATTAAATCCTATTATGGGCTGTACAAATCAGAATTGGATGATTCTGATTGATATGTGCTGATTTCCAACAAATTCTGATTGATATGTGTTGATCTCCAACACTAACATACTGTTATTAATCTTACTAGATTCGACCTAAAAGGTCATTTATAACTTCTTTTTCAGTCACATAGGCCGAAGTCCAAGCTTAAAAACTCAAAATTACTCGATGCCTATCCATTCAATAATTTCAATGGCCTTCTTTTCTAAGGACTTAAGGTCAAGATTATCAGTTTATATATTAAAATAGATCTTATTGCCATCAGCATAAATAGGGACCTCATCGCAAATCTACAAGCATAACTTCTAGTTCACATAAGAAGACATTTCACCTACATCATTTATCCACTGTTTTCCCAACAACAAATAGTAATTAGCCTTCAGCCTTTGAAGCCACTACCACAAATACTGTTGGCCTAGTTATCAAGCCAACCATTAAATCCAGGCACAATAACCCCATCAGGCTTCGAAGTTTTACCATTAAACTAGTGATAATAATCTTTTGGAGCATTAAATCCTTCTTGGTCTTCTCTAGTATTTTGATCACGAACTTAGGCATTAAATTAAAGGCAGCACCACTATCCATGAGCACTTACAAATACTTTGCCCTTTGACAAAAGCTCTTATAGACAAAGACTTCAGGTAAACCTTTATTTCTTCAGTATGCCTTTCAAAAACTATTAAATCTTGTTCAGAAGGTTGACTTTCAAAAAAAGAATAACACAAAGGGTTATCATTAACTTCTGAGTATTCATAATCTTCATCTCCGAAATTCCTTTCATATTCTTTAGTATATTCTACGGGAGCATCGAAACCACTCCATTAATATCTTACAGACTATTATCAAAACCAATTTCAAAATTTTTATAAGAAGATCATCATCTTGAAATCAAAGACTTATTCGTTGCCACCCACATAAAAAAGGGTGGTGGCTGGGTAGATGGTCGAGCGCGGTCCACCTATGTAAGTGTTTTTTTATAAGTGTTTTTTTATATAATTTCATATAATTGCAATTGAATATATAACTAACCAATTATACTTTTACCTCAACAGACAAATTACAAGGACCGCCTCAGGGAGGTGGAGTCACAGATGGGGGACACCTCCATGACTGATGCCTCCACCAAGCTGGAGGTCTGGAGGGATGTTGCGAGGTGCAAGACCCAAGGCCACTGTTATGGCACCGGAGACTTATCAACCAACATTCGTCCAGGTGTGACCAGCCTCACTCAGGAGACTCGGGCTCATACCAGCAGGAGTGACGGGTCCGGGTCACGGCATTCAACTGAGGAGCGTATTAACACCCTTCTACCCCAACCTCTAACTCAATCAATAAATCGAAATAAAAGGAAAAATTGTAACCCACATCGGGTAAAAAGGTTCACATTTCTCTCTTTTAAAACGCCATTTAACTCAAAGTCAACTTCATATAATAAAAGATAAGGTCAATGGTTTCAAAACAACTAAAACATCAAAATATTAAATGTCAACTTCAAAATATTCATCATGGCCATGCAAGGCACTTAAAATAGTTTTCATCTATCTCTACTCAATAACATAATAAAGTAAACCCTATTACTAATGCCTTGATGTCACACGTATCAGAGCGGAATCCCTTCAATTCAATACTCGGCACTTTGAGTGCCATCTTCGTCACCTATAAAATAACCACAGAGAGTACAGTGAGGAAAAGAACACATACTCATACATGCACGCAGAAGGCTACCCTATCCTCACCCAACACATAGTCATAGTCATCAATTTCATCACATAATCATCATCAATCATATCATCTCACACTCTTATTATTCAACATATTAACTCATCACAATTATATAAGTCACACTTCACAATTCATCAAAACACACCCTTTACACCCTACACATAATACTCATAATATAATTCACATCTCAACACCATCATACAATGCCATGTATGCTCACTCTCTGATAATGCACACCAAAACTCATCCTAAGGATCATGATTCGGAACTCCGCACAATGGGTGCACCTCGTCAATCCTCTTAGTTGTTACCAACGATGGCCCTACCGTTAACGCCCTCTCTGGCCAATAGGTTGCACCCCCTCTATGGGCCCGTGCAAAGACATCCGACCCTAGGTTGTACCCCTTCTATGGGCCCGTGCAAAGATATTTTGCACCCCCTCTATGGGCTCGTGCAAGGATATCCACCCCTAGGTTGCACCCCCTCTATGGGCCCGTGCATCGAATGTCCCATCATGGTCGTCACCCCCACTCTAGGGCCTATGCTAGCCACGTCTGACTTATGCATCACACACATCTCATATCTCAATGTTATGCTCAATGCAATCATCATCATACATCATATCTCTCACACAACCTCTATGCATAATGCATAATCATCAATCCACATAACAATTATTATATATATATGATTTCACATAAAATATCCACATCACAGTACTCATACCACAATTCACACTTTAAACAATCAATTTAATCTCTCAATTCCACAAACACTTTATATAAATAACACCAACAGATTAAGGGATCACAATCATCACATAAACAACACTCTCACATACATTTTGACCTGGTAATCGATTACCACACAGCTGTAATCGATTACCAGCAACACTGGGACACAAAATACACTCTGGTAATCGATTACAAGCCTCCTGTAATCGATTACCAGTCAATCACCTCTCTGGTAATCGATTACCACACAGTTGTAATCGATTGCCAGCATGTAAACTCTCTGGTAATCAATTACAAGCCTCCTGTAATCGATTACCAGCAAGCCAAACTCACTCAACGCTGCCCAGAAAACCCTGTAATCGATTACAGTCTACTGTAATCGATTACCAGCGACGCGAGACGACAGTTCTTGCGATTTTTACCCCTTTTAGACCCTTTTCTTCAACCCCTAATCAATCATCATTGTTAATACTTCAATCCAACACGTTTTTACCGAACAAATTCAATGAAAACATCAATCTTTATTACAAACTAACACATCTAATCCATTATGATTCATCATCACTAAACCCTTATTTATCCTTTTTCGCTATTCTCGCTACCATCATTCAATTCATCAAGATTAACACGTTTAAACATTAAAGCAAACATATTTTCATCATACAACACATAATGCACATAACAAATTCGAATTTAAAGTCTTAGAGGGTCTTATGGTTGCCCTCACTGCCCAAGCACCCCAACATACACGCATAAGCAGCACCATTTCCCTCCGTACCTTGAAGGTGAAGATCGAACAGCAACGTTTGACTCTTTCTTGATGATCACTCTGCAGCAACCTCCTCTTGGGATGTCGTTTCTCCCCTCCTTATGGTTTCGCTCTCTAACGATTTGAAAAATAAGGATTGGGTGAATTGGTAACCCTTCCTCACTTAAATACTTAACTGGGTTGGGCCCACCCTCAACCCACCTAATACTCATTATTCATAAAAATATTAATATTACTAATACTATTATTTACTTATTTCTTTTGTTTTATTTTTATTTTATTTAATAAATTTTTGGATGTTACAAGCGTTGCGCCAGGAAGTAATTGAAGCAAGATTGGTGTCTCGCCAGGTTATAGCGAAGGCTGCACAATTGGAGGATGAGTTAGGACGACTCTGACAACAGATGCGGCAGTTGCTGGAGGCTCAGGCTCAGCCGCACCTCCACTACGATGTCGCCCTAGATGAGCATCTGTTGGATGAGGATGAGGAGCCTACCTCACCACAAAACCAGCGCCAGCGCCGTCGCCGTTGCCGCCACCATTGATTTTTTATTATTATGTTTTTTTATACTTTTACTGTATTATGTTTGAACAAATTATGTATATATATTTTTTTTTCTTCTTTCGATGTGTTGATATAGTATTTAGTATTGTTTTTATAATTTTAAAAATAATAAATAATAAACCCTAAACCCTAAATATTAAAATAAAATAAATAATAATAAATTTAATTTTTTTAAAAAAATTTCTTTAGTCAGTCGTCGCTAGATAATAAAACAGTAATACATAGCGACGACCATGATTTTAGAGACGGCTTTAGCGACGACCTACTTTGCTCGTCGCTACTGCATTTACGACGAGCTTTGTAGTGATGTCCATGTGATCGTCGCTACATAGTCTGTAGCGACGACTTTTCGCTAAAAGACATTTTTCTTGTAGTGCAAATTCATTATTTCAAATAGGGATGGCAATGGGTACCCTCTGGGCAGGGTACCACAGTGCCCGTCCCCGTACCCGCGTTTTAAAAAAAAGGCCGTATCCGCACACGTACCATTGTGGGCAGTAACTTTAGTGCCCATCCCCATACCCGCTGGGCACCTATATGCCCATACCCACGCCCGTTACCCGCACTTTTATTAAGTAAAAAATTAACAACTTATTAAAAAAATATTAATTTAAGAAAACTACATCTCAATTGAAAAAGTTACTCGAAAATCGTCCAAACATAATTTTTAAAAATCACTGATACAACAATTTAATTACGTTGAAACACAATATAATATTAATGTTCTAAAACACAACAAATGATCTAAAGTTCAAAATTTTTATTAAATAATACAATATACTTTCACGTCACACTATTTTATAAACTTGGATATCATGTGTTAAAATTCTTCAAGATATGTAAAAAAAATGATTATTAACACTAATTAGTCATATATTGTAAAGTAAAAAACACAAATAAATAGTTATAAAAATATATTTTTAATTTGTAATATTATATATATATATATCAATTTTAAAAATATGCATAAATATATTACGGGTCGTTCCAGGTGGTTGTGAGTTTTCAGTTTTTGGTTTTTAAAAACTTTGAATTAAGATTTTACAACTCAAACCAAAAATTGAAAACTTGTTTTTGTAGTTTTCAAAACAAGCATTTTGAAAACCACAAAAAGTGGTTTTCAATTTTTGGTTTTGAGTTGTAAAAACTTAATTCAAAGTTTTTAAAAACCAAAAACTGAAAACTCACAACCACCCCGAACAGGCCGTTAGATATTTTAATAAAATTAATATACCACTATATATAATTATATATGATATTTTTTATTAAATAATTATATATATGAGTGCGGGTATGGGGCGGGCTGGGCATCAAAGTGCTCGTACCCGTGCCCGTACCCATGAAAAAATGCGGGTTTTTACTCATACCCGATTTGCGGGTTTTTACCCTACTCGTTGCGGGTATCCATAGGGCTTGGACTCAATTGTCATCCCTAATTTCAAATTTAATTTTACCTGATCTAATTTTAACAAACTTAAGGTTACCTAATTTAATTCTATCAAATTTTAAAACAAACCCATCCATAGTTATTTTTTTTTAATAAACCCATCCTTAGTTGACGAATTTGGATTCATGCATTCACAAATTCACGCATTCACCGCAGTCATTAAATGGTAGCCGTCCGATCCAGATCAGATGGCTCAAATGCTGAGATGAGTTTTAAATTCAATTTACTCATCTCGGCATCTGAGACGTGCTACCATTTGATGAATGCGGTGAATGCGTGAATTTGTGAATGCAGGGAATCCGGATCCTCTTAGTTGACAGATGGGAATATGCCCACTTACGCTTCTTTTTTTTTTTTTCGAACCCACTTACGCTTCTTTTAGTAGAATTTTCCTTTGCGTATGGGCTTCTTCTTAAAAGGTTAAAAAAAAACCCAAATAATAAACATTTCATTCAAATATTTTATTTTCATATATAATATTTTTTAAAATAATTTTTTATTTAAAAAACAATTAATATAGAATTTCAGATTTGTTTAATTTTAAGTTATTGTACTTTCAGTTAATTAAATTTCATAAATTAATGTATTTTAATTATACACTTTATAAACATGTGTGATTTTAAGGAATTTTTTCCTAATTCTACTGGAACATAGAGCATACAAGTTTTCTTTTCTTTTCTTTCTTTCTTTGTTTTCTTTTCTTTACAGTTGAGTAGAATTGATTTTGAAAATTAATGGTTGTGATGAGTTATGCACACTTTACAAAGTACGCTGGACGAAAGTGATTTAAAATCAATTCTGCAAAACTATGGTTTTGAGTTTTTCAACTCCAAACCAAACAGGCTATAAACCATCTAAAAAAACTCCGTCGAATGCCATAAAAACGTGTTGCCGTGTTGGGTCAATGAACCCGTCGGTGCCCTTTTATTTTTAACGTTTAAGCGTTTCAGTTGGATTGGACCTCCGACCAAAACAAAATTGGATTGGACCCAAAAAAAAAAAAATGAATAAGCATTTTATGAATATTTTATCCAAAAAGAAAGAGCATTTCGTGAATACGTAACATTCTATAGTATAAACCAAAAAAGAAAAAGAAAACAAGAAAATCCCATTTAAATAAAATATGAGTAATGAATCTTTTTTTTGTCGAATGAGTAATGAATCTATACATACACTTCGTCCAAAAAAAAAAAAAAAAGAATCTATACATACACAAATATAAACATTAAAATTGTCACCACGTGATAATTTCTTTTAAATGTGGGTATACACATAGATATTTTAATACTATACACATACTCTATCCATTATCATTTCTAAGGGTGAGCCTATACTTTAAACTAATCTAATTGCTTAGTGTGTGTTTAGGTTAATATTCATAGAGTTTAATTACTATACATACATTGACAGTAAAATCATCCAATGATTTATTGTCACATTAATTAATGAGTATGACACCTCATGTGTTATTAAATTTAATAAATAATGTGGCAACGTATCATTGGATGATGTTATAAAACATTTTTACACACTGTCAATCCATACTTATTAAATCCATATCTATAAATTTGAGCTTGATTTTATATAATTGAACTTAATGTGAGGCTTTGATTGGACTTTTTTTTTATTTTATTATCATTTTTTTTTTAACCACAGATATGCTCAAACAGGATTGCCTCCCGTAAAGGATACCCGTGGTTAAACAAAAAAATGATTAATTTTTTTTTATTATCATTAATTACCCATATTGATTTCTGGAAATTTCATTGGTTAATTTAAAATTTTGTAACTATTTGTAACACAAGTATTTGTTGTCTTTAGCACTGCTCTTAAAGGAATCATTAGCACGACATGTTGGATACCTTATGACCATTTCAAAAGTTTTAATCCCACAATTATCTATGTGGAGAATAGTAAAAGGATTTTATTTTAAATAAAAAATTAATATTACTATTATTTTTATTTTATGAAATAAGTTGAACTTGATCAAATCCTATTTTTTCTAATGGGTTAAATACTCCTTAGAAATATGGTGAAATTTGAATTAGGTCCATCGTTTATTTTTTTTTTCGTTGAACGCAATTTCCTATAAATTTTGAAATCCATGTGAAAATTCAATGGTATATCCATAGAAAAATCTATAAGAAACATTACTATGTCTTTCTTCACTTAACATATTAATATAACTAACGGCAATGACTAAATCATGTAGTTTTAAATAATAGAGGACCAAAATCAATGAAAAATAACTGAGAGATCAAAACCAAATTTTTCTATATTTTCCAGAACTAAAAACATATTTTTAATCATTTTCTAATCCAACCCTGTCAATTTATTTTATAACCTCTTATTTTTTTTTAACCTAGTTTTGACTCTCCACTCATTAAATTCTCCACCATTGTTTTTCCTCTTCTCTTCCATGAGATTATTCTTGGGTTAAATAAATTAATTTCTTATAGTTCTAACACCTCAAAAATTTTTTAGAATAGCCTATTAAATCTTGGGGGATTTTCGCTCCAAGCGAATAAATCCTTAATGACAATGTGATTCCACATGCCTCGGTCTATCAATATGTATATTGATTTTTTTTTTCTATTTTCCTATGCAACCAACCACTATTTTTTAGTAAAATATTATTATATGCTTTAAATTTTAAATTTCAAAATAAAAAGTAAATAAGATATATACATATATGCACACACACATATTAAAAATGGAGAGTGATCGTGGCTAAGATGCACCAAAGTGACCAAGGATGGTAATTGGGAGTAAAGATCTTCTCTGAGGAGATTTCAAGTGGTCTGAATAATGTGGTGGTGGAGATGAGGGACATGCAAGGAAACACTCCAACACCCAAATTCCATTTGTTAATTTAGTTCCATGTTATAGATGGAGGTGGGAGAGTCCTTTATGACATTAACCCTACCCATTTTCTCTATAATTAGGTCATGTTAAGTTGTAATTTGCCGTAATCAGCCTGAACCCTCCGTAATCCAGCCTACCTTATCTTATTACTTGTATCAGTGGCTAAGTCGTCCATTCAGATTGACAGAATGTGCATTTACTGTTGCGGGTCCCTATATGGACTTAGGTAGGTGGTGAGGCCAGGCTTTGACCTGTAGTTTGAGGTTCTTAAGGCAAGTCCGGGATGAGTGAGATGAGCTTCCTTCTCAACCCACTATTGAGGTGGTCATAGTCAGTCACAATGGTATCTTAACCAGGACAAGTCATGTCTCAATCAAGTCTGGAATAGAGACCATTAACAACAATATAAATTAAAAATGTTAATTATGGGATAGCTATTTGCAAAATGGTTTAATTGTGGTTTAATTTATAAAAGAAACTTATATTTGAGAGGAACAAAATAATAAATGTTTGTATAAAAAGATTAGAAGTGATATGGAACTTGGAACAAAAATCTCATTTTATATCATAACAATATAAAATTTGACTCTTGTGAAGTGTAGGGGACACTTTAAAGGATCATGTGCAAAGATAATTGTTGATGAAAAATCAATGATTATGATTGTAGTAAAAAATACATACATAAGTATGATAAATTTGAGTTGTTAAAATTTTGACAATTGAATTTTTAATTAATGATTTTAATTTTGTACTTTAACCTCAAAAATACATATTAATTTCACTTTAAAGGAGTCAAATCCAATAATATATTATGCAAGTGTTTTGTTTGTACTATTATTCAAATGAAATTATATTGTTAACTCTGTTCCTATTTATCTATTTATTTTGAAAAAAAAAAACACAGATTATAAAATATAATTAATATTATTATTTTTATAAAAGTTATTTTTAAACTTCCTATTATACATTTTATTTATTTTACATTATTCCTCCTAATAGTGAAATATTTATTACTAATTAAAAATTAATGTAAGAGTATAATATTACCTTGAGCTTATAAGTGGAAGATAAATAGGAATGATGATATTTATGTATCATATTATTGATTTTAAATTTTCTCTATCATTTTAAAATTGAAACATTAATTTATAGCCATTTATATGGAACGTAATTAAATAATTAAATTGAGTAGGGGTATATTATTTGTTAGTACCATGTATAGTCCAAAATGAATTGCTGTAGTTTTAGATGTATGGTCTTCATTTTGAATTTTATTTTCAAATTTTTGTTTATTTATTATTCATAGACTTTGATTAGCTATTTTTTACTGTTATCGTTAGTTGTGCCTTGTAAGAAAGGATCATAGGAGTAATGAGTCTAATGACCACTCCAAGGATACAAATACAATGGGTGATTACCTAGATTTAGATGTGTTTGTAAATAATTTTTAAATGTATGCTCGTTGTCAATTGTCGTGACTTGATATAGTTTAATCATATTTCCCATTGTTTGACTTGGAATGCTTACTTTTATGCTATACGACTTCACATATTTGGTTTTTTATAAACAAAATATCATTGAATATATTTGTCATACAACTCGAGTTATATATTACGTAGATTAAATGCAATTAAACCTGGGTAGTTTATATGATTTAAAATTTTAAATATACGTCACTAATGTACTAGCCAATTCACCATTTTATTTTATTGTTTAAATACTATTTTTTTTTTTTTGAAATGTTAGTATAGTGGAAATAGATAAAATCAAAATTAATATAGGATTACCCCTGGTAATAGGGGATACCTATAGTTTATACAAAAAAAATAAAAATAAAATTAAGTTGTATTATTATATATTAATATAGGTATTGAATTATTAGTGCCCAACTTAGAGTGTATTAAATAAGACATTTCAGTTAGATGGAAGTTGAAATTATTAGCTGAGACTAAGGTAGCGTTTTTAAGTAGTTACTAGTTTTTCTTGAGAAGCTACTTGAGGTAGTTTTTTTAAAAAAAAGTTCTACTTTTCAGCTACACCCTAGTTCAAAACTTATTGCAAGTTTATCTTTTGACAACCTCCACTCATCATTATTTAATAATTAATTATGTACTTATATGTTATTTTACCGTTTTAAACTAGTTTTACGAAATACTTTCAATAAATCAGTTAACTTTTCAGCTTTCGGCTACTACACTCTTAGTGTGTGTTTGGAATTGATTTTCAATCAACTTGAGTTTACATAATTAATTTTAATTTTGACTAAAAAGGAGTTGAAGTAATTTGTATACTTGTGATTGTTTGTACTACATGTTTCAAAATTGGAAGGGCAGTGTACATGTCAACCCTTTATGGGATATTCTAGACGAGAAAGACTCAAATAATGTTACGGCTTTCGAATGGAATAACTTTTAATTACATGTACATCTTTTTTTTTTTTTTTTTTCAATCATGTACATCCTTTTAAACTATCATGTTTTAGCGTGTTTGGTTTTGAGTCCAAAATCACGTTACAAACATCATTGATATGTGACAATGCTCGGTAAGAGAAATGTTGCCTTAGATCCATATTTGTAATATAATTTTAAAATAAATCAAACATTCTATTTATCTAATTATTTAGTATCCATTCGGTTGACAATTAAATAGGATAGATTCTAAAATTAATGATTGAAAATGAGTAATGCACACTTTGTGAAACACGTTTAACAGAAGTGATTTAAAATCAATTATGTGAAATTGATTCAGCAATATATTTTGGTAACCAAACGAGCCCTCAAATGTTGATGCACTGCACACAGCCCTTTTATCACACACCATTAGTCCCTTTCGATTCGCAACATATCAATCACAGCCCATCTCTAGCTCTCATTGATTTCGATCACTTATGTTTGTTTGATTTGAAATGAAAGTGGAAGAATAAAAATGAAAGGAAAAAAAAATAAAAAAAACTATATATTGAGGGAAAATTCTACAAGACCCTCCAGTGAGATAGGATTTTGATATCTTTTTTGATCATTTAATCAATATCTCTCAACTTTGTTATTACCTATTAGAATTTATATTTTTAATTTTTTAAAAGACTTTTTGACCCCTTATAATCATTATCCTGTATTTTTTATTGCATTCCCTCATTTTTCACATTCTCATTTGCAATACACATGTGTCTCATTTAAAATTTACTTTATGTCTTCGAAATAGTTTAGGACGGAGTACACGACTTGTTCCTATGTAGTTTTGGGCTTTATACCTCTATTCAATAAAAAAAACAAGGTACCAAAACCCTCTCTAACCGGAAGGTACCAAATTATGACCCTATATAGAGTTATTGATAAAAAAAAAAAAAAATTAATAATATAATCCATGTTCTTCATACTCCCTCTTTTCTATCCTCCAAACCAAAGAAGGGTTGGTCCCTCATAGTTGACTGTAATGAGCCTCAGACAAATAAATTCCTCATCATCTAAGCCATGTGGTGGGGACTTGGATTCAGACATGACAAAGACTCCAAAACTTGTTCCTTGCTTTACTTTTTTATTTTTATTACAATTACAATTAAATTATTGGAATGCCATCACCAGCTTTTTATCTTCTATTTTATTTTTCTATGAAAAAAAAAAAAAGAGCTACCGCGGATATATCTCCAAAAGCTATTACATATGTACATTATTGAAACAGTCAAACTAGATATATAAAAGAATTAACAAATGAATAATTTCATGTGTAACTCCCGTTTAAGTGGTTAAATATAGTGATCAAAACTGAAGCAACAATGATTAAATATCAATACAACTTGTAATGGAAGAAGAAGAAAAACAAAAAAATCAGCAGCTTTTCTTTAATTCTTTTAAGATATATATAATATAATAATATAATTAAGAGCCTCGAATTTACAGTTACTACGGGAGCTTTGAGCCAAAAAACAACACCATAAGAGGTCTTCTGTGCGCAAATCTGCTCCAAGAAACCTCTTGGAATGTTTCCTAGAAAACCGAAATCCAAAAAGCTGTTTTTATTATTATTATATTATATTATATTATTATTATATAGTATAGTATAGTAGAGTATATTCTCCTCTATACACTATATAAGGCTTTTTAAGGAGCTTGACTTCCATACCACAAGCGACTTGAGAAATTCCATGACCTGTGATGTAAGTAAGATACAATAATGATATTAAGGTAAATGAACAGTGCTGAACTGAATAAAATGAACAAATAACTGCTACAAGAAAACTTTGAAACAAAATATATAATATAAAACTTAGAGTGTTTGGTTTAGTGTTGAAACCGGTCAAACTTAAGTTTGGATTCCCCAACATAACTATTTTTAATGTTGGAAACATGAATTTACCACATTTTAACGCTAAACTAAACATGGACTTAGTTGAAAATGTGCATTACCTCTGATGGATCACGAAGAGAGTAAATTGCATTGCTTTCCTTTGGTGCTGAAGACACTAAGATCCCATAACCTTTATTTCCCTCTCTCAAAACCTATTAACAGCTCATTTGATATCAGTATTAGATAAATCAACAGAGCAAGAGATAAAAGAAGAGTGAAAATACAAGCAGAAAGTGCAAGCCATAACTTCACCTTAAATGCATCTTCATCTGTCCGATCATCTCCAATGTATATAGGAAGCACATCATCACAATTGTTAAGTCCTAAAAACAATATTTTCTGATGTCATTTACTGCAAAACAAAGAACTCTGATCTTTAAAAAAAGTGACCATATATTAAATAAACAAAAAATGAACTTACCAAGTGACTCAAGTAAAAATGTCACAGCTTTTCCCTTATCCCAGTTAATCACAGGTCGAACCTCTAAAACCTGAAAAACAGTAAGCAGAAATTACAAAAGAGAAAACAACCTTTAAAGGCACAGGAACAGTTAATTCTCCTAAAAAAATGAGTCAAAAGGTTGGCTCTAAAAATAGTACCTTACGCCCATGAGTTAGTCTCAAACGTGGATAGCACTTTAGAACATCATTAACACGCTGCCCCACCAAATCCCAGTTCTGTACATTAAATTGAAAAGAAATATAGTTATAAACATAAAAGGCAATAAGTTGGGGAAAAGGCAAATCAACACAGCAGAAAAATTATTGAGTATAAGAACAGTAGCCTCTACCTTCTCATCTACATTGCGGTAATGTACAGAGACACAAAATTTGTTGTTCTCAACTTTTGCTCCTTTGATGTCTTTGGTACACTCAATGAGAGACTTAAGTACCTGCCCAAACACGAGTCAATTAGGATTATACCACATCTCAATGAAGAAAAAAATATTGAAAGGTGATTCATTGCAGTAGGTCTCAAATGCCAACCTCATCAATCATGGGCAGGAATTCAGCAGCAGGTTGGAATAAATTAACTTCCTTACCCTGTGATTTTAGAGATCATAACAGAGGCCATTCATTAAGATACTTAAAGAAAGAGAACAGAAAGTATAAAAAGATGACAGGTAGAAACTTTGAATCACGGTACCTGCTTATCTGCAGACCTAATGATGCAATTAGGGTGGTTATCAGATACAGATTGTCTAACAGGGCCAATGATGTCCATCCCATGACTACCAGCATAATAGAGTTCTGTTAGTCCTACAAATTCATACACCTGAGCCAGTAGGGGGTAATCAGACAGTTAGAATCAAAGCCAACATAGAAGCTTTTTGTGTGCAGGTGTGTATGCAATTGTGTTTAAATAGATAAGAAAAATAAAAGAAGAAAGGAACTGTGTGTTAAATAGAATTATTTAACAACTACCTTGTCACGACTTCTTCCACTAATTATTGCTGTTGGAAAATATTCTGCCACCTTTTTAACAGCAGCACGCATCTGCAGAATTTACAGGATCAGAATCAGCATAGGAAGGATAGAAAAGAATAAATCCAAATTGAAGTTATGGACAGTAAACCAGAGGAAAATATCACATACATTTTCAGACATGAAGGCACAGTCAGGATTATCCACAATCGGTGAAAGAGTTCCATCATAATCCATAAACAATGCAATTCTTTTGCCTTTTGCATAGTTCGTAATTTGATCAAAAGATGTAAGTGCTGATGGATATTTTAGCTGTGAAATTAACACAATGGAAAAAGAAATAGCATAAATAACAACCTCAAAACTCAACAATTAAGAAACTAACAGAAAGGGAAGTATGTAATACCAGCCAGGTGAAATAAGAACTAGCAGTATCAGCTTCAGATGATGCAAATCCATTACTAACATCCTTTGTTATATTTCTGGGTGGAGGTGAAGATGATTTCATGGCATCCAACCAACCACTAGAACGGACATCTTCAAGAATTCCCGTCTTCTTCCTTGGGATAGTCAATAACATACCATGTGGAAAGGTTGCCCCGGCATGGGAATAAGGCAACAAACTGGAATGCACATGCAGTCTTGACTTTGTTATGGGTGCAGTATCAGTGAGAACAGGGGTGTGATTCGACTTCAAGTCCATAGGATCCAGGTTTGTAACCCAATTTACACGCAGCAACGATGTAAGAAACTAATATCTATCAGATTTCCACTTCACCCAACTCTTTTATCAATAAAAAACCACCTCTTCAATGTTTTCTTGTCACTGCTCTTGGGGTAACAGTCCATTAACTGTTGAGCTCCTGAAAATAATGATCATATAAATGATTTAGTTTGAAGATATTGAATATCAAGTGATAACTGACAGAATAATTGAAACAAATGGAAATCAAGTTTGAGTCCACCTTTTCATCTTTCTATCAGCTAAGAAAAAGGATCAAAGAGTTGCAGACATGTATTGGCAAACATGATTTTTGGAAATAAAATATTATGTTTGAGCTCTAAACAATGTGCAGCCTCCAATAGAAATGGAAAAACAACTTGCATGTCTGACGGATGTGAGAGCAAACAGTGCACATGAAAATGCTTTGGTCAATATCAATTCAATAAAAAAGCAAAGATGCACAAATATTTTACTGTGACACACATGAAGCAACCTGAAGCAAGACCGGGGAGCAGGGAGGGAAAAGTAAAGGAGACAGCATTAAGAACTGCTATTATCAAAAGCATAATTATGTAGCATGATTTTTTATTATCCGTGTAAAACAAAAGAATAAAATAAAATAAAATAAAATTGAAAAGTAAAAGGAAAGGAAGGGCAACTGGTTTTTCCTGTCATTTATTTATTCATTACAGAGAAGGATTCTTCCTTCCAGTTAATGATAGGTCTAAAAATGCAGGTCACTAAAATCCAAATACAGTAAAGAGCTCATCCTACTTTTAGTGACCTAAAGATATGAAATACACAAAGCACAAGTTGGCCTTAATAGACAACTAAACATTATTGCGGCTAGCCTTGAACTATGGTTGAGTAATTTATAGGTGCTAAGATCATGTAAATTCATGTACTTGTATGAGAAAGATTGAAAGAGAATCCAAAAAGCATCTATAGCAATTTTATGTATCAAAAGTTGAAAATTCTTGCTTGCTTTTGTATTTGTACATAAAAAAGGAAACAATTTAGCAAAGGGAAAAGGAAACTTAACAACTTTTGGATTTTATCCTCAATTATCAATTATTAGTTATAAAACTGTACAGCAACAGCTGCCAAAGAACAGAAGGATTAGTATAATTCTCTCATCATGTGTCACTTGACCATCATATTGACACAAAGAGACACTCACACAGCTATCATAGGACAGGCATCTCAAGTCCTCTTGCAGATTACAATATTTCCAAATAAATTAAATTTCCCTCCCTTCATGGATTAAAAACCCAATTTAAATATGAAAACACCAAACTACACTAAAAATCAGGAATTCAAAAAGATGGAGGAG
Organism: Sesbania bispinosa; assembly: GCA_026901365.1. Classification (NCBI taxonomy): domain Eukaryota; kingdom Viridiplantae; phylum Streptophyta; class Magnoliopsida; order Fabales; family Fabaceae; genus Sesbania; species Sesbania bispinosa. The sequence continues at coordinate 1,406,686 of QLOH01000075.1, forward strand.
GAGGAGGAGGAGGAGGAGAAAAAATATCCAACTAACACTACCAAGCAAAGCAAGATAGAAATATTGAACAGCTGAAATGTGTTAATGAAACAATTAAGCAAATGCTAATTTTGTACATAACATAAAGTTGTACTACCCCACCTAGTGGAGAGGAAAGAAAACAATACCATATGCTACCACACACCATGGACCTACAAAGCGTGGTAGTTAATAATAGATATGGACCCAACACATTATTCTGCAATGAAATAGACAAACTAAAATAGAATATCAATAAACCTTGATGAGGAATAAAAAATTTCCCCAGACTTTGTATGGCGTCTTTCCTTCCAATGTAAATTCAGGTGTAAAGAGTATTTTCACGGTATAAATGAAAAAAAAATTAAAAAATACTCAGAAAGAACAGCCCAATACTGGTAAATTGAACACGCAATGATGTAGACTTCAAAATTTGACTTTATGCTCATTTTCTTTATATTTTACTACTTTCTTTTAAATGGTTCAGAATAGTTTACATTACATGATGAGGACAACTAGCAATTAGACTCAAAAAATCAAGGGTGAAAACAAATAACATCACATCAGCTTAATCAAAAACAGCTCCAAAGGCAGACAAATCAGAATCAATAGTCGACCGTATCCATCTCGCGGTCGGAAAAACCGAAAAAAACTGAATTAACCAATGATACAACGATCGGTCAAAGTAGATGATTCTATGCTAATGCTAGAATAGAGAAAAGAAGAAAAACTAACATTTTTTTTCTCCAATCAAATTGATTATTTTTTTTTTTTTTTGGCGTAGATTCTGACCAGCTCCCAAAACTTTTAATATATGAGATTGAACAACAATCATTAAAAAGAGAAGGTAACACGAAACATTCACAAGTCAAAATGGCACCGACCCTTTGGAATGTAAAGCAATTTACCCAATAAGCACCTAACAGATAACAAAGTAAAAAGGCAAAACCAAACAAATTGGAAGCCAAATTAAAGAATCTCGATTTGAAAAGGATTCTGATGAGAAACAGAGACGAGACCCTATTGAGAAGGGGAAAAGAAGGAAGCATAGTATAGTATAGCATAGCATACCTAACAAACGAGCTCCAACCACGGGAAGAAGAAAATGAGATTGGTCATGAATCTTCAGAATGCAGTTTCTACTTTCTAGGTGGATAATCTTCAAAACCGAAAATGAACCAAATTAAAAAAGAGGCACGAACATCAAAATGTTCAGTTTGGCGGCCAACAAATAACAAACAAAAAAATATAGAAAACCTAGAACCCAGAAAGGACCACAAAACCCAGAAAAGACTTGTTTGGCACAAGCTATAAATAATAAATGAGTTTTTTTCTCTTTGTTTTTTTGGGCAGCCAAACAAACAGGCAGAGAGACAGTGGGAGAAGGCAATGTGTTATTTGTAAGTAAGTTAGGGGAATGAGAAAGAAGAAATTAGATATATAATATTCACCTGAAGAAGAAAACAGAAAACGGTGCGTAACGGCAAAGCGGCGAGGAGAAGAAGAAGAAGAAAGAAGAAACTCACAATTAGGAATTTGGGTATTTATAGCGTTTCGGCGTTTCACGAAACGTGCTTTACAAGGAAACCTTCCTCGGTTGTTGAATTAGGAAACACCACCAATAAAAATACGCCCCAAAACCACCAAATCAATCCCACGCGCGTGTCCTGCGCTGTTCAGTCCAAGCAACGGCAGCGCGTGAGAGTGAGTGGAGGCGCGTGGGTAAGTGAAAGCGAAGAATTGGTTTAATTGGTGGGCGAAGGTAATACCGGGGGCGGGGGGATGGAAAAGAAGAGTGAGTGCGGCGTAGTATGTGGAGACACGTAGGGGAGGGAAAGCGCGTGGAGACACGTGTAAATGAGACGAGGTCGACGTGGCCACGTTGAGGGGAGGGGCCCGCAAAGTACGTGGGGACGACGTGTGGGAGCGTGTTGTCGCTTTCGGGCGAACGAGTGGTAGTCATCGGTGACGGTGGGTATTGTCGGGGACAGCCAGTGAGATGGTCCCACGTGGAATGTGTGGGGTCCACATTCGGAGAAATGATGGCCTCATAATGAGATGAAGTGGCATGGGATGGGCCTTCATGCAAGAGTCGATCTTGTCAACCCCCATCTAACCGACACGTGTAAGCTATAATAACAATAACAATAAATAAATAATGCTTGTATGCATAGTAGTACTAGGAATTACTTATTTTTACTTAGCTCCGGTAGTATTTATTTATGTCATGTTGATTGATTAACTGCAAAATTCATTTATTTTGGGGTTTTTTTTTTTTTTTTGGTTATTTCACAGACAGATTTTATTTCATATAAAAATTAAACAAAACATTTGATAAGTTTGTCTACTTTCATTCAATGCAATTAAAATCAGCCATAAATGAAACCAAGCTTGAATTTTAAAATAAAAAACCATTATCTCTATAGGACTGATACATTCAATTTTATAACAATACATATATACCCTCCATTTAATTTTAATAATTTAAGGATGGGATGGAAATTACGAAATGCGATTAATGTTTTAAATTTCATGAAAATCGTTAATTAATTTTTTTTGGTGATAATTACTATTAATTAATTCTTACTATACCTCTAACATCTCAAGTTGATTAATTTCACACTCTTTTTTTTTTTAATTTCTCTCTTTCATAAGAGTAGAATTGTAGAAAAAGTATTTAACTATTCATTAATACTAAAAAAATATGAAATTATAATTATAATTAAAATGAAATCGAAGTAGTAATATCTAATCAGCAACAATTTTAGTATGATTAATTTCATACTTAGACTCATTAGTTGGATGAAAATTAATTTGAAGTTTCATGAAACAAATGTGTAACTCTAACTTTAGCAGGTCTCATTCCTAAAATTTTAGGGTGAGGATAGTGTACTAATTCAAGTCTCAAAGAACATTTTACCTCACTCTAAAAATATGAGCAGGGGTTCAAATATGTTATTTGTCAGGGGTGAATTCTACGGTGAGGTACCTTAATAGGTGCCTTACCGTGTACCCCTTGATTAGGGGCATGTTAGCAAAAAAATATTTTAGAATTTGCAATATGGTCCTCAAAATATTTTTAGAATTTACAATATGGTCCTCAAAATATTTTTAGAATTTGCAATATGGTCTTCAAAATATTTTTAGAATTTACAATATTTTTAGAATTTACAAATTCTAAAATATTTTTATAATTTGCAAATTCTAAAAATATTTTTTTTATTAATATGCCCCTAAATCAAGGGGTACACGGTGAGACACCTATTAAAGTACCTTACCATAGAATTCCCCGTAGTTGTATAGTTTACCAAAACTAATGATGATAATTGATTGAGTGAACTACTTCTAAACTTTGTTATTGTACTTTACCGAAAGCATATTTGTAATAAAAGTTATTTTTTTAGATTTTAAAAGCAATATCGCCTTTTAATTTCCTATTTCATATTAGAAGGAATGGTTATCATACCTGACAAATGGGGAATTATACGGTGAGGTACATTAGCTACTGCATCACAATATCCATTAGAGCATAAAAAATCATCAAAACCAGGAGATACATGAACAAGCATCATTATTGTAAGACGAATAAAAAATATCACTCTACATGCATCAATTATAATCGTACGTAAGGGTTAATTTATTTATACAACACACTAATACAATTATTTATATAACACATTTTTTATATTTATCTATCTCTATCATATCATTCATTATATCTCTCTTTTATTTTTATTTTTTTATTATATATTATATTATATAAATATTATTGTCTCTATTAGTAAACCCAACTCCAACCAAGCTACAAGAAGCCTCATCTTTGCTTCCATATAAGTTCCAAGTGGCGGCCATATCCTATATAGTATATAGTATATACCTTCTAACTGAGCTGTTTTCCTAACAATAAATTGTCCTTTTTGCATTACCGAAGAAGTATAGTTTCGTTAACATTAATTTTCAGTTTTTTCACCAATCTTTACTAATTAAATTGTTTTACAGTTTTAAAACAAGTGTATTTTTTTTATTTTTGAAGGAAAAATTACACTCATCTCCCTTAAAATTTGTCTAAATAACAAAGATCCCCCCTCTAGTTTTTGAAATGCAAAACCCCCCCTTCTCACTGACATTGTGAGGATTATCCAGGGATATTAACAAGGTGGAACAGATTATAGTACTATCCGTATCCATACCTACTAAAATTAACAGCTACCCATGCGGGTCACGGTTATTCACGAGTATCCATTAATATTTAAGAATTCAAAATTTATAGAAAAAATAGAGAAAACGACATATAATATATTATGATAACATATTCTATTAATTTTATATAATATAAACTAACATTATATAATATTATTACAAGTCAATGTATTAAAAAATATTATTATAAAATAATAAAATTAAATTTTATTCTATCATAAAATAATAAAAATCTTAATATTTTAATAAAAAATATATTTTAATCACTATGTGGGTACCCGCAAGATGAGTAGTATAATATTTATTCCCACTAATAAATATGTGGATATTAATTCATCGTTGATATATCGACAAACACCCACAAGGGAGATGAGTGCATTTCAAAAATTAAGGGGGGTATTTGTCAGTTATACAAACCTCAGGGGAGGGAGGAGAGTGCAAGTTTCCCTATTTTTAATCATTCCCGCCGTGAATTCGGGGAAACACACAATGCTAACATTCGTGTTGATTTTATAGCTGTAGTTCTTAACCGTTGGAACAAAAGATGAATGCATATAAACTTACCAAAGGTGCTTATACGTACACAGAATTTATTCATGTCGTTAACAAGATGTATTTCCTATTATTAAGAAAATATTATTTAGGACTTAATTATAGTTAAAGTTACTCAACTAACCCTCAAAAAATATGTTTTATAAGGATCAAACTTAAAAGTTTTTTCATAATGTCAGCCGACATTGACAATTGAGTCACGGCTTTTTGGTAAAATTTCTTTCATATTCATATAAACTAAGGGGGAAAATCTCATTTTAGACCCAGCAAGAGGTATATTTAAAAAATGTTAAAAAAAAAATAAAAGTAAGTACTGTATGTTAGTCTGGACTCTGGAACCTTCGCGTGCGCGCATACCTGTGTGAAAGCTCTCCTAATTATTAATTTCAGTTGCTTCACTAACATCAATTTAGTTTACAGTCTCCATCAATTACTATGATATTAGGGTTGGCTAGCTTGTTACCAAATGTTAAAATGCAAAAATTTGGAAAAACAATGCTTCCCTATAAGAAGGGCTGGTTCTGTAAAAATGATTTTTAGAATTTATTATAATTTTCATAATATTTAGATTAAAAGTTGTATTGAAATAATTTCTTAATACAGAGGCGATAAATTTTTACTTTGTATATAAATCTAACTTATTTTGTTCACTTTTGTTAATTTATACTTCATAACAAACATTTTAACATCAGTGAAATGGATTTTACACAGTATTTAATTTTTACAATAAAATTAACACAAACGTGAAAAGTATTTAGGTAAAAACATTATTATTCAGTATATTTACAACCATTCATGACCGTCATGCAACTAGTATGTTATCCCGTAAATAAGGGGAAAATATATTTTTTATATATTTAATATATTTAAATATAAAATTTAAAATATATATTTATTTTAAAAATAAATATATCAAAATATGAAGTATATATTATTGGATTTAATATGGATAATTTAAATTTGATATGTAAATATTATAGTATAATTAATTATTTGAATTAGAGATTTAATATGACTGTGTATATCACATATAACTATTCTCAACTAGTATATTAATATCTTATCTCATACAATCTATTTTTATATGATTAATATTTTTAAATATATATCTTGAAATGTGTATATATTTTCTAATGATAAATATATTAAAATAATATATATATTGAATACATTAAAATATATTAAAATAATATTTTAATAATAGATATATATATATATATATATTGAATACAAAATGAATAATTTAATTTTAATATGTAAATATTATAATATTGAGTTATGTATACAATTAATTTGAATTCAATATATAAATATTAAGAAATAATTAATTTATATTAGCAATTTAATTTAAATGTATATATTAAATAATTATTTTAAATGATTAATTTATAAAAATTAATTATTTCAATCATACTATTAAACCAATCATATTTCATATCATTTAAAAATTATCACATCCTTTACAGTTTATTCAATTTTGAAATACTAATTAACTAGTATTTTTACGTCAAAAAAAAATTAACTAGTATTTTAACCCATCCAATGCATATGATCAACACAGCTTATTTTTAACTATGAAGATTTAAAATAGATAAGAACTATTTTCTATTAGAATCAATATTATAGTATATTACCTTTAAAACATAGCCAAATGCAATCAATTCAATAAAAACTTGTTCTCTGCAAAAATGAGACAACTAGAAAAATGTGTAGTAATTGAAGTTATTCAAATAAAAATATGATTAAATAACCACATATAGTGCGTGGATCAACTTGCAGGGTTATTTCAGTGGAGGGAGAGCTTTGTTGTTGCCCATAGAAATCTAACTAAAGGTTACTTTTGATGGATGATACATGTGGTTTCAAAAAAAAAAAGAATGATCACATAAATTTCTAAATAGATAATGAATTTTAAAACAAAACAAATTTGTATTTCAAATTCTTATTGTTAAACACTAATTAACTATCAAATCCAGATTTTTAAATTAGATAATTTATTGTTACAATTATTAATCGATGATTGTATATGACTTTTAAAAAAAAATCATATTTAATTAAATGATAATAATAAAAATTTAAATGTGAATTAAAAAGATTTGAAATAGAAAATATACGTGAATTATTAGAATCATAAATATTGATTTAAAAATATCAACTTTCTAAGTGATATTTGAGAAAGATTTAATAAAATGTTTAAAAATCTTTATCAACAACGTGTGTGAAAGATACTTTTAAGGAAAAAATAATGAGAATATATAAAAAATGTCACATAAAATCTAAGGATTTAATTAATATACACTGTCAGTATAAAAAAGTTTTACACAGATATTCAATAGTGTATCGCCACATCATTTAGTGAATATGACACCTCAAGTGTTATTAAATTCAATAAATGATGTCGTAACACATCATTGGATGTCTGTGTAAAACTTCTTTACACTAACAGTATACATATATTAAACTCAAAATCTAATTTAAAAAGTAAAGAAAATGAATGCCCACTCTTTATAATGATGTGTTTAAACATTAATAATATATATAGAAAGAGAATTGATTAATTATATTATTATACTATACTTAGTATTTACAAATTGCAAATATAAATTCTCCACATTCAAATGAGATTGATATCAAATGAGATTGTTTTTTAATCATCAAATTAAATATATAGTTTTTGCCTTCAATTTTTTTAAATATATAGTTTTCTGTGTGATAACGAGAGACAGCAAGATATGTGAGTGGTGGATGTGACCCTTATAAGTTACTCTAAAATATAATTTGATTATATTCAAGTAACCATGACTTCAATCGTAGGAGACCTTTTACCAACCTCAGATTCTAGCCATCATGGTTGATCCAACGCCTCAATCTCGATCGAATTGCTTACATGCATGATCTGTAAATTGGTTAATTGCTTTTAGCTTAGATAATGTGAGTTCCAGATCTACGCTAGCTATAGGTGCATGGTAAAATTATAGTCAACTTATCTAAGATAGGAGCAATTACTGAAAGCATGCTTGTTAAACAATTACAATTTCAAATGAAAAAAATTGTGCTTAAACGTATAAATCAACTTGTATATAGAGAAATAAGCTCAAGTGAGCAACTTACGAACGTGAAAGCATATATAAATATATGGACCAATATTTTTTTGTATATTTTAATATTTAAAATATTAATAAATATTAGTAAACAATTTAAATATATTAATATAGATTATTAGCTAGTGTAAAGAAATTTTATGTACTGCCATTTACAAATCATAGCACATTAATAATTATAATTAGTAAATAAAAAAATTGATAACATCTGTTCTAAGAATTGAATGTAAGAATATAAGAAATGAAAAGTTCTTACATATATAAATATATATATAATATAGTTTATGCATCTATATATAAATATTTTTTGAGTTTAATTAGTATATACTGACAGTGTAAAGGAGTTTTACACAGTCAAATAATGTAGTGCTACGTCATTTAATGATTGTTATATGTTATTAAATTTATTATCATTGGATGAATGTGTAAAATTTTTTTACACTGTCAGTGTATATCTATTAAATCCATATATTTTTAATTAAAAATTGAGTTTAATTAGTATGCACTGACAGTGTAAAAGAGTTTTACACTGACGTTTAATCATGATTCTTCATTTATATGACTTTTAAAATATTAATTAATAAAGTCAACAAACTCACCATAAATCAAGGGCTGTGATTAACTGTCAGTGTAAAATTTTTTACACTGTCAGTGCACAATCCTTTTTCTCTTAAAAATTTCATTTTAAAATGTTATAATCTTTAATGTTTTAAAGTTGATATTATTAAAATCATTAAAAAAACGCAGTAAATGATGACAGTAAAAATTTAAGATTGTATTATTTTTTACATTAATTACCAATGTATATACACACAAATTAAATTATTAAAACTTAACACCCTCTCCCCGTTTCTATTTATAAGACACATTTTAGGAGTTTTTCGTCTTCTTTTTTATAATTCACTTTCCAATTTCAAGAGCATTTATTATCATTTTATTCATTTACATTTATTAATTTTAACATTTTTTTAGCTATATCAAATCATAATGGAGTTGGATAATGATATTAAATAAGGATGAAAGTTTAAAGTTAGAGTATTTTTTAAAATACTCCCTCGGTCCTATTTATAAGAACCTTTTAATCATTTCACACGGATTAAGGAAGTTGGTTAATTTAGTTGATTACAATAAATTTGTCATGAATGTGTATCATATTTCCTATACTACCCTTGAATTTATTGAGACCCATTATCTTTCTCTTTCTATTTAACTACTTCATTGTGTCAACTCTCTCTACTAATCAATCATTCATCTACCTCCACTAATGGGGTATTTTTGTAAAAGAATAATTAATGCATGAGATAATCAGAAAAAGTCTTATAAAAAGGACCAAGACCCACCTTATATAAAAAATGTTCTTATAAATAGGACCAGAGGGAGTAATAATAAAATTAACTAGTTTTAACTCCTTGATATATATAACTTGATCTAACTGCATTTGTCTTGTAAATAGGATGAAAGGGAATATAACACTTCAAAAATTATGAGTTTAAGATCAAGAGGTGATGATTTGGCATGCAACAGGTTGATTTGCTGATAAATTTATTGCGGGAGAGCTTGTGATGAAACCTGAACTAGTACATACTACCAAAGAAATGGGCTCGAAATTGTTGCTAATGTATTGTGCGCGCGTATGATTTTAATTTACAACAGTAAATGCAAATTGCATTTTATTTAATTTCAGTCTACATCAATCACCTTCTGTTTTCATATTTTAATTGAAAAATATTACTTCGATTAATATTTACATAGTCTGCTTTTATTTATATATATATATATATATATATATATATATCAAACTGGAGTATACATGTTTATAAAAGTAGTTTGATTTTTAATATATATACTCTCTTTTAAAAAATAACACACGTCATTTTCAATTTCTCTTCTTTTGAATTTTAACGTTAATTTTTAGTTATTCATACATATTGTTTATAATCTTTAAATTTTATATACTTAAACTTAAAAGAATATTCATACAATAAATCATGAGATATTTAATATAAACATTTAGTGTAGTTGGGGCTTTTCCCCTTTAAGTTATTAGAAATTCAAATATAAGTTTGAAATTTCATGTTGATTAAGCATTAATAAAATGAAAATAATTATAAGAGAACATATATATATATATATATATATATATCCAATACTTTCAGCTTTTTGGTAAATATATAGTGTCAAGTTTTCTCTTGCGGTGTATTATTGAATTTATTGATGCCAGTTCCCTTTTTCAAACTTCCCTTACCTTAATAAGTGGTATATTTATTAATTAAGAGTCGATGGATTCAACCTGATTGTTGAGCATTTAGAGTTAGAGGAGGTGATTTTTTTATAAGGAAAACAGTGAGATTTAAACTTAAAACTTCATTTTACCCAAAATCCCAGTCACACTAAGCCTACTCTAGTGATTTTAGAGGAGGTGATTAGTGTGAGCTTGGTGATCTTAACCTATATAATATATTTGTGGAGTCATGAGGTGGGGCATTTTGATCTTTCCATTGAGAACTTTTGTTGATCTATTTATATTCAGAAATAGTTTTCTTTGAGAGGGAAATGCTAATACGGTGACTCACACTTAAATGAAAATTTATTGAAAAGTTAAGAATGAATTGAAGCGAGAACTCTCATAATTAAGAAATATTTTTTAATAGAGACAATCTAAGACAATAAATTTGGCTAATGTCTTAAAGTTTTGTGAGATGATGTGGTTTCATGGTAATGATAGACGCGCATGTGTAACCAACAAATTTTTTTTAATTTATAAAATTTAGGGTGAGGGGACATGATTTTCATGATAATTAAATGTGGTTTCATGGTAAGTTTTGTGAGAAGATGTGGTTTCATGGTAAATGTGCTCTATTAAAGAGCTAACCCCCTAAACCCTAAGCCTCAGTTCTTTGAGAGCACATTAACCTCACCAGAAAAATAATAAAAAAAATAAGGTTGAATATGTTTTCAATCCTTAAAATATAGTGGAAATTTGATTTTAGTCTTTCTAATTTAAAATCGTGGGTTTAGTCTCTCAAAATGTAAAAATACTCATTTGCAATACTTATCGATAAAAATTTGTAACAAATTTGTAGTAAATTCATTGAAAAACTATGTAATATATAATAAAGATTAATTAAATTCATGTATTTTCTATCTTTGAGGGATCAAAATCAACTAATTTTGAATTACATAAACTAAAACTAAATATTCACTATATTTCAAAATCAACTATATTTCAGTTTAGTGATTAAAAATATATTAACGCAAAAAAATTAATAGGTAGACGGTAGACTTTTAATTAATTGCAATCCATCACCAATTCCACGTCGCCTCCCGAATAGTGATTCAACTGGTTAGCCTTTTATTTTCTTTGGTAGAGATGATTTTCAACTTTTTAAATGCATACAATCTTTAGTAGAGAAACCTTTCACTTTCATTTATTAATAAAAAATAACTATATGAGCTATGAACAAGTAACAAACGTGTACACGCAAATGAAAAGTGAGATTCGTTAATCAAATGACAATGTCATAAAATTAAATAAATAGTCATGGTATTTATATAATTTTATCAATACAAATAATATAAAAACTGGGGGTCATGTGTTAAAATTCAAATCTAAGTATATTTATATAAACTAATAATAAGTACTTTCAAGACATTAATTAAAATAAAAATAATAAATATTGAATGAAAAGTTTATTATACTAAAAATATGAATATTATTTAAAATTTAGTATTTAATTAAATAAATGGAAATTTATTAATTAAACCCCTTAAAACAATCGTGTGCTGGCTAGTACTAAATTGAATTCAAGTGTTATGAATCTTACATTGAATGGAATTTTGAGTCTAAACATAAAATACATTGAACTGAATAAGTGTGTGTTTGAATCTACGTTTGTAAATAATAAATGTCCATTAAAAAATCACTTTGAATATGTTTGATTTTATGAGTCTAGAATTGGTTTCATAAGCAACTTTAATTTGAGTTGATTTTCATTATAGGGTGGATGAGGTGAGTCAATCATAAATTTTTTGGCTATTTTTATCCTCTAACCCCTTCTCATGCAAGTCTCCTACAACAAATAATACTTAAATGCCTAATTAAAAGCATAATTAAATCATGCATAATAGGCAGAGCAGAAAATGAATAATTTATCATAATAATATACTCATATATACATGTGAAAAATCCATCAACTAACTGATATCAAAACTCACAATGACTCGAGTCCCTCATGACTAGAGCCATTAAAGTGCTCACCATGAGTTGCTCAAAAAGTTAGTTAAGCTGGTTAGTAATAGCTCACTTTATTTGTGAGCTAGAAAATACTAACCCGACTCGACTCAATATAAGTTGGTTGATTAAATGGGTTGGCTCACATTTTTTAAAAAAAGAAATAAAAAATCAGAAAAATGTCAAAATTTGAAAAAGAAATGTCAAAAAAAATCATGTGCATGTTTGGTTCCCAGTTTAACACAGTGTATAATCAATTCCACATGATTGATTTTTAATCACTTGCATATAACGTGCTTCGTAAAGCATGCACCACTCATTTAGAATCAATTCTACTCAATTGAAAACCAAACGAACAACGTATCAATCCAAGAACAAGCTTAACAAATTTTGACAGATTTTGATAACAAGCTCACCTATCAACAACAGATTTTGAAAACAGATTTGAACTCTTATCAATCCAAGAACAAGCTTAATAGAAACAATGAACAGAGATAGAAGGGATAAAATTTATTCGAATGGCAGACACTAACAAAGACAACAAACACAATAAGAAGCAACGATGAGTAGGACAAGGTGACTGGGTGAATAAAAAGAAGCACGACACAAAACCACGTCGTGCAAGATAGAGCAAGTCGCAATAGAACGTCGTCGCAGAATGCACAAAGCATAATCCAATATGCAAAACGTCGTCGTTGAAAAAAGAGAGTTGGAAAGGATGTAGAGAGGAGCATAGTAGTGGAGCACGACAACAAATGCACAAGAAACAGATTGTGCCATTGTCTCAGGAGAAGGTCGTGAAACACACAAGCACGTTGCATATCGCATTGTTGTGACACCCTTCTACCCCAAATAATAAAATAAATACCAAATTAAATTATAATGAAAACTACAATCAACTCCAAGGTAAAAAGGTTCACAAAATTCTCCCTTTAACAAACATGTCCGCAATTCCAATAATTATTCAAAATCCAACAATGTCTCCATAAAAGAATATAACTAAGGTTTTCAAAAGAACTTAATTGTCAACATAACAACGATATAGTTTGGCCACATAAGACCCTTAGGAATAATTTTTCCAAATCTTTAAATAACAAATTAAAAGAATATAAGCTCCTAGATACTAGCCCCGATGTCACACATATCAGAGCGAGACCCTGTCCCTTCAAAATTCAGCACTTTGAGTGCCCTCTTCATTACCTAAGAAAACCACAAGAGAGAGTACGGTGCGGAATGAAATACAGACATATATATATATATATAAAGCTACCCCTGTTCCCACCCATCACCATACACAACATCATTGATCTCAATCCACACACTATACATTCCACAAATTAGATTCACACAATTATAATTTCACAACTCTCATACAATCACAAAATAATGTGTATGCTCATACCATGCACATACACAACACCTCTCCTAAGAGTCATGACTTGGAACTCCGCACAATGGGCGAAACTCATCAATTCCCTTAGTTGTTACCATTAATGGCCCTACCGTTAAACACCCTCATGGCCGGTAGGTTGCACAGTTAAACACCCTCACTTGGGCCCGTGCAAAGACACTCGCTCCCTCCCACCGTTACCCACCTCTTACGGGCCGATGAGTCACATAGTAAAACACCCCCTCTTGGGGCCATGCATCAAATGCCTCCCATCATGGTCCACCCTGTTCATCGCCCCCTCTTTGGGCTAGGGTAATTTTAGCCACGTCTGGCTTCTCATGCATCTCATACATCATATGCTCATGCTCAATGCATCATCATCACTTCATACATCTCTCATGCAATATCCTCTACTCTAATCATTCCACATCACATCATGAATATTGTACACATAGAACATTCACATTCACATTCATCTCATCATAACCAAATCACACATGATACCTCACAATCATATAGAATAATCACCTAACAACACTTCATGCCATAATTAATACACATTGTACATCCAATTCAATCTAATCAATTCCATAAAATGATTCATATTTTAAATAAACATCCATCATATAAGTAGATGATCACAACATCACATAAACATAACACCCTAATCTCATTTTTGGCCTGGTAATCCATTACCAGAAGGCTGTAATCAATTACCAGAAGCATCTGTTTTGGCCTGATAATCCATTACCAGAAGGCTGTAATCCATTACCAGAAGCATCTGTTTTGGCCTAGTAATCGATTACCAGAAGGTTGTAATCGATTACCAGAAGCATCTATTCCAGTTTTTAGCCTGGTAATCGATTACCAGAAAGCTGTAATCGATTACCAGAAGCTCAATTACCACACTTCTGCCCAGAAAGATCCTATAATCAATTACAGACTACTGTAATCGATTACCGGCGACTCGAGAGTGACTGCACCTGCGTTTTTTGCCCCTTTTTAATCTCTTCTTGAACCCCTACTCAGATCTTTATGTTCATAACTTGTTTAGGCACGTTTTTACCGATTAAAATTAGTGAAATCATCAACTACTCCTACGGATTACCATAAAATTAACATCTAGTCAATTATGAATTCTCACTGCTAAATCCTAATACGACTCCTTTTCGACAATCTCGCTCACAACTTTCAATTCATTAAGAAACATAACAATATGCATCAAACAGAACAAATTCCAAGCATAAATCATGTGATTCACCGTACAGATTTCAAAAAATTAGAGATCCTAGAGGGACTTAGGGTTGCCCTCACTACCCAAGCGCTCCCGCATACACATATAGTTGCACCCCTTCCCCCCCGTACCTTAGGAACGACGATCAAAGATGGATGACAGGACTTTTCCGACAATCTACACTTCGACACCTCCTCCTTGTAGAGTCGCTTCTCTCCTTCCTAGAGTTTGGTTGTCTGACGTATGAAAGAAAGCTAGGGTGAAACAGATGACCCCTCCCTAGTTTTAAATACTTAACTGGGCTGGGCCTACTCCGACCCACCCGTCCCCTTTTTAATTAAATAATACTCTTTCTGAAACATAATAGTAGAGATAATAATAATATTATTTCAACATAAACTTTATTTTATTTATTTATTTTAGAAATTATTAGGATGTTACAATTCCCCCCTCCTAAAAGAAAATTCTTCCTCGAATTTACCTGAAATGATTAACTCTGGAAAAGACTCATTCATCTTCTCCTCAAGCTCCCAAGTAGCGCTCTCTGGTGTAGCTCCTCCCCAGATCACCTTATCTAAAGGAATTTCCTTACCTCGAAGTTGTTTCACCATTCGGTCCTCAACTCTCACCGGTATGGTTACCACCATCAAGTTTTCCTTAATCTTAAGATGATCCAACTCAATCACATGTGAAGGATCGTGACTGTACTTCCGGAGTTGAGAAACATGGAAGGCATTGTGAAGATTTGACAAATGTGGAGGTAAAGCAATTTGATAGGCAACATTGCCGACTCTTTTAAGAATTTGATAGGGACCAATGAAACGAGGTGTGAGCATTTTAGACTTTAATGCCCTACCAACCCCAGTCCACGGAGTGACTTTCAAGAACACATGATCCCCTTCTTTGAATTCTAAGTCCTTCCTCCTCGTATCAGCATAACTCTTTTGCCTACTTTGAGTTGTCCTCATCCTCTCCTGAATTAACTTAACTTTATCGGTAGTCTGTTGTACTACCTCCGGTCCTAAAACAAGGCTCTCTCCCGTCTCACACCAACACAAAGGTGTCCTACACCTTCTACCATACAATGCCTCATAAAGTCCCAAACCTATGCTAGAATGAAAACTATTGTTGTAGGTAAATTCTATCAAAGGTAGGAAACTATCCCAACTACCCCCTTGGTCTAACACACAAGCTCTAAGCAAGTCTTCTAAGGATTGTATGGTTCTCTCGGTTTGACCATCGGTTTGCGGATGATAAGTTGAACTAAGCCTAAGTTGGGTTCCTAAAGCTTGTTGCAAACTCTCCCAAAATCTAGATGTAAACCTAGGGTCTCTATCTGAAACTATGCTAGATGGTACTCCATGCAACTTTACAATCTCACTAATGTAAATCTCAGCAAGTTTTTCTAAAGGGTACCTAATGTTAATAGGGAGAAAATGGGCATTCTTAAACAATCTATCTACAATAACCCAAATAGAATCATGTCCTCTTACAGTCCTAGGCAAAGCAACCACAAAATCCATAGAAATACTATCCCACTTCCACTCAGGTATACTTAAAGGTTGAAGCAGTCCTGAAGGTTTTTGGTGTTTTGTCTTACCCTTTTGACAAACCAAGCAAGCACTCACAAAGTCCTCTATATCCCTCTTCATTCTAGCCCACCAAAACATCTTTTTAAAATCTTGATACATCTTAGTTGAACCGGGATAGAAACTAAGCTTACTCTTATGCCCCTCTTCAAGTACTAAACGCCTAAGGGTAGGTTTACTAGGTACACAAACTAGGTCTCCAAATCTCACTACTCCATCTACACCTAAGACAAATTCTCCACCACTACCCTTTTCTATAGCCTCATGTCTAATCACCAAGAATGGGTCCTCTAATTGAGCATCTCTAATTTCTCTGAACAAGTCATTACTTACTCGAATCATTCCCAATTTCACACTATCAAGGGTTACCTCACAAGCTAAGCTTAAATCTCTAAACTGAGTCAGGAGATCCATTTCCCTAATAATCAAAGAACTAACATGAAGAGATTTCCTACTTAGGGCATCTGCTACTACATTAGCCTTACCAGGGTGATAACTCAATTCAAAATCATAATCCTTTATAAATTCCAGCCACCTCTTTTGTCTCATATTCAACTCTTTTTGATCAAACAACTACCTAAGGCTCTTATGGTCACTAAAAACCTCAAATTTAGAACCATACAAATAATGTCTCCATATCTTTAACACAAACACAACAACTTCTAACTCAAGTGTTAGTGTATGCACTAGAGACCTATATGTTTTTTAACATCCATCACTTGTATCATATTATTATTTTATAAAGGCATTTCATTTTATTAATTCTTTTAGAATACAATTATTGTCCTTAAAATAGTAATCTTAAGCTTCATAAGAAATCAAGTAGATGACTTGATCGTGAGACCTTATGAAGAACTATTCTTAAAATAGTCCCTAGTCAAGTATCATCTTAGGACAAAGATGCATTTAGACTAGTATGTGAGTTCATTGATGATCAAATCTCACGGATCATGGATATGAGATATCATGTGCTCACATAGGTACACATTAAGAGTAATGGTGTACTGGACATACCCACCTTAAGAACGTTGCATGGATTGTTACATAAGTGTCATGAACGTTTCTTAAATTGATATGTGTTATATATGAAGTCCTTCGACCTGAAATCACTACGATTCCTACATAAGGAATTATATGTTTTAATTATCATCAAATGTTACCTGTAACAGGGTAATCATAAAGTTGGTTTTTTTGACATATAATAAATTATGTGGTGGGATATGAGTGACCTAGATGGGATTTGTCCCTCCTATGTAACAGGAGTTATACATGTAGGCCTCTTGATAAAGTGAGACTGCAAAATGCATGGCCATGCTCAGGAGGATAAACATGAGATGTTTATTTTCTGTACAGTCTACTTGGGGATCAAGAAAACATAAATTAAAATATACAAGGTTGACACAATCCATGCCCTTGTGTTCAATTAGATATTTGGACAAAGGGACAGATCATATAAATTATTATCATAAAATAGGATTTATCAAAGTTATTGATAATCTCAATATTTGGATAGTGATGTATTGCTAGATACCGCTCACTATTTATGACATTAAATATAAAAGGATTTTATTTAATATCATAACCAAATATTAAAAGCCTATTGGGTCACACGCATACAACATGCCACTAGGAAAGGATAATAATTCTAATTTAATTTAATTAGAATTGTAACATGATGAGCCAAGCCCATAAGTGTGAGGGTTAAGTGAGTGAGGGGGTAAAACCCTAGCCACCACTTTATAAATAGAGCATGAGATGCACTACCCTATGCATATAAGCAATCGTCTTTTACTCTCTAAGGCTACTAGCAAAGTTGAGGAGGGTTTCCTAGTTCGGCTGTTGGCGTGGACACCACTAGAGACGTGGTTGCTATTGCCTCGTTCATAATTCTAATAAGGTACGACCTTTCGTTTTAATACCTTTTATGCCTTGATTCGTGTTTTCGCAAAACGATTATAACAAGGGAGAGAATCCATTTATTTCTGTTGCACCCTGACCACATGCTTGATTCCCTTTAAATTGGTATCAGAGCTTTGGTTTGTGATAAACACGTTTTAGGCTTTTAATCTTGTGAAGATTATGATTTTTTGTTGTTTTTCTGCTGAAAAAACGTAGCGCTGATATCTGGGCTGCAACCTGCGCTGCAGTGCAGGATGAAGCCCAGACTGCAGCACAGATCTGCGCTTCAGCTAGGCTGCAGCGCAGACTGGAGCGCAGTTTACGTATTTTCGATTCTGATACTTGCGCTTCACCTACGCTGTAGAGTAGGTGAAGCGCAAGCGAAGCGCAACTTTCAGAATCAGTTTATTTTGTTCCCTTTATTGATTGTTTCATGTGCGATGTATATATGTTTATATGTTCTAATGTTGGAGGGTCCCATGGAACATGAAAGAGTTCATGTCCTGGGCGTCAAAGGGTTCAATTGTTGAAACCTTGTCTCGACTCGAATATTGGCTGCGATAAACATGCCTCTTATCAATTTGCTGACAAGAGCATATTCAAATGATACGAGGGACATACTCGTTTATCGGTTCGTGAAGTATTCGTTTGATGCGAGACACTTATTGATGATTGGTTAAATGTTTATCAAATCAAATTTTGTTTCGAGACACTGCGTAGCGTGTTATTTTGTTTAAGCGTAATCAAACCTCGCTTAATATATACATTACATTATATCACTCGTTTTACAATCAATGGATGTTGAGTTTGCATGATGACTGGTTATGGCCTTAGTTGTTTTAATTTAAATACGACCTGCGTGTCGTGCCTTACCTCTTAACATTCCTCTTGTAATTCTATTCTCATCTCTATCTCCTCGTATGTTAAACGAGGTTTCTTCTTGTTATGTAATGTAACCGGGAGGACATGGAGCATGGATTCAGTGGGAGATTTGGAGAGCTCAAGATTATATACAAGATTATATAGTTGATATAATTTTGTATTTGTTTTTAGGAGGCCATAACCTTATCATGTATTTGTATGAGATGCATGCTTGTGTGTTTTTGTTAAATGGTTTAACAAAGGAGTAAAATTAAAACGATCAAATCCATCAAATAAAATATTGTCTTTTTGCCTTCCAATGAATAACACTCGTTAAGACTAGAGTCGATGAAGTGTGGGTCTGCCAAAGCAGGGTACCTTTATCTATACTAGTAAAATGCGATAGGATAAAAAGTAATATCCGACTGTTAATCATTGGGTTTTGACTTAACTAGGTATATTCAATAGGATTGAAAAAACCTAGAGGCATTAATTCATAAGATGAATTAGAATAAGAGTTATTCACCCAACTATCCAAGAGTTGTATGAGATGCAATTGGAAAGTGTGTTCCTACCTAAATAACCTTTTCTTAAGCGATCAGTCAAAGCTGACTTAAAATAAGGTGAAATATGGATCTTGGCCCACTAGAAAATCTAGTGATGGGATTTTCTGATTATTGAGGGTACTTATTTTGAATCAAAATAGTGGGAGGCATATTTAATTAAAGCCCTTGTTAAATATGTATGTTATATGATACTTACTTTCATAATTTTCTGTTAATAGATAACCATGGAAACAAACACAATAGGTAACCTTTCACTAAGATTCGTCCTTGAGAAGGAAAAATTGTCTGGAACTAACTTTCTAGACTGGTACAGAAACCTAAGGATTGTCCTTAGGCATGAAAAGAAGTTGTATGTCCTAGAAGAGCCCGTTCCTGAAACACCCGCTGCAACTGCTTCGAAAGCTAACAAGGATGCTTTTAAGAAGCATCTGGATGATGCTCTCGATGTAAGTTGCCTTATGCTTGCTACCATGAACGCTGAACTCCAAAAACAGCTTGAGAACATGGATGCGTACGATATGATCGTACATTTAAAGATACTTTATCAAGGCCAAGCTAGGCATGAACGATTTGAAGACTCAAAGGCATTTTATCAATGTAGACTGGAAGAGGGAAGTCCTGTTGGTTCTCATGCACTCAAAATGATTGGGTACATTGAAAACCTAGAAAGACTTGGATTCCCATTAGGCCAAGAGTTGGCCACTGATCTTGTCCTGCAATCGTTGCCGGACAGCTATAGTCAATTTGTCATGAACTACAACATGAATGAATTTGACAAACCACTGCCAGAATTGTTGAGCATGTTGAGAATGGCTGAGCAAAACATTAATAAAGGTAAAGGGAAGGCCATATTGATGGTCCAACCTGAAAAAGGCAAGGGCAAGAAGAAGTTCAAGAAACCCTATTTCAAATCAAAGGACAAGGACAAGGGCAAAGACAAGCCTAGTACCTCTGCTTTGAAGCCTACTGGCGAGATAGCTAAGGAAAGAAAATGTTTCCATTGTGGCCAATCAGGACATTGGAAGAGAAACTGTGCAAAGTACCTGGAGGAGATCAAGAAGAAGGGAAGTGAAACTTCCACCTCAGGTATTTATGGTATAGAAGTCAATTTATCTGCTTCTGCATCATGGGTATTAGATACTGGATGTGGATCTCACATTTGCATGAATGTGCAGGATCTAAAAAGGAGTAGACGACTGGCTAAAGGCGAAATTGACCTGCGAGTCGGAAATGGAGCAAAAGTTGTTGCTTTAGCCGTAGGAACTTATTATTTAACTTTGCCAACTGGGCTAGTTATTGAGTTAGATAATTGTTATTTTGTGTCAGCCATTAGTAAGAATATTATTTCTGTTTCTTGTTTAGACAAGAATGGTTTTTCATTTATAATAAAGAGCAACAGTTGTTCAATTTATTTAAATGATTTGTTTTATGGTTGTGCAAAATTAAACAATGGACTATATGTTCTTGACTTCGAAGTACCTATCTATAACGTAAATGCTAAGAGGTTCAAAACAAATGATTTGAACCCAACTTATCTTTGGCATTGTCGCTTAGGCCACATAAACGAGAAATGCATATCTAAACTCCATCAAGATGGTTATTTAGACTCTTTTGATTTTGAATCAATTGAGACATGTGAATCTTGTCTATTAGGGAAGATGACCAAAACCCCATTCACTGGAAAAGGTGAAAGGGCCAATGATCTTCTTGGTCTCATACATAGTAATGTATGTGGGCCTATGGGCACAATGGCTAGAGGAGGTTTTAAATACTTCACCACTTTTACTGATGATTTTAGTAGATATGGATTTGTGTATCTAATGAAACACAAATCTGAATCCTTTGAAAAGTTCAAGGAATTTAAGAATGAAGTACAAAACCAACTTGGCAAGACTATTAAAACACTTCGATCAGATCGAGGTGGAGAATACTTGAGCCAACAATTTGATGACTATCTAAAAAAGTGTGGGATAGTATCCCAACTCACTCCTCCTAGAACACCTCAATGGAATAGAGTTTTAGAAAGGAGAAATCGAACCCTATTGGATATGGTTCGATCCATGATAAGTCATTCTGATCTCCCCGACTCCTTTTGGGGTCATGCTTTGTTAACAGCAGCCTTCACACTAAACCGTGTTCCATCTAAGGCTGTCATAAAGACACCATATGAGATATGGACTGGGAGACGACCTAGTATGTCTTTTATGAAGATTTGGGGTTGTGAAGCTTATGTGAAACGCCAAGTTTCAGATAAGCTAGGACCCAAATAAGATAAATGCTTATTTGTGGGATACCCAAAAGAAACTAAGGGTTACTACTTCTATAATCCTAGCAAAGGCAAAGTGTTTGTCGCTAGGACTGCTGTATTCTTAGAGAAGGAATTTATCTCTAAGAAAATAAGTGGGAGGAAAGTAGAAATTGAAGAAATTCAAGTACCACAGAGTGGCAATGAGCCAATAATGGAACAAGAGCAGATACCACAAAGTGTTGTGGAGCCACCTGCTCAAGTAGCGCAAGACTTGCGTAGGTCAGATAGGGTACGTCACCAACCTGAGAGATATGGTTTCCTTGTGTCTCAGGAAGGGGATGTATTGTTAATGGATCAAGATGAACCAGTGACTTACCAAGAAGCTCTTTTGAGTCCAGAATCAAAGAAATGGCTTGATTCCATGAGATCTGAAATGGATTCCATGTACACTAACAAGGTATGGACCTTGATTGAGCCACCCGAAGGAATAAAACCCATAGGGTGCAAGTGGGTTTTCAAAAGGAAAACTGACATGGATGGTAATGTAAGTACCTTTAAAGCACGGTTGGTGGCTAAGGGTTTCAAGCAAATTCATGGTGTAGACTATGATGAAACCTTTTCCCCAGTTGCCATGCTTAAATCTGTTCGGATCTTGCTTGCTATTGTAGCTTACCATGATTATGAAATCTGGCAAATGGATGTCAAGACAGCCTTCCTAAATGGAAGTCTTCTTGAAGATGTGTATATGACACAACCTGAAGGTTTTGTTATACCTGAAAATGCTGGAAAAGTATGTAAGTTGCAATGATCCATTTATGGATTAAAGCAAGCTTCTAGAAGCTGGAATCTTCGTTTTGATGAAGTTGTTAAGCAGTTTGGTTTCATTAAAAATGAAGATGAACCTTGTGTCTACAAAATGGTTAGTGACAACATAGTGGTTTTTCTGGTTTTGTATGTAGATGACATACTCCTCATAGGAAATGACATTCCTACACTTCAGTCTGTAAAGACTTGGTTAGGAAATTGTTTTTCTATGAAAGATTTGGGTGAAGCAACCTATGTGTTAGGTATTAGGATCTATAGAGATAGATCTCGGAGATTACTTGGCTTAAGTCGAAGTACATACATAGACAAAGTGTTAAAACGATTTAACATGCAAGATTCTAATAAGGGATTCTTGCCTATGTCACATGGTATAAGCTTATCTAAGGCTCAATCTCCTTCCAGTAAAGAAGAGAGAGATCGCATGAGTAAGATTCCTTATGCATCTGCTATAGGGTCTATCATGTATGCCATGTTATGTACTCGATGAGACATATCATATGCTTTAAGCATGACTAGCAGATACCAGTCTGATCCCGGTGAAGGTCACTGGACAGCTGTCAAGAACATCCTTAAGTACTTAAGAAGAACTAAGGATTCATTCTTGATATATGGAGGTGACGAAGAACTAGTTGTAAAGGGTTACACCGATGCTAGCTTCCAAACTGACAAAGATGATTCAAGATCACAGTCGGGTTACGTGTTTTGTTTGAATGGTGGCACTGTGAGCTGGAAGAGTTCAAAGCAGGAAATAGTCACTGATTCTACCACAAAAGCTGAGTATATTGCGGCCTCAAATGCTGCGAAAGAGGTCGTTTGGATCAGGAAGTTCATTATTGAACTTGGAGTAGTTCCTACCATTGTGGATCCTATAAGTCTTTATTGTGATAACAATGGGGCTATTGCACAAGCCAAGGAACCCAGGTCTCATCAACGATCCAAACATATACTTAGACGTTTCCATCTCATCCGAGAAATCATTGATAGGGGAGATGTGAAGATATGCAAAGTGCATACAGATGATAATGTTGCAGACCCATTAACAAAACCCCGTGTGCAGCAGAAGCATGAAGGGCACACTAGATCATTAGGCATTAGAGTTATGTCTAAATGGCTCTAGTGCAAGTGGGAGATTGTTAGTGTATGCACTAGAGACCTATATGTTTTTGAACATCTATCACTTGTATCATATTATTATTTTATAAAGGCACTTCATTTTATTAATTCTTTTAGAATATAATTATTGTCCTTAGAATAGTAATCTTAAGCTTCATAAGAAATCAAGTAGATGACTTGATCGTAAGACCTTATGAAGAACTATTCTTAAAATAGTCCCTAGTCAAGTATCATCTTAGGACAAAGATGCATTTAGACTAGTATGTGAGTTCATTGATGATCAAATCTCATGGATCATGGATATGAGATATCATGTGCTCACATAGGTACACATTAAGAGTAATGGTGTACTGGACATACCCACCTTAAGAACATTGTATGGATTGTTACATAAGTGTCATGAACGTTTCTTAAATTGATAAGTGTTATATATGAAGTCCATCGACCTGAAATCACTACGATTCCTACATAAGGAATTATATGTTTTAATTATCATCAAACGTTACCTGTAACAGGGTAATCATAAAGTTGGTTTTTTGACATATAATAAATTATGTGGTGGGATGTGAGTGACCTAGATGGGATTTGTCCCTCCTATGTAACATGAGTTATATCTGTAGGCCTCTTGATAAAGTGAGACTGCAAAATGCATGGCCATGCTCAGGAGGATAAACATGAGATGTTTATTTTCTGTACAGTCTACTTGGGGATCAAGAAAACATAAATTGAACTTTACAAGGTTGACACAATCCATGCCCTTGTGTTCAATTAGATATTTAGACAAAGGGACAGATCATGTAAATTATTATCATAAAATGGGATTTATCAAAGTCATTGATAATCTCAATATTTGGATAGTGATGTATTGCTAGATACCGCTCACTATTTATGACATTAAATATAAAAGGATTTTATTTAATATCATAACCAAATATTAAAATCCTATTGGGTCACACGCATACAACATGCCACTAGGAAAGGATAATAATTCTAATTTAATTTAATTAGAATTGTAACATGATGGGCCAGGCCCATAAGTGTGAGGGTTAAGTGAGTGAGGGGGTAAAACCCTAGCTACCACTTTATAAATAGAGCATGAGATGCACTACCCTATGCATATAAGCAATCATCTTTTACTCTCTAAGGCTATTAGCAGAGTTGAGGAGGGTTTCCTAGTTCGGCTGTTGGCGTGGACACCACTAGAGACGTGGCTGCTATTGCCCCGTTCATAATCCTAATAAGGTTCGACCTTTCATTTTAATACCTTTTATGCCTTGATTCGTGTTTACGCAAAATGATTATAACAAGGGAGGGAATCCATTTATTTCCGCTGCACCCTGACCACATGCTTGATTCCCTTTCATCAAGATCATGGGTAGGGTAGTTTCTCTCATGGATCTTCAATTGCCTAGAAGCATAAGCTACTACTTTACATTCTTGCATTAACACCCCACCTAAACCCATCTTAGAAGCATCACAATATACTACAAAAGGTTTACTAAGGTCAGGCAAAACTAAAACTGGTGCACTAGTCAATTTTTCCTTAAGGGTTTGGAAACTAAGCTCACACTTACTATTCCATACAAAAGTAACCCCCTTCCTAGTCAACTCGGTCAAAGGTAAAGCTATCTTAGAAAAATTTACTAGGTAAAGCTCACTCACTGACTTAGGAGTCTCCCACTTAAGCACAGCCTCTACCTTAGAAGGATCAACACCTATACCTCCCTTAAAGATCACATGACCTAAGAAGCTCACTTCTTCTAACCAAAAATCACACTTAGATAACTTAGCATACAATTTTCTATCCCTAAGAATCTGAAGTACTACCTTTAAGTGCTCCTCATGCTCCTCCTTAGTTTTGGAGTAAACTAGTATGTCATCTATAAAGACAACTACAAATTTATCCAAGTAGGAATGAAAAATTCTGTTCATATAATCCATAAAAATAGCAGGAGCATTAGTCACACCAAAAGGCATTACAAGATACTCATAATGTCCATATCTAGTCCTAAAGGCAGTCTTAGGTATGTCCTCTCCTCTAACACTAATCTAGTGATAACCCGACCTAAGATAAATCTTGCTAAACACATAAGCCCCCACTAACTGATCCATTAGATCATCTATCCTAGGTAAAGGGTACTTATTCTTAATAGTTACCTTGTTCAACTGTCGGTAATCTATGCACAACCTCATACTACCATCTTTCTTCTTCACAAGCAAGACAGGTGCTCCCCAAGGTGATACAGTAGGTCTCACAAACTTCTTCTCTAGCAAATCTTCTAACTGTTTCTTAAGCTCGGTTAACTCCATGGGTGACATCCTATAAGGTGCAATTGAAATAGGTCCCATCCCCAGTACTAGGTCTATGGAAAATTCTATCTCTCTCTCAGGTGGTAGACTAGACATGTTTTCAGAAAATACGTCAGGATAATTGCACACTATGGGTAACTCATTGATAATAGCACTATTCTCAGAACTCAAAAAAGCTAGTAACATGTACACTTGGGCATCTTCTCTTAGGGACACCTTCACCTGGTTGGAAGTCAAAAAGTCCTCACTCTTCCTCTCAACAGGTTGACCTAAGACAACTGTTTTATCAGCACAATTCAATAGGACATGGTTGGAAGATAACCAGTCCATACCAAGAACAATGTCTAGCTGACTCAAAGGCAAACAAGTCAAATCAACTAAGAAATCTTTACCATTGATATGAAAAGGACAATTCAAGCATACATCAAAGGTAGGAACTGAAGGGAATCAAGCATATGGTCAGGGTGCAGCGGAAATAAATGGATTCCCTCCCTTGTTATGATCGTTTTGCGAAAACACGAATCAAGGCATAAAAGGTATTGAAACGAAAGGTCGTACCTTATTAGGATTACAAACGAGGCAAGAGTAGCCACGTCTCTATTGGTATCCACGCCAACAACCGTACTACGAAACCCTCCTTAACTCTGCTAGTAGCCTTAAAGAGTAAAAAGTGATTGCTCATATGTATCTGGGGTAGTGCATCTTATGCTCTATTTATAGAGTGGTGGCTAGGGTTTTACCCCCTTACTCACTTAACCCCCACACTTATGGGCCTGGCCCATTATGTTATAATAATTCTAATTAAATTAAATTAGAATTATTATTCTTTTCTTAGTGGCTTGTTGTATGCGTGTGACCCAATAGACTTTTAATATTTGGTTATGATATTAAAATAAAAACCTTTTATATTTAATATCATAAATAATGAGCGACATCTAGCAATACATCACTATCCAAAATATTGAGAATATCAACAACTTTGATGAATCCTATTTTATGATAATAATTTATATGATTTGTCCCTTTGTCCAAATATCTAATTGAACACAAGGGCATGAATTGTGTCAACCTTGTATAGTTCAATTTATGTTTTCTTGATCACTAAGTAGACTGTACAGAAAATAAACATCTCATGTTTATCCTCCTGAGCATGGCCATGCATTTTGCAGTCTCACTTTATCAAGAGGCCTACAGATATAACTCCTGTTACATAGGAGGGACAAATCTCATCTGGGGCACTCACATTCCACCACATAATTTATTACATGTCCAAAAACCAACTTTATGATTACCCTGTTACAGGTAACGTTTAATGATAATTAAAACATATAATTCCTTATGTAGGAATCGTAGTGATTTCAGGTCGAAGGACTTCATATAACATCTATCATTTTAAGAAACGTTCATGACACTTATGTAACAACCCATGCAACGTTCTTAAGGTGGGTCTGTCCAGTACACCATTACTCTTAATGTGTACCTATGTGAGAACATGATATCTCATATCCATGATCTGTGAGATGTGATCATCGATGAACTCACATACTAGTGTAAATGCATCTTTGTCCTAATATGATACTTGACTAGGGACTATTTAAGAATAGTTCTTCATAAGATCTCACGATCAAGTCATCTACTTGTTTTCTTATGAAGTTTTATGTTTAACATTCTAAGGACAATAATTATATTCTAAAAGAATAAGTTTGCCTTTATAAAATAACATGATACAAGTGATGGATGTTCATAAATATATAAGTCTCTAGTGCATATTCCTAACAAGAACTTCAGCAATAGTGCAATCGTTTCTACCTCCTCCAGGCATCACTTTTCTGATTCACAGAAAAGTAGAATAACTAAAACAAAATAGTTAGATCAAAACAATTCATTTCACTCAATCAACATCACAAGTTAGCACAACGGGAACATAGCAAACACACAACTCAAGGCCGATGAATCGACCTGCTCTGATACCACTAAATGTGACACCCTTCTACCGCAAATAATAAAATAAATACCAAATTAAATTATAATTAAAACTACAATCAACTCCAAGGTAAAAAGGTTCACAAAATTCTCCCTTTAACAAACATGTCCACAATTCCAATAATTATTCAAAATCCAACGCTATCTTCAAAAAGAATATAACTAGGATTTTCAAAAGAACTTAATTGTCAACATAACAACGAAGGCTACCCCTGTTCCCACCCATCACCATACACAACATCATTGATCTCAATCCACACACTATACATTCCACAAATTAGATTCACACAATTATAATTTCACAACTCTCATACAATCACAAAATAATGTGTATGCTCATACCATGCACATGCACAACGCCTCTCCTAAGAGTCATGACTTGGAACTCCGCACAATGGGCGAAACTCATCAATTCCCTTAGTTGTTACCATTAATGGCCCTACCGTTAAACACCCTCATGGCCGGTAGGTTGCACAGTTAAACACCCCCACTTGGGCCCGTGCAAAGACACTTGCTCCCTCCCACCGTTACCCACCTCTTACGGGCCGGTGAGTCACATAGTAAAACACCTCCTCTTGGGGGCCATGCATCGAATGCCTCCCATCATGGTCCACCCTGTTCGTCGCCCCCTCTTTGGGCTAGGGTAATTTTAGCCACGTCTGGCTTCTCATGCATCTCATACATCATATGCTCATGCTCAATGCATCATCATCACTTCATACATCTCTCATGCAATATCCTCTACTCTAATCATTCCACATCACATCATGAATATTGTACACATAGAACATTCACATTCACATTCATCTCATCATAACCAAATCACACATGATACCTCACAATCATATAGAATAATCACCTAACAACATTTCATGCCATAATTAATACACATTGTACATCCAATTCAATCTAATCAATTCCATAAAATGATTCATATTTTAAATAAACATCCATCATATAAGTAGATGATCACAACATTACATAAACATAACACCCTAATCTCATTTTTGGCCTGGTAATCCATTACCAGAAGGCTGTAATCAATTACCAGAAGCATCTATTTTTGCCTGGTAATCCATTACCAGAAGGCTGTAATCAATTGCCAGAAGCATATGTTTTGGCTTGGTAATCGATTACCAGAAGGCTGTAGTGTCCGTTTGGTTTACAGTTGAGTAGAATTGATTCTAAAACTGAATGGTTGAGATTGATAGTGCACACTTTATGAAGCACGTTGGACGGAAGTGATTTAAAATCAATTCTGCAAAACCATGGTTTTGTTTGGTCAAAATCTAAACCAAACGGGCTACTAATCAATTACCAGAAAGCTGAATTACCACACTTCTGCCGAGAAAGATCCTGTAATCGATTACAGACTGCGACTCGAGAGTGACTACACCTGCGTTTTTTGCCCCTTTTTAATCCCCTCTTCAACCCCTACTCAGATCTTTATGTTCATAACTTGTTTAGGCACGTTTTTACCGATTAAAATTAGTGAAATCATCAACTACTCCTACGGATTACCATAAAATTAACATCTAGTCAATTATGAATTCTCACCGCTAAATCCTAATATGACTCCTTTTCGACAATCTCGCTCACAACTTTCAATTCATCAAGAAACATCACAATATGCATCAAACGGAACAAATTCCAAGCATAAATCATGTGATTCACCGTTCAGATTTCAAAAAAATTAGAGATCCTAGAGGGACTTAGGGTTGCCCTCACTACCCAAGTGCTCCCGCATACACATATAGTTGCAAACCTTCCCCCCGTACCTTAGGAACGATGATCAAAATGGATGACAGGACTTTTCCGATGATCTACACTTCGGCACCTCCTCCTTGTAGAGTCGCTTCTCTCCTTCCTAGAGTTTGGTTGTCTGACGTATAAAAGAAAGCTAGGGTGAAACAGATGACCCCTCCCTATTTTTAAATACTTAACTGGGTTGGGCCTACTCCGACCCACCCGTCTCCCTTTTTAATTAAATAATACTCTTTCTGAAACATAATAATAGAGATAATAATAATATTATTATTTCTACATAAACCTTATTTTATTTTAGAAATTATTAGGATGTTATAATTGTCGCCAATAGCTGGTGGCTGTTGAAAGGGCTAGTATGGTAGGGACGAGCTACTGCTGCAGCTACTTGTGTGTGAGTGTGAACTGTAAAGAGGGAGGCATTGCACAAGAGATATTGCTGCTTAGGATTAGGGTTTCAAATTTAATCTTTCAAAACAGAGATAAAAAAATTATTAAAAAAAAGGTTTGTCAGACCCAAATCTGCTTTAACTCGCTAGTTAAGTGAGTCAGGAAAATGTGAGTTGCTATTTTCCTAACCCAACCCACTGGTGAGCTAGGTTGAGCCGGATTGGCTCATTGGGTTGGACTCATTATTTTGACACTCTTCTACTCGTGAGTAATAATTCAATAGTTCCTCATTTTATTTTTTATTTTGATAAATAAATCTTAATTAAAAAATTTATCCAAATAGTTGTATTTATATATTAAAAAAGTTAATTACAATATGGAAAATATACATAAATAACAATGCATAGATAAATCCATTTTGGTAACTAAACACTTCAAAAGCAATTTTGATAGAGCATCCAAATAAAATTCTCTGCAAAAATATTAATTTTTTCTCATATAGGTTATTCGAATAAAAATTAAGTTACTCCAAAATCAGTTTCACACAAAATCAATTCTACATAACCAATTTAATCTAAAATTAATTCTACAACGGCGAAACTAAATACACACTAAACTACTAAGTATGTTACTTAAACCATGAGACTCTCTCATTCAATAAACTAAACTTTTGGATTGGACTCTTCTCATGTTCATTAGAGTTTCCTCATTAATTGAGAATTGATTTAACAAAAAAAACTATCAATAAACTAAAAAGAATGATATTTGTACAATTGGGAGATAAAAAAAAACAGTGAAGTGTGAAATATGATATATAAATAATCTGATTGAGAGAAATAAAGAAAAAAAGTGTGTTGTATAAATTATAAATTGATTGTATATATGAATATTATTATAACTCTAAACTGAATTAAGGTGATGGACGGATCTCTATACTGAGCTTTACTGATCACATGCTTAATTAGTTCATAACACCAGGTTATTTGCTTGCTAATTAAAATGCGTGAAGGTGTTATTATAAAAAAAAAAAAAATGCGTGAAGGTGTTAATTCCTGATTCCAGGTCAGTCTTGCGTGTGTCTGAAACAAACTTTGCATTGGATTGACCGAAAATTCACAACTTCGTTACATGATTATTAAAACTAAGTAATTAATGAATGTGATATTACTTTTTGTCGTAAAAGGAAAGGTGTGGGATACGATGGGGCCCAGTCCGCGCTGGCGACAGACATGGGTATGTACGCTGGTCATATATGCTGACGTCAGCATGTTACCAAAATGGCAAGTCAAGTCACCAGCTTGTAACTCTTGGGGCAACCCAAAAGTGTTCCCTTTTTCTTCTTTGAAAACCAACAAATTAGTATTGATTTGCAAATTTCAACGCCCTAAAATTAGGTCTCACTTTACAGTCCACAATCACCGGTTTATGGCAGGCACAGCACACCAGACCAAAATGGCTTTTAAACAAGTCTTTCTTTCTTTGAGCTCTAGAACTAGAAGAATAGAACACACCAAATTAAATATATATATATATATATATGGCAGGCACAGCACACCAGACCAAAATGGCTTTTAAACAAGTCTTTCTTTTTTTGAGCTCTAGAACTAGAAGAATAGAACACACCAAATTAAATATATATATATATATATATATATATATATATATATATATATATATATATAGCTTTCTTACAACCCACCTTTCAATGCCAAAAGGTAAACTATAGTATTTTGAAGAAAACTGAGCCACACCTTTCCAATGCCTAATAAACGAAACAAAAGGGATCCTCTTTTCCCATCAACTTCCCTTCTACATTTATTTTCTTATACATACCATGATTCCACCACCACAGATATTTAATTATATATAATATGGCTGGCTGGCCATTCTAAATCTAGATGTGAAGATACTTTCAGTCTAAGTAGGCACATACATGATTAATTAATCAACAAATGCTGCAGGCCCTTTTCTTGTCTTCCCTAATCAGTGCCTTGAGACTATGTATTAGTTAAACAATCAAAAAGACACTATTCATTAAAAAAAGCATAATATTAAATATAGGATCAAACTAATGACCAAATAAGAAATCAATATATTAGAGATTTTTTAAAAAAAAAATCATGGTATTTATTGTATTTAAAACATTTAATATCGATCATTTGTCCAAATATTTTTTTATTTTTTATTTATTAATCAATGATTTTTAAGAATTCATTAGAATTTCCCTTAAATATAATATGTCATTAACTTAAAAATAGCAGTACTATTTTTCATTAAGGGTCCGTTTGGTTTACAGTTGAGTAGAATTGATTTTAGAAATGAATGGCTGAAATAAATGATGCACCTTTTACGAAGTACGTTGGACGTAAGTAATTTAAAATCAATTCTATAAAACCATAGTTTTGTACTATTGGAATTTAAAAAAAACGAGATCTAAATACTTAGAATGTTTTTAACTAGACATTTAATCAGTTAGATGAAAGCTGAAATTGATAGCTCAAATTATTTCATAAGTGTTTAGTAAAGTGGTTTTTAGCTAGTAGTGTTTTTCTATAAGCTACTTGATCAAGTAGCTTTTGTAAGATAAAAACCATTTTTTATCTACTAACAACAAAGTTTTTTTTTACAATTTTATCCATCACTAACTCTCACAATTATATGTCATTTTAATGATATTTTTATGTCATTTTATAATTTTAAGCTAATTTTATCAAACAGTATTTTTAGTGAAAGTTTTTAGCTCATTTTACTAAAATTTTAATTATTATCTTGAGACACTAATTAATTTGGATAAGTATTCTCATACACTTGAGAGGTGAATTAAAGTGAGAGATGGTAAGAGATTATGATAAATTATGTGATATAAAAGTGAGAAAGTGATAAGAAGAAAAATGAGTGGGAGAAAAAGCAATGAGAGATAATTTATATGTAGTGAAAGGATCCTTTCCACCCCTCCAGTCCTCTCTAGCCAAGTTTAGCTACAGAATAACTATGGATTTTGATTTCCTAATTATTCCGTAGCTATTCCATAGCTAAACTTTGCTGGAGAGGACTAGAAGACCGGAGAGAATCTGGATCCTTTATATGCATGAATATGAAACCTTAATTTATTTTTTTTAAAAAAAATTATATTGTAACCGGTAGCCCTCCATCAATAATTGGTTTTGTTATTATGTGATGTGATGCAACTGACAAGTTATCTCATGCTTTTTTCTTTGTGAAAAGGTTGCTCAGTGAGCGTGTGTTTGGTAAGATATTTTAGTTAGATAAAAGTTGAAATTAATAACTAAAATAATTTTATCAGTGTTAGGTAAGGTAACTTTTAGCTTTTTTTTAGAAGCTACTTGAGGTAGTTTTTTTTAAAAAAAAAACTTCATTTTTTATCTACTAGCTGAAAATTTATTACAACTTTATCCCTCAACAACTCTCAGTCATCATTATTTAATAATTAATTAATGATGTCATTATATGTTATTTTACCATTTTCAGTTAGTTTTACCAAACACTTTCAATTAAATCAGCTAGTTTTTCTGCTTTCAACTAGTTTTGAACTTTCAACTAAGTTTTCAGCTTTCATCTAGTTTTTTAATTTTCAATTAGCTGAAAGCTAATTTTACCAAATACACTCTGCATGCATGGTATAATTGATCCTTTTTATGTGTAATTTTTATAAGAATAATAAAATATTTGGTTTATTTTATAAATAAATATTTACAAAGTTTAATAAAGTTTAGGGTTTAATAAAGTCCACTTGTATAATGTTTAAAATGATATAAAATATATTGCTTTATCAAGTAAAATTCACATATTAAAAGAACTATTCTCACTATAGATAGGCATTTTCTTTAACCCTGTGTTTGGTTTATTTGGAGAAATAGGGAAGAGAGAAATAGGAAAGAGAGATAGGGGAGAGAGAGATAAGGGAGAAATTAAGTAGAAATAGAGGTTGTTTGGTATTAGAGAAATAAAAGAGAGATAGAAGAGAAATTATTTTGTATAGTTGTTTGGTAGTGGAGAAATGAGAGAGAGATTTGTAAAAAAAAAAATAAAAAGACTAAACCACCCTTATGAATACATTTTTAATTAACAAGTATTTTTCATGAACACATCGAATTTACTATAAAGTAAATCGGTTAAATTGAAGAGAGGAGCGGTATTAATCGATTTTCAAAGCACGTAATCGATTTCCTATTGTGTGCAAATCGATTGTCATACGATCAGAATACAGTCAAAAAGCAATGAGAATGTCCAGGCTAGTCTTTATCCTTCAAAGTAGATTTCACATATAACTAAGGGCAATAGAGTCATTTGGTAAATAAATGACAACTCTCCCCTATTTCTATTCTCATCTCCAGAGAAATAAATCAACATGGGTCCCACAATAAATCTACCTCCATCTCTCTCCCTAGTCAATTAACAAACACGGTGGTTGGAGAATATCACCTCTAAATCACTCTCTCCCAACTCTCTCCTCCCTAACTCTACTTAAACAAACAAAGGGTAAAGAAATGGTTAAGAGGGAGAGAAATAGATGGGTGTGGCAGAGAAATTGTAGAAAAATATAAAAAAAAAGTAGTAGATTCCACGTGAAATGAATTTCTCTATTAAGAGAGAAATAGAGGAGAAATTGTTATCCTATATTATTCACTACTATTTCCTTATATTTTACATTTTTTTTCTAGCTAATATCAAACAACTTACAAATTATCTTTATTTCCCTTTTTCCTATTTCTTTCTTTTCTTTCTATTTCCTTCCTTTAACCAACCAATGGGATTTTATTTACATTGCCCACAAAATTATGAGTTTCAAAATCTATGCTAATACAAATAAATAAAAGAGACTTGTAAAATGTATAAATTTTATTGTAAATAATTTCTTAAAATAATATGGCAGATTAATCCGTTTTAGATTTGCAAATTAATATTGCAAACAAACTGGTGTTTTTATCATTAGTTGTACAATGAAAACTAAAAACATATAAAGACAGTTTTATAATTATTTATGAAAACAAAAAGAATAAAAAATTCTAACACAATATATATCTTTAAATATTTTTAAACTACTTTTCATTTAAAATAAATTAAATTTTTAAAATTTATTTTTATCGACTGATATTTCTTAATAGAGTGGGAAGATAACTTTATTGTATGAAAAAGGGAAGAGAATTGATTTGCCATATTGGCATGGTTCACATGGCATGAGCTCTCGCTATCAAAAGTAATGGAGGAAGCGTAAGTGGTTAATTGAAACCCTCAAATCTCCAGCTGGAAGCCTGCAACTCCAGCTTCCAATATCTGCAGCCAAAACAAAATGTCACCACACAGCCCCAACGACTAGTCGCATCATAAATGCTCTTTTTAATTCTTCATAAAAGCCTGACAATAAAGAAAAAAATCTTCGTAAAAATTTAATATTTTATTTGATTAAATCAAGTAATTATAAATTATTTTGATATTTCATAAAAAAAAAAATTCTAAAATCATATTTGATCACCCTAAGCCTCGGTTTGGTGGGATGAAATGGAGGAGCGAGGAGAGAAATGTCTCTCCCATGTGTGTTTGGTGAAATGAGGGGAGATGAGGGTACTGTTCATTTTTCTGTAATTTTGTAGTGAAATGGAGAAAAATTAGTAATGGACAAGTGATAGTCGATTTTCATGTATACATAATTGATTATCATGTTACCCACTGTCATAAAGAATCGATTTTCATGTACACATTATCGATTTTTATATTACCCACTATTATAAAAAATCGATTTTTAATATCTCATAATCGATTATTGAGAAAAAAATTGATTTTTTTAATAATCAATTTTTCAATTTTTTTTTATTTCACTCACATTTCTCTCATATATACCAAACAACTTAAAAATATATTTCTCTTCCATTTTACACATATTTCTCTCACACCAAACAACTTATTTCTCTTCCATTTCACACCCATTTCTCTTCCCTATTTCTCTCCTCACTTCTCTTCTTATCATTTTTCTTCTCTCTATTTCCCTAATTACACCAAACAAAGCATTAAGTCTCTAAAAGACTATTTATTTGATTGATTGATTTCAAAATCACATTATAAATGTAGATCCGAGTCAATACTATTCTTAATTGTATTGGTTTAGGACCATGTTTGTAACGTGATTCTTAAGTAAATCAAATATACTATTTAACAAACAATAATAACCATAAAATATTGAATAATTGATTTTAGTATATGGGGAAAGCTTCTTTTTTTCCCATCAAAGCCATATGAATACTTGAGGTCATCTCGTTTAAGTTGGAAATGTCTACAATATGGCAGAGTTAGCTCTCATAATAATTTTTTTATACACAAAAAACTTGAATATGAGATCTTACTTAAGGATTTCACACACACATACACACAAGGAGGTATATACTCCTAAGATAAAATGTCTCTCTCTCATTCATACATACTTTTCTCACAAAGATTATTTTACGGGCTTTACTATCAAAGTAGCTGGATTTGCAAGTATCTTTCCTTATTTATCAAAGAGTGATTGATTTAAGTGATGTGTGTGTGTGTGTGGTGTTGTATAAGGAGTATGCTTCTTCATTATGGTAACATTAGTTAGAAGTTTGAATCATCATTAAATCATGTTACAAAGATTTAAGTAGTATGATAGTAGCTTGAAGGTGCTATTTATAAGGTCTATTATTATCGAATTTAAATTCGATAGTGAGATGAGGTTAGTTAATAGTTATTTGATTATGGTGATTTTTCAACTATTTGTTAGATTGGCAAATGTATAAGTTTGTCCAAGCTATAAGTCGATAGTCAGTTTCTTGTTATTCTTACAAGGGTAATAGAACCTAACTAGCCTAATCTAATGGTAAGTCTTTAGATAAGCAAATTTTCAGGTCTATCAATGTAAGGATATTAGATGCATATATTCTTTTGGAACTATTGGGTCTATTTATAGCGGACATCTAAATGGCCTTTGATAATAAATGTGATCCTCTGATAGCCTTGATTTTCTCCCTATCAGTATCAATTGTCTCCTTGAAATCATTCCTGTAATCCTCTAAGATCTCTCCTGCCAATGTCTACATGCTAAAGTAGCTTGTCGCATGTGCCTAATAATCAAATCATGTTGTTTCGACTTGATTTGTGCATTCAACTAAAGCTCTTAATTTTGATCAACTACTTTCATGGTCCTAGGCTGAACACAAGGTGGGACGATTATGGGGTCAGCCTAGTATGGTAAACGACCCTTCAAGTTACAAACTTGATGAGAGAATAAGTTGCAATGTGTATGTTATTCGTTGAGGTAGGCTGAGTGTGAGGTCGTCCTAGTACGGTACACAACCTCCCAAGTTACGAGTTCGAAAAGCAAAGTAGATTAAAATCGAAGGGAGAGCAGACACAAAGTTGGCCTACTACAAGCTCTTAGTATGATGCACAACCCCAAGCTATGAGTCTGAAAAGTGAAGTAGATTGAAAACAAAGGGGGACAAAACACAAAGTCGACCTACTACAAGATCCAAGATCATAGTATAGTGAACCATTGGACGATCGAGTCATAGTTCTTCGTTCGAGGAGTCTCCACTTTTTTGCATCTTAATATTTCATAATGCATTGCCTTCCTTGGTGGTATTGGTATTCAAATTTTGAACTCTTCGAATTCCATGAATTCCAAGTCTTCTGCAAAGTCAGAAAGTTTATTTTAAGTTCTTGGATTGTTAGAAGACGCTTTTGAGAAAAGTTAAAATATGAACTAAGTCTTGAGAAAACCAGTATTTTCGAGTTCTAAGAAAAGAATAAAAATTCGAATTGATTAATGAACTCGAATGGTTAGGAGTTTTTGGCTAAGTTGACTTGGTATAAGAAAAGATTCAATGAAACTCGAAGGAAGATTACAGTACAAATTCGAAAATAAAGTGCTTCGAGCATTTAGAAGAGAAGATGATAGTTTCTTTTATTCATAAGTAAAATTCAAATTACATAGAAGTTCAAATGCAAACTAAAGTACATTTTGAAAAGAAATTATCCTATATCTTAAAATAAAAGGGAAAACTATCCTAAACTGCAGGATGTATTTGACTCCTGCCTTCCAGACCTCTTCTTCTTACTTCTCCTCCACAGGCTCTGATTGATCCACCAGGGTAAAAGCATCGTGTTGACTTGATTGAACGACCCTGGTGCATGGGGTGGAAATGAAGTCTGCGTTGGGAAGGAGTAAACAGATTCATTTGTTGTTCAAATAAATCCTTGATTGGCTACCACGTTCGACCCAAAATAAAATCTTTTAATAGAATTGAAAAAGTTTATAGCTTTGGCTACCTCGTCGACCTTGTCCAAAATGAAATCATTTAAGATTAGGTCGAATGCAGTAGCCAAAGGAAGAAACTTTTCCATTTTGAAGAAGTTGAAGGAGAAGATGAGGAAGAATAAGAAGGGATGAAGAAAACGTCCAAAATGAAACTCCTATTTATGGGAGCAAAATAGAGGGAGGTTAATAAATGAGCCTTTTAAATTGCCCAATTAGAAGAGCCTTCATAATGAGGCTAAGTGGAGGGTGGACAGTGGTAAAAGTAACCTTTGATTCAGCCAAATAGAAAGTGACACATGGCACACGCTGAGACACAGTCAAGCCTCGAAATCAAGGGCTATTTAGTGAGCCAAATACCAACAGAAAGAGCTAAGTGTTGAAGAAATTTAGAAGATATATTTGATTCTGACAAGTAATGAAATCGAAGTGAAAAGATTTTGGTAAATCGAAGGCAATGTTCAATTTTGTAAGTTGGATAAATCGAAAACAAGATAAGTAAAGACTTAGAAGATATTTCTGAAAGAGATAAATGTGTTCAAGGAAGTTGAAGACCAGAAAAAGCAGTTAGTAGCAGTTGATGAAAGGCCTATTGTCCAAGACAGATGTCAACATCTTAGTGGAGCATTTGTAAAAGTTCAAAAAGGGGAAAGCAGTTTCTAGTTATTAAAAGACGTGGCATTCATGTAGGCTGCCAACACATAAAGACTGCTGATGTGTCTCATGTACATTAGTTAACCGTAAGGATGAAAGCCTATAAATAGGTGAACTTTTCATGTAATAAGGGATGAAAATCATTTGTACTGAAACTCTGAAACACCTAACGTCCATTTTGTCAACGACTAACAAGTTACAAGGAGATCAAGTATGTGATTCCACCCACTTTTCCATTAATGCAAATACTTTTACGCTGTTCTTTTCTGTTCTTGATTCTTGTAACACCCGCAATTTTTCTTAGTGGTGTATAAATAGAATAAAGAAAATTTTAAAATAGTAATAATCATTTAATTATAAAGTATTTAGTAGCTTTTAATAGACAACCAAATTTATAATACCCAACCACAATTATGAGTAAATTTCTCTAGAGAGGTGTTTGAGAAAATAACCTAAGACACCTTTAGTAATTATACAGTTAAGGAAAATATAGATTTAATTATTAAAAATAGCTAAAACTCTAAGGTATCTATACCTTTATTCAAAATACTCTTAATATAATTAGTGATGAGTTTTAGAAAATTATTTAGAATTTTTCTAGCACTTCTGGGCAAAAAGATCA
The DNA here is from genome assembly GCA_026901365.1 of Sesbania bispinosa. Lineage (NCBI taxonomy): Eukaryota > Viridiplantae > Streptophyta > Magnoliopsida > Fabales > Fabaceae > Sesbania > Sesbania bispinosa. The sequence goes on from QLOH01000075.1 coordinate 1,446,526, forward strand.
AAATGCCCCAGTTAACAGTATAACCATAGCCAGCATATGAAAAAAATTGTAGAAAAATATGGAAGATATATTTTGAACCTTAAAAGATGATTTAAAATTATAATTATAATTCTATACAATCTTTGTAAATAAAACCTTAATTTTCTCTCTCTGCTTACTGTAACGCCCACTTCTTACCGTTTTACCGCATTTCGTGTTTTATTGAATTGTTAAAATTATTTTTTTATCACCAAAATTTATATTTTTAAATTTAGAATTTAATTTCCTATTTTTAGGGAATTTCTGGGAATTTTTGGGGTTTTTCTGTGAAAATGACCCTTTTGCCCCTCCTGTCTCTTGAACCGGGCCCGAATACTCTTGATCCGGGCCAGAAAAATTTGCACAACTCTTCCTTTCCTCCTTCTAGAAACCGTGCATGTGTGTGTGTGTTGCATGGGAGACACTTGTCTCATCCTTTCTTCCTTCCAAGACAAGTGTCTAGCTTATGATATTATGACATTAAAAGACTAAAACATTTATTTCTTTCTCCTTTCCTACATGCAAGGTTCCTTTTCATTCTCTCATTTCTCTTTTCTCTCCTCATTGAAGCCGTGAGTTCCCCTCTCCTTTCTCTCAAAATCTCCATTTTTCCTTCTCACACTTTCAAGCTTAAGGTTCCATCCTTGAACCCTAAGCTTAAACACTAAGCCTTCTAGCCTTGCAAAGCTTTGTTGGTGACCAAAAGGAGAGAATTTGGGCTGTTTTGTGAGCTGATTCTGCATCTATTTCTTGAGGTTATTTCTTAGGTAAGGGGGGGAGAACTTGAACTCTAGTAGGCTTTGTAACTAGAGTCAAGGATTTACCCTTGAATCCTTGCTTTTCTAACCTTGTTTTTACTTGAAAAATCATCTTTTTGGAACTTCTTTTGAATGTATATTTTCGGATCTGTTGAGCTGGGTTGTGATTGATGTTTGCATGTTTGTTTTGATGCTTGAAATGTGTTTAATTGATGGATTTGGATGCATGCAAGCCAAGCTAAAATTTTTGCAAAATTTCTCCCTTTTTCCTTGATGCTTTCGGCCAAGAGAGTAAAAATGGGGCTGCATGTATTCTAAAATTGTTTTGATGATTGTAATGTGTTTAGATGATGATTTGATGAACATGCATGTGGTTGGATGGATTTACACAATTGTTTGATGATTGATCTTGTAAAAGATTGGTGTTTTGAGCTTGAAATTGGAGACTATGAACTCAAAATGGATGTGGATGATCTTGGGTGATTTATTTGTGATATTTGGCATTTAGATTGTTTATTGATGAATGTGTGAAGTTTTGGTAAAGATTGGATGTGTGAAAAATTTGAAGTTTTGGATGAACATTCAAGGGTGTTCTTGATGTTCATGAGTGTTCTTGATGAAACTCATCAAGAATGTCCTTTTGATCCTAAAAAGATCAAAAGGATGTTTAAAACATGTTTTTGGGCTAAATTGGCCCAAAAGGACTAAAGAATAAATTTGTAACAAAAAGGACTAAATTGCAAATAAGATAAGTTTTTAAATTACGTAATTAAATTCGGATTTTTATTTTAACTAAAATAAAAATCTATTTAAAAGTCACATTTTTATTTATTATGAATAAAAATGGGCTCTCATGGGTCCAATAACCTTTAGGCTTTTGTTTAGTCCCAAAGCCTTCAAAAAGAAAGTTAAAACTCCATTTAAAAGACAACTAAAAATAATTCATGGGCTTAGGCTTAGATTAGGGTTGAACTTCAACACCAATCTAAGTTGTGAAAAATTAAATTTTAGGATTTATTTGTAGGCTTAACTAATTTAATCACCTATGTTGATTAGCCTAAATTACTTAGGTTAATTAATAATTAATTAAGTCTAAAGATAATTAATATTAATATAAGTGTTAATTAAGTAATTAATCTCTAAGACGGTCAAAAACTAATTAATTACAATTTAACCTTAATCAAGCATAATTAAAAACCCTAACCCAAGATTAAGGAAGAGATTAATGGATAATTAGAAATTAATTAGGATCTTAAGTAAGGATTAAGACTTAATTAAAGAAGGATAAGATTAATTGAAATTCGATTAATGAAGACTAGTTATGATTAAAGGTTAAGCCTAATCTTAATTAGTCATACAAATAGAATTAGGATTAGTAATGCCTTTCATAAGACATATCCATAAGCCTCAGTAAATTGTTGGACTTAAGTGAACATGATTATCAATAAAGCTAGCACAAGCCACCTTAAAAGATTATAACCAACACTTTCTTTCTACATAAAACTTGAGAAGCTTGGCAAGAGAGTGTGATTTGGTTTTCCTCAAAAGAAAGACCTTGAATCTACAAGGTTGCACCACGATAAAGTGGTGACGTAAAAAGATTCAATGGGCTTGTCTGAAGGACGTAATATTGTAAGTGTTTGCGGTGTGACATACATCATGTGCATCAATAATGATTAAGGTTCAAAAGCCTTACGACCTATATGGCAATACCACTCTAGTACAGTGTGAAACTGGATGGGACGGGTGCACTGGGTTTTGCAAAGAACACCAGCGGTCCAGTAAAGGAGACCAGCCCTGAGGATAAGTCAGGTCCCGGAATGGCATAAGTGGCGTAGGCTCGCCCCCTACTGTCGTGCAAACGGGGTACAAGCTTGACTATCCTGTCGCTCTCAAGTTTTCATAATCAGCGAGTTTGTCTGGAAGTCGGAAAATCGTCTTGGCCAGAGATTGAGCAATGCTCTTCGTACTATTTGCTAGTACAGACTATACTCCTGATATATTGTACATATATGGTCGAGCAGTTGCTATGTGCTCTGCTTTTGGTGTTATTTTCCCGGGCCCTCATGCATTATATATATATGTATAGCATGGTAGCATCAGCTGCATACTTGTGATTGAGATTATGTGGATGTTTGTGAATATTTTATTGATGCTCTAGTTACTATGCCCTACTTGTTGTGAGTTCATGCGATGTTCTCACCCTTCTTTTCTATCTCTTCTTTCTATGTTCTTCTCGTCACGTTAACAGTCGGTATCGAGGACTTCCGTCATGAAGTCGATGCAGGAGCGAATCAGATGGTTGCCAAGGGGCACCCGGAAGGTGACGGGAATCCCGCGCATGTGTGAGTTCTATGGGGGGGGGTTTGTGTCACCATCACGCACCCCAGACTTCCTCTTGTACCTGAAAAGGACTAGGTTGTGTTGAGTCTAGGTAGTACGCAGCTCTGATTTAGGAATCTCTCCTTTTGTATTCTGTTAGAGGTCTCATTTATTTTACTACCGGAACTCATGTTTTAAGGTGGTCATGTGGGTATTGGAGAGGTACATCGATGCTACTTAATATGTATGTATGTATTTATGTCACACTGTTTTATGTTCTCTCAAGGTCTTTAACCATGTGTATGTTGTGTATGCGCATAAGGTGTAATTCTTTTGACGCTTACGGAAAGATAAGTTTTTTGAAAGTGAAGGAAAGGATATTTCATAAGTACTTAAAATAAAGCTAGAGAGGTAATAGGTCAATGACACCTAAATCCTTTTCAAAAAAAAACTTCCGCATTTTTTTGACGTTCTACTTCGTTGGTCACGTGTAATGCATGTGGTACTTTTAGTGGTAACTGGGGGTATCACAATTCTCATTTAAGTTTTGATTTTACTTTTGTTGTTTCTTTCTTTCCCTCTTTCTTTTAAATTTTTTGCTCTTAGTTTTCTGCAATTCTGTTCTTTTTAATTTTTTAATACTTCAATTTGAAGTTTCATTAGATAAAATTCTGAATAACTTGGTTCTAAACTTTTAAGAAATTTGAATCCTTCAAAGTGAAAACATTATAAATCTACTTTTGAAAAGAATCCCATAAGAGGACCAGATTCTAGTCCTCAGATTGTTCTTAGAATCAAAGTGTTTAAAAGTAACTTTTCGAGTTCTACTTTTATCACCACAAACAGGTGGCAACAATTATTTTTTGAATTTAAATTAGGGTTGTTGGATTGTGGTTAACTAGTGTATAACCTTTGCGTACGCACGGGATAATATTATAATTAAACCTTTAACTTGCTCAATAACTTGATGGTTCAATTTATTAATTTGTTACTTCCACAACTGTAATATCACATTACATATATAGATTAGTTGATGAAAAATGCATCATTAGAGTATGTTTGATGACTAACAAATGTATACATTATAGATAAAAATTACAAATAATAAAGTAATCTAAATTATAGCATATATTAGGTAAGTAAAAAGTGATTAAGTAAACTAAAACAATATGATTTTAATTAGTATAACATAATTTAAATTATTTAGAACACTTCATTATAGACTATATTCTTGGTGATGTTACATGGACCATTTTCATGATCATAGACCATTATCTGAAGATAATCTTTTGATTTCACTCGAGACACAACAACATATAGTTGACCATCAGCTAGTAGTCTCCATGTTTGTTCCCATACATTTCCAGACTTTTTCATGGAGTTAGAAAACAACATATTGAAAAATAATCTCCTTAGGTACACCCCAAACGCCAAAGCGGATGTTTAAATAATATCGTCAACAAATTCTTTATCATCGGTTAACAACCCTAATCCATTGCATGCATCTCGAAATGACAAATGAGTATGTTCGTTAATAGTATGTATACCTTTAAAACTTGTACACCCTTTCTGATCGTTTAGTAATAATTGAAGGTAATACATTTTGCCAGATCCAGGAGGTGCAAAATTTACTCTTCCAATTGAGTAACCCTTTTTTCCTTGGTAAAATTTTTGGCTTCATTATATTTATCATTAGCTTCCATCCAAGCAATAAATGGAGTTTTCTTGTCCCTTGTACGTTCAACAACATTGTCAATTCCCTCTCTGTCACTAAATACTACAACTTGTTGGTGTGGTAAATGGAAAGTTAGTCTCTGAACAGGAGGCCACCTATGATGTATATCAAATTTGAAGATTCTCCAAGCTGATTCACATGGCGATAAATATCTGCAATCATAATATTGTTGAATTTCATCCACAACTTCAACTTGTGCAGCAACCGTACTATCAACACTCATAGTAACTGAATCTATGACTTCTACACTGTTTAACTTATCTGTTGGATCCAACCATAGTAAAATATGTGCATGCGATAATCCATGTTTTTTAAATTCTATTTTGTACATTCCTACGATAAAAGTGTGTGGATATTGGTTACCAAGAAAAAATATTATTGAGATAAAAATCAATAGTTAGGATAATGGCATACTTGCATTTACTTTTACGAAAAATTCTCCATTCTTGAAATCAGAAATCAATTGATTCAGCTTTATGCGAAACATTCGACATGCAATACCAGACCTATCATATACATTTAACCCTCGAGCCTTTACGTGTCTTTCAGTCTCAGGCCATTTGGGATTGCAAGTGACTTTTAAGAATAAGTCCAGATATCCAAAAAGTCTACATATAGTCATAGCATCTTGACAATTGTTAAACATCTAACGCCTACCACCAATAAATGATGAGGGAAGAACAATCCTAGACCCAATGGTTGACGGGTCAACATCACCACGATCTACTGCTTCTTGAAGCCCAGACAAAAACTCTTTCCAAATTGGTCTTTGATTGTTTCTAATAAATGATAAGCGTTGGGATTCAATCATTGAGTAATAATCATACGTTTCCTACTCCCAATTGTGTAGTTCCCATTGTTTAAGCGATAAGGTATATTCTCTTGATATCTATCTTCATCGTAAGGAAATAACAATGGATATTGTAAAGGGATCAAGGATGTATGGGTTTCATGAATCCTTTGAAGTTCCCCCGATTGACAATGAACAATAATATCTCTTCCTTGATCAGAACTGTCAAAATCCCTAACAATAAGACCAACGACCTCGTCCACAGCAGGCAGGTTATAATTTTTGGGGTCATTTATACGATTTCTAAATAATCGTAGTGATACGTTCATATTTTTCTCATTATCAACAACATCACGGACCCGCCTGAATGACCTAGCTAGCATATTGTTCTCATCAATCATATGGATCAATTCGGTGACTAATCCAACATCAATCTTAACAATAGTTCATGTTGCACTAATGGTTGAAAAAAATTTCACTTCAACATCAAAAGCTCAATGTAGCTAAATTTACTTCATCCATGGGTGAAAATATAGAAAAAAAATATATATTGATTTTAAATATTAAAACCTAACCTTACTAATGAAAGTTTGTTCTGAACTTCATTCATTGTGTCGTAAACATATAACTGAGCAAATTTTGGGCTATCACCTTCAACTAGTAATAAACTTCCAATCTGATGATAATTTTGATCGCTGATAATAAATTGTGATATTCCATATCCATCGTTAATTGTTGTCTCAACTTTCCCACTAATTGAGGTGAACGAAAACATTCTATTGTATGAACGAATATTGTCACAAAAATATCCGCTCCTTTTATCCACCCCATTGAGTAAATTCAACAACAAAGATGGGGCTTTATGCATATGTGGTAAGGAAATCTTCCCTTTCATACAACATAATGAAAAATCAGGTGCCGCAGAATTAGATCGTTTTTCATATCGCTCCGCATACTAAAATTCAGCACCACAGAAGTTACATGCAAACGACATATCTCCAGCATCAGAAAATGCTATAGATAGCAAAAGAACTTGAAAATGACCTGAACGAACAATTTTAAAGTGACAATGACATACACAGAATCTATCTGACTAAATAGTTATATAACAAAAAAATTTACCTTGATATTCACTCTGTACAAATAAAATATGTTCATCTAATATCTCCCCCATACTTTGAGATGAACATTCTTCACAGTTTATCGACCATCCGTGTACTCCTTCAATAGCAACTGATTCAGAGAATTCTATAAAACCTACATGGAAAAAAGAACTCTTTAGATACTTACAGTTTATGAATTGGATCCATAGCGTGGTAAAATAATGTACACAACATAAAAAAAAATATTAGGAACCTAAAAAATATGACGTTGAATTTAAAAAAGTTAGAGGATTTAATCTGAGATTGGAAGAGTTTTTTTTTTGCATATTGGGTATAAATCATTCATAACAAAACAATAAAATAAATTGTACAAATATTTACTGGAATTTTTGCCTCACTTATTTCAACATCAATGAGCTTATTTTCATCTGGAATGGACCATGGCATCACTGAAATTTAAAAGAAACATAAATGGATTAACGAAAAAAATTATAAATTCAATCTTTTGTTCTTAACATTTGATTAAAACATAAGAACATGGAATGTTATCAAAATGATGAAAAAAATAGTATACTTAACTATAATCAACCCTTCTCTTACTAAAACCCCACTCCCCATTATTCCTTGACCTCTTTTTCTTCCTTCTCACGATGTCTTCACTTGTCATGCTCATTTTTATTTCAAGGAAATCTGTTTATCTATGAAACTCAAGCTCTTGTGATGAAACTCAATTCTTTATAATGGATAGTAAGATAGATTTGGCTTGTTTGTTGACTTATAAAAAAGAAGGAAGAACAACTTAGCTATATATAAGGAGCAGAACTCGAACAAATATTGTCAACATAAAAAACACCCCAGCCTCAATTCAGTCTCCGGTACGTGTGAGAGGACGGGGTACAAAGCTCTAACTTTCAGTTTTTGAATGACAATGACTTCTTTCCAAATGAGACAAACTAATATAGGAAAGCAATAGACTCTTATGCACACACGTGTTAAATAAATTGTATAATATAATGATTTTATTTGTCAGGTTTCGAAGCCCACGCCGAGGTACAATAGCAATGTCGTGCAAAATACAAAAAGGCAGATTTGATGAGATTTTGTTTTTACAAATGAAGTAATAAACTAATAAGAAAAACTAGAATATTTTTTTGTTATCTCCATCCGAAAAAAATAAGACATTACAAACAAAACTTATGGTGCATTTTTTGAGATTGCACACAATTGATTTGGTAATTTAAAATTTTTAACTTGTGATAATGTGTTTGGTTTGATTTGTTTCTCTGAATGAGATTCTAGACGTAATTTTAAAAAGTCCATTATATTAATCTTGTTTTTAAGACATGTCTCACGCTATATACATAATAACATTTATTTATTCTTAATATATCAAATAGATAAAATTAGGGAGTTTAAATTTTATTTTTAAATAATTTATATCTTACAAAAGGAGTATTAATTATATTATTCAGAAAACTATACCGAATTTATGTTTAAATTTGAATTAAGCATATTGCTCTTCAGAAGGGAATTAAACATCAATATATTAGATTGTAATATGCTTAGTAAACTAAATTAAAATTCATCGATGTGAATAATAGCATCAGTTAGTCTATATACCACACACCTTTAAAAACTATTAGCCTGATTGTTATAGTTTTCTAATGTCATTATGGGGTGCAAAGTCAAACGGTGTGGAAGTATTACAGGTACGACCTTGACTTTTGATGCCTAGCCCACGACAAAGTCTAGACGTTCCAGGGCATGCTTCTTGCTTCACTCCACGAACCAAAAGCAAAAATGTTATTCCACGCGCTCCCTAGACAACAAAAAGGGAATAATCAAGTAATTTAAAAGATATGAAGACATAATAATCGCATGAACATAATATCTTATGATGTTAATTGTATAAATGCTATATTATCACCTCGATCTGCATGGGAATTATAAAGGGTTCAGCCCTTAAGAAACACCCAATGACATCCATGTCCTAACATAGACTCATAACCTTAAAAACCTCATTGGCTACACCATCAAGGCTTCCTAATGAGACAATGGAAAAATGTAGGCATAGTTTTGGCTAATGGATCCTACAAAAATTAGTTTGAAATTCAATTTGGATGTTGGCAGTAGACTATAGTTTACCCCCATCAAAAAGAAAAAAATTTAAAAATAATAATAAGAAATATAGAAATTAATAATACTTCTATATCATCCATGAGAGACTTGCATGACTTGTTCAACAAACGTTCTACATTAGAATTATCCAACATAACAAAGGTACTGTCATTTGAATCATAGACTTCAATCTTAAGTTGGTAATTGAACACAAAAAAATATAGTCACTTACCTATTAAATAAAATCATGATAACAAATTCAAATTGCAGGTGTGAAATGGGAATTTAAAAAGAAAACTAACTGGGGAATAACTGTTACAATATTCCTACGACATTCAGAGCAAAAATAAATTCCTTCCTTAGAAATTACAGGATTTCAACATTTGCATTCTAGAAACCACCACCTACTTTCACAATTCTTATAATCTTACCACATACAATAAAGAAATCATTCTGAATAATAAAAAATAGTTAAATCATGCTATAGATTTTACTAAAAAAAATTCAAAGTCATGACAGAGGGCCATTATGTATAAGAGTCTCATGAGATAAATAAGAGGTTTCATTAAAGTACCTGTGGGGAACTACGAAGCTAAACACTTTTCTTACGTGGGTGCAAGTTAAAAAAGTCATCTCTAATCGATACATATGACATAATCTTATTCATGAATCCAATTCGCCCCTCCAGATGAATACCAAGCAACGCAACACTTTAATAAAGTAACATAAACCAATGTAAGAAAATTGATACATTGATCAAAAAATAACTATCAATTCTAGAACTAATTCAATATGACAATGTAGATGAGCATAAAACCTTCTCCTAAATTCAACCACCTCTGGAAGAATAGGATTGAACAACACCCTAGTTGCATTGAATATATTTTGGATATTGGATCCTCCTAGAAAAACAAAGCAAAGGATACATTTAATGAAATTAAAAGAACAAATAAAAAAACTTGTTTGTGAGAATAAGTTCAAGAAAAAAACAAAAAAAAACACCTCCAACTGGACTCAGCTTGGAAAACTGAATAATTATAATAGGCCTTGCCCTGCCGTGAATCTTAAGAGAATTTTGAACTAAATCCACATACTCATCATAAAGCACACATTAAATCTTTTCCTCCGTTAAGAATGAAAGAGAAAAAAAGGAAACATTAAAGGCTTGCAATAATGGTATTACTATTTCAAAATAAAAGGTTAGTATGAAAAATCAATATTACGTGTGGTCAGTGATTTCAAGGAACATAAATCTCTTCATAACACCAAACATCATGTGTTGATTCTCATAAGATATTGATGTTAAGACTCACACGAAATCTGGAAATGGAAATGTACTTAAGAGGAAAATTATACTGAGAACATAGATTTTGTTTTTCCAAAAAACAATAAAGTTGTTCCCCTTTAGAATATAAAAAAAATAGGTAGAAACAAAATATTAGAGATGACCTCATTCACCTATCATATAATCAAGTTGCTCCAATTTCTTAGTTATGTCAACAGCACTAACAGGAACCAATGAGTATGGCCCGGTAGCAAATGGTACGTCCAAAGTAATTATAGTTTTTTTTCATGAAAAGCAACTTGTATTTATGTTGGGTTGTCTTGTATGGACCAACATTCAAAACAACAGAAAAATTTAGCAAACGATAAAATCTTTCCTCAACTAAGTCAAAGCAGAAAGTGTTGAGGAGTGCATTAGGAAGACATGTCTCAATCCTATACCCTTATGCATGAAAAGTATGAAGTCTGTCATGCAAAAATACAAAGTTGAATAAAACAAAGCAAAAAGTAGCCTGTACCAAAGACATGGTTCAGAAAAAGGCTTTAACAGATAACCAAAAATAGAAAAAACATTTATTTCTTTGTGTTATTTAGTTCATTAAATTTCACTAAATATATACTACCTCGGAGTCAATGAGAATCATATCAAGACAAACAAATTCAGAGGGATTATACACATTAGGAGCACTCCACATACGAAGAACTTTAAACTTTATGTTCCAAGAATCAATAACAGGAGTTATATCTTTCACATAATGCACGGAAGAAGGGAACTCAACCATAGTGCTATGAATTTACTCTCAGATGCTAGGGAAAGTTCTCAACTAATGAAGGCAACTTACTTAAGTGTGTTGTATTTATAGATGTGATAACCTACAACAATGTTATAAAAAAGAATATTTTAAATTTTAAATATTACATAATAAATAATACTACATGTAATTTAGAATGCAAGTTATTTTATGTTTTATATAATCTTTTGATAAGTTGTTCACATACCTAGTCGGAAAAGCATAAAACGTAACAGTATGAGTCTCTAAACATAACAAATAGCTGGGCAGGATAGTAAAACACATATTGAAGTAACAGAAAAAACCAAACGACAAAGTGCACTTAGTTAGTGGGGTAATGAAACCACTCGCAGAGTTTTACCCTCGGAAATTGTGCCTACTTTTTTAAACAGTCAGGCCCATAGTGTTTAATGCAATCAGAAAATCAACATTTGGTGTGCCAACATAATCTAATTGAAATCTTCAATTTCTATATCATATGGGTAAGAACGAAGCTCATGTTAACTCACCTTCAATTTCAAATCAATTAGTATTAATAGACTCTCATATATATAATTGCATTGTTGTCAACGTACTAAGAGTGCACACAACAACATAAATAGACCCAATTGGTTTTCCCCCCAAGTTTAAAACAGTTTTAAGTGCCATAAGCTAGAGGTACACTAGAGATGATAAAGGAAAAAAGAATGTCAGGGGAACTATTTACCCCTAATATTACGGTTAAGAAGGCAACGCGAAAAGAGGATTGAGAAGGTCAACTACACATGCACGACAAGATTACATCATATCAGTCTAAACACACACAATTCGTAATCAAATAGATGAAAAGGCAATAAAAGAAAATAGATGCAGGAAAAGATGATTACTAAACTGACGCTGATTAGAGTTCATGTCTGACTTAAATAACAAATCAAACCCATAGCTAGAGCGAAACGAAGAATGGCGTGTTAAAATATCTTGAGGGTGTTTTAGACTTTACCACTAATGTTTGCTGATGATTAACCCAGCGAAAGGTCACAATTAGACAGGTAGCAAGAAGCTTGATGATTCGTCTTGTGTTGCGAACACGTTATCAAGGATTGAGAGAACCGTCTGAGCTGTGAAAGGCTAAAAGGAAAAACCTAGGGTTATCACTTAAGGGACGGGGATGTTAAATAAAAGTTAGACGCGAATAAAGTGCTTATGTAAAAAAGATACTGAACAAATTTTTTGGGCAAAAAACTAATTTGGTGGTTAAAAAACATGATTTGCTAAACAACCCAATACAAAGATGGAAACAAATAATTTATGTTCATTCATATATTGCAACCTCTGAATAGGATTTTACAATTCGAATAGATAATTATTTTAGTAGGAAACTCAAAATATATTCACGAAAGTAAATAGACATTAATCATCCCGCAATATTTTTCCCTATTGCATTAGTTACAACTATTATCTATATTGAAAAAATGTAAACTTTCACAGAAAATGTGCATATATAATACTTCACAATATGGAAAAATATATAAACATAATCATCAGGTTAATAAAAGATATGAAATTTCTGTCACTGCGTATGTTAAAAAGTGACAAGACTAATTTATATTATTACATTAGAGTTATATTAATTGACAATAAATGCCTCACATGTTTATATTATATTTTTTATTTTCCAAGGACACGTAAATCAGTACCTTAGCAACATTTATAAAAAATCAATAAAGATAGTTTTTTCAAGCTATTTTCAACATCCATAAAATGTGAATGAGAATATTTTCTAGATCTAGTCAGTCTCACTATAAGGACTAAAAGAAAGAACCAATTAAAAATCAAGAACAGGTAATATTACATAATGTGAACGGGCAAGGACAACTTGAAATATTGAAATCATTACATTAAATATGTTAGAGATTTCCATAGTTACATGTTTTAACTAAAAATAAGCCGAAATTCAAAGCATGGGGAGATTGTATAGGTAAGGATACAATTCCAATACAAATTTAAACAGGATGTTTCATATAAGGATTGAGCACTTGGCCAAAGAAAACTTCTATCACATTATTTTTCTACAGAAAGTAAATGACCCGAATATTAAAGAAGAATAAGATATCATATATCTTAATGACAATATCTTTAAAGTACAATCAAGTTAATTCCACCATCTGTGAATTCACCGTTTCAGCAAATAATTAATTGACATGAATGATATGGCATTCGAAGAAGATTGACCTTAAATTGATTTAGTCTAGAGTGATAGTAATAACATGATACAAAAGGCCAGGGGATAGGTAGAACATCTTGATTTCAAATTTAAAAACCAACAAACTCTGCCACTAAGGTTGTGGCAAGGTTTAAAAAAAAGCATAAACAACTGATTATTTAGGATCACGGTCTGACGATCTATTACATTATATAGAAAACCCAAAAATATCATAAACATAACATAAAAAAGCATAGTACATAGAAAGCAGCAACAGACAATAGACAATCCCTTAATTAACATCATCAATACCGGTTATTACGTTAACAACTATTTCATTCCTTCTCAATCTTAACACCCTTCATCTTCATCTTCTTCATATCAACATTCCCAACATCTTCCTCTTCATCAGATGCACAAATAGGGGTCGGCTTCTAGAAATGACCACCTGAGCTTGAGGAAGCCTCACCATTTGATTCTGAGGCCACGCGATTCTCAACCAACACATCTAGTTCATCCGATGAGGTTTCGTATGCATCTTCGCCACCTTCACCATCAGCCAGAGTAGGGAATGGAGGATCAAAGTTCAATTGAAGAAAAATGTTAGTAAAAGTATAAGTCAAGAGTAGTTGGTAGATAACAATAGTGATCCTAAATATTTAATATTCATAGATGAATACTAATACAACCAAACAGTTACCTTTCTATGAGTTGTTATTCCCCATATATCCTTGAACTTAGATATTATATCAGGGTCATCACACACTTTGTTGACCTTGAATGAGTCTTCTTAACTAATTGCATACTCTGCCCCTTTTCAACCTTAAACAAAAGTGATTTCCTAACCAATCGGATGAAGTTAAGAGGATGTTCGCCAGATTTGACATCCTTTTATTCGAATTGACAAAGATGTCCATTAGAAAAATATTTAATAGATGATCATCAAAGTTATAACTACATAGAATATACTCTATGATATAGAAAAAAAACACCAATTTGCAAACCTTTGTCTCCGCCAACGTCTCCTTACATGACTTGCCTAACAAATGAGCAACATCAGAGTCAAAAAGAACAAATGCAGCAGTTTCATCCCAATGACATACCTCCACCTTCAACTTAAACCTGTGCATAATGATATAAAGGTATAGGATATAAGAATGCATCTACAAATTCACATGTATCTATGACTTTGGTCGAAATAAGATTCAACAGATAGAAAACCAATGTATAAAAAATTGATGTATGACCCTGGTGTAACTTCAACAACATTTGTGCAACAGTTTGAGCAATAATATAGACCTTCATCAGGGGTCACAGCCCTGTGACATTTGCAAACTCCATACCACCACTGCTCTTCCCTTAAAACCGAAATAATAGTAGCTAGTACAATGAATGTACCCTCCTAAACAAATAAATAAAACCCAACATGTTCACTCCTAATGCATGCACTATGCCATAGAAATATTTTAGATGGTTGGAGGAATTGATATGCACAAAAATAATTCGCTAACCTCCTCAATCAATTGTAGCTGCTTTAGTGTCTTTCTTGGGTACAATTTGAGGAAATCATCAGCAAGTGGGATAACTGGACTTCTAACTACAAACTCACCAATAGCAACATTAGGATCAATTCCAATAACAGCAAGCCTAAGTTGAATCCATTGAATAAATTTTACAATCAAAACCTATTATTAAAAGGAAAACAACCTATATAGTGGATTCTACAAAGCACATAATAAATCAATACCCATTCATGAAGTCATTAACCTCTTGAATATCTTCATTCCAAAGAATTATGGATGTGTTGTTCACATTTTGGATGACAACACTACCTGAAATAGAATGATATTTTTCCATAATACTAAGAAGAAATTAATATTAACAGAACGTAACAGATTGTGCATTAAATTTGCCAACTTGGAATAAATGCTAATTTCACATATAGTTGTTCAATTTAGAAATAGAATTTTAATGAGAACTAAGAACCTAGTCTGCCTAAACACTTACCCTTTTAAAGTCTAGCTTTAAAAAACTGAACCACCAAAACAAGTAGAGGGCTAACACCAGTTGACAGCAAGTCCTTGACAGCATCCACATAATTACCGAATATAGTACACTAAATTTTCCCCTGGAACGATTGAACAAATTATCGGGCTAACACATCTCTATCTGTTGTCAAAAAAATAAAGCAGTTGAATTATAGAACATAAATTTATCAAATTAGCCATAGGATAATTGTCTACTTATCATTTGTCAGTTCCAGCTGAATCATTCTGGTCTTCCTACCTTCTGTAACAAGTTCTTTCTCACCAGAAGCAGCTGTGAGAAGTCAAATATGTTTCGGATAAATTTAGACTTATTAGAACCTACATGAAACTATTAATGATATCAGCCAAAAGTCCAATTTGCTTTCAATCAAACTAAAATTAGTTTTGTCGATACTTAGTAAAACATATTGCTCAACCCTTTATTAAAATTCACCTATGAGGTAATTGGACTCCCCATTAGTCTTAGCCACCTCATCCGTAGTCATGAGTGACAGTCCATTTAGAGGGATCAACTCAAACTGAGTTGGGAATACTCTGGTTTTTCCACTAAAGAGTAGCTTATATTCATGCTTTGATGCACGATAGTTTCCAGCACTCCTTATAACACCAAAATTGATCATGGTGTACACCTCCCCCTCCACAATAACATTTTTAACTTCTTCATCATAGGTTTACAGATTGTTGCTTGTATCTTACCACCCTTACAAACAGAAACAAAACCAAGCCAAAAACATAAAATTAGTAGAGTCATACCGTATCAGAGATTTTAAACTAATGAGATGGTTGATATACATTGGAAAAATAATCTCACCTCAACATCAATCAATACCATATCAGTTGCAAAAGGTTTCAGGAGATCTAAAATTGAACACATCTCCCATAAGCGAATTACCCTAACCCTAAGCCTCCAGCAATCCTTAACAGGAGACACATCCTAAATCATACCAAAGGAACCAGCCATTTCAGCCTTAAAGTATTTAGAACCTCCTCTTGTTTTTAATATATATCTCATTATCTATTTTGTTGTGAAATCATAACATACAACACAGGTATTTATAAGTTTCATTTTCTCACAAATCATGCAGCAAATACGCATATGCAGCCATTAGAGCCAAAATTTTAAATTTAGATTTTAAACTCGGTTTAACACCCCAACATATTGCCTGCAAAACATGCACTCTCTTGCAGAATTCCCGGGATTTAAACAATGCCTGCCATTTTCAGCTTTTCAAAGTCAACACACCAAGGAAAAAAGAGGAACGAGGAAAATTGAAAGAAAAAATTAAACCCATAACTTTATCACATATCACGAATTACTCCCACAGAGATATGATTAAGCATGTGTCTGTTCAATTCAACCTTTGCATTGACCCCAAAAAAAGGGGGGATAAATGGAAAACAAAAATATATAACACAAAACAATATTGATACAACAACACCTGTAGAAATTATGTTCCATCTAACATGTAATTGCTGAAAAAAATACGATAAATGATAGTCAGTCACCAACCATTAACTTCAGTAATCGCATCTGCCATGCCCTATTCCAATCACATTTGATATCCCGCTGATAATATTAGGTGGGCAGGATTAGCACTAAGGACATGCACAGTTGAAACGGCCAAGGGGAAGACACAGGTGAACCTATGCTCTATATGCCAGAAGCCCATTAGCTACATGAAAGCCCATTTAAGGAGCAAAAAAATGCACATGAATAGTAACCAAATAGTTGACAAAAAAACCCATGGGTGTAATATAATATATGTTCTGGAATCTTTTACCATTATTGTCCAATTTTTATTTGTTAAAGTCATATCAATCATTGCCCTACTGTTTTTCAATCTCTACATCTTTCTTTACTTATAAGCCATCCTCCTACGTCGTTTCTTTATTCTATACTCTCGTTTCACATAGTGTCTAAGTGAATTACTTGGAGAAAACAAATCTAAACTCGTTGCCTCAATGTATAACTCGATTTTTAGGGTAATCAGTGACTTACTTGGCAAAAACAAGTGAACCGGTTACCTCGTGGTATAACTTGATTTTTAGGGTTATTTTCTAACAACCTGGAGAAAAAATTGAACTCATTACCCCGATGGGTAATTTAGTTTTTAGGGTTATTGGTTAATTACTTGGCAAAAACAAAAGTGAATGCGTCACCCAGAGGTATAACTTGGTTTTTAGGGTTATTGGCAAATAAAAAACAAAAGTCACACATTTTTTGATAATACTCCCTCCGGACTCAATTATAAGCAAAAACGCACCCACCTATGGTGGACTAAAATATAAGCAAAAGTTAACTACTTTCACCCTATTAAATGATATCATCCTAAATTACCCTTTACTTAATTCATATTTTATTTTTCAATCACTCTATTTAATGAATCATGTGCCAATGCGAAGAGAGCATGTCCACTTGAAACAAGTTTCAATAAAATTAAATGTAGGGTAATTTAGGTAATGCAATTACTTTCTAGATAATATCAAGAAAATTAAATGAGTTTAACTAACTTTCTTAATAAGTGTGAATATGGTTATTTTTGCTTATAAATGAGTCCGGAGGGAGTATCATTTTATTTATTTAAAGCCTAAGTCGGACCTCGTTAAAACCTTCTCGGCTAAAATCCCTCTTTGGGATAAAGTACCAAGATAGGAAAAAGAGTACCTTGACCGACTTTCCTCATTACAAGCTTCAACAGAATAAAACCTTAAATGGGTGGCATTTCAGGTTCTTGGAATTCTTTTTCCTGATAATTGCTCTAACTTGTATGCTCCCTTGTAGATTTCCTTCATTACTCTATTTTTTTTGGTAAATTTCCTTCATTACTCTGAATGGGCCCTCCCAGTTAGGGTTGAGCTTACCTTCCCTCGGATACCTCCTATCCTGTTCAACTCTCCTGAGAACAAGGTCGTCTATCTTGAGTTTCCTTGGTAATAAGTTTCTATTGTATTTTTTCACTCCCCATGTTTGAAACCTTGTCCCTTAACGAATACATTTTCTCTTTCCTCAAATAGAAAATCCATGTTAACTCTCAATTCTATTGATAGTTAATCAACCTCAAAATTTTCTATTCTCAGACTGATCATGGAGACTTATAAGGGTATCATAGCATCACATCCATAAATCAGCAAAAAAGGAGTTCCTGCAATGCTTGTCTAAGTCATTGTGTGGTATGCCCAAAGATTGAGTGGTATCTCTGCAACCCATGTGCCTTTTGCATCGCCTAATCTCTAATTTAATTAAAAATCACTTTAATCTGATGTTGCTGACATAAATCTTAAAAGGTCTTGTAGTTGAACTTCTTCCCATTGTAATGAAAGGAATCAAGCATGTGGTCAGGGTGCAACGGAAATAAATGGATTCCCTCCCTTGTTATAATCGTTTTGCGAAAACACGAATCAAGGCATAAAAGGTATTAAAATGAAAGGTCGTACCTTATTAGGATTACAAACGAGGAAAGAGTAGCAACGTCTCTATTGGTATCCATGCCAACAGCCGGACTAGGAAACCCTCCTCAGCTCTGCTAGTAGCCTTAGAAAGTAAGAAGTGATTGCTCATGTGTATATGGGGTAGTGCATCTTATGCTCTATTTATAGAGTGGTGGCTAGGGTTTTACCCCTTCACTCACTTAACCCTCACACTTATGGGCCTGACCCTTAATGTTATAATTCAAATTGAATTAAATTAGAATTATTATCCTTTCTTAGTGGCATGTTGTATGCGTGTGACCCAACAGGCTTTTAATATTTGGTTATGATATTAAATAAAAATCCTCTTATATTTAATATCATAAATAGTGAGCGGTATCTAGCAATACATCACTATCCAAATATTGAGATTATCAACAACTTTGATAAATCCTATTTTATGATAATAATTTATATGATCTGTCCCTTTGTCCAAATATCTAATTGAACACAAGGGTATGGATTGTGTCAACCTTGTATAGTTCAATTTATATTTTCTTGATCCCCAAGTAGACTGTACAGAAAATAAATATCTCATATTTATCCTCCTGAGCATGGCCATGCATTTTGCAGTCTCACTTTTATCAAGAGGCCTACAGATATAACTCATGTTACATAGGAGGGACAAATCCCATCTAGGTCACTCACATCCCACCACATAATTTATTATATGTCCAAAAACCAACTTTATGATTACCCTGTTACAGGTAACGTTTGATGATAAATAAAACATATAATTCCTTATGTAGGAATCGTAGTGATTTCAGGTCGAAGGACTTCATATATAACACTTATCAATTTAAGAAATGTTCATGACACTTATGTAACAATCCATGCAACGTTCTTAAAGTGGGTCTGTCCAGTACACCATTACTCTTAATGTGTACCTATGTGAGCACATGATATCTCATATCCATGATCTGTGAGATGTGATCATCAATGAATTCACATACTAGTCTAAATGCATCTTTGTCCTAAGATGATATTTGACTAGGGACTATTTAAGAATAGTTCTTCATAAGATCTCACGATCAAGTCATCTACTTGATTTCTTATGAAGTTTAAGCTTACTATTCTAAGGACAATAATTATATTCTAAAAGAATAAGTTTGCCTTTATAACATGATACAAGTGATGGATGTTCATAAATATATAAGTCTCTAGTGCATATTCCTAACATGTCAGTCACAGTAAAGAGAGGAATACCATGTTTTCATATCACATTCTTCCACACAAATTTCTTCACCTTCTTGGTCGAGATTGAAGCTAAGGGTTCAACTTCGCTCTGCTAAGTAAAGTAATCAATCGCCACTATTAGGAATTTAGGTTAATTGGGTGTTAAGGGGTACGAGCCGAGAATATCAATGCCCCAAATGACAAATGACTAAGAAGATGATATGATGTGTAATTATTTAACACTAATGTAGTGTAGCAAAGCAAATCTTTAAGACGTGTCACACTTTTTAACAAAGTAGTGGCAGTCAAATCTCAATGTCGACCAATATAAGTTGGCTCTTCATATTTTAGTTGCAAGATATCTTCCCCCGATATGACTAACATATACTCTTGCATGAACCTTCTTTATAATAAACTCAATCTGAGTTTCTAGTATACATTTTAGTAAGGTAACGAAGAATCCTAATATGTATAACTGGTTAGATATCAAGGTGTAAAAGTTTTCTTAATGAGTTATTCTATGGGCTTTGTATTTTTTGGTTGGTAGTTCCCTTTGCTTCAAGTATTTTACTATAGGATCCATCCAAATATTTTTCATTTTCAAGGCTAATACCTATTCCTCTTTAATGGTTAGCCGCATAAGAGTTTCTTGGATAGTCGTTCTGTTGCAACTGGGTTTTTTCAGGCTCGCCAATTTGGATAGTAGATCGGTCCTTAGATTATGTTCTCTTCTCTAATTATATGATGAATCTTGAAGTAAAAAAAATATGCTTCATTTACACCATCTATGTTAAGTATTTAGATAATTGAGGGTATTTGGTTTCGAACTCACCATTCACTTGCCTTGTTATCAACTAGGAGTCGCTAAATACTTCAATTCTTCCAGCTCCTACTTCTTTTGCGAAAGATAACCCTGCTATCAAGGCTTCATATTCTTCTTGGTTGTCACTTGCTTTGTAATCAAATCTAAGTGATTTGTTTATAATAATGTCATTTGGTCCTTCGAATATGACTCCTGCTCCACCGTCTTTCATATTTGATGATCCATCTACGTATAGGACACATTAATTTGTTTGTTTTACTTCCTCATAAGGAGTTAGCTCGACCAGGAATTCAGTAAGAAGTTGGAATTTGATTGGTCCAATAGGCTGATATTGAATGTCAAACTCCGACAATTCGACCAACCACTTTATTATTCTTTTGGCCAACTCAAGCTTGTGCATGATCTGTTTGATTGGCCAATTGATTTTAATGATTATTTGGTGGATTTGAAAGTATGGTCTAAGCTTTCTCGTTGCCATCCCTAATGCTAATATTACCTTTTCAATTACTTAATAACGAGTTTCTAGACCCTACAAAGCTCGACTAACAAAATATATTGGTTGTTCCCCTTCTTGAAAGTCTTGATCCGAAATTCCTCTTATGGCTTCATCAATTGTAATCAAATATAGAAGGATATCCTTGTCTATTTCTGGTCTTCATAAGATCGGTGGTGAGGCCAAGTATGCTTTGATTTCATGGAAGGCTTTTTCACTTTCTTCGATCCACTAAAATTTTCCTCCTTTCTTTAAGCATTGAAAGAATGGCCTAAGTCGCTCTTTAGACTTAGAAAGGAACCGGGATAAAGCCAATATTCTACCTGCCTATTTATGAACTTCCTTTGCTGTAGTTGGACTTCTCATAGTCATTACTACTTGACACCTTTTCAGGTTGTCCTCTATTTTGTGTTCAATTAACATGATACCAAGGAATTTCCCGAACTACACAACGAACAAGAACTTTTCTGGGTTCAACCTCATTATATTTCTTTAATTAACACTTCTTGTAGATCTGTTGCATGGTCTCCTTGATTAGGCTTTTTTACCACCACGTCATCATTATACACCTAATTATTCGACCAATCTGTTCAGAAATGGCTTTATCCATCAGACACTAATAAGTCTCACCTATATATATATATATTCATAAGACCGAAAGGTATTACTTTACAACAGTAATTTGCATATTATCGATATTAAATGCGGTCTTATCCTCATCAGTTGGGTTCATTCTGATTTGATTGTACCTAGAGTAAGCATCCATAATACTTAAATATTGGTAAGCTTTGGATTTAAACTAATTTTATCATATATTTTGATTAATTATCACTTAAATATTTGATTTGAAAGTTTCATCAAGTTCCAAACCTTGTTGGTACTTTTGAAGTATCTTGTATCAGATTTCACATTTGCAACTTGACTAAAATTATCATATTGATACAAACTTTCTTCTAAATAACTTTTCTTATATGATCTAATTAATTATTGCTTACATATGTAGATTTTGAAGTATCTATATCATTGTTTTGCTTTTTTATAATTGTATAACTAATATATTCTTCCTCTGAACTTTACTTTAGTTGTATTTTTATAACATACAATATTTGAAAGGGTAGATATTAGTGATTTTAATCCCAATGACATTGTTTTCCTTTAAGAAGATATTTTAAATCCATTAAATTGTCACATAATACTAGCCACTATCTTCTAGAATCAACTTATGATAGACAATGTGTTCCTTGAGCAAAGATCAACAAGCTTTTTAAAATACTTGTAGGTTAGACCAAAAGTTTTCAAAGGTCACAACTCAATTCCCTTTCTTGTGACTCTCTGAACCACTTCAGCTCATGCCTACTGAGATGAATCAAAATTCTCTCAAATGAAAGGAAAGGGTAAAAAGAAATGCATAATTATCTCTCCTCTGAAGGTAATAGTTGGTAAGTGTAAATAAATAAGATTTTGGATAAGGTAGGTAATGTCTCTTACAAATGACATGGTAAAGGTCTCTTTGTCAACCGACCAAGTACCCTCCCTGAATTATAAAATACAAAAAAAAAGGTGAGGCATTCAATACTATTTATAATTGGAATATAAGTAGTAAACCAAGATCAGAATAAATCAAAGCACAATAATAACATAAATGTGGACTGGGTCTACGTTAAATGAAATATTGCCAATAGGTGGGCTTAGCTCACCTGCAGCCTAACTTAGCGTAGGCCTGGCCGATGCTAAGTGATAATGATCTTTAAAAAAATAAAGAATGCTTACTTTTGGATATGTTACGACATTGTAGTGTCAGACTGACATAAACATTTATCTTGTAGTGAAAAATAAAAAAGGAAAAAACAAGTAATTAATTTCAATAATTGCATAACATTGGTGTAAAAACTAAAAAGGAGAACCACACAAAATGGGAATGTGACGAAAGACACCTCTCCCATGTTAGGAACAATGGGGGTTTGGTTTGCATTAAAATTTGGTTTGATTGGGAATGACAGTCGCCAAATGATAAAATTTGGGTATTTGAATATGAGATTAATTGTGAACAAATTGAACTTAAAGGAAAAATGGCAAGCATGAGTATGTTATATTAAGGTTTTTTTATAAATAAACTAATAAATCCATTCGTGTTTAGGTCGGTGGATCTATTTGCTCAGATGCCACCCATAAATGACTATGTATTTTGATATTTACTCTTAGCATTTTCTTTCCTCTAATGTAACTTTTATAATTCAATATAACTTAAATTTTGAGCATGTTTACAATATACTATTATTTACAACATGTTCTATAAAACTTAATTAGCTTTTTATTGAGAAAGAAAATAGTATAATTATTGTGATAGAATATATGAGTTAGAAGAACTTTGGAAATATACGTTATTACTTGTTTTTTGATACAGTGATCTTACTACTTTGCCTTATCAATTCAATTTTGCATGTTCTCTTGAGAATAATTTTAGGAGATACACCCTTTCTTACCTTTCATTACCCCTTGAGGTTTCTTAAAAAGCACAAGGCACTTGGGGGCATGAGAATTCCAATCTCATTATAGTACATGATTAACTGACCTTGACCCTCTTGCATTACATTCTACTGCAAGGCTCAAGTGTCTCTTAAAGAGCATCAAATGTCTCCTTTGAATGTGTTGGTATCGAAATTAATGATTACATCAAGTATTAAGCCATATCTAAACGAGCCAACTCATTTTATTAAATGCATCATGTTTACAATAGAAAAAATAGATAAGTAAATACATAAATTACAAGCGTATCCCTCTCTCTTCTCGAACGTCTCCATCAGCTCCTTAGCCAAGCTGATAATCATGAATGTCTTCCTAGATTGGAGGCAAAGGCTACTTGGGGAAGAAACAAAGAGGAGTCATTCGAAATGCTCTAATCCTTTGCTTTGGTTGTTCTGTTCGACCTAAAGGAGTGCCAATCAGCATCGGAAAAGCTTATGGCATTGGGTACTCCGTCGACCTGATCAACAACAAAGCCATTTGGGATCAGGTCGAATGGAGCAGCCAACATCAGAAACTCCTCCATGTGAAAGGGTGAGTGGTAGCGAGTTGATGAAAATAAACTACTATTTATAATGGAAAGGGGAGCCGCCTGAAATAAATGCTAACTAGGACGGCCCAATTGTTGCCAAGGTCACATGTAATGTAATGAGGTGGATGGTGGTCAAGAAGCCTCTTGGTCAGGCGAAAAGGTAGTGACATGTAGTAAAGACCATAGTCTTGGTTCCTAGCTTCGAGTTCGAAGCCAAGTTGTGAATTAACCTTCGAGTAGTAGTTTCCATGTTCGAGGCATGGCTAACAGTTCGTTGACAGATGAGAACCAAGCTTTAAAGCCAAACTCGAAGTCAATCAGTAGCAGGTCCTTATCCACGTTAGAAAATAGTTACAAGACAGTTTCACCCTCCAGAACATTTGAAGAACGTGGGAACGTGGGTTTTTTAAAGAGTAACTTGTGTGGGACCCAGACGCAGTTACATGCAATTTCATCAGCAGTTATGAGGTATACCTATAAATAGGATGAGGATGAAGGATTCCAGGTTGGCAAACTAAACACTCAAGCATCCAGAAACCATAGCATCAACTCAGAGATCAAGGTAACCTCATTGCTCGGAGCAAGTAGGAACTGCAGACCCTTTTTTATGTTTCTCTTATATTTATCTTTACTGTAATGTTATTTAATTTTGATTACAATACATTTCACATTGTATTCTTAGTATTTGAATTCATGAATCAAAGTTACATAAACACTTCTTATATCGTCTTACTCTAGGCTTTCTTCTTCTCACGTTCACATGCGTAATTAAGCTATACTCAACACTTAAAAGTACCCAAAATCTTGAGGACTCGTATCTCATTCCAGATTGACCAAGAGATACATTTGTTTAACCAAATTAAGGGATAAAAAAATTGGAATGCCAGGTGGGACTTTTTCAAAGTGTTGTATGCACTTGAGAAGTGGGAAAAGAGTGATGGATAACAGTAGGCAGAAAAGTGTTTCTGCAAGCTCCCCGGGGAGTTCTTCAGCCAACGTGGTCAGCGAACAAGTTTGTGAAGACCAGAACAGGAATCAGGTCACTTCTGCAAGGACAAGAAATGTAGATGAAGTGGTAACAGGGACGTTACCACTTACCAGAACCTGTAGAGCTAGCGGTGAGTCAAGTGATGCCTTTCCCAACGTTAAGGAATAACTTGACACCTCCTGGGCTTAGAAGACAGATTGTTTCCACAACCTTGGGAATGCCTCAATTTTTATATACAAATCCCTTGGCAACCTCGATCCCTCTGAGGACCGTGGGGAATGAGGCTGAACTGATGGGAAGTTCATATAATTTCTATAGGATGGTTGGTATTCCTCCACTAGGATTACAAGTTTGGAATAATGAGATCAGTTCAGGTGCTTTCACCAATACAACCTTGAATTTGACATGGCAACATTTAATTTTTTCAATCCTTCATTGAAGTCAATTCGTTCCTCATTCCATGAATGCATCAAAATAAAACAGGTACAATGTTATATATACAAAAAAAAATGATGTTCATTAAATGCTACAAGTATCTACCTAACATATTAACATGATTTACCTGGCTTCCTTCACTTCCTATGTTAGCTCCTACAGTGGTTCAGATCTTTCACGAAGTGACATGCATTAAAGAAAGACAATTAGGATATACTTATAAAATGCTCATCTAATATTAAATAGGAATGTAAAAATGGTAATTGCCCTACCTTCGCATCTCGTCACAGCTCTGCTCCAACTATAGACATAACTTGATCAAACTCCATTAACTTCGTCTAAGGCTGGTTATGGAAGTAAATGGCGCTTGAATGGTGGAACTACTTAATAAATGCCAACACCTCAAATATAACTGTGACTGTTGAAGTTTCTAGGGAAACAGTTGGTAAAAAATGGTTCAACCTTCAACATATTGCACTGGGCTAAGCACTACAATATGCCTTTTTAGTGTAATGAGATTTTAATATCCCTTTAATGCGGGCATTCCAATGTTATATATCTGTTAGGGTAGCTTGTAAACAATAACACCAACAATGTGCACAATAATGTACTTTTGGTGCACTTTCGCATAGGAGGTGAAGGCCTTTTTTTCGGAGGCAGAGTTTTTATTCTGTTTCAGTGAAAGTGTTACTAAGGTGGTACATATATTCAGAATACAATGATAGCTAAAAAATGGATACAGCTCCTATGCTCCACACTTTTTGCCAACTAAACACGCAAATGACATTGTTGATTTCTGGAAAATAATATTTTACGCTATCAATATATAACACGATACCATTTTATTATTGTTAAAAGGAACTGTTACATGTGAGCTATTAATCACCAAAATAGGGTGCTTGTTTTAACGTGTCATTCTTGTCAAACTACATTTTTGGACATATTTGTGATATGTCAGTCTCCATTAATCATCTACATGTGATATACATTGCACAATGAACAAGAAATAAAATTGGACTCCAAATTTGTCTTCATGTGAAAATCATAGTAAAACTAATATATATCAATTTAGTTATTTACAGATGCATCACCAGTGCAAGTAGAAGGCTTTCTGGGAAAGCTTTAAAGACGGTGGTTACCAGTGTACCATTGCCTCAAATATTAATAACGATCTTGAAATTACTTCATCATTTAAAAATATATTTTTCATAAAGGTAATGATTCATAAAATAACAAAGAAGAAGAGGAATGATGCATTACATAAGGATGGGGGGAAACATAATAAAACCACTAATACTGATACGAGAATAAGAGGGATGATGCATTATATAAGGTTGATCAATATAGGACTACCATTAATACTGATACTAGAGAAACCTAAGGAAATCACAAATATGACAAGCACATTCAGACTATCTAACACAACACATGACACGAGCTAATCAAACACATACTCCTCCGTGCATCTAAAGCGGAATCTAGACCTCCCAAATGCTTGCAACAATAAGCATTGCCAGTGTGAGGAAAAAGGTGACAATGATCACCCATGTTAACAAGAATGAACGTTTGTCATGCCTGACAATCCCCATTCAACCCTAACCACTTCCACAGGTGCCTCATCAACGTCTTCTGCCACTAGATTGTCATTATGAGCTAACGGTGGAACATCTCCAACGTACAACATTCCCCAATAATGGAGCCACTCAGTCTCAGCTTCTTCTAAAGAGGAATATGACCTGAAAAGGCAGCCGGTGAAACCATTCACCTGTTTATGACATTCTACCCATGAGGAATAGATCCTTGGCTGTCTGCCCCTAAATACCACATATGTCTTCTTCCGTTGGTCGTGACGCCTAAAAGCCATTGGTGTTAACTTCGTTCTCACCTCGTTTCTCAATGTAAGTATGCGTCTGATAGTGGTGCATGCAAACACACACATCGTCATTCTTTTATAGATGCGTGGAGGCATTTTAAAATGTTTAAGAAAATGGAAAAATAAAATAATATCCTTCAGTAAAAAAAGGAAAAATCCAATCCCTCCTTAAAAAAACACTCTTCTCGCGTGCAAGACCCTCTGTATATGTTTTTTTTTATTTTATCACTTTTGTCGATTTATTATTTTATTTATCCAGATTTTTTCAATGATTAAATCAAAGTAATTACATTTTGTGGTGAAAAATCACGAAAAATTGTGTATGCTTGTGATGGTGTCCCTAGTAAATAGGAAAAAGCATGGATCAATTTCTGTAGAAGAGGACAATGAGATCATATCCTCTTTAATGTTGAAATTTACTTCTCAAAAGTGGGGCATAGTACCGACCAAATGATTAGATCAACATCATGAAAATTTATATGGATGCATTGGATGGTGTTCTTGTTGTATGGGTAAGTCGTGGAACCATTCATGTTGAGGAAGATAATGAACTGAAATGCTATTGTGGTTAGTAAGGTTAGAGATTAGGGTAATGAGAACTTGTCTTCGGATCTTGGTCATTTCACATCATTGTCTCACTAGCTAATTTGATTAAGACCAGTAGAGACACACCTTATATTTGGGACACCTAATGTATGGTAAAAATGATTTTTGCATATTTTTTTCACATTCATGGATTTTTAAAATTATTTTTCACTATTTCTCAGTAAAAAACAAAATAATTACATTTAGGTGAGAAAAATCACAAAAATTTATTTGTATGCTTAGGATGATACCCCAAGCGTATATGATGAGTCATGTAACAATTCATGTAAAGAAGGACGATGATATCTTATCCTCTTTAATGTTGAAATTTACTTCTCAAAAGTGAGGCATATGACCAACCAAATGATTGAATCAACACCGCAAGACACACACCCAACATTTAGGGCACCAAATGGAATATGAAAATGATTTTTCTAAAATTTTATCATATTTGATTTTTTTAAAATTAATTTTCATAACTTTTACATTAATAAACTCATAATAATTTCATTTTTGTGAGAAAAATCATGAAAATTTATATGGATGCATTGGATGGTGCCCTTGTTATATGGGATAAGTTGTGGAACAATTCATGTTGAGGAAGATAATGAACTGAAATGCTATCGTGGTTGGTAAGGTCAGAGATTAGGGTAATGAGAACTTGTCTTCTGATCTTGGTCATCTCACATCATTGTCTCACTAGCTAATTTGATCAACACCGGTAGAGATACACCCTATATTTGGGACACCTAATGTATGGTAAAAATGATTTTTGCATATTTTTGTAACATTCATGGATTATTAAAATTATTTTTCACTATTTTTTAGTAAAAAAAACATGGTGATTACATTTAGGCTAGAAAAATCAAAAAAATTTATCTGTATGCTTAGGATGATGCCCCAAGCGTATAGGGTGAGTCATGTAATAATTCATGTAGAGGAAGACAATGAGATCATATCCTCTTTAATGTTGAAATTTACTTCATAAAGTGGGGCATATGACTGACCAAATGATTGGATCAACATATAAAGAGACACACCCTATATTTGTGACACCTAATATATGGTAAAAATGATTTTTGCATATTTTTTCCACATTCATGGATTTTTAAAATTATTTTTCACTATTTCTCAGTAAAAAAAACGTAGTAATTACATTTAGGCGAGAAAAATCACAAAAAATTATTCGTATGCTTAGGGTGATGCCCCAAGCATATAGGATGAGTCATGTAACAATTCATTCAAAGGAGGACAATGAGATTATATCCTCTTTAATGTTGAAATTTACTTCACAAAGGTGGGGCATATGACGGCCAAATGATTGGATCAACATCTAAAGAAACACACCCTATATGTGGACACCTAATGTCTAGTAAAAATGATTTTTGCATATATTTTACACATTCATGTATTTTTAAATTTTTTTCACTATTTCTCAGTAAAAAAATCATAGTAATTACATTTAGGCGACAAATATCACAAAAATTTATACGTATACTTAGGATGATGCCCCAAGCATGTAGAATGAGTCATGTAACAATTCATGTAAAGGAGGACAATGAAATCATATCCGCTTTAATGTTGAGATTTACTTCTCAAAAGCGTGGCATATGAATGACCAAATGCTTGGATCAACACCTAAAGCGACATACCCAACATTTAGGACACCAAATGGTATATAAAAATGATTTTTCCAAAAAAACTACACATTTGTGTGTTTTTAAATTAAATTAAATTAAATTTTAGAGAGATAATTACATTTCATGCTTAAGACGATGTCCCTATCCTATAAGATACATCATGGAACAGTTCATGTATATGATGATATTGCGATAGAATGTTTTTTAAACATTTATTATGGAATCATTTCATGTACAGAATGACAGTGGAATCATTAAATATGTCTTCATGCACTTGCCTCTCCACCTACTCGTCATTAAACCACTTTGTACTTAAAGTAAAATCATGACGTATAGTGACATTGGTCATGGTTAATTCCTATTCGTGTGGTAACATCACCACTTAACTTATTTTCTATTATACAATTTTTTTTGTCATTATTACATAATGCTAATAATTTTTCATCCTTGGGTTTATCATTGGTCATAACCACACTCAATAAAAAAATTGTAGTACAAATAAACCCTAAATCCAAGTAATCAACCACTGACCCAAATAAAAACCGCGAAAACTACATGTGCTATAATCACTCCGTGCCTTCACCATTCTCATTCACGTGTTTATATTTCAAACACAAAATGGGAAAAAAAAAGTTGGTGAACAACCACATTTACTATATTGACATCCTGCTATGGGGTGTAAAGTAACACAGACACCTAGGTACACATGTCAGAAAAGGAACACCTGACCACTTCTAACACTTGTCTATATCCACGTTGTACCCATTGTCATGCATTTGCCAGGTCCAGCACTAGTATGTGCATTAATACTCAATAAGGTGCTCTCCAACGACCGATTTATTGTACTCCACCAATACACATATAGCCACTACACTATAATGGGTTTTTTTATATTGTCGAACATAATGGGTTTAACCAATTCAAATAACCAAGCCTCCCAAAATACCAATAACAATCCCAACTAGTGAGTGCAAGCCCATTTACTAAGTTTTTTTTTTTTTTTTTGTCGCAAGACCATTTACTAAATGAATGGTAGGCCTTTTCTCGGTTCACATGAGTGGACATGTGTATGGTCAAAGTGGTTCAAAAA
Organism: Sesbania bispinosa; assembly: GCA_026901365.1. Lineage (NCBI taxonomy): Eukaryota > Viridiplantae > Streptophyta > Magnoliopsida > Fabales > Fabaceae > Sesbania > Sesbania bispinosa. The sequence continues at coordinate 1,477,301 of QLOH01000075.1, forward strand.
ACTTACTGAATTTATCATGGGTCACTCTCTAGCTTAAAAAAATTTGTCACCCTATATTGTACATACTTACCAAAAAAACCAAATGGGCCCATAATTTTTCACCGACACAGACCATCATAGCAATGTCTCTACCGTGTCGTTCATCCTCACCATCGCCCTTGCGAAGTTTTACAGGTCCAATATCCGTCGAAGAACAAGGATGAGTCAAAATAAAGTACAACTAGAAAAAAAAAAGACTAAACAAAGAGCACTAAACAGATTGCTTGTAGGCTACAGAAAACAACATGCTTCTTTGTTCTCCGTGACCAACCATAGGCGTTGCTCCTTGTGGTGCATGAATCGATAAATAAAACGTAGATTGGTACCACTTCAACCTTTCAAAGACGCAAACTTGAAAACACATACCATGTGAAAAAAGACACTAAACAATCACAAACAGATGTACATGGAACAAATACAGAGAAAAATTGAGGGTTTCAAATTGGCTACGACCACATTAGGGTTCATGTCGCGATGGTGAACCTTGGAGATGGTGACCCTTGGAGCAAAACGATTCATATGGGGCAAAATACATAAGTGGAGACAAAGGTGAAAACATATATGGGCACGGTAAAAATATTGGTCGTAGCATTTTAATATATTAAATCAACAGTTGAGATGCAATGGTCTGTGGTAGACCCAAACTCGGGTGGTCCACAATATAATGACCCCCTAAACATAGGATAAGTCCCTCAAGTATAGGGTAGGTCCTGCAAGTGTAGGGTAGGTTCCTTTCAAGTGTAGAGTAGGTGTCCTACACCAAAAGTAGGATTTCACAAGTTAATTTCCAATCTCCTCTTCTCCTTTCTCTACTCCAATGCACTTGTCAGGGTAGGTGTCCACCACGAAAATTAGGATTTTCACAAGTTGATTTCCAAGCTCCTCTTCTCCTTTGCACCACTCTAATGTACTTGTCATCATAACAAGTATTCTTTCTTACAAGTCTCTTCAGGCTTCTCACAACTCTACAGCTTCTCAACCAATACTAACTCTCACTAGTTAGTTTGGGAGATAACAACCTTTCTTCAACAATAGTTTATTGTTGATGTGTGGCTTTCACAACACTGAAAGATTGAATAACCTTTACAATATAGAGCTTAGAATACACCCCAAAAAGAATAAAAATAGAATATGAATGACCCTGAAGTGGTTTGTAGAAGGAAGATTTCATCAAAAGGTAAAAGAGGAGTATAGAAGCATGAATTCTACAAATCTTGCTTGTTAGGTTTCTTCCTTATGTTTCTTCACATGACAATGAAGTATTGTCATAGCTTCTTCAAACTAGCCTTATATACCTTTGTCGTTAAGATTCTTGCAGGCTTCATTAGGGAGGAGTATACCTTTTTCTCTTCTCCTCATCAACAAATAACAGTCTTGGAGGTGGTGAGGGAAGTGGTACTCTTAATCTTCAGATTTTCTTCCCTCGAAAATTTCTTTCCTTTGAACCTTTCACTCCTAAGAGCAAGTTCTTTCTTGTTCATCAGCAGAAACACTTCCAAGTCCCAACCAATCCTCCGCACCATGAGCTGCATAGCATCTATTAGCAAAATTATTGAACTGAGCTCTGATGTCCTTTAACATAGATTTCGCAACAGCTAGTTCTCTAAAGGCACAAAGAGCCAACGGATCTAATATGCTTTAAAGCTGATGTGGATCACAAATGCAGCATCTTGAGGAGATAATTCCTGCTTTTTGCCTCTAATTTAGAACCGCTCTAAACATATTTGAAAATGCCTTCCTCAAAAGGAAGTTAGTTAAATATAAATAGAAGAACTCGGCATACTCAAAATTATTTGTTGTATGGATTTACAATCCATTAAAATACACAATCGGGATAAAAGTGAAAAGTAGCTAATATCCCATTGCCTGAAACTCCAATGCTTACAGACATGTCTATTTGATAATAATGCCGATGCACCATTTACTAGAAGAATGTGTATTGAGGGTACAGATTTCATCCTTAGAATTTGAATCATAAAGTATAAATATAAACCCAGTCCTCTGATATGATTTAGAAAATAACAATGCATCTCCTACCACCGGCACAAAGAGCCCGGTGACAATTTTCAGCAATGAGCAACCACTCAAAGGAAAAAGAATACATTGTCAACAAAATGTAAAGTTGATTTTATAAAAATAATTTTGCATTTAAAAGTCATATAATTAGTTATCAAAGATGTTGTCAGAGGCATATACTATCCCATGTTGTCAGCGATTAATGCATAAAATGACAAAGCAATGTCCTGAACAGATCAATGAAATTTAGGAAACATACGCTTACTGTAATTTTGAATTTATGTGAAACATATGCAAGTTCTTGGGGAATGAACTCTTATTTTTCAAAGCGAAGTGCAAAAGCATGAAACAAGCTATTAAATAGACTGCAGATGCAAATAAGTGAACTTCGAAATGCAGCACAGCTTTCAAAGCCTGGATTCTGATACCATAATTAATAATTATGCACCTTAACTAATACAAAATTATGGTTTCGTAAGGCCACCTATAGCCCCAATAGAGTATAGGGTACCTACGATGCAGTAACTGGAGAGGGGCAATAGATTAAGGTGCTTGAGCTAGGAGAGTCGACCAATTTTGAGACAGTGTCATCATGAACAATATTTCTAGAACTTTTTTGGGCTTGATTGCCGTGAAGGTGACTGAATCTAAGTTCTGCAACAATAATAAAGATTCCAAGCAAACAAACTTTGAACCCATAAAAAGTATAGGTGACTGAATCTAAGTTCTGCAACAATAATATAGATTCCAAGCAAACAAACTGAGCCCATAATTGGTGTGAATGCTCAAGATCATGAGATTAATCAGACATCAATTACCATTCACTCTGCTTAGAAATCAATTACTTGTGAATGCTCAAGATGATGCAGCTTTACTGCACCACCCAACATTCTCACACCATGTTCCCACGTGATACCATTCTTTTATTTACCACATAGCTTGGCTTGGGTAAGCTTAAATGTCATAGAAAACTCATGTTCACCTAGCTTGGTAACCAACCTCACATTTCCCTCATCAACAAATTAAGGGTGGGTCGACTGAAAAATTATTAAACTTGATAAGTTTAGATTTCAAGAGAAGAAAAAAAATATAATAGCCAAAAACAACAAACACCAATCAAACAAAACAACATTGAGCAGTCTGAAATCCTAGTCTTGCAGCAACCTATAAAAGGAATTTAAGGAATTACAAACTCAATAGTTTTGCTCTTTTTCAGTCAAGAGACTCAAATTAAAACATATCAAGAGCTTATTTTCTGAATATGAGCCACAATAGTTGAAACATGTTTGTCAAGCTTGGCTAGCAATTTGCTGGCTACCATAGCAGCTGCTAGGAATTACAGAAACAGGGTTGGTGGCTGATAACAAAGTTGGCCTGCCTTCTCATTCAAAATAAAAGAGAGGGTGGGAAGAGAGCAGGACAACAGAGTAAAAAGTAATATTAAATATTGTCATCCTTCTCACTCACAATATAACAGGTTTTGTTTCCATGGTTCAAAAGCATATATTAAGAGATAAGCTCACAATCGCTTCTAACACACTCAACCAAAAAACAGAAAAGAAAAGAAGCATACCTTTTAATAGACATGGGAAAATAAACAAAGATAGCAATCCTATAAATATAGCAATGACATTAACAAATTTGACTTGGTAAAAAAATAAATTAAGGGTGTGCAAGACAAAAAAAGTTAACAACAATAATGAACTTCTTAGTTACTTTGCTGCAAAAGCTCATGGTTACTTGTTGAAAGTGCCATTCACTTAGCTTTTGCTTGAAGTCTAATAACAACAAAATAAAGATGTTAGCATAGCAATAATGGGAAAAAACAATGGTTCCTCAAACTGTATTTTATAGAGATAAACCTTGGAAGGAGCACAGGTTTGGATTTCTCGGCGGAATTCAGGAAAAGATCAACATAATCATGAAACAACTTGAGTCCAACAAATTAATGACAATGATTGTTGGAGAAATTGGTTTTAGAAGAATGAGTTTAGAAACTTGCCTATGATTGTTGGACAAATCGGGCGGCCTATAAATGGAGATAAAAATGCAAATCTTTAGTATGAATAGCATTTTAAGGTCATTTGCTTGATAAAGGAAAAGAAAAATTAATGACAACGAAAACTGCTATTGGCATAAAGAAAATCCAAGGCCACTTTAAACCTATTTTTAAATATAAAACATAAAGAAAAGAAAAACATATCAACTAAGCTTTTTCAACACGGGAACAATGGCTGAAAGCGCTACAGAATGCAGAACATTGAGGGTGAGAACAAAGACTTCTCTGAAAAAGCACCAAAAAGTGAATCAATAGGTACATTAAGATGGTGTTTGGAAGAGCTTATTTGAGCTTATCTTATAACATAAGTACTTATGTAACTATTTGGGTAAGCTTATGAAAAGAGCTTATGAGTTATGACATGATCATAAGCTGTTTTTAGCTTATTTCAATAAGCCCCTGAGAATAGCTTATGAAACAGCTTATGGAAAATTTAAGTACACTATACCCTCCTTCAATTTTCATCCACTTTCTCAAGAGCTTATTCATTAAGTGCTTATCAAATAAGAGCTTATGTTATAAGCACTTAATTAAGCTGTTTTTCCAAACGGGGCCTAAATCTATAAATAACTTCTTCCTGCACAATATTGTTAAGTTTGAAAACTTAAGCCTATCAACGATGAGGAAAAAAAAATCCTTTAGTTTATGAAAACTTCAAACAACAATGTGTAAAGAAAAAGGAAAAAGGAAATTTGTTAGTGCTTCCATAAGCAAGTAGCAGAATACACAATATACCTATACAAATTATCCTTCTTCCTATAATGGATGATCGTTTCAAATATTATCCCATGTAGAACTACAATACAAGCAGATTTGGGCAGAAGTGAAGCCATAAGAAGGAGCCATTAATGCATAAAATGATAAAGCAATGTCCTGAACAGATCAATGAAATTTAGGAAACATACACTTACTGTAATTTTGAATTTATGTGGAACATATGCAAGTTCTTAGGAATGAACTCTAATTTTTCAAAGGGAAGTGCTAAAGCATGAAACAAGCTATTAAATAGACCTCAGATGCAAATTAGTGAACTTCAAAATGCAGCACAGCTTTCAAAGCCTGGATTCTGATACCATAATTACCCATTAGCAGTTACTATGGATTTCTTAAATTATGAACCACAAGTAGGTAGCTAACCAATAATGCCGATTTAACCCTATCTAGACAATAGACATGCACTGGAAAGAAAGCTAACATTAAATTTCTAATTCAAATCATATGTTACAACTAATTATTGACTGTTTAACAACTTGTGTGGACACAGACCCACTACAGACACTTCAGTATCAAGAGTCAAGACCCTGCTTGATGATGCAGATCAATTTTCAGGTTGAAGCTCAACTTGGATAATAGGACCGATGCAATTTGGATATAATTATAGCTAGATGATCAAAGTAATAAACATAAATTAGTTGATACAAACATCAGCAAACAGAGTAACGACAAAGAAACAACCCACAAATATGCAGTGGGACCGCGGTGAATCTACTTATGATGTTTATTTGACAGAATTTGTGATGTAGGGAAAAATCATTTGGCTAAGATCATTAGTATCTATCAAGAGACAATTAATTGAAGAGTAAGTGATTGGGAATTAGATGAAAAATACAGACAAGAGAGGCTGGACTTCCAGGCTAGAAAGAGAAGGTAGTTCGCAAGTTGTGTGGCTTAAGTATACCTCCCAAAGACAAGGAGTCATAAAATGGCATGGGCACGAAGAAGGGAGTTCAGTTGCTTAAAAAAAAAAAAACTGATTGAACAAATATATCAAATTGAGCAAGTGAATAATTTACTATTATAAATTGCTATGTAGAGAATCAACTAATTATATTAGTATACAAGAATCGTGAACACTGGGAAAGCAAATTTAACTCCAGAGTCCAGACATTAACATTCCACCATTTGTGGTTGAACAATGAAGCACCCACCTTGAGTTATTCTGCTTTGCAAGTTAGGATATACAAGTTTCTCTATCTGTCAAAGTCAGGTATGGTTAACTCACATCAAAGATCATCCTGAAACAGTGCCTTAGAAACTGAGCCATTTGGTTGACTCCCATCAGCCAGGTGACTTTCATCATCTGAACCCCTTGTCCATGGGCTTGACCGCTTGTTTCTTGTCATTGGCGTCTCACATACTGTATCATAGCTTGCCCTTTGACGGTCCTTCCTTTTTGACACCTTTCGAAGGAGATCTGTCTTGGGTTTCATACCCTTCTGTTTTGGGGCCCAAACTCTTTGCAAATCAGGCATCCAACTTGTGAAAGATGAAAATCTGCGTGCCCTCTCTCTCCTTTCCTTAGCTTCAATTAGTTTTTTATCACGGTCCCCCTCTATAATCTTTTGGAATATTCCACTGTCATTCTTCTGCAACTGAAAGGGCTCATTTTCAGCTGAAACAGGTTCATTACTGACATCATTTTCTCCCATCTCATCTCTGTATACTTTTATATTCAAGGATTTGTTGCTATCCTCACTATTAAATAAATTATTTGGGGCTTCATCCTCGTCTGGAAACTGCAGCAGATCCATTTTGTTGTAGATTCTATGAACGACGTCTTCAAGAGTGTGAGAATACCTGAAAATTTAGTGATTTCACTATCATAACTCTGCATGCTTTCTCTACTTTATGCAGTTCTCAACTTAATTCAATTGTTTCCATGGAAAAAGAGAAACAGACGAAAAGAAACTTATACAAACTCTGGCACATGTAAGTCATCAAATCGTGGAACACATATCTAATTTTTGAATTGTGAATAATAAATCAGATTGAATCACAAGATTCAAAGACACAAAGAAAAATAGCTCGAAATATATAATATAAATAATATGGTGTTCAATATATTTTAACAATTAAGTCTCAAAACAAAATCACAAGTCATATGTCAAGTTAGAACAAAACCAAAGCAATGATATAGCCAACTAGGGTGCATAGAGTGAGTGAAAAATAGAGCAATGTAATAATCAAATAGGGTGCATTTAGTGACACTTTCAGTTCTTTTATCATTTAATAATTTAATCTTATTTGACTTCTCAATTTCTTTAATTAATTTTGTGAAAGAAAGGCAAATGGGAAAAAATTAACAAATCATTGAATCATGAAATCCATTTCTGTGACATGGAGTCACATCGATTCATGCATGTATCATATGATTCATAGCCATTTGTGATTCATCACATGATACGAATAACTAGTTTGCCAAATCAGATCAAATTGTGCAATTCAAATCACAAGTCATTAGATTCTAACAATAACAAGTAACAACTGTTGGCATAGTTGCAGCAAATGAAAATAATCCGGGGTATCAATCACACTCTAAACAGAAGCTAGGAATTCCATAAATCTCTGTAATTTGTGCTAAAGCATAATATAACCTTTCATAAGAAGTGATCAACATCTAAAATATCTCATTTGCAGTGTATAAACTTATACCTGCTTTTGATGATCTTTGCCACATAATTTTCAAGGTTCCAATCACCAAAGAATCCCCCTTCCATGTGGCACTGAATGCTCTCCAAAAGAAGGCATATTTGTTTAACAAACTTCTGTTTGCTGGAATCTTCAACTCCACTTCCAACCTCTGATTGTAAAATTTCCATCCGAAATAAAATCTGCAGTTCATATCTAATGCTCACTAAGGAAAAACAAGAAACAGAAGTTCCCAAGTTTTACAACTGATTTAGAACAATAAAACAAAAATTGCATCAAATACAGAAATTAAGGAAAACATCATCAAAGGATACTCTCTGACTAAATGTGCTGTAATTATTGTAGTAGGTCCCACATCTGATGCCTGAGTAAATGAATTTCTGCTTTTATGCTCTGCAGCTATCTCCTTGGGCTCCCTTAATAGAAGTTTTATCAGTTCAGATGCAACCATGCTACCACAAGCATTATTACCTTTTAAAGGAGAATGACTCTGAGAAATTGCTTCCTTATCAACCTTCTGATATAGCCAGTATATAGATGAATTCACAAGTCGCTCTGCCAAAGCCCCGAGGTCTATGACTTCAGATTCAATTCCCTGATGGATCTTGTTGGAAAGATTACTGAAAAATGCTTCAGACGTTTCTGACCTAAAATCAAGCATAGCATCATCCTGAATCCCAGAAGCGTCAGTGTTAATTCCAGCTGAGGCAAACGAGGAGATTGGCTGTTCACCATTTTGAGGTAACTCAGCCAATTTACTGTCAATCTCTTCTGCAATTATCTGATTTGGCTTGGATCTTTCTGACAAAGTTAGATCACAACAACCAGATTTCTTCACCTGTTTCATCCAGCATTTCAAAAACTTCAACTTTTTTGACTTGTTACATTCCATGGCATAGTAAACCTCATGCAAATCCATCTCAAAATGATCACGTGCCAAATCACAGAAGGAGCTCCATGAAAGGTTTCGAAGTGCATCTAAATCCACCGTTTTCTTTTTCTGCTGACCCTTAATTCCTACAGCACTCTTCTTATCTTGAGAATCCAACAAATCCTTGTTCTTGTGAAATTTACGATCAGATTCGCAAATCTCAGCCTCCCCTGTTGTCCTAACATATTGATCCTTAATTGCCCCACCAAAATCACAAGCCACAAGAGGATCCCCTAATACTGATAACAGAGCAGAAGAAACAGTGAAAGGCCTAAGAACACCAACACATGAACCACCTTTGTCATTGGTAACAGACACCAAAGCCCAGCAACCTTCTTTATATAGAAAACTCAACAAGATTTCCCAAATGGGCACCGATTTCCGCCACCACCGGCAACCAAATTCAGCTGCAAGCATTTCAAGAACCCTATCAGCAAAAAACTCATTTGAATTTCCCTTCCGCTCTTTTTTAGATTCCCCAAAAACCTTGCGCACTAGAACAGAACCAGAGAGACAGTCCCTTAAGTTAACAAAAGCATCACACCTCCGCACAACCTTAACTTGCAACTTTGCAATTCCATCCGAACACAGATTCCATAATCTCTCCTTCCATTCACAACCTCCTCCACCTTGCAAATTGGGATTAGCCTGAACATCCTGTTCTCTACCTAAAACATCAAAATCCATCAAATTCAGATCACAACAGTTGTACTCTATGGGACTCCCGTTTACATCTAAGATCGTAAGACTCAATTGCACTTGTCCTTTACTAGAAGAAGAACGAATAGAAAACCAGGAAATACCAATTTTGGGATATATCAAGCCAAAAGGAACAAGAGCAGAACCGAGCAAAATGGAATCGAGAGAGCAAAAACCCCAACCCAATTTTGCAGCCCCAGCCTCAAACAACCCCCTAATCTTTGCAACCTCATCATCACTCTCAGTCTCACTCGTGCTATTATTATTATTATTAACACCAACCCAAGTGCAATGAATGCCCTTGATGCCTAACACGCGGCTCACGCTCCCGAAAACCGCAGAAAACCTCTCGCAAAAAGAACTCGTGGTTTGCAACGACTTGTCGTCGTGGGCGTCGAAAAACGAAGAGAGAGAGTGGAAGGAGTGGGATAAGGGGGAGAACAAGAGGAGCAAATTGGGGGGAACGAGAGGAGGCGTGGTGGTGTCGGGATCGGGGTCCCAGGGGTAGTCGTGGAGGATTTGGGTGATGGAGGCGGCGAGGTGGGAGGATTTGGGGTGGTGTTGGTGGGGAAATTGGGGGAGAGAGGAGAGGGTTTGGGAGAGAAGGTGGAGAGTGGAGGAAGGGTGATCGAAGGAGAGAGAGGAGGGTTTGGGGAGGAAAGGGTGGAGTTTAGAGGAGGAGAGGAGAGGGGAGAGAGAGGAGAAGAAGAGCTTGAAAGAGAAGAGGGAGGAAGAGATAGGAGGGAAGGAGAGTAGGGTTTTGGCCGAAGAGAGGATGGTTTTGGTGTAACGGTGATGGTGGTGGAGGAGAGGATCAAGATCTATGAGGAGAATGATGCGGTTAGTGTGGGAGTAACATACCATTGGATCTGGGTGGCGAGAAGCCATTTCAATTGCTTGCACCTTGCAGGAGAAGAAGAGAAAGGGGATCAGCGTCTCAGTCTCAATCACATTCACATTTACCTTACTCTTCTTTTTGGCAGCTGTCCGTTTTGGCGCCCACTCTCTTTTCTGCATTTTTACAAATTTATTATTTTTTGAATCTATCCTCTCACTGTTTTTTTCTTTTTTTAATATCACTTATTTTTAGAACTTTAGAGCTGATTTGTTTAAATTTTTTTGGAAATGTTTTCTTTTGTTTAATCACATGTTTGAACCAGGAACGTCCACATCATGGTGGGGCTAGCTCTCCCAACAGGGATTTTTTTCCATCTACAAAACTCGAACCCGAGACCTTACCTAAGGAGAATCAAACATGTACCACTTGAATCAACCCCGTTAGTTTTTGAAAATGATTTTAAAATATTGTTAAAAATATTTTAAAAGATTTCTATATAAAATATAAATCATTTCTCATTTTATTATAAATTTAAAAAGTACATTTTATTTTACTACCAAAAAAAAGGTCTAATTACAATTTTTCCAAAACTATTTAAAATAACTTCTCAAAATAATTTAGTATTTAAATTTTTATAAAAACTGTTTTTGAAAGAATACATGTTTGGTTTCATTTTCATTTCCTAGTTTCATTTTCTGTTTTTATTTTGTTTCTTGTTTTCTGAATTTGTACAAAAGAAAAATTAGAAATGCTGGAAACAAAAATTTTCTGTTTTCAATATTTTTAATTTTTTTTTGTAAAATTTTAAAAAAAATAAAAAAACAAGAAATCGAAAAAAAAAAAAAAGTGTAAACCAAACGGGCCATCCAACCTCTCAGTTTTCCTTTTTAAAAACTATACACAAACATCCCCTTAATATAAGTCAAAATCGTTAAATTTCTGATTAACTTCATCGATAATATTTTTTCACACATTAAATCTAGCTAACCAAAAGATAAAAGCTAGCAGTTTTTCCGCCCAAACCTCGTGCACATTCAAATTCAGGAACCATAAAATTACTTGATATCATCATCAAAGAAAGAAACGAGATGCATCGCATTCAAGATAAACCTATGACATAAAATAGTTGTTAATTCAAGATAAACCTATGACAAAATAGTTGTTAATGGATGAATTGAATGGTTTTTATTTAATAAGATATGAATGGATTGGATTTTTATAATATATTTTTAATGGATGATAAATGGATTAATGGATTGTTTCAATCCATCCATTATAATCCTGATCCAAATCCATCCATTTGTCATCCCTAACCTATGTAGATAGGAGGATAGATACAAATGAACAATGTCCCCTGAGTGATAGTTAAAAAAACAGCTCGAACACGAGGACAATTTTTCATTCAGGGAGTGCCAACAGTACAGCAAGACAAAAAAACATTACAAGAAAACATGAAAGCCTAATTTAGAAGTCCTCGAATTTTTTAGACTAAAAATACGTCTAGCAACAAAGTACAACAGCAGATGGAAAGCAGGAAATAAGCAGATAAATATTGCTTCCTTGATCTCACATCACAGACATGCATGCTTAAAAAGAGGTGCTGCTATTCTCTGCCTCATCAAGCATTCGCACAACCTGTGCAACGCCTTCTTCAATCTCCTTCCGGATGACTCCATCAGGCATATCAAATGTCCTTCTCCTGAAGGAGAGTGATTTTCCAGCAGGCTGGGGATCCACCACATCAAGCATTGCTTCCAGCTCATCCACCATTGACCTCTTCGCAGATCTTACCATCAGATCAGCTCCCTACAGAAAAGAAAATGAGCAAACCCGTTACATAAACTGATAAATGGTAATATATTGTTTGTTTATCCATTTGATGGTGGACAACTGTCAAATATTTCTTTTAACTCTCCGACTAGTATACAGTTCCTTTCTTTTCTTTTTTGGCCAGTGCGCCATGATTTATGCAGCAAAACTCTAAATGCACATGTGTTATATTGAAACTTACTCGACTTTGCAACAACTCTGGCTTTTTTATCATACAATACTATAATACTCAATGGCTTAAGCTTGGTGATAATTAATGTCATCAGAATCATGTAAGAAATTCCTAGAAATAAAGAACTTTCACTCCTAATTCCTGAACCAAAAAACAGAGACATGTACATGTAAAGCAGTATCCAGGATGATTCCACAACAGTTGAACAACATAGTAAAGAGGAATATTCAGACTTGTCCATGTGATACAAGTTTTCTTCAAGGTCAACACTATGTTGTGCTGTTTGAACTCTGAACTAAATAAAAGTGCAAGGCAGGTTTACTACTAAATGACATTCACCAGATCTGATGTATACCAAATAAAAAAAAAGTGGAGAATCTATTCCACAAAGAGAAATTCGTAAATAAGAGATCACTACCTCAATGGCATCAACAGTGAGGAGCAAGACAATGATTTTCTCAGTAAACCTCTGGCATTCCTCTGCATCACGGGCTACATGGCGTCGGTAGGAAAAATTATTGAACTGAGCTCTGATTTCCTTTAACTTAGATTTTGCAATAGCCAGTTCTCTAAGGGCACGAAGAGCCTTTGACCTACGGATCAAATATGCTCTAAAGCTGATCTGGATCGCCAATGCAGCATCTTGAGTTGATAATTCCTTCTTTTTGCCTCTCTCGTTTCGAACAGCTCCAAACCTCTTTGCAAATGCCTTCATCCACAAGGGAGTTAGTTAGATACAAGTAAAAGAACTCAGCATACTTAAATGTTTAAAAAATGAAATTTAAATAGAGCAGCATTATCTGTATGGATCCACAATCCATTAAAAACATACATTTGGGATAAAAGTGAAAAGTAGCTAATATCCCATTGCCTGAAACTCCAATGCTTACAGACATGTTTATTTGATAATACTGCATCATTTATTCAAAGAATGTGTATTGGGGGCACAGATTTCATCCCCAGTCCTCTGACATGATTAAAAAAATTAACAACACGTCTACTACTCCCAGCACAGAGCCAAAGCTCAATTTTCAACAAAGAGCAACCACTCACAGGAAAAAAGTACATCATCAACAAAATGTAAAGTTGATTTTAAGAAATTATTTTGGTTTCATGTCAGACTTTTTGGGTTTTAGTTTCACTTGAAAAGCTACCAAATTCACTTTATTTCATTATGGGTTTGAGCAGCAAAACAACACGCAAAATTAAATACAAATGCATTTAAAAGTGACCTCCTAAAACTAACTATGCAAAGATGTTTTAAGAAGCATATATTATCCTATGTAGAACTATAACACAAGCAGATTTGGGTAGAAGTGAAGCCAAAAGAAAGAGAAATTAATGCATCAATGATACAAAATTACAAATGAAAATGTTTCATAACATACAGTTCAAAACAAAAGCAATCTCCTGAACAGATCAATGAAACTTAGGAAATGTACACTTGTGTATTTTTTGAAATTTTATGGAACATATGCAAATTCTTCAAAGGGAAATGCAAAAGCATGAAACAAGCAATTAAATAGACAGCAGATGCAAATAAGTGAACTTTCATAATGCAGCACACCTTTCAAAGTAGAAGACCACACATAATGATTTTCATCACATGTATTTGTACAGTTGTTAGTTAACTTGTCAGAGATGTAGTTAGTCAGTTAGTTGATATTAGCTAGTCTGTTACAGATCAGCTATTTTCAATATTACAGCTAGATAGATCAATACAAAGTATACAAGTACTGTGTCAGCAATAGTAGTGCGATACATTCTGTGAGAGAATCAATTCATTCTTTTTTTTTTTTGCTAATAGAGAATCAGTTCATTCTTACCAGAACCATTTTACAAAGTATGGTTCTAATACTATAGTTACGCATTTGCACTTACTAAGGATTTCCTACTTTCATTAAATTATGAATCACAAGTAGGTAACCAATCAATGCTGATTTAACCATTTCAAGCCATGCACAATGACGATTTAACCCTATATATCTAGCTAGACACTAGGAAAGAAAGCTGATATTGAAGTTCTAACGAATCTAATCCAAATCATATTTTACAACTAAATATTGACTTTTACTCTTTTATCCAATCTTTTCTAGATCATAAATCATCATCTAAGTAACAAACGAAAGATCATGCAGCTCTAAACAGACAGTCTCTTTTTGTTAAAACAAAGGACAGAACACTATTGCAAAGTGACTGCGAAAAGCACAAATCAGAGTTCACCTCAACTAATGTCTCAAGTTAAAACTAAGCCATGTTTTCTACTTCCTATTTTACTAGCCTACATAAATCTGCACCCAAAACAAAAGAAAAGAAAAGACACAAAAAGCAATGCAAACTGCAAAAAAAAAAAAAGATGGGTTAATATCAAAGAGGCGAAGACGGAAGAGAGCAGCATGGAAAGAGCCGAAGACACATATGGAGCCAAACAAATCCTAACAAAAACGACGTTGCATTAAAACAACTCACGCACCAAAGTTCAATATGTCACTATCATCTTATCACTCTTATCTTCACCTGAATACTTGATCACTAGTAACCAAATTCAATTCACAAATTCCAACACATAAAAACCAAACAAGATCATAGCTGAAAAGGGTGTAAGCTACCCAACCTGTCTTAAAACCACATCTCTATGCCCAGTTGGTTCTTCAATCTCCACAATGCGCAATCCACTTCCTTTCTTTTTCTCCTTCTTCTCCTTCTCCTTCACCTTTTCCTTCACTTTCTCCTTCTCCTTTTCCTTCTCACTTTCCACCTCAAAGGTATACTTCCTTGAGCTCCCACTGTCCTGTCCTTTTCCCTTGATCTCAGCCGTCCACTTGACGTTCTTCAACTTGTTCGTCTTCTTCTTCTCTTCCTCGACGATCTCCGCAACCCATTTGTACTTCCTATCAAACCCATTCTCCTCCGGTCCATTGATCTCCGTCGTCCACGTGTACTTCCGATCGCCTCCGATCTTCCCGCCGAGGAGGAGACGATCGAATCGCGACTCTAACTCAGAGACCCGGTCGCACAGGCTCTGCAAGCATAACTCTGTCCCGAGTTGCCTCCTCTGGACTCGCTGAACTCGCTGGTACGAAATCGACGGCGTGCGATCAATGCACACGAGATCCGTCACAGCATCGAAGGGACTCGGGAGGAGGGCGAGGTCGAGGGAATCTTCGACGAAGGAAGGGAAATTTAGGGTTTCGGTGAAGAAGAGTGGTGAGGAGTAGTAGCAGAAGGGTTCTTCGATGAGCTCAAATCGCCTGAATCGGCTCATGGTTGGGTGAGTGGAATCGGTGTCAACTCGTTCAGAATAGAATAATGATATTGGTGATGAATGCTGATTCACGACGACGTTGAAAGGGAATGGGTTTAAAGTGAAGGAAATGGAGAAGACGACAAAGTAGTGAAGGAAACGAGGACGAGCAGGAGCGGAAATGGTGAGGGTATATATGGAAATTCAAGTCACTAAAAGAAAGGGATTGGAATGTTTGTGATGAGGGGTTAGGTGTGAACAAGGGGCGCCGCGAACTGAATTGACCATAGTGGGGTCCCTCGTTGGATTAAATTACGCAGACACTCAGAATCTTTGGATACTCGTTTCGTTGGAGATGATGGTTTTGCTAAGGTGTGCGTTGCAACTGTGCTTCCCATGTGAGCTTTTCTGATATCGTGATTCGTGACCCCACCTCATTGGCACCATTCAGACCAAATTTTTTTATCGTTGCTAAAGTTAATTAGAAATTGCATGCTTAAAGCTATGAGGAAAGTATTCCAGGAAAAAGCGGACTTAAAGTGTGTTTCATAAAAAGCCTGAAAGTTTAAAACTAGTTGAAAATTGAAAAGTTAGTTAAAAGTTTAAAGTTAGTTGAAAACTGAAAAATTATTGAATATGTTTGGTAAAACTAGTTGAAAATGATAAAATGACATTTGAGGACAACATTAATTATTAAATAATGATAAGTGGGGGTGGTTGAGGGTTAAACTTGTAATCAATTTTTAGCTACTAGCTGAAATTTTGAGCTTTTTAAAAAAAGCTACTCCTAGTAGCTTTTTAAGAAAAACTTGTAGCTACCAAAAAAAGCTACAAAAAAGTTACCTTCCCAAACACAGATTTTTTGGTTTCAACTAGTATTTTCAACTTTCAGCTAGTTGAAATGACTAGTCAAACACACTCTTAAAAGACTATATATATATATATATATATATATAGAGGCACCACTTAATATTAATCACTTTGACTATATTGTAAAGTGTGTTCCCGTTGCAGGTAGTATTAGTGAAGAATTGTCAGCATTATTAGTAATAAAAAGGAGTAACTTTAATAATTAGCTAGTTAATGTGCACCAATGTCAACTTTTACAGCTCATAACAGCATACGGCTTGACCTATACTCATATGGTTACTGAAATTCTTACTGTATTAGAAATGACCGTTTAAAATAAATTTATTTTCAAAATAAAGATTCAAGGATGTATTTTTGTTTAGTGTTCGTTTGGTTGAGTTTAATTTAAGCTTATAAGCAACTTAAAGTAAAAAATAATTGAGTGTTTGAAAGAGTTTATTTCAGCTTATTTTATAACATAAATACTTATGTAACGGTTTGGATAAACTTATAAAAAAAACTTATGACATGCTTATAAGCTGTTTTTAGCTTATTTCAGTAAGCTTCTGAGAATAGTTTATGGAGAATTTAAATGCCAATTTGGATAAAACTTTTACAGAAGTACTTTTAGGTGAAAAAAAATATAATGAAACAAAGAGGATAGATGCATTTAACTCCTCTGTAAGTTAAAATTAGTCTTTGTAGCCCACCTACTCCAAAAGCTTATAAGCATGTCATAAGTTCTTCTGTAGAAGTGTATCCAAACTGACTCTATACCTTTTTCAATTTTCATCTACTTTCTTAAGAGCTTATTCATTAAATGCTAATCAAATAAGAGCTTATATTATAAGCACTTAATTAAGTTATTTTTCCAAACAGGGCAACATCAAATACATAATTTTAAAAGCTCTTACAAATTAAAAGGAACTTGTTTTTTACAATGAAAATGAGCTTTTATAAAAGTCAATTATATGAGCTTTCACGAAGCTTTTTATTATAAGCCCACCTTTCGACACTCAATCACTATTTTAACTTTTTTTTTTTCAAAACCTTATGTAAACCGTGCACATTTATCAGGTTGTGACGCAGAGCACATTCATCTTCGATAAAGAGAAACTCTCGCGTCGAACGCATAACACATCTCGGCAACGTCGCACGGAGCTTGTCGCTCGTTGCTCCGCTCCACTCATCTCCAATGACGTTCTTCTCATCTGCACGGTTCTCAATTCGTTTTGCCAAACTCTGAGTCTTGTCAAATGTCACCTTGTACTGGGTCATGGGTCATTGATGTCTTTGAATGACAATGTCGGATCCTTCATTCAAGGGACGCACATGAGAGATTATGTTGATGCAAGTGTGTTCTTTATATTTGTAGTACAAACCTCCCATTTGTGAGAGACATGTGGGGTTTTACGTTTTGATGATGATTTGATAGCAAGTTAATATGTATTTCATTATTGGATTGTGGTTGTCTCTACTAGTTGTCTTTTACAATGTTTGCTGCCTAGCTCTATTCTTTTGGTTTACAAGGATTGACACTATTGGATTTTGCAAATATATATTCATAGAAAGTGGATATTCACATTGGGCTTTTAGAAGATTTGGGTGCTCTAAGTTTACCCGGTTGAAGTCCCAAAAACTTAAATTTTTCCTTCAAAATTGTGAAGGTCCCATGCGTATCCACACCAACACTAATTCATTGCTCATCAACACCTTAACCGTGAACTTGAAATTTTCAGCAGAAAAATGAATAAGAGGAAAAGAAAAAATTTCTACTAACAATTGCTTATATATATAAAGAAGGTTGTGACCTATCAGCAAGCTCGGTCTCTTTTCTTTGTGCTCAGCCTTTGTGAGAAAACACAAGCCCAGGAATGAGAACCTAGAAATTCAGTTTTTACAATTTAACAGAAATGATAACCCACGAATCACTTACCTCTGTTATCAGCAAGCCCAGCCTATGTTCTCTGTGTTTGCTGTTTGCAAAGAAACGTCACCAAGCTCCGCCCAAGTTCTACCTTTGTTCACTGCGTAACGGTTCGACCCTGCACTCACCAAGCTCTGCAACAACAAACTCTATTCACAACAAGCTTTGTTCACTAGTTCACCTAACTCTACTTACAACAAGCTTTGTTCATGCGATTAATGATTCAAACCACCAAACACGTGACTGTACCTTCACTGAGTCAGAAGCAATGAAAACCTGCTGGAACAACAGCTTATCCAGTGCATGTGACTGTACCTTCATGCAATTCAAATAAATTTTGACCGGATGTACAATGCCAAATATAAAAGAAAGAGGTCCCTGTTAGTAAATATTAGAAGTTCGTGTTTCACTGTAGCAACAGGTAAAGTTACCTACATTAGCAGGTCATTTTCAAAATGAAAATGTGAAACACCATAGAACGACCCTATATATATATATATATATATATATATATATGGCTTTTACAGTATTTCTAATAGAAAGTGGTTTTCCAATCCCGTATATCGCTTATACAAATTCAATTTCCAATACATGGTAATTTCCAATACATAGTGCTACTATTCTAAAAGATTAGTCTAACAGTGACTTTTCACAGACAAGAAAAAAACAGATGTACACGGCATAGCATGACAACACAAGTACAATATCATATATTATTAATAGGCTTTCACGATTTCCTAATAGTTCACAAAACAAAAAATAATAGATTGTACAGTGACTAGTCTTGTCAAACATATGGGTTCCATAAACCTATTAAACTTTAACAGTGTAATTTATAACACAAAACAATGCTCTGATACCAATTGAAGGATAAATCATGTTCCAAATATACACAGCGAAAATAAAATGATCTATTTGTGTCTAAATTACACATGCTAATTGACAAGGTATCTGTGAAATCAAATAAATTTTACCCGGTTGAAGTCCCAAAAGCTTAAAAACTCTCCTTCAAAATTGTGAAGGTCCCACGCGTATCCACATCTTTTGCTCATCAACACTTTGACCGTGAACTTGAAATTTTTAGCAGAAAAATGAATAAGAGGAAAAGTAAAAATTTTCTACTAACAACTGCTATTATATATATATATATATATAAGAAGGTTATGACCTATGACAACCACTATCACATATTAACAACTGCACATGTTAAAAAAAAAAACAAATTGTCCGTTGCTCACTTGCTAACAATTTTTTTTTTGATACCGTAAAGCTTACAAAAGAAGGAAAAAATAGAACTCAAATAAAGAAAGACAGAGCAAGCCCTCAAGAGGGAAAATGCCTAGTGTTACGATCTAAACCTAAGGCCCAATAGCCAAAATGGCCCATGCGCAATATAATTATCATATCCATAAATATATGATATATGATTATCATACCCATAATTATATCACATATAATTATGGTATCCTTAAATATATGATATATAATTATAATATCCATAATTATATCACATATAATTATGGTATCCTTAAATATATGATATATAATTATAATATCCATAATTATATGACGATATCTGCTAAACTTACTCCTTTTACATCTGCGCCCACTTACCATATTTATACCGGGAAAACCCCTATAAATAGAGAACATTTATAGATCATAAGGTACGCAATCTCACTCAGTCAATCCCTTTGACTGTTTTACCTATCTGACTTGGGCGTCGGAGTCCCTTTGCAGGTACACCCCCCGGGTTCAACTCGGATTCAAGCCTCCGCAACCCGGACTCGGATCTGACTTCTCTCCTGCTGACTCAAACCCAGGTTCGAGTTCTACACCAGAACATTTGGCGCTAGAAGGAGGGCCTCCCCCTCTCCAGCATGTCGGTCACAACCCGTCTCTAGACATCAAGACCCCGTCCTCAACCAACACCTGAAGGTTGGGTGGAGGATCTCGGACCCCAAGACGAGTTCGCTAAACAAGAAGGAACATCACACCCTCAGGATGAAATCGGTCCACACGAGGACGATCACCAATCCGACCCACGAGATGGGGTTATTCGTCATCTCGAGGCTCAACTTAAGGCACTTCAGGAACAGCGCCAACAGTCGTTCCACGAACCTCGCCCCCACAAAGCAGTCGAAGAGCCGGCTGCAAGTCACCTAGAAGAGCGTATCCGACACTTGGAGCGCAGCGTAATCCCTCAACCTCGGCTCACAACCCATTCCCGACCTCATTCAGACCGAGATCAACAAGAGGTTCAACAGCGAGGATCCATTGTCCGCCATGCCCCATTTCAGCATCCGTTCTTTGAAAGGCTGGCCCTGGTCGAGATACCTAAATAGTTCAGAAGAACAGAATCATAGACCTCTCGAGCCTCAATCAACACCCGCAGTTGATCCAACCATCAACCAACTAAAGGAGCGCATTCGACATCTTGAGCACACATTCCTTATAGATTTGTCTATTTCATTTTATTCATCCCTCTCACTTTATTTGTTCTTATTACTCTAACTTCGATACTCATTTTATTTTACACCAAAACCGAATGTGAAGAGCATCTCGGTTCAATAAAAATAAAAAGAAAAGTTATGCAGTTCATATTTATAAGGATGTGAAGAACATCTCGGATCAGCAATAATCAGATGCGAAAAGCATCCCGGCTCACCAACACCTGAAGGTTGGATAGACGTCTTGGATTACCACGATGGCGGGTTCGATGACGTAGGCATCTCTCAACCCCCACAAACCCAACCAGCCACCATTCACTAATCCGACACTCGAGATGAAATCATACGCCGACTTGAAAGCTCGGCTGAAAGAGCTAGAAGAACAGTCTGAAACCACCACCGCATCTCAACCTCCACCATCGCCGAACCAGATTTGGATGATGCCATCCTTAGCAAACACGAGGAGATATCTGAGAAATGTGTACGATACATTCACTGTTTCCATATTCATCCTACAATTTGCTATTTCCATTATTGGGTTGTTATGTCTTTGAATCTGTACCAAATGTTCCGAGGTAAACTCGGATCCGATTCAGACATTCATTTCCGAATAGGCTAACTCGGATTGAAGAAGTTGACTGGAGCTGTTAATTGGAGAAAAACCAACGATGATACTCGAATATATTTAAAGTGGTCAGATATAAATCTCCCTTATTGAAAGTAAATGACTAATAAAAAATGGTTGTCTTGGTCGGTTTATTTCCTCATCCGTATATGTTCTTTTGGGAGGTGATCATTAAAGTTCATCACTCGGATTCCTCTCATTTAGTCGTTAAGCCGAGATGCCGACATAGTCGGCCGAGATGCCAACATTTTCAACCGAATCACATTAACATTTTGGAATTACCTGGCAAAACTAGCTACCAGACACCACGGATTGATCCCCATCTCGGACATAGTTCCTTGACGGTCAGACCTCGACTTGGCCGACTATATGTGGAGCCATCTTGACTACCTTGGTTTCGGATTCTGTTCTTAGTCGGATCAGCACTAACCGGATGTGAAGAGCATCCCGGCTTAACCAAAATCGGATGTGAAGAGCATCTCGGTTCTTCAATAAGGATGTGAAGAACATCTGAATCACCAAAAACAGGATGTGAAGAGCATCTCGGTCTCATTCAATGTCGGATGTGAAGAGCATCTCGGTTCTGTCAGCAACCGGATGTGAAGAGCATCTCGGCCTCATTCAATGCTGGATGTGAAGAGCATCTCGGCCTCATTCAATGCCGGATGTGAAGACCATCTCGGCCTCATTCAAACCGGATGTGAAGAGCATCTCGGATCTGTCAGCAACCGGATGTGAAGATCATCTCGGCCTCATTCAGTGCCGGATGCGAAGAGCATCTTAAATCTTAGTAAAAATCAAAAGAGCATCTCGGCTCTGTCAGCAACCGGATGTTAAGAGCATCTCGGCCTCATTCAATACCAGATGCGAAGAGCATCTTGAATCTTAGTAAAAATCAAATTAACATCTCGATCTCATTCAATGTCGGATGTGAAGAGCATCTCGGCCTCATTCAACCCGGATGTGAAAAACATCTCGGATCTGTCAACAACCAGATTTGCTACGGACCAATACTACTTGGTCCTACTCAGCCCAAGTTTTCATATAAGTGATGACAAGTACACAAGTGCACACCAAGTGCGCAAGTCGGCCAAAGTGTACAAGTCGGCTCAAGTGCACAAATCAGCCCAAATTTTCAGATAAGTGATCACAAGTGCACAAGTCAGCCCAAGTGCATACCAAGTGCACAAGTCGACCCAAGTCTTAAAGTCAGCACAAGTGCACAAGTTAGCCCAAGTGCACACCAAGTGCACAAGTCGGACCAAGTTTTCAAGTCGGCACAAGTGCACAAGTCAGCCCAAGTGCACACCAAGTGCAAAAGTCGGCCCAAGTTTATAAGTCAGCCCAAGTACACAAGTTAAAACAAGTACACATGTCAACCCAACTCAGAAGCCCTATTGGGGAGAACCAAAATAGAAAAGTAAAGTTGTCATACAATTCATATTTATAAGGATGTGAAGAACATCTCGAATCACCAATACTGGATCTCAGATCAACAACAACCGGATGTGAAAAACATCTCGGTTCTTCAATAAGTATGTAAAGAACATCTCGAATCATCAAAACGCTTGTGAAAAGCAACTCAGACCCGCAAAAACTGGATGTGAAGAGCATCTAGGATCAATAATAAACGAATGTGAAGAGTATCCCTGATCAACAACAAACCGGATGTGAAACACATCTCGGTTCTTCAATAAGGATGTGAAGAACATTCCAACTCAGAAGCCCTATTGGGGCGATTGCATTTGCCAAAGACTCGGCATTGACTTCATCAACATCGACCACCAAAACGGCTTTCTTCCACTTGGCCCGTGCCTTTCGCAAAATTTTGCTTGACAATGTCGGCCAAGGCCGCCTTACCTACCCTGGCTGCAGAAGACTGGTTCTCTAGAGCCTCATGCTCCTCCTTCAACTTTGTCCAAGTAGTATCTGCGGCCTTAAACTTGGGACTTATAATTATACAACCCCTGTGCTGCTGAACGATGGAAGCACATCCCAGCGAGGTTATCGGAGCACATCTCGGACAAATTCTACCTCTCCAAATCAAGCAAATTCACGGAAAATCGACGTGTCACAAGACACGTTGTCTGGAATTCGAAATTATTACAACTAAGCAAATCGACTCATGTGACATAGTTCAAAGTCGAACTCCTTTACTTCGACTTCAGCTGGGGGGCATCTGTTATGGACTAGCCCAATAAGGCCCAAACCTTGAAGGTCCAATACATTAGAGCAAGTCAGACCATGTCCACAAACAAGTCGGGCCACGTCCATGGGCAAGACGGACCATGTCCACGAGCAAGTCTGACCAAGCCCACGAGCAAGACGGACCACGTCCACGAACAAGTCAAACCACGTCCATGGGCAAGTCGGACCACGTCCACAGGCGAGTCAGACCATATCCATGGGCAAGACGGCTTCGCTTCCCCACGATGGACTTCATCTAACGAATACCATGCTAGGATCACCGGAACCCCTCTGCACTCATCTGCATCCGGTAATTATATCTTAATGGACCTTAATGGATCAGGGCCCACAGCCCAAATCTCAAGGGTAATTCATCACATTGAAGCCGGATACGAAGAGCATACCGGTCACAGACTCAATCACTTATCCGAAATCTACTTTGACACAGACAAACATCTTAACTTCGTAGTTTATTATCTTACGAATGCAAAGAGCATATCGGCTTAGCAAATCCAATATTCAGACAGAGTTACAAGCGTTTTAGAACGTTAAAAGCGCAACACAATTCGAAGCGTTACAAGCGTACGAGTACGTGAAAAGCGTCAGGGGCGTCATCCCGGACGCCGGGGGAGTCACCTGCAATTTCTCCAAATCCACCTTCAACTGAGTGATCTCAGCTTCAAGGGCTTTGTTCTTGTCCTTGACCGTCTTATAGAAACTCTTATACTTGGCCTTGTCCTTTTTCTCGACGTCAAGTGCCTCTCGAGCAGTCTTCACATCCCCCAAGGCCTTGTCTCGTTCCGTGGTGCGCGCCTCCAGAGCCGCATTAGCCCGGTCATAAGCGGGCATCACATACAATCGTAAATACCTCAAAAAAGAGGCATGCTGAAGACTCTGGCACTCCACATCATAGAGACACTCAGCCACTGGGACATTATCATGAACCGCCTTCAAGAAAGGGTTATACAAGACATGATCCATCTCGGGCATGTCCAACTCGCATGGTGAACAGGACCGACATCGTCATTCAACACGGGCTGAGTTCCCGACCCACCAACACCAGCATCACGGGTGAAATCAATGTCGACATTTGGTTCCCCCTGCTGGTTGTTTGTAACATTCTGCAAGGCTCTCAGTTGTCTCGAAGCAGCGTTGGCCATCGATGCTACAGAACCAACAAAGGAGTGACCGAAGTCATCTCGATCCATCTTGTCTCGAACGGCAACTCCCAAGTGAGTTATAAACCCCAAAGCCGTCCCGAACGAGTAAAGTCGTCCCGGATATAACATTGAAAAATACTTGAGCTCAAAGTCAACTTCGTCAAAGTGGACCGGAGTTGGGGGGGCTTCTGTTACGGTCTAAACCTAAGGCCCAATAGCCAAAATGGCCCATGCGCAATATAATTATCATATCCATAAATATATGATATATGATTATCATACCCATAATTATATCACATATAATTATTATATCCTTAAATATATGATATATAATTATAATATCCATAATTATATCACATATAATTATGTTATCATTAAATATATGATATATAATTATAATATTCATAATTATATGACGATATCTGCTAAACTTACTCCTTTTACATCTGCGCCCACTTACCATATTTATACAGAGAAAACCCCTATAAATAGAGAACATTTACAAATCATAAGGTACGCAATCTCACTCAGTCAATCCCTTTGACTGTTTTACCTATCTGACTTGGGCGTCGGAGTCCCTTTGCAGGTACACCCCCGGGTTCAACTCGAATTCAAGCCTCTGCAACCTGGATTCGGATCCGACTTCTCTCCTGCTGACTCAGACCTAGGTTCGAGTTCTACCCCAGAACACCTAGGAAACACAATTTGAGACGCATCTGTTAACAACACAGCAAATAAATCAAGAGGAGGATGAGTAACTTCAACCAAAGTCTCTGAAGTTGTTGCCCCTATCTTTGTCAAGAAATCAGCACACTGATTTCCTTCCCGGTGCACATGATGAAAGGAAACTACCAATCCTTAGCTGCCCAATTCTTGATCGCCGAGATGATACCAGCATACTGGTGATAAGGAGAAAAAGGTTTGGCCAAGAGAGAGAGAGCTAACTTAGAGCCAGATAAACATAATACCTCTCTATAGCCTTTCTCCCATCCAAGCTTCAATCCAAAATGGATACCCAATAGCTATGCCTTCAAATTTTCAGAAATTCCCACATGCCCATAAAAGCCATGAAGCCATGTGCCTGAAACATCCCTTAACACACCGCCACACCCAGCCAAGCCCGGGTTCCCTAGAGAAGAGCCATCCACATTGAGTGCAACCTGTCCTTCCTGTGGTCCGATCCAATGAATCCCATGGACTGTTTCAACTGAAGCCTCACATTGTCGTCCCATGCAGCGCTTAATTAAAGCAGTTTGAGCAAAAATACGAGGAACTAAACACCTCATGTTGCAATCTATTTCCTCAAAACACTACATATTTCGGCGATTCCAAATCTCCCATAAGGCCACCAGGACCATATTTACGCGTATGGAATTGAATCCAATCCGGCATGTTATCCCCCACAAACTCACCTTGTTGCACGATTCCAATTCTGTATCCGAGTCTGTCCCTTGCTAACAAATAGCAACAATAATACATTTTTTGCATATCATTTTTTCTTCCTCTTATCAAAATACATTTGACCAAGTCAAACAAGTAAACATGGTCCGTTTAAATTTTCAAACATTTGAAACAATGTATTTAGTAATTTTAATTTTGCTTTCACTATTCTAAGTAGAACATATATATATATATTATTTATACTTTTGTTGCTAGCAAAAAATACAATAATATTTCACTTACAAGAAAAAAATACTTGATAAAAATAAATTCTTTAATTTAATTATCAAATAATAAATTTTTTTTCCTTAAGCCAAAATTAAAACACTCATGAGTGTGTGAACCCATAGGTTTAAAACTAAATCATTAGTAAATTAACAACATTAACTTACTAATCAAGATTGACGTCTAGCAACACTCATTAACGTCCGGATAGCATGAAATAATATTTTATATTTTCAAGAACCTTTAGAAGATTAACATAATATTTCCTTCCATCTTTACAGCTCTAAATTAACCGTAGAATATGGTTTAATTGTCAAATTTCTATTAAGTTAACATATAATGAAAAATTCAAGAAACTCTTTTCTTTATTCTTTCAATTGCCTTGGCCAGGGTCTTCATTTTCATTATAGAGCTCAAACTCAATACCAATAGTCGATGGATTCCTTTTTGATTAATCATTTAATTCTACAAGTATTTAATTATACAAATAATCATTCAACTAACATCTTACGATATTAGGTGTCCAAAATCAAAGTATAATAAATATCTTGTTAATTATTATGATAATCTCATGTCTAAGGAAATTATTATATTTTTTCACAAGAATTTCCTATTGACAATTCTAAGATAATATATAACCATTAGAAATTCTCCTTTTTGAGAATTTCTAATGGTTATAAAAGACTCATTTCTCATTACTATAATCTCTAATATAAAAACAAGTCTCTAATTTTAATCAAGGATTATCACATTAATTATCTTCACAAACAATAAATACGATAATGAAACAATAAAACACAATTTTATTAATGCAAACATGATAGAATGGCTCTTGGGCAACCTTATATTCCTAACACGCCACACAGAGCTCGTCGCTCTGCTCCGCTCATCTGCAATGCTGCTCTTCTCATATCGTTTTGCCAAGCTCTGAGTCTTGCCAATCGTCACTGTATTGGGTTATAGGTCATAACTGTCTTTGAATTACAATGTTGGATGCTTCGTTCAATGGCCACACGTGAGAGATTATGTTGCTAAAGGTGTGTTATTTGAATTTGTAGTACAAACCTCCCACTTATGAGAGATTGGTAAGGTTTTACGTTTTGATGATGATTTGATAGTAAGTTAATATGTATTTCATTATTGGATTGTGGTTGTCTCTACTAGTTGTCTTTTACATTGTTTGTTGCCTCTGTTCTTTTGGTTTACAAGGATTGACATTATTGGATTATGCAAATATATATTCATAGAAAGTGGTACTTCACATTAGGTTTTTAGAAAATTTGGGTTCTTTAAGTTAAAAAAATTTAAATCCGTCAAGTAAATTTTATTTAATTTTTGAAAGTTCTTATATTTCACTTTAACTTTAAAGCAACTTATGAGTAAATAAAACTGAGCCAACAATTTTTACTTTTGAAAATATTTTTTATTGAATTTTTTTCATTTTAGATATGCAATGCACAAAATATAATAATATTTACACTTTAAAATAATTTTATCTTTCCATGCAAATAAAATGTATTCTTTTAAACTCACTTTTACATCATCATTTTTAAATATAAATTATTCTACCAAAATGTATTCTTCTAAAATTAGTTCTTTCTAAAATGATTATCATATTAATCGTACAATTCACATAAGATATAAATAGAATATTTATTAACATTGAATTTCATAAGATTTAATTTAATGACACTTTTTTAAAAAATAAAAGTATAATATTAGTTTTTTTTTGAGCTATTATTAGTTAGTTTTTTTTTTATCAAAGTTACTTGGTTGTTAATTAAAAACAGTTAAGGGAATTGATTTTTACACATTAGTTTTTTAATTTCACATATCCCAACCCCTTCCCTTATCAAATCTTATTTCCTAAAATATCCTCAGGATTTAAATCCTTCCTCTCCATCCCTCTCCCCTGCATCACCCTCACCCTTCTTCCTCTCCGCAAGCTTTTATTCTCCCTCGCATTTTTTTACAATAAAATCAATCTCCACAAAATACAACCATTCCATATAAATCCATCTTTGTATCCACATTCAACAATCAATTCGCACATCATTTTGTCTTCACTGCCCGCCGGTTAGGTGTGGAAATAGGCCAGACCGCTTGACAGGGGCCTACGACCCAGCCTACTTAAAATTTATTTTGGCTCGTCTTGTTTAATAAAAAGACCAGGTCTAGGCTTTTGAAAAAAAAGTCTTTTTAATTAAATAGGCCAGACTTGGGCTTTTTAAAAAACCTATTTGGCTTGACAGACTTGCCTATTATAAATAATATTATTTTTAATAAACATATAAATATTTTATATATAATAAATAGTATAATAATATATAATTTTTTAAATTCTTCTGTTGGCCTATTTAGAGATAGGCTTATTGTCCTATCTAAACGTATATGTTAGTGGCATATTTACATTATAAAAAAGTAAGCATTAGTTTGTAAGCGCACTGACCTATTTAGAGATAGATTTATTGACCTGTTTTAAGGTCATAATATGAAATGAGCTTTTAAACAGGCTGATAGGCCAAACTAGGCTTTGAAACAGGCCAGGCCAAGCCTAAAAAAAGGCCTATGACAGGTAATAGACCAGGCTTGGGCCACAAAAATATAATGCAGGTCAGGCTTGGGCCCTGCAAAACCTAGCTCGGCTCGGCCTACTTCCACCCCTACCGCCAGTACAACCTCATCGAAAAATAATAAGCTCACTGTCAATGTTGCTTATGATGTTTTTATGATGCCATTTGGTTCAGTTTTCATGCAATTTTTCTAATATTTCATCGATATCTTATTCATTCTCCCCTTTTTTTTAGGTAAAATCGCCCCTTTCCAAATTGAAAATTCAACAAGTAATCAACATATGAATTCACTCAAATTGTAGACAGCAAATGATTGAAAATATAAGTGATGCCCTCCAACAACCCCTTTGTCACTATGTCTTTGCTCATCGCCACCACTACTGCGACGTTGTCACAACGTGAGTCACCAGGAACCTCTCCACCACGCCCAAAATCTTCCCTACTTGAAACTTTCCATCACCATCACCACCACCACAGTGTCCATCATAGCCAACGACATCAAATTAGTTAGCACACTTCCACTTAGTTAAGGGATCCGTCCTTATTAGTAATCAAAAAGCTTTGAATAGGACTATTAATGATAGGAGGGAGGGAAAGAGAGAGAAGGGTGGTGGCCTGATTAGGAAGGAAGAAAAAATTTTAGATATTTAATATTAAAAAATGGTATTTTGAGAATTAAAAGAGAATAAGATGTGTAATACTAAAAAGGGGGAATATGTTTTAACACATCCATTTTTTATCCCACACATCCCTTGTCCATTTTTATATATTGGTTTTTTAATACCCTTAATTTAAACTCTCATACACATCCCTTTCCTAATCCTTTTTTTTTTTTAAATCTCCTTTGCCCTCTGGCTTTTGCAACTCCTCACCAGGGAGTGGAGGGATGACAATTAGGGGGAATTAGCAAAGTGAACAATGAGACAGTTTGCACGGAGGCGCAACTGCGACTAAAGCTTTGCGCGATAGAGGCTCAATTTTGTGGCAGCTAGCTTCGCTTTGACCAATACAACACGACAACGAAGGTTCCTAGAGCTTCATGTGGTGGCTAGATTGGCTGTTCCAAGATGATATGAAGAATTGAAAGCGTTTTTCATCAATGGTGATAGAGACGAGGTGGCGAGGATGAGTTTAAGGGCCTTCTGCACTGCCAGGCAAGGTAGTTCCTAGGGTGTGATGTCGGCATGGTTTTGGCTTTTGGGTTATGAATGGAATGCAGAAAGAAGTTGGAAGAGGATGGTGAGGAAAAGAATAATTGGGTTTGGATTCTATTTTGGCCACGGATATGTGAACTCTCAGAAAAGAGCAGCAATGGAGTGGGTAAAAATGGTGGAGAGCTCCATAATAATAGAATGGGGTGAGATAGGAAATGAAGAATTTGTTTTTAGATGTACTAAAGTGTGCAGGAGGAAACAATGAGAGACTTTAATTAAAGGTATTAAAGGAGTTTATCATAATAAAAAGAGGAAAGAAATGTGTGGGAGATAAAAAAGTGTTGCGCTTAAGAAAATTCCCTTCAAAAGGGTATATGTAAAAAAAAAAATTCATAGCCCATAGAAAGTTTATTTCGGTACAAGGCCCACATAAGTAAGCACAAAAAGGAGTTGATTTTAGCACCCCTCTTTTTGCCATTCACACCCTCGCCCTAATCCTTTTTGAAATTATTTTTTTTATCAAACTACCTTCGTTCCATCACCCCTTCTCCCTCACCTCCACTTCCACCTCTCGACACCTCCAGCTACTCGATTTAATATTTTTCTCTTTTCGGAAATCATTTAAAAAAACACTGTCCGAAATTAATTTTAAAAAATTCCAGAAATTAAATTCCAAAAAAAAATCTTCTGGAAATATATATTTGACGGTAGTTTGGGAAAAAAATTCAAAAAGAGGGGAAGGTGTGAATAGCAAAAGAGGGGTGCCAAAAACAACTCCTAGCATGAAGTCAAATAAACAGACCCAACAAAATATCTGGGCCGAGAAAACTGAATGAACCGGGTGCGACAGTCCAAATTGAGAACAGTGGGCAAAAAACGAAGGTGAAGAGGGTTGAGTCGAGAGAGGGAAGAGTGAGAGTTGTAGTGATTCCAATTTACAACGGAGGAGTGAGCAATCACAACCTCCACCGGCACCGGCACCGGCACCGGCACCGGCGAGCCCTGTAACACTCGGCGACACTCAACACCCACGCAACGCCGATAGGTAAACCTCACCGACCGATTTTACTGTCTTTTGCTTGAACACTAGCGTTTACCTTTTCATGTTTACTTGTTTTGATTGGTGAACGGAGCTATGACTTGTCTTGAAATCTTGAAGAAATTGGAAATTTTGTACTTCAATTTTAAATTTAGGTTTTGCATATTTGGCTGCGTTTGTTGATGAATGTTAATGTGAAACAGTGATGGAGAGTGCTTTTGCGAGCGCTTCTGCGATTACAGACCAGAGGCAAAAGATAGAGCAGTATAAACACATCCTTACTGCTGTCATTTCATCCAATGACATCGTTCAGGCTAGGAGATTCATAGATCACAGTTAGCTCTCTTTTTTCTCATCTAGGGTTTTTTTTTATTGTTATTAGTTAGTTTTCCTCAATATCAGGCTCTTAAACCTTCATAATTTTCATATTTCAGTGTTATCAGATGATGTTCCTCTAGTAGTGTCACGGCAGCTTCTGCAGACTTTTGCCGAAGAGTTGGGAAGATTGGAGCCTGAGACACAGAAAGAGATTGCCCATTACACTCTAGCCCAGATTCAGCCTCGTGTTGTGTCATTTGAAGAACAGGTTCAAATTTTATGCATTCAGCTATAGTACTACATCTAATGTTTTCTTTCAGTAAAAAGGAAAAAAAAATGCATACTATCCTTAACTGTAATAGGAGGATATCATTGAGAATGAGAATAGAAAACTAAAATAAAACTACTCCAGTCCAGTGTAAGCATGCTTGTCATTTTGCTGTCTACCCATCGCCTACAAAGCATAGATACAATATGGGACATAGTATACAAAGCATAGATACAATACGGGACATAATTATGATACATTACAGATACAGGGATACAACAAATTTAAAAAATTATAGGATATGACATGGTTATAATACAACATATAAAATTAGTATGATATAAAAGCACACATCTTTAATCAAAAATAGAAAATTGATATTTTAAAAGATGGCATGAGTCACGATAAACATAATAAAAAGTTACCATTTATCTGATAATTGTGATACTCCAATCTGTATTGGTACAAAAGTTTAAAGATTGAGGTAAAAGAAAAATTGAAAACAACTGAGCATCCAAAATGTCAGTGAATAGTCTTGTACGAATATGTGTCCGATATGAGTATGGCAGTATGCCATACACATGACTACTATTTTGAAATATCCATACTTCATTACCCTCACTTTGCTAATAATCAGTTGTCATGTTAATTTTCATTTAGATTCATATATATTCCTTATTCACTTGTTTGGCGATTAAATTCTGTGACACAAAGGATATGCAGAAAAAAAGAATTAATTTGGCTATTTTAGACACAATTTTTGTGCTATTTGGCAGGACTGTATAATTTGTAGTGTGGTGGTGTGGTGGGGAGAGGACAGAATCACTCTTTTGCTATCAGAATCACAAATTTAGTCATGCGTCCAATGACTTTATCTAAAAAGTATTTCTTTTGCTAGGTCAATCATCAGGGTTTTCAAGATGTTGATTGAAAAAGTGAAGTTAAATTTTAAGAAAATCAAATAAATTAGTATGTGTTGAGTTAGACATATTGTATGAGGAAACACTTTACTTGTAATTGAAGATGTTCCTTGCTTCAAGAAAAAATCTCTATCATTACATTATGTACTTCTGTTTTGATTCATCATCCAGCTCATGATTTAAGTATACACTTTCCCATCGTCTTGTATTTTGTTACATGAATCCAATTCTCCCCTCTCTAATTGTCAGTTTTTGTCTCATAGGTTTTAGTTATTAGAGAGAAACTTGCTGAGCTTTATGAATCCGAGGAGCAATGGTCAAAAGCAGCTCAGATGCTCAGTGGTATTGACCTAGATTCAGGAATGAGGTCTCAGAGGATTTCTAACCTCTCACATTTATTTACTTGTGTGAACCATTATAATTCAGCCAAAATTGAAAATGTCTTTCTTTTACTTATTTTTATTTTGATTTATTTTATCAGGGTGATCGATGATACATTCAGGTTGTCAAAGTGTGTCCAAATTGCTTGTTTATACCTTGAGGTATCTACTTTTTTGTGCAAGGAAGTTTATATTTGATTGATGTTGCTGCTAAGACCATATTGGGAATCATAGCAAGCCACAAAAGAGCATAAGTATTCATATCTTCTGTTATCTATAAATTTTGGAGTCTTGAACTGTGTCTTACGTATTCTGTTCCACATCTTCAATAAGGATATTTTTTTATAACTGGAATGTTCACTTTCCTCATACTCTTGTGCACATATAAAAGGAATAATTTTAATGCTGTAAGTATGGGGATGTTTGTTCCTCTTTAAATATGGTTGATATATTTGTTTTAATATCAGAATAAAAAAAATTATCTGAAATAAATTTTGTATATTTGGCAGGATGATGACGCTGTCAATGCTGAAGCTTTCATCAATAAAGCATCATTCTTGGTTAGCAATAGTCAGCATGAAGTACTGAATTTAAAATACAAGGTTTGAAAATGATAGCTGCTGAATGGTGACTGAAGTAAAAGATGCAGCTTAACCCTTATCTTATTTGTTTCTCCTATTTTTTTTTATTTTTTTTTCCTACTTCATTTCAGGTTTGCTATGCAAGGATCTTAGATCTGAAGAGGAAGTTCTTGGAAGCAGCCTTACGATATTATGATATATCTCAGATTGAAAAAAGGCAAATAGGAGACGAGTATGTATCTTGCATGTTATTTTTTCCCTTTTTGGTTTTGTCATAATCATTTTTGTGTGAATGAAGAGAGACTGCATACATATATCTTCAATTCTTTGTGTCACCATATCTCCCTTTTTCTGTGGTGAGAAGTTTCTCTGGTTTGCCAATATATTCTATAAGTTTGATTTTATTTTAAAGTAACAATTGTTGCAGATCCCAGAATTGAGCTTTATACTATAATTCAAACTCCAAATCCTGGCTTTAATTGATAAAATAAGATGCCAAGTTGTAATCATGCAGTGATGCTTGATAGAATGCTTAATAATTGTTTTGTACCTGATATTTGTGAGAGTTAAAGAATTGTAATCATAGCTTTTCTTGATATTGTAAACATAACTGCTTAGTGTTTTCATGTAGTTTTGGTCAACTGCAATTTATTTTCTTATTTTATGAATTACATGAGAATTTCTCGTGTTTTTCAGCTGTGGAAATTAGCAAGTTAGAGCCTTTCTTATGATAAAAAGCACATATTTTTGGGTTCATAATGAATCTAATTCCAAAACTATGTTCTAGTTTGGTCCATGCAGTATTACTCCCTCAGTCCATTGGGTTACCTCATCTCATGATTCACATTCTATGTTTCAACTCTGGTATCTCAGCTTTTACTAAACCAATAGAAGAACTTAAAAATGTAAGTGAGGGCCTAACAAGGTAGTTAAAATCGCGAGGTTAATCGCAAAATCGACGGTTATACGATCTTTTTGAGCTGTTCCGATCTCGATCACAGAAAAAAATCGTAGAAGAGACTGGATCGTGGGATCGCCGTGCAAGATCGTAAAATCGGTGGGATCGTGCGATTCCACCGATCATTTCAACCCAGTTTTTTAAAACGTGGCCCGCTTTTTGACCCGCGTGACCCGCTTTTCTGACCCGCGTCTCTTAGCCGTTTTTGCTTCAAATGAACCCTAAATCAGTTGCAGACTTCATTGTTTCTTCCTCTGCGAACTGTAAACAGCTATTCATCCTCTGCGAAGTTCGTTTCCGTGTCTTCCTCTGCGAGTGCGAACTGATTCTTCCTCTGCAAAGTGCGTTCATCTGCGACTGCGAAGTGCGTTTCCGTTTCTTCCTCTGTGAAGTGCGTTCATATGAGTCAAGACTGATATTAATAGGTGGCACATCTTATATTAGTCGAGGGACCATGACACCCAATTTACTTTAACTTATTATTAGTGTCGTATCATATATTTTTTTATTTTAAAATCTAAATTCTTTTATATTTTATGCTGACAAATATTTAAGTATTTTAAAGATATTTCAATTATTTTGGAATGTCTTTTTCTTTTATAGATATGTTTTTAGAAGTGTCACTACACCATGATAAAATTTTATCTTATATAAATATGAATTAAGTATTTTTGTAGGATCTTACGATCCGTGTTACGATCCCACGATCTACGATCTTGGGACCCCTTTCCGATCTTGAGTAAGATCTCGATCTTAACTACCTTGGGGCCTAATGATGGTAAATGTGATACATGACATGAACGTTTTCCTTCAACTGGATTGGACCATGGCCAGGAATAAACACATTTAAAATATCTGTGGCATGTGTTCAATGCGGTTTATGTTTAGCCTGTTTCAGTTGTAATTATATCTGGCATACTATGGTTGTTACTTGTTAGCCAATTATCACATATGCACTTTATTTATATTACAGGGAGATTAATGAGGAAGCACTTGAGCAAGCTTTATCTGCTGCTGTTACATGCACAATATTGGCAGCTGCAGGACCTCAACGTTCCCGTGTTCTTGCCACATTGTACAAGGTAAATGCTTCATTCTTAAACAATATACAAATATGAAATTTCTGTATGCAATGATCAAGTCATATCACTAATGTTTGCGGACTTGGATTAGGATGAAAGGTGTTCAAAGTTGAAGATCTATCCTATACTGCAAAAGGTCTCTCTCGCTCCTCCCTCCCTCTCTCATTTGGCTTTCCACACCATTCATATAATGTGAATCCCTTATATATCAGGTGTATTTGGAGAGAATTCTTAGAAAGCCTGAAATTGATGCTTTTGCAGAAGAATTGAAACCACATCAGGTTATATAAGTTTATATTGTATCTTCATATTTTTGGAAGTCATAGTGGGCATGTCTCAGCTTTTACTTTTCCCACAGAAAGCTCTTCTTCCAGACAATTTCACTGTGCTGGACCGTGCTATGATTGAGCATAATCTTCTGAGTGCAAGCAAACTTTATACTAATATCAGGTTTGAGAAATTACTGTCCTATTGCTTCCTTATGCCTAGATTATTTTAACATTAATACTATTAGATTATATGCCTTTTAAGCTGTCCGTATGCCTCTTTTGTAGCTTTGATGAGTTGGGCACGCTGTTGGGGATCCCACCTCACAAGGTATAGAATTTTGTCTCGACAGTTGTACTTATTTTTAGCACCTTTATAGAAAGAAGTATAGTTCTCTATTGAATTCATCATTTCATGTTTCTGATATATGCTCCTTCTCTGTGATTAAGATTTATTTTAATTTAATCATATTTAAAAAATGAAAAAAAAAATGTTCAGTAATCAAAAGGTGCAGCATGGTGATAATAGCTTTTATGTTAAGTTACTGAACAAGAAGGTTACAGATGAGGAATGTGCCTGGCAGTGTTTTTTCATGTTCAACTGGTCCTAGAATTTGTTAGATTTGATTGGTGTTGATTTTTTTCTCTAACAAATATTTTGCTTTCAGGCTGAGAAGATAGCATCAAGAATGATTTATGAGGATAGGATGAGGGGATCTATTGATCAGGTATAAATATTAAATAACAATTACGGCCTCTTAGTTTATAAAAGTACTCTACAAAGAAGTAGAAATAATCATAATATAAGGAATCTTCTTGTTAGACTGCTGTATATGAACTAGGGAGGGGTTTGGGGGATGATGTATGGGGAGAGTTATTGGCTCCTCTGAGAGCAAGGAAGAAATTATTGTAAGGTTTTTCTGGAAGAGAGATTCAGGGCTATAGTCAACCTCTTTAAAAGTTATGGTCAATTTCGAATGATTTATTTCAGGTTGAAGCTGTCATACATTTTGACGATGACACTGAAGAGTTGCAACGGTGGGACCAGCAGGTAATTTCACGAATATCTAATATCTTTGGGTGCAGCGGTCATAGATGTATTAAATTATCAGGGTATCACACACCCACGTCTATTGCAGATACATAGAATTTATGTGATCTGAATATTAAGTTCTGTTTTCAGTGATATATTATGGCATACATCTTGATTTTTTTTTAAAAAAATGAATAGAGGAAACTCTCAGAAACTTTGCATTGTAAATTGTTCTAATTCTTTTCAATTTAATGTTTTCTTGATGGATGAATTTCTCAGAAATTAATAAATTGACCTGGACCTTAAGTTTCCGATATAATCAATAGGCCTTAAGAAAACGAGAATTAGAAAAATGATTTTCTGTGCCGAAATTTTTCTCAGGTCTGATCCCTTGTTTGTGGGCACCTATGCACTGGTATATGTACCACGAGGATCATATTGTCTAACTTCTGAACGTGTGTTGTGCTGGTTTAGAAACCCTATTCAATCTCGCCAACCTTTTACTTATTATGGTTTGCCGTTGCAGATTGTGGGACTATGTCAAGCTCTCAACGATGTTTTGGATAGCATGGCCAAGAAGGGTTTTCCAGTTCCTGTTTAACATGGATGATTGACAATTTCTTTGTTTATACATTCTTAGTAAAGCATCTTTTTTTTTTTTGTTGATTTTTTGTGAACTTCACAATACATACAATAACATTAATCTCCTCACATATTAGATTCCAGGAAAGGTTTACCAAGGGCTGATTCGGTTACTTCTGCTTAATGATTTTGTGAAGTTCATCTTTGTTGTATCTCTGACATTATTCCATTATGTTTGCGATGGACAAATGAGTGTCTAATGAAAACACAGGATGCCAAGGATGTGATAAATATATGAAAAAACAAACCCTGTAAATTAAATTGCAAATATATTATCTGCTGGTTATAAAAGAAGAATGGCATAAAACCTAGTTTGCTTTAGTGATCTAATGATTTGTTTACTTGTTTCTTTTCTTTTTTTTTTTGGTCGATGTTTACTTGTTTCTTATCTATTGCATTTGACCAGCAACTTTATTTATTTATGAAAAGGATTGTGTTTAGTTTCAATAACATTTTCAGGAAATTCAAGAAAAAAAAAGGAACGTTTAGGCATTATTGTGTAATGGAAAATGAATATAAAGTTCGGACACTAGTGGTATTCGTTTCAAGTTTTATAAATTTATTCATTCAAGTTAGATAAATTTATTCTTGTGAATGATATTCAAGAGGTTTGTTTTAACAAAGAATACTATTCCAATGGGAGAATAAAAGGGTATGTTGGGATTTTCACACAAAAATCACATGGAAAACAATTATTCCCAACTCTTCATTTGGGAATAGTAACCATAGAAAGGTAGAAGTTATCATGGGAATGTAGAAATTATTTTTTTCAATATTTCATGCCCTGGAATACTTATAGTTATAGTTATAACAAACTTGGAATACTAATTCCCTCTCTAAATATATTCTTGATATGTTCATAACCTGAAACAAACACCTCTTTAGGTAAATGATGTGGAGAAAATTCTGTACTCAGAAACTAATCATGCAATACTAGATGCCAAATTGCATAGTATAGTGGAAGTAATATGTGCTGTAAGAGTATATTATCTAAAAAAGAGGTGGAGAAATAGCTATAAGAGAAATTAAGTGTATGAATATTATTATTATATGTCAAATCTTAAAAATTATAAAATGTTACATGGATACATACTTTTTTCTCCGGGCAAGCTACCAAGAAGCAAGCTAACGCTAACAGCTCCCAAAATTCTGAAGGCAGTATCTATCTTACACAGTTAAGATATTACATAATATAATATTATCTTATATATTGGTCTAAAAGTCCAAAAATAATTAAATAGAGTATCTGTATGCTTTAACAATACATAGAGTACTTTTAGGAAAAAGATAAAGCATCCAAATTTCATCCATTCAAGTCACAGTTAGTTTGAACATACATTATAATATACCAGTGGAAAAACAGACACTGCCATGTCTGTCTATCTGCATTTTTTTTGGGGAAAAAGACGTAAAATTTATTTATTTATATTTTCAAATTCCTCATATAATTAATTTATATGAATAAAATAAAATTATATTCAACTAAACTAAATTAGTCATAATGTAAAATGTAAATCTATTGACAAAATATTTGTTCAATTTATCATTCAATTTTTGGAAAAAGACATACAATTTATTTATATAAATTTAGATATAAACATAATTAATTTGCCATTTTATATTGTGATTAATTTAATCTAATTTTATATTTTTCTAAAAGTTTTTCATAAAATGGAAACTAAAATATTAATTTCAATTATATCAGCAATGATAAGCACCCAGAAGGGTGAATAACATTCTAGAAAGAGAAATGCAAATTAAAATTAAAAGTTAAAGTGGCCAACGAATTATAGTGCATCTTCCTTATTATCCTTCCTCTTCCTCCTCTGTTTTTCTAACAAAACCAGCATCAAATTCCACAAGTTCCTTGTCTCCGGCGGCGAAACAGTCCTCTGCATCTTCATAATCAAAAGATCCCAATTTATCAGTTCCAATGTTGTTCTTTCCTGTTTCCTCCTTCTTATAACCTCTAACTTTTTTACTGAGGAATGAGTGCTACTGAAAATTTGTTCCTATAATAGGCACTTTTCCTTTCCCAATATACCCTAAATAACTGCAAGAAACCCGATTTAATAATGGCATTCATGTCAAAACCACCAAAAGACAGAGAAAACCGCTATTCAAATTATCAGAGACTGTCAGTTTCCCTCAACTCCGCGCGGCCAAAACACAAGCCTTTTCTTCCCTAATGGTTACTGCACAAGACAGAGGCCGTGGTGTTTGGATGGGCGACGGGAAGGTTGGCAGAGCAGTGCTGGCAAAGGTTGGGGAGGCTTCCCTCCTCTCTTTTTCTGTTCCAGGTTTTCTTTGGACCTTTCTCTCCTTTTCTGATTTTCTTTGCAGGTTAATTCTCATACTGATTTTTATGTGTTTTGTGATGATTAATCACAAAGAGATCCTGCCTCATGCCCGGCACCTGTGCAATACCTAACTACCTTAAATTTGAAGTTTTACACAAACTAAGCTACTTGAATATATCCTAGGTTGAGAGAATGCTATAAAGTATAAAATCCTACCACATCAAATCAAATCAAATCCGTGATATCTTATTTTTATGTTTATTCCAAACAAGCAAGGTCTATTTATGTTTGCTTTTTCACTTAAAACAATAATCTTTTGGTTGTTATTTGTTCACAAATATCATTACACTGTCTTCAAGAAAGTCAAGCTTCTTTTCATAGATAAGAGAGAATCCCAGAACTTGAAGCAGAAAAGAAAGTTGCTACTACTGCAAGAAATTTCAAGGACACGGCCACTTCAAATCTTGAGAAGCTTGAGGTAGAAATCAAAGACACCCTTAATTATTAAATTTGTGGGCTATTATTTTTTCTTTAATTCCTCCTGATATATTGAGCTTGGTTAACAATTCTTTCCTATTCAAAGTGGAAGTAAAGAATTAATGTAATGAGCTCAAAGTTCCAGCTGATGATGCAAGCCTCATTGAAAAGTTTCATGGGATATTGGAATTGAAAAATGTATGCATTCCTCAGATTATTATTTACATGATGATATTCATAGCAGCTCCATTGCTTCAACGAATAATTATAATTTGAATTCTCTAGGTTGATTGTTCAATGCCATCAAGAAAGAGAAGGATTGAATTGAATTCAGTGATGTCTTCAGCAGACAGAACAATATTGATAGCATGTGTTTGGAAAATTTTAAATTACTATTTGAAAATAATTATTTTTTGTATTAAGAGCAAGTGCTTTTCTTTGCTCATTTGATGAGCCTTCCTGATATTTGGGATTAATATGATTACATTTCATTGTTCATTCTTCTATGACTTAGATGCTTTAAATTTACATATTTCTGAAAATTTTGCATTCAACAGTGTTTACTCAAAGTTCTGATATCAATAATATAATACAACATATATAAAATGGTAGACGTAAAATAATATAGGTTTTTGGTCCCTTTATCTATACATTAATAGATATATAGATATGTTTTCAATTATCTAATAACACTAATTTTCAATATTATAAAAACATATGTATCAGTTTATAAAAATATATCAGTTTAAAATTATTTTCAATATATATTATTTTTCTTAATTAATATATATGGACAATATATATTTCAATTATTTAAACTAATATATATGTTTATAATAATATTTTTAATATATTTTTTTTTTTACTAATTACATATTAAAACAATTATATAATTTTTTTATAAAAGTATAACAGTATATAATTAGTTTAAATATAATTTTATATTTATAAAATATAAATATTTTTAAGTATATTTTATATATTATATTTAAATATATTTTTATATAAAAATATAACAACATAACAATGTATTTTTAGATATAATATTTTAAATATATTTTAAAAATTATATATTAAAATATAACAATATATAATTATATAATATATTTTTATTTTAATATATATTAGTTTAAAAACTTTTGAAATGTATTTTTGGGAAAAGACGTAAAATTTGTTTATTTACATTTTCAAATATCTTATATAATTAATTTGCATGAATAAATTAAAATTGTAGTTATTAATTGCACTTAAGACAATCATAATTTTAGTGTTTATTTACAACTCTTATTAATTTGTCAACTCTGTCTTTTCCTTAACTGGGAGTCTAAATAGTGAATCAATATTTATCTATATATATCTTATAACATAAATAAATGTAAAATATAGTTTGTGTGTAGAATATTTGTCTATATATATATATATATCTTATAACATAAATGTAAAAGAACATTACCCAAGCTTGAGATAACAAAATCTCTTTGAAAACAATATTTTTTGAGAAGTTCTCATCTTCTTCTTCAAGTTTTCCATACTTAATAAGTATTTTTGTAGTTGCTTGAAAAAATGACTGTATAATATTTTCCACTTCTTTGACCCATTACTTCATTGTTATCTTAAACTATTTTATGAGTTATCATGCTTTTCAATTTCTCTAAATAAATTTATCAATTCATGTAAAATAATGACTTGAAAAATCAATGTAATGACATAACTTACTATTTGAAGTTTTAAGAAACATTTGGAACAACCCATATGTGTCTCTGACTATTTTTATGTTTCTCACCTAAGCATAGGAGCATAGCCTTCAATAGTCACAAAAAACTAGGGGTATAATCGGGTTGGGTTGGGTCGGGTTTGAGGTGGCATCAAGCCCGGAAAGATAGAATAATTGTGGGTTGGGTTGGTTCGGGTTTGTATTTTTGGGGTGAGTAACCCGACCCAAACCAACCCGAGTATGTTCGGGTTGGGTTGGGTTGGGTCATCGGGTCATGAACATTTTCCCCTTTTCTAAAAAAATGTGTAAGATGAAATGAAATTAAAATATAAAATGAAAAAAAAGAAAAGAAATAGGGAAACATAAAATGAAAGGAGTAGATGAAATAGGGTTTGGGGAACCACTGCTGCTTGTACTGCCGTTGCGCCTATTTTTGTTCTCTCTTGGAAGGAAAATGAAATCAGATTAAGACTTCTTTTCTTGGTTTGGTTTGGTTCGGGTCTATTGGGTTCAAGATAAGCAAACCCGAGACCCGAACCGAACCAGTTCGGGTTCGAAAGAAAATGTTCGAACCGAACCGAAACCCGAACCGAACCGCTAAATATCCTTCGGGTTAGGTTGGGTCAATTGGGTTCGCGGGTTGGGTCGGACCCGCTTACACCCCTACAAAAAACCCATCTACATGACTTCACACTATCGGGTGTGAAAAGTGGTTGTGGGGATAGAATTCAATCATACAAATAAACGTTTAAAAACAAATAACGAAGAAAGCAAGACAGACATAAGAAGCATGAAGAACGGAATAGAACCTAAAGATTAACTTGCTTCTATATTTCAGATTTCTGGTCGTTTGTGTTTTCTATTTTTCTCAATACTTTGTGTTGAACCCTTTATGTGAACCTTCTCTTTGATTGATCTTTCCTTTTTATTTTTCAATCCACTCCACTCTATTTTTTCTTGTTTTTTCACTATGCCACCTCCTATATATATATAAATTCTGAAAAATGCACATTGATTATTTTTGTTTAGGATAATAATTTTTTATCGTTACTTAATTGTCGTTATGTGATTCACTCTAATCTGATAAAGTTTATCTGATAACCTCTCTATAAATTGAATTGGAGAGTGTTTTATTCAGATTCAAATATTAAAATAGATAAACATATCAGATAATGACAATTTTTTTAAAAGATTTACAAACAGTTACCAAGTCAAAGTTAAGTCCTATGATAGTAATAGAAAGCAAAATCAAAGTAATCTTTGAATTCAATCCGTTCTATTTTCTATTGATTTTTCACTATGTCAACTCCTATGTATCCCTTCTGAAAATGGTCATTATTTTTTTTGTTTAGGATAATAATATTTTATCCTATACTTGAATGCCGTTGTTAACTGATGCACTCCAATCTGATAAAGTTTATCACATAACCTCTCTATAAGTGTAAAGTGTAATTGGAGTGAGTGTTTTATTCAAATTCTAATATTAATTAATATAGATAAACAATATCAAATAATAACTACTTTTTTTAAAAAATTACAAATGGTTACCAAGTCAAAGTTCAGTCCTATGATAGTAATAGCTCAAAATCAAAATAAACAGAAAGAGCTAAACATCAAATTTATAAGTTAAAATAAAATGTCCTATTTATAAGCTTGGTGATGGTGGTTGTTGCCACAACTTCAAAATCCTCATGATCTTCATGGTGATGTGGCAGCATACGCCTACCACGCATCCCTCTACCATCATCTTCATCTAGCATATAAGCTCCACCCTCAACAATGAAGTAAGCAAATGAGTAAAAGTAATCCTTACCAATTATTTAAAACTGGCCTATTTTTTAAAATCCATGTCATTAGTTCCATCCAAAGATGTTGCTGATTTCCTAATTCAAATCTCAAATAAGCAAATGAACCACCTGAAGCTGAGACTTCTACAGCAAATTGTGTAGCAGAAAACATAAAGCATTGCTGATATATAATTATATACTATAAAATCCCCCTTCCATTTATAGCGTGTGAGCAGACAAACTTTACACACTAATTAATTTAGGAAAAACCAATAAAATAAAATGAGTTTTATA
This sequence comes from Sesbania bispinosa, assembly GCA_026901365.1. Lineage (NCBI taxonomy): Eukaryota > Viridiplantae > Streptophyta > Magnoliopsida > Fabales > Fabaceae > Sesbania > Sesbania bispinosa. The sequence continues at coordinate 1,521,207 of QLOH01000075.1, forward strand.
ATTACATGTCTAACAAATAAACAACATTACCCAAACTTGCATTGGACCCAAAGTCCCGCAATTCAATTCTCAAATAAGCAATAAAATAAGATGAGTTTTATAATTACACGTCTAACAAATACAAAACATTACACAACCCTGCACTGGCACCAATATCATGACTGATAAGTTCTCAAAAATCATATGAAATATTGTCTTTATAGATCTCTGCACTTGCCAAACAGAGGGTATAGTCAACAAAACAACCCTAACCCCCCCGAAACAAAGCCCACCTGTGAAGTGAGTATTTCAATTTAAAAATAACCCCACCCCAAGCATGAAACGATGGAAAAAATAAAAATAACACCAAAAAATTAAACCAAAACAAAATATAATATAATCCTATTCTTGATTTAAGATCACAAAATTTAACTACTAATTAGACAAACACCAAACTCATATGATCCAATCTAAACTTCAAAACGATCTAAAAGATGTATCTACATAGTGCTTAATAATACCTGCCCATTACTTCAATTAAAGGCAAAAGCATGTTTGTTTAGCAGAGACAAAGTAAACACCTGAAGAGAAAAGCAAAAGAAAGCAATGTGTAAAAATCTCCCTGTCTCTTGTTCATAAAAAGTTTGGATGTGGAAGTAGACCTTAGACCAGGCACCATACACGAACTCATGAACACAACAAAACCAATTGGCCAAATTAAATTATACCTTGCAGTATGTGGTCCGCTGGAAAGAGAAAGAAACCCCTCGTGTTCTATATGCTATAACTCATAACCATGGTTTCAAATTGCGAACCGCATCACCTGATGCGGCTGCAATATTGCGGTTGCGGCAGTGTCCGCAACCGCATCAACCCGCAATTGCTTTGTGTGGAATTCACGACAAAATCCGCAACGTAGCACCGCAACGGCCGCAACGCAACGGCTATAATGGCCACATCAGCCGCATCAGGCCGCAACTCTGATAAAAATTATTTTTTTATTCTTTTCTTTTTTTATTTAGTAGATTTAGAGGAAAATTTGAAGGGTTAGAGAGATTTAAAGATGATAATAGACTAATGGTAAATGAGAAATGCAATTTGGGAGGGGGAATAAGAGATGTAGGATTATAAACATGATTCATGATATGTCACATTTGGTGCAAGAATAAAATAATTTCACACCGCAATGGCCGCAATGCATTTGCGACAGCCGCAATGCCCGCAATCGCAGCGGCCGCAACCGTGACCGCATCCGCTACCGCAACCGCAATTTAAAACCATGCTCATAACCCATATGAAGATCTTGACTTTAATATATTTCATAGCCAAATCCCAAATACTTCATACATAGATTATAAAAAATACTCGGGAATTTAGGAACCTATCATACTAAGTGTCTCCTATGTAGATGGTTAACCCCTAGTACTCTATTAGTAGTACCTTAAGAGTATTGTAGCAGGTCAAAGCTAATAAGCCGCTCTACATCCTGTCCTCCAAGTGTTGCCCAAAGAGGGACATCACCTACAGCGTAGGTAACTTCTTCCTCAACCAGGTGAGCACTCCCTTGTGAAGCTGGTTCCTTCACACTCATTGACTAATGAGTAGCTTCAGATACATCACCAGCTCTGGCGATCCTTACTTGCTCTGATGGCCTCTATGGAGCAAAAACAGCAGCCCAACTGTCGAGGACTAACAACCCATAATGAGAAAACCTTTAATAAATATAATGAATTGTAGAAATAAGATATCAATTTATAGAAAAAAGATGGATGGATGGACGGTAAAAGGAGAGAGAGTCAAAACAGCAACATCTTTAAGTAGAAATAATACCTCTGAAAAAGCAATGTCATGAATTGCAAAAACACAGTAAACAATATTAGATGACATTAAGGGCCAATTTCGGAGGAGGCTTTCATTTTTTGGATCATCTTGTTTTTGTCAGCTCCACTTCTTCCATTTTCTAAAGCTAAAGCTTCAATGTTGTCAATGCACACTTTGTGGTTATGAAGTGGCTCCTACATGGATGCAAATATTTTAAAACAATTCAATTGACAGGAGAAAAAGAAATAAACAAATAAAGGTAAGAAAAGAAAGAGAAGAGTTGAGATGAAAACTATATACAAAATTGATGCTACACATTTTAGTGAAAGAGAATAAGTTGGGAATAAATGAATAAAATCAATCTGAACTCTAATTGGGTGGAATTTCTATAAATAAGTGGATTCTATAAATCTATAAATAAATTGTATAATTTTTAATTCTAATTGGCACTCTATCTCTCTCCAATTTGGCTCAACATTAATTGCAAAGGTCAATTACATTTTTAACCCTATTTAGGCGGGAAAAAAATGCCCCTAAGTGTACATTACTTTTTTTTTGGGAAATTTATAAATTTTGTTTATACATACTTAATTAAATGTAAATATAATTATTTTGTGTGAATTAATTAAAATTATATACTATATATAAAGTTAAATTAAATTAATAGTAATGTTAATGTGTTATTTATTTATAATTCTTATTGTTGTACAATTTTTGTTTAGGCATCTCTATCTGTATTTTTTTGGGAAAAGATATAAAATTTGTTTATTTACATTTTCAAATACCTCATATAATTAATTTACATAAATAAATTAAATTATATTCAACATTCTAAATTAAACTAAATTAGTCACAATGTAAAATATAAATATAGTTTGTATACATTTAAAAGTAAATAAATATAATTTTTGTTCAATAGGTAAATAAATATAAAAATAATTAAACTAAAAAAATGAATAATATATACATTTAAGACAATCTAAAATAGTAATGTTTATTTATAATTTATAATATATAACCCATAGTTGAAACCTCATAATATTTCTAGCATGATTTATCACACGTATATCTCTTCCATGTGCTATAGATTTCACATGCTATAAAATGAAATCTGATTAATTAAAAAAAATATAAAACGAAAATCTGAAACAAACACTTTAAGAATAAAAAAATGAAAATAAGCAAAACAGATATAAGAAGCATGGAGAACAAAAAGAAGCTGAAGATTATGCTCTAGCTTGCTAATTTTTAAATCCTTCTATTTGTAACCTTATCTTTGTTTGATCTCTCCGTTCTATTTTTCGCATCACAACCTCTTGTATTTGTATGTAATTTCTTCAAAACATTAATCCTTGTTGTTGCAATGCCATTCTATTGATTTCTGCTGCAATGTCTATATTGATATTCTCAGTATTTATAAATCATTTTTCCTTCAATTTCTTTCTCTTAAAAATTTGTACAAAAGGATCTTAAAAATTCACGACATAAATGATAAGGATAATATTTTAAATTTAAATTAAGAAATAGTGATTAAAATTTGAATAGGAAAAAATATAATCAATCAGGATTTAAAGCAATTGTGGACACCAAATTAAGACATTTTCTTTATATATAGGTATAGATGATTCAAAATTTATATTCTTTGAGCAACTAAATATCGATTATCCCATATTAAAGTTAAAATGCTTAAGATATCAACAAAATATAAAAAAAAAATTGGGTCCTATAAATGGACAAAGTTTTATTTTCGGAAATGGGTTGCGTAGCAAAATATTTTTTTTTTCTTTACATCCCTACAAAAGCAATTTTTTTTTTTAAAATTCATCTCTACCGTTTTACTTATGTTAGCAGGTTTTCTTCTTACTTCTCCTCCTCCCCTTCCTCTCTCCTCTCCTCTTCCTTATTCCTTTATTTCTTATTTTTTGAGAAAAAAACGTAAAATTTACATGAATTATAAATCTATATTAATTTATAGTGAAGATAAGCTAAACTAAATGGAGTAATACATTTATTTAATATCGTTAAGTATGGATTTAATATTTCCGCTAGTTTTCAATAATACTTTTATGTAAAATTGATTAAATTACTTCATTATTTGAATTGAAAAATTGATAAAGTAAAAACCATTTTGTTCAATGTTGTAAAAAGATATTAATCATATTGTCAGTATTATTGTTAATTAATCCAGGGAACATATAGATATGCATGCAAAACATATATTGTTAGTCATAATTATCAATTGACTATGACTGCATACAAAAGCTAAATTAGAGTATATATTGATATTTATATATACTTCAGAAATCCAAGAAATTCAAATGCTTGTGTCCAATTTTCATTTCATGGAAAAGAAAAAAATGCTATAATGGATTCATCACAACTTCAAAAATCACTTTATTAAATTTAAATTGAATTATAAATTAAAATCATCATTCTATAACATTCTCTTTCCAGACTACTTTCCTATAACACTTTTTTTTTTGTTCGAGCACTACTTATTTTTTTTAAATATGTAACCATACTTGCTCAAATTATTCCATATTAGGACAATATCCCACAACTCAGACAGCAAGCTTTTAGGACAATTCAAGACTGGTCACACCAGTTAGGTACTGAACTGCACCTATTGAACATGCTAATGTTGAGGTGGACACTTCAATATTCTCGTTGCATTCCTGTGGTTAGATTCTACCATTTTCCCCTCTTAAAGGAACAAAATAGTACCATGTGATATTATGGTACTTGAACTGCAAACCAAATAAATGGGCAAATTCAGTGATTTCTTCCTAAATATGGTTCTCTAACTTTGTAAAGCATGAAAGATGAAAGATTATCTTCTCCAAGAAGCAAATTAAACTGGAATTTGTAACTCAAGGTTGGCATAATATTAAATTAAAGATGCTCAGCCAGTGGACTTTGAATTACATGAAAATCTCCCAAGTATAAGACTGGCAAAACACATGGAAGCTTATAGTTGTCAAGCAAAGGAGTGTAAAGGTGAGACAACCTTTATCAATTTCCAGTATAATTATATGTTTGTCAGCCTAGAAAAACAATTGGTGCTATAGTACATACAATGCATGAGTTTATGAGCAACAGGAAAAGCTTTCAACAACATAACTCACCATGAAAAGTCCCATTGAAAAAAGACAACAAATTGTGCTTGCATAGCATTATGTCTGTTAGGTGAAAATTTACAAATCACTCAGGTATTGGATTTCAATGAATAAATTCATAACTGCACATGATCTTAATATTTTCACAAAACTGACAAATCTTTAAAACGCAAATGTGCTTAAGAAAAGAAGAATCCGAAGGGAACATATATAATGCAATTGTCCTTGCTTTCCCTTTCTTTTGTTAGGTAAAAGGATGACACACGGGTCAGTGGGATAGCTAAAATGCTAAATGCAACATTCACACACCAGTAGCCTTAATAACAGAAGCAATGGCCTTAAATCCATTAACACACAGCTGTAGTAATTCCTTAAGGTCATGAGCCATATTTTGAATCTTCATTGTAAAGAACTTAGATTAGCTAATAAAGACCAAGAACCCTGTTGGAAATTAAAACTCTTACCTGTATAAGTTTCCTAAGATAAAATGATTCCATTATCACCTTGATTACAAAAAGCATAATAATGTTAAGGAACACTCAGGTTGCAATGTCCATGGCCTGCTGTTCCATGTGGATGCTTTGTATTAGGAGCTTTCAATGCGAGGCCTTTCAAATGAAAATATTGTTTTATTACACAAAAAGGAAATTCAAATCCATTATTTCATAAAAAGTCCATTTGGTGAAAAGTACTTTTACTGCTTAAAATGTTCTAGTTCATTGGCTCTGAATTTTTGTACGCTATGTCCCTAACCCCATTGCCTCCATTGGCTCTAACCCACAACCTTTCACTGCTCTCTTCCCCATTACTCTCTCCAGTGGCTCACAGTGGTTAGCATCTTTGCAAATAAATTTGTTAAGCAAAATGAGTATGAAGGTGGTGGAAATTAAGCAAATGTTAACATGTGAAGTCAACACCCAACATTTTACATTGCTACGATAAGATGTTTGTCAGTTTTTCTTCATACTTACCATTTTTAAGGTTCTTTGAGTAGGTTCATCAATTGGAAATAATTGTAGCTTAAGTTTCACACTATTCTGCACATTGTTATTAACATCAGATGTAATTTCATAACAGTATACCTCTGTTTCATGTCCAGTAAAAATAACAGCCCAAACAATATACTCTGTTTTCCGAAGACTGCATCCCTGAATAGGCAGAGGAGCCAATGCCAGTTCAATTTCCTAAATTGTGTAAACAAAATATCAGCATCTATTGATGGAAAAATGTAATATGTGATGTTTATAACAAATCCAACAAAGAAAAAACACTTGCTCGCTATATCAAATGCAAGCTTTTTTGTCCTTTTATTTTTTTATGCATTTAGTTCAAATAAAGTAACAGATCAACATTTGATAATAGCTTAACATGTTTTCAACAAAATATAATAATGTTCTATCTTCCAATTCATTCATCTCTCTGTTCCTTCCTTCTCTGATTGTCTTATACTACGGCACTCAAGTTAATATAATTGCAAAAATTACTATTGTCAAAGGTAATTTAAGCCATCCATTTCTAACATAGAGATGAAATCTAAATAGATCTCATCTGTGTTAAACGTTTCCTTATAAGATGGCAATAGTAACTTTGACTAAAAAAATGCCTTAACAACATTTTAGCCAAGGGAGTAGCTTAAATTCCAACACTTTTTCAGTCGAAGTTACTATTGATCTTATAATCCAAATGATATAAGCTATACTCCTGCATAACAGAAATATTATTTTGAAGTGACATGGACTCAAATTAGCAGATTTGTCTCTCAAACTGCAGCAACTACTTGCTATCTCATTTCCATTTTCCAGAAGAAATTTTTTACATTCATGTCTGGCTGTAAGGTACACATTTGACAAACCAGGCACCGGTCCAATGACTGCTTCCCGTCAGGCACTGACAGAGTAAACATAATGAAGGTAAAAAATATTGTACTGTGTAGATAGATTATGAAAATGTAAATAAATTAAAAAAATAGTTCAATGTACATAACTATTGTTGTCCCATATAACTGCATGTTTTACATTGTATATTTTACATTCTATAAAGTATAACCTTAGGAGATTTATTCCCAATCATAGAAGGTAAGAAGATCAGGATCACAGATAAAAAAAGTCAAACTTGTCTTTCTCTTTGTCAAAGATAAGGGTCTCGTCTTCATTACTCCTCAATATGATAAAGGAAGGGACTCTAATATAGAGAGGGTCATTGATAGGATCAACAAAAAATGGAACACCTAATGAATTTACTCCATTCTTATTCTTGGCAGAGACTTGAATGGTATCTGCAACATAAAAATTCTCAATAACAATATAAAAAATACCCTAGGTACTGAATTGACTGAAGCGCAAAATTAATTACTTCCACAATGCCTTCAAGTAGTAAAGTGGTTGCTGTTTCATTTCTTGTATTAATTGTGAGTTCATTCCACATTGGTTGCCCAAATTGCATCACCAAGGGAGACAGAAATATACTTCCAGATCGTGCACTCAGATTCATAGAAATATTCTCAGTTGGATTTGAATAAATTATCTCAAACCCAGGAAAACCAATGCAAGAGGGCATAATAAGATCACATAGAAAAGTAAAATTCAATTAAAACCACTCTATCAAGCGACAGAACCAACCACCTGATTCTAAAATTAAAAAAAAAATATAAACTACAATAATGCTAATATCAAGTTGCTCATGTACACAATTTAGTTAGCAATAACAGAATGGGTCAACCAATCTCATGCTAGTGGCCTATCTAAAGCAAGCAATCACTAAAAATTGATTAAGGAACCTATTTCTAATTCTAATATGTTCTAAGCAGCATAGGAATCTAAAATAATTAAGATGCCTCAGGTAATAAAGATCATCAAAAGCATTATGATGCATAGAGAGTTGTCAAAATATGCCTTGCTTTAACTCCATTAATAACTGCATTAACAAATAGAGTTTTTCTTTAATATAAATTTCATAAAAGACAAAATAAACCCAGAAAATTTTAGTTGTTGAATTAACAATGCTAACAAACCTTCCATCAACTTAGTAATTGGCTCAAGCTTTCCAAAAAATGATGGCCTGGCAGTAAAATCTGGATTATTATCTATCTTCAAAAAGAGAAACTTCACAATGCATTGAAATAGAAGATCTATAAACACATGTAAGCTTAACGAAATTTAACCCAACATCATCTAAAAAAGAAATATGATAGCCCAGCATGATATCGAAATTGAGAATGAAAAGAATGGGCATGTTAATGTACTTACAGGATATGATGAAAGATGCTTGCAGAGAGTCAATAGCAGCCAACTCTGATGAGTTATGAATGATGATTTGGTGTTGTTAGTATTGTCCTCCATAGTAGTAACTTGTTCTCTCACACCTGCAGTGGCGTGTCTCAAATTAGTGAATCCAGGAAAAATTGTGAAAAAGAATAATTGGGGGTAAAGAGAGCCTGAATAGCTGTTGTTTTGTCCTACAGTGTTCACCTATCCCTTCTGTGTCTGTGTCTGTGTCTCTGAAATATATTGGACAGCAATATCTCTCAAGTTTTGGCCAATTATATTGTTAAATTCTAGACACCCATGAATCTTTAATATTGAATTTACTTTCTGTGCTTTTTCTAAAGGATAATTGGTAATTATTTAAGTATGCAATGAGATGACCATACCCCTCAAAATTTGAGGGTTCAAGCGATTTCAATCCCACCTTGAGGATTGTAAATGTTCGTGATGGTCTTTATTATACTCATTTTCACGCACCTCTTTCAACACTACAGTCTTTTTCCATTGTTGTGGCAATAATTCATGTGCAAAGTCCCACTCTTCGGCCCAACAGTGCACAGGAGCAGTCATAACAAAACAACAAAAGTAAAAAATTGAGGTCATGTAGCAGTCATAACTCTCTTACTGTATCATAAAAGCAACTGAAGAGAAGACATCATCACAGATATGGTACGCCCACTGCCATTCCCCCATCCAACCTCCATTGTCCATCAGCCGCGGTCACCAACACAGCGGCGCTCCGCCCTTTGTGTTGCCCAACAATCCTCACATCCAAACAGATGCCATTGCTTTAGCCCCTGCACTACCAAGAATATCATAACTCATTAATTCTCCAAATACAACTTGAACAACAGTGTAATGTACAAAAGTTGTTCTCTATGAATAAGGCAACAGGAACTGCAAAGTGCAAAGTAATCAACCAAGCATTACTACTTCGTACAAATTACCTTGAGATTTAGTTCTTTCTCTGTCTTTTTAAATTCTACACATTTGCAGGGAAAATAAGAGTACAAATTTGAAAATAAGAGTACATAAGGGGAAAAAATCTGCGAATAATATGTATACAAACCCCAATTCCCTTTTCATGCTATCACTGTGCCAATCAAATCTACCAGTTTCTTCAATTCTTAAGACTGTGGTTATTGCAGGAGTGCCTTTTTAAGCAGTAGCTATACAACATGTAGCAATGAAAACCCAAACCATATGTCTTCTCAGTCAGAGTAGATAGCAATGAAACCATGTAGCACACGTACTACTTAAAGCACAGCAACTTAGAGGTTCTAAAGTCAGCAAAATGCAAATAATTATGTGTATCAAATCATTCATTTTCAACACAAAATATTACTACCTCCGTTCCTAATTATAAGAACCTTATAACCACTTCACGGGAATTAAGGAAGTTGGTTAATTTAGTTTATCACAATAAATTTGTCATGAATGTGTACCATCTTTACAAAATTACCCTTGAATTTATTGAGATTCATTATCTTTCTCTTTCCACTTAATTACTTCATTGTGTCACTCTCTCTCTCTTAATTAATTATTCACCTATCTCCACTAATGGGTATTATTGTCAAAAAATAATTAATGCAAGGGACAACTTGAAAAAGGTTCTTATAAAAAGGACCAAGAGCACCTCTCAAAAAGGTTCTTATAAATAGGAATGGAGGTAGTAACAATTATACCAAGCTAGTTAAATCCTATAAAACAAAAGTGTCTATAAGCTCAAACATAAATTCTGTAATCCTATGAAAATCAATTTTACCAAATTATAAACCAACCGATCACTAATTAATAATCACTAATTGGTAAAGGTAACAGTACCCTCACAGAAACAGAAGCTTACCAGGGAGAGCAACCCTTCTAAAATCCAATTATTTAGCTAGGTTCAATCAAATTAATCTATACTAATAATTGAAAATTAAGAGAGATTTTGACAAACCTGCCTTCTTTGTAGGATGCTTCTGATCATTTCCTAACAAATGCTTCGGAACTAAACCTTCCTGTTTAGCTGCAGCTAGTTCCATCTCAAGGGCAGACAACTTCTTTTGTTGTTCCCTGAAAATAAGGTTATGTTATCAATAGCATTGGGTAAAGGTCGGCCAAATTTGAATTCAGCAACCAAAGTTCATGGTTTTGAAGATTGAAATGAAAATTTCACAACAAACAACAGAGAACTCAATATATCAATCTAAAACATGTAGGTTCTTTGATGGTCTCAGCAAGTTGCAATCTCCCCTACACAAAGGGTCTCAAACCTTACCAAATGACCGCCTGTTTGCCTACCTCTGCCCTCTGCTCTCAACCCATTTTAATCAATTTTCAATCATTTTTTATAATATTTTAATCTGGTCCACATGCAATAAATTTGTATTTTCAGATATCATGACCCCACTAACTTACAGAATGTTGAATAAGGATAAAACAGTGCAGATTTCCACCATGGTTTGGACTTTGGATATAAAACTGACGTTTCACATGGTGCATTCAAAACCTTATCAAGTGCTAACTTTGCTAGTCTTACTGCAACAAAGAAAAATAAAAACACTAATAAATTCATTATCAAGTACCTTCAAAATGTGGATACAGAAGAGCAGGATGTATAAGCCATTAAACATGTTGAGTTTCACTTTGTCTAGTTTTCAAAAAAGAATTTCTGAATATTAATGTATTTGAGTTCTCAATGAATGAAGTAGCCAACTAAATCACTATAAACCAAAACATGGCATAATGAAACAATTTATTAGTTGTAAGCAAATTCTCTTATGGGGATTTTAATCACGTTGCAAGTTACCAACAATTGCCATTGGGTGGTTTTATTTTTTTTCCTCTGTTGAATTAGTAGACAAAGGGGAAAGGCTTCTCAAACAATCTGCATCTCAGCCCACTGATTAACCAAATATAGATAACAGAGAGACAAAATAAATTGCAACATGGTAAGATATTGGTTTTTGTATCACAATTTGATTAGATGAACCAAAATAAACAAACAACTAATTGAGTAACATCCACAATCAGAAAAAACAATGCGTAGTGATTATAGTATACTTCAGCAGATCTAAGACAGTAAACATTAAATACAAACGTTATCACCACGAACAATTTACACCAATTACCCACCACCAAGTCCAAAAGCATTGAGTTGATTTGGTTTATTAAACGTGGAACAAAATCAATTAAGGTACACCAATTAACCCATTCACGACTGGTCCTGAATTTTCGTCTGTCCAATAGCCCCAATCACCGTTCTCCACCCATCATCATCGCCAGCAAACTCCTTCCACGACCACCTCCAGACGTGATTCCACCAACCACGTACGGCGGAAGCGTCGTCGCGTGCGCTGGCTGTGCGCCGTTTGGCACTCAACTTCACCATCCAGTGGCGACTGTAGCCGCCTTTGACCCTCTCTCTCCAAACGGGCACCGCATCCACCATGGTTGGTTCCTGCCGTGAGTGTAAAAGAGAAGTTAAAGTTATAATAAGATAGAATTTAATATAAAGCATATGCATGTTAAAAAATAAAATAGAAGGTTACTTACGTAAATTAAGTTTTGGAAGAATTTTTTGAAAACCACATTAATTTGATGTAGTGTTTGTTAAATTTTTCTCTTCATTGTATATAAGAATTGTAAGTTCATTATGTGATGTTACTCTTGAGAGTGCAACATACAATTAGTCATGAGAAAACACCGATCTTGGAAGAAAAATTCCAACATGTTTAAGAGATTGTCCATGACTTCTGTTGATTGTCATTGCAAATAAGACTGCAATTGAAAATTGTCTTCATTAAAATTTAAAATGGATCCTTTTATATGATGAAATTAATGAGAGTTTTGGAATGAAAACCTTTTCTCTAACATTTCTGTCTGGTATGACTCGTGCTTCTAAAACATACGTGCCCATTTGAATAATGATGAGTATTGTGTTATTGCATAATTTTGAAGACCAATCTATATTTGTCAACAGCATGACATGAACACCAACTTTTACTTTTATTAACATCATGATTTGGAAGTCCTGATGAAGTTATTGTATTGAGGAATTCTTGAGTATGAACATCATCAGGGTTTCTAAAGTAGGCATGTACTCGACGTAGGTTGTCAAAATTAAGAAAATATTTTGTCTCACCAGGAATGTGTGATAACATGTAATCATTCGAAGTTTCAAAAATATCATTTGTGGGTGCTAAAATAGCTCGATCTTGAAAGTAGCTTGGCTCTTTCATGTGTTTCCTATAACACATGATATGTACTTTGAACAATAGAAGTAAGAGGATCACCTGAATCATTTAGCAACAAATCTTTTGGATTTTCAATATTGACATCGTCATTAACTTCTTGCTCATTCCTTCCATTGCCAATGCTCAACACCCGGTCAGAAAATCTTTTCAATTATTCTGCATAATCGGCATATTACATTGTCATGTTTTTTGTCAATGTTAACACATTGCATTAATTCCAAACGTATGAAGAGTTGATGGTAGCACGAATCATGTCCTATTTTTTCCCTTTAGAGTGTGTTTGTGAGTTGGATTTTGGAGGGAAAGGGAAGGAAGGGAAGAGTATATTAGAAGTCTTTCCCTCTTTTGTGTTTGTGAGTTTGAGTATTTTACAAAGTCTTTTCCTCCTCTTCTCCCCCTCCCTTCTCCCTCCAATCCTTCTCTTTCCCTCCTCTCTAAACTCACAAACACGCCCTTAGGGATTATAGGCAGGATCTGCCTAAAATGACAAAAAAAAACTACTTTTTCTCCAAAAAGAAGATTGATACTATTTGTGGAAGTGAATCAAAATATGTCTTTGAAATTCCTATCAACAACTTCAAAACAAAAGCTTATGACTCATGGAAGCCTCATCCCATAATATAACATATATATATAGATATATAATATAATTATTTTAATACTATAACCACTGAAATTATTAAACTATAAATTTATAATTGTCCATAAGAATTATTAAATAGTAGCTTTTCTATAAGATTATATAACCCAGGGAATTTAAAACATAATAGTTCGTATAGCTTCCGTAACCGCTTTTTGTATACTCATACTATAATTCTTACAAATTTTTAATATTGAAATTGTTAAAATGGACTTTAATATTGATATTTGATATAATAAACATAACTATAATTAAATAATCACCGTTAACATAATTATAAAATGATTTTAAAATGAATTTACTATATTTTAAATTTCATATTATATTTTTATTTATATTATAAACCTTTTTTAATATTAAAATTGTTAAAATAGGCTTTAATATTAATATATAAAATATTAAAATAATTAGATAATAATTGTTAACATAATTATAAAAATTATTATTGTTAAAATATGCTTTAATTATTATTGTTAAAATTTCATATTATATTTTTATTGATATTATAATTAAGTAGTTAATATAATTATTACTAACATAATTATAAAATAATTTTTTAAGTGTTTGAGCATGTATAAAATTTCCTAATATATTTTTTTATAATTAAATTTTACCTTTTATTTACATTATTATAACTAGCTGATAGACAGACACTGCCTTATCTGTCTATCCGCATTTTTTGGGGAAAAGATGTAAAATTTGTTTATTCACATTTTCAAATATCTTATATAATTAATTTGCATGAATAAATTAAAATTGTAGTTATTAATTGCACTTAAGACAATCACAATTGTAGTGTTTATTTACAACTCTTATTAATTTATCAACCCTGTCCTTTCCTTAACTGAGAGACCAAATAGTGAATCAATATTTGTCTATATATACCTTATAACATAAATGTAAAATATAGTTTATGTGTAGAATATTTGTCTATATATATATATCTTATAACATAAATATAAAAGAACATTACCCAAGATTGAGATAACAAAATCTCTTTAAAAACAATATTTTTTCTGAAGTTCCCATCTTCTCCTTCAATATTTTTATCCTTAACTAGCAATGGACCCCGTGCACCAGCACGGATTGTTTGATGGGTAAATTGCGCATTTATATTATATACATAGAAGACAAGAAGACATTCATATTCTACGTTAACATAAAGCTATTGATTGAAAATATTTTTATAAAAAAGAATAAAGCTAATATTACGTATTAAAGATTAGATTTATATTAATAGTAGTTGGACATATATTAAAAAATGAATTAAAAAACATAAATTCCAAAAAGCATTAGAGAAAAAATATTACACCTCAAACAATAATATTTAAATATAATTTTAGTTGATAAAAGACAATAATATAGTCAAAATAATATTTTTTTTATAAACTCAACTTAATATATTTTTTATTATTTATTTTATATTAATACTTTTTAAAAATATTGATTTATATATTTAATTATTTTTCCTTGATATTCACTTTTGGTATGTATAATTATATTAAAAATAAATATGAACAATGTGTAGTGCAAATGAATAGTTATACTAAAAAAGTTTAACCTTAGCAAGAACACCTTACATGGGTTACTTAAATAAAATATTATAAAAATAATTTTTTATTTAAAGTATAACATTTATTTCAATAATCTATTATGACAATAGAATAAAAAAATATAACAATGCTAGATGATAAAAAAATTAGTGAACAATCATCTATCCTCATTATTAGCTTTCTTTTATTTTTTATTATAGAAGGCCCAAATCCCCAAAACATTATATGCAAACATATTAGAATTGTCTGACATGCTAGCATCCAAGCGTTGAGATTTAACCACCATTTTGGCTTTGAAGGATCAACTTTAATAACTAAAACAAATCAAAATATATACAAACCTTTTTATTTAAAAAGTAAGAACCATAAAGCCTTGGAAACCGTTAAGAGACGCTTTGAATCACTCGGAGATGAAACTCTTGTAATCATTATAAGTGCCTTTTAAAAATTGCCAATTTAAAAGCCAGACATGCAACATAGTAGTATTTTAATTTCTTCAGGTGTAATTCCACACTGAAGAAAGACAACAATCAATATCCACACTGTTCATTCCTCTGTCAATGGGGCAGGCAATCACATATATGGAAGCATGTTTGTCATTTTTTGTGTCATTGCTTCCTATAATAGCACGTTCCACTATGTAAAAAAAACCTAATAAATGAAGCATTGATTTCAAAACATTTTATGACAAGTAAGAAAGAGGATAAGATAGATACATCAATAACACTGCATAAAATTGTTCGGACTATATTAAAGACATATATATAGGAGCATGGTGATGCTAAAAGGAGTGGATTTTGTATATGGCATAATTCCAGTGGAGGGATAAACTCTTGTTCATAAGAATATTGTATAACTCTTATAATTGAGAATCAACAAAAAAAAGGCACTTGTTGAGGAGACAAACCTCAAGACCGACATTCTAGCGTTTCTCGTAGATTAAATCAGTGAGGTTACCCGCCACAGTTTTGTACAGAGATAAAGAAATGTGTAATCCAAGGGAAGATGAAAACCATATCCTGTGGATTCTCGAGCATATGAGGGAAGTGTTAATCTCCTCTTTCATTCCATGGAGTGAACAAATTGAATCCACCCTTTTGCTTGTAAATTAGGGTCCATGGTGAGTATGTTTCTGAACGAAGAGAGAACATATTTGAAGAAAGAGAAATGAGACAAAAAATTAAAGAAGAAAATAGAAGAGAGAACATGGACTAAAGAGAGAGAAAGGAAAGTAGGATGCTGACGAAAAGAAAAGAAAAGAAAGTGTCTTTTTTTTTAATAAACTAACAAATCAGTCCCTGACTCTTCGGGGATTATGCAGTTTTGTCCCTAACTTTTCTAAAATAGCACTTTAGTCCATAACTTTGTTAAAACATGCATAAAGTGTATGTTTTTCAATAAAGTGAAGGACTAAAGTGCATGTTTTTTTAATAAAATAAGGACTAAAGTGCATGCTTTTTAATAAAGTATGGACTAAAGTGCTATTTTAGAAAAGTCAAGGACAAAACTGCATGGTCCCTAAAGAGTCGGGGACCGATTTGTTAGTTTACTCGTCTTTTTTTCAATCAACAGGAAAGTGGGAAAACAATTGTTTTAAAGGGAAAAAAAAAAGAAAATTCAGAGCAGTTATTTTGAACGGTTATTTTGGATGCTCTTTTTGTATAGTTACTTTTGCGGTTAGGAATTCAGGATTGAAGATTTGATTTGAAATATCTACAATTAAAAAACTAGGTTTAAAAAGAAGTAAAACGGTGTTTCTAAAAAGAAAAGTGGAGTAAAACTTTCTAAAATGTTGACACGTGTCGGTCTAAGTATTGATATTTATTATATATTTAGATAAGTATTTTTGTAGTTGCTTGAGAAAATGACTGTATAATATTTTCCACTTCTTTGACCCATTACATCATTGTTATCTTAAACTATTTTATGAGTTATCATGCTTTTCAATTTCTCTAAATAAATTTATCAATTCATGTAAAATAATGACTTGAAAAATCAATGTAATGACATAACTTACTATTTGAAGTTTTAAGAAACACTTGGAACAACCCATGACTATTTTCATGTTTTTCACCTAAGCATAGAAGCATAGCCTTCAATAGTCACAAAAAACCCATCTACATGACTTCATACTATTGGGTGTGAAAAGTGGTTGTGGGGATAGAATTCAATCATACAAATAAACATTTAAAAACAAATAACGAAGAAAGCAAGATAGACATAAGAAGTGTTCTGCAGGTAAATTGCACCTCGGCCCATTATAGCTGGCATATTCGCAGCGCCACGTTATAACATCTTAATGAGGCGGTTATAACTTAGTAACTAACTTTCCCGTCAATTGACTCCTATAAATACATGGTCTTGCATCCTATTCAGGTACACACTTTCATTCTATATTTCACACGCCTTATTGAATCTCTCACTGATTTGAGCGTCAGAGTCCCTGCAGGTACACCCTGCCCCGCTGTGGGTACGCCGCACTCGGCCGTAGATTACGAGAGGATTCAGCGCCTTCAATCGGAGGACACCACGAGGAAATTTGGCACGAACATTGGCGTCGTCTGTGGGAACGAGAAACACTTCTTGGATCCCCATCTTCTTGGAGAATCTTGTTCAAGAATCCTGAAGATCATCTCGGGGGAACGAACATTCTGTTTATCCTGTTAATTTCAATTCTGTTCTTAAAAGCTCTCTTCCAAAAATTCTCCTCTAAGATCTTGGCGGCTTCTCCGGCAAACAACCTCACTTCTACGACTCTGTCATCCCTTCCGGGTAATATTGAATTCAATGATATATTCCTTTGTTGTATCTAGCATGTCCAATATTTTCTGCCATTTTCTTTTGCTTGTCGCGGTGCTGGCGGCATCCATGGTGATGCTTCCGTCGCAAATTCCCTGAAAATAAGCATATTGCGAGGGAAATGGTCACTCTCTAGAGGTGCGTCTGTCATCTGAGATTGAATTCCGAGATTCTCGGTCGAAAACGAGGCGTAGAAGGCTCCCAAGAACCACAAAGTATACATTGCTAAAGACTTACCACGGATTTCGGGATTTCTTTGGTATTTACCAGCATCGATGCCTTTATGAATTATCAGAATTTCTTTAATATCGCCGTGAGCTAGACATGCTTTTGGCAAGATATCGGTTCTAAAGATTTGCAGATAGTTGATATTTGAATTATCCCTATACTCTGCCAGTGATTATGGCCGTGATGCGCTAATAGAATGGAAAAAACACTAAGGAATTTCCGAGATCACTTCCTGTAAAATTTTGAGATGCGTAATATCTGTCGTGTATTTTGCGTCGAGATTCTGTGCCGATATGCCTTCCGGCTTCGCATCCCGTGACGAGGAGAACGGTGAAAGTACTCAGAGAATGAGGGGCACGTGCAGATTCATGAACACCGGATTTTACGCATGAATAGTTGCTTGTATTCTATTTCGAGATGGTATTATTTCTACTTTCCAGCTCGGGTCGAAATTGATGGCAATGTCAGATTAACGTCCCTATGGTTCTGCTGTTTGGAGTTTGAGGTGTACCTGTCACTCTCAGAATGAAGTGATCAATTAGAAAAGGCCAGAACAGTCCATCTCCGTGAACGACGCTAAGCTTTTAACCAAGCTTTTCAATGTGGTGGCTTGTCACGCTTCTTGAGCTCTTAGAATCTGAATATTCCGCAATGCCCAACTGAATGATCATATTTAACACAGATTTCCGAGATACAATGGGTTTGTTGCTCCGACATGGTATTCATGGAATTCTGATGCTTAAGTGCAAGCGCATTTCAAAGTCGACAAGGAGACACTCAACATGTTCGTCGCCCTCGGCATATCTGAAACCCTCGGCGTCGTTCAGATTGACCCCATGCTGCCATTCATCGTCGACTGAGCGACATTGATCATCCATGCTGCCAAGCTGCCATGCATGGAGCCATTCACACATGTTAGATATCATGTGGCATATTAACAGATGACGAAACCTTCGAGGGCTACCTTCACACGTGGCAGACTCAATCCATAACCAGGATTGACGAATTTTGGGAATATAAGAGTTCATCCACTTGACTTCTTAGAGCTGCTCCAAATATTGATGGTGCACGTCAGAAGTTGCGGTTAGTTGCAGCAAAGAGCGTTCGCTGCATGTCTTGAATGTCGGAGCCGAGATGGGTACCGCTAGCTTGTAATTCAAGTGGGGGTAATAAAGTGGTTATCCATATCAAGGTTGGGCTCTCACAATATTGGGTTGTGAACCAGTTTGTTAGATAGCCGCAGCAGGTTGGATGAAATTTCGAGGTTACAGGCCGCATCGTTGCCATGGCCATTATCTTACTAGTTCGGTAGTGAACGTGGATAACTTTGGTTTAATATCTCGGTTTAATATCCCGTTAATTCCTTGTCGAATCCTATGACGTATATATACTAGTCCAAGCATAGTTTTATCCATGGAAGGAATTTAAGTTCCGCAATTTAAGAAGCGTATGTTCCGCCTCCAGAAGCAATTTAAGTCCAGCTTGATGCTTCTCGTCAACAAGCATGACCGAGTCTGCACATGCCTTCATCCAACAAGCGTGACCACTCATTCCGGGTTAACTATTCTGAGATGCACCTTTGATGCTCATGACGGGTTAATTCCGAGTCAATTTCGAGTTAATTCGCACTAAACTGTTCTCAGAAGGTTGAGGTCAGAATTAGTGGCTTTAATGATGAGTGGTGATTCTGGTATATCAGCCTCTCCTGAAGAGGACAACATATTGTGCTGGAAAGGAACTATAACAGGAAGCTAAGACACTGTGTCCAAGGGACATAATACAGATTATCATTTTCCTTTCCGAATGATTCCCCTTTTAAGCCTCCAAAGGTCAAGTTTGAAACCACATGCTTACACCCCAATGTAGATGTGCATGGCAATATATGCTTAGACGTTCTTCAGGATAACTTCATGACTGAGTTGTTAGCGCGTTAGCCATCCTTCATGATGGTTGGAAAGCCGCTGCCTTCATTATGACTGTGGAAGTGGCAGAGAGATTTGCCTACTATGGAATCAACTCGAATCCGATAAACTAATCGACGGTTACGACAGCGGAAAATCTACGGCACCTGAGCAAGGAATTGTAATCAGAGTCCATTTGGTGTTAGGTGCAACAAAGTCATATATCTTTCGAAGAGGGACATATCCGTCTACTATATTTTCTCTATCATTTGGGCCCTCAAAGCAGCTTCCTGATATTCTCTATCATTTGGTCCTATTCATGTTTTGGTTCTGTATGTGTCGTGGATGTCCGTGATTAACTACATGTGGTGCCCGTGATTATTCCGATAATAATCCCCCATCAATTCCAAAATGGGAACGTGATATTTGATTACATTGGAACGTGATATTGACGAAGCTGCACCATTACATTTAATTCCGAGATAATAAGATAATTCCGAGATATTTGATTACGTATATTAATTCTGAAAGAGTCAAGGTCGATCCAAAAGGGTCAAAGTTATGATGGTCTAATATTCCAAGACTAATGATAGCACATTGATTATATTTGAAGTCAAATGCCACTTACTCCGAGATATGGCACATAATTCCGACTTAGAATTTGGAATTATATTCTCTTTTGTATTCCGAGATATTCCGATCTGAAGTGCCCAACTCAACCGAATCCATGGAGATCTCAGCTAATATTTTAGATATTCCGAGATTTATCAAGTGATCAATTGAAACACAGGTTAATCAAGTATTCCGAGACGAGATTCAATCCTGTTTAGTTATAATACTCTGGCAATCCCATCTTCACCATTCTACAAAGACGCTGACTTGGTGGCACAGGTACAAATATTAATTAAACTGATTATATCCGGGATCATGAGCTTATCAGAACAGATGACGACTTCAAGTCCGCCATGCGATAATAAACCGAGATTCCTAGATGTATGTTTAATATTCCGAGATGTATAATGATGGCCTACTCCGAGATGCATTCTCTTCTTCTTTCTGGAGTGAGCATTCTTGTTCTAGCAATCTTATGAATACATAGCAAGATGGCCTTGGCGAAAACTTCAAGACAAGTTTTTCGAAAAAGCCACCTTTGTGGTCTCAGGGGGGTAAGGGATATGATTCTACCTCAAGCACCCTGAAGAAACCCGTGTCACGATTGAGAGATCCATTTGAATTTAACACTTACATTCGAAATTCTGAGACCAGAACCAACATAACAACACAGAGAAAAGAGCGAATTTGAAGACACTTCATAAGGCAATCCTTTATAATTACTTTCTTCATGGCTATCTGAGTATGACAACTCGGAACAATAACGCGCTCAGATTATATATATTTCTCGGATCATATATTGATTGTTTTGCACATTGCTTGGACTTGCTCAGTGCGCTCAGACTATAAATCTTAATTTATTCGAATTAAACTTTCGGTTTGGTTACATCTCGGATACATAAGGTCTTTACACCTCGGAAGTCATACCACATTTCTTACACCTCAGATTTCTTTTCTTCACATCTCAGATTATTTCATTTCAGCAATTACTTGCAGAATCCTCATCACGGACTATGTTCCTTTGTCCTTGGATTATGATCCTCGGAATTTCTAAGATGTCGATCATCTCAGGCTTAGTCCTTCGACGGACCCAGACACGATCAAGATCTTGGATACGCTCCGAGACATTTCGGGCTTAGTCCCTCGACACCTCGGGCTTAGTCCCTCGACGGACCCGAACACGATCGATGATCTTGGATACGCTCCGAGACATTTCAGGCTTACTCCCTTGACGATCTTGGATACGCTCCGAGACACTTCGGGCTTAGTCCCTCGACGATCCCGGATACGATTGATGATCTTGGATATGCTCCGAGACATCTCGGATTTGACACTCGAGCATCTCGGGCCCAGTCATTTGATTATTATTGTATTTGTTTCTCGATTTACTTTGTATTATGCTCCTCATCTTCAACTTAGGTCTGCGAGGCCCCGAGTATCCATGTCAGAACGTTCCTTGACACTTCGAATTATCATCTCGGGCCCAATTCCTTGAGATCATAGCTTGCTTATCACCATTTCAGACTCAATTCCCTGAAAGGTACGTCAATGTGTGCGCCCAAATCAAGATCAACTTCAACGGTTAACAACATGCACCGACTTAATACCAGCTTGGGGGCATCTCTTCCGGCTTATTGGTCCCGATATTGTTCTTAAACTTGACAAATATAAATTCGTTATGCAAGCAAATGTGGGCTAAATCCCATGCTTACGTTGACATCATCCGTCTTCACCAAGACGGAAATTATCTGGACCGACTATACATGGCACATGACATTTACACTTAACTAACGCTGTCGACTTCAATGAAGTTCACAACTCCGATTAAGGAACTCCGATTGACTACTGTACGTATCAAGCCGGTTGAATGGCCCGGGACTATTTCAAGTTGGATACTTATATCAAAGCACCCGACTTGGGGGGCATTTGTTCTGCAGGTAAATTGCACCTCGGCCCATTATAGCCGGCATATTCGCAGCGCCACGTTATAACATCTTAATGAGGCGGTTATAACTGAGTAACTAACTTTCCCGCCAATTGACTCCTATAAATACATGGTCTTGCATCCTATTCAGGTACACACTTTCATTCTATATTTCACACGCCTTATTGAATCTCTCACTGACTTGAGCGTCGGAGTCCCTGCAGGTACACCCTGCCCCGTTGTGGGTACGCCGCACTCGGCTGTAGATTACGAGAGGATTCAACGCCTTCAACCAGAGGACGCCACGAGGAAATTTGGCACGAATAAGAAGTATGAAGAACGAAATAGAACCTAAAGATTAACTTGCTTCTATATTTCAGATTTATGGTCGTTTGTGTTTTTTATTTTTCTCAATACTTTGTGTTCCCACCTCGATCCCGATCTTTGTTTAGACCAGGCCACCGCCCTTGCGCCATCGCATCTCCTTCCACGGCCGCAGCGCGATTGGGCCGCTCCTCTTCCGCCACGGCTCCTTCCCTGTCAACGACGCCACTCCGAGGCTGCATCGATCCCGATCTTTATTTACATGAGTCCCGCCGCGCAAGCATCCGCCGCGGCCATGCCCATTCATCCCACTCCTCTCTCTTACGGTTCTGCTGCTCAAAATGGGAAAGATTGGCTTTGTGCTTTCAGAATGGGAACTTGGAGAAATGGGAAAATGAATGAGGGAGGTTGATGAGAGATTGATAGGGAGAGAGAATGAGTGGAGCATGTGGTAAATATAGAGATAAAACGTAAACCGTAGACAGTCGGATAGTGGGCGGGTGAAATGAGATGAAACAGTTTTTTTTCTTAACTGCCTGTTTTCTGGGGCGTTTTTTACTTATTTATGCTTATTTTTTTTATTGTGTGTGTGTGTTTTTTTTTTTTAAATTAGGGGTAGTATTATTATCTAAAAAAATGTGGAAACGAAAAAAAAAAAAGGTATAGATAATATCTATTCACAGTTATTTTTTTATTTTGTTTTTATTTACTAAAATATATAGATTTGGATGGTCTCCGACCACGGTGGTGCAGTGTTTTTCTTTAACCCGAGAGGATATTCCGCTATGATCACTTATCAATCAAGCATCATCTGAATCCCTCCCTTCATTGTTTTGCTTTGCGTTATTTATATATATATTTCAGGGAAAGTTGATAGTTGATGTGCTGTTGACAAAGGAAAATAAGAGCTACCTCTTTCTTTCTTTCTTTCTTTCCGAATTTGCCCAAAATCTCGGTGGGAAGAAGAGATGGTTCTTTCTCAGAAGCTTCACGAAGCTTTCAAAGGCACTGTGGAGAGGATCACAAGTCCTCGAACCGTTTCCGCCTTCAAAGAAAAAGGAGTTCTCAGTGTCTCCGAGTTCGTTATCGCCGGCGACAACCTCGTAGCCAAATGCCCCACTTGGTCCTGGTAATTCCCATCTTTTCCCCCTTTTCCTAATTAGGCTAGGGCTCATCGTTTCTCTTCTGGGTATTTGCTATTTCAATTAAAGTTGCTTTTTTTAACCCCAAAATTTATACCTCTCAGAAGGGATTTTCGATCAGGGTTGTCATGTAACAAAAGGTTGAGATTCTTGGGTCGATTTATGTTCATTACCTATTAGCAAATATAGAATTATCTCAACCATGTGATGTGAGTCATGATAATTACAAAAAACCCTTTCTAGTTGTTGATTTATGTGGTTCTGTTTTCCACCTTGCATAATAGGGAATCCGGTGAGCCAAGCAAGAGGAAGCCATATTTGCCACCTGAGAAACAATTCTTAATTACTAGAAACGGTGAGATTAAGATCTTAGAATGCCTTTTTATATTATGCTTGTTATAGTTGTATTTCCCCATAATTATAGTGCATTTGTTATGTTGTCCTAACTCAAGGCCTGTCCCGTTTCATGCTGACCTTTGAATTTGCTTAATACTTAACAGTGCCTTGTCTACGGAGAGCTGCATCTGTTGAAGAAGAATATGAAGCTGCCGGAGGGGAAGTTCTGCTTGAGCTTGACGATGAAGATAATGATGGGTGGCTAGCAACTCATGGGAAACCTAAAGGTATGTGTTGCTATTGGACTGGAGTCATGTATATTGTGCTATGGCTTTAATCCTTTGATCTTATACCTTTTTTTAATTTTATTTTTTTTCAGAAACCAAATCTGATGAGGATGATAATTTACCTTCCATGGAAAGCCTAGAAATCAGCAAAAAGAGTCCTATTAAGCAAATTCCTTCCTACATGGGAGTCGAGGATGATGAAGATATTCCTGATATGGCAGAGTTTGAAGAAACTGACAACGTTATTGAGACAGATCCTGTAAGTTGATACTACATTTTGGGAAGCATACTGTTTCCTAACTGTCCTACATCAATTTCTGACTAAAAGGTTTAGTTTTATTGAATCAAATAAAGGGGAATAGAAATAGATAGTCTGTTAACTGCAGATGTGTTGTCTTAGTATGTTATGAGTGAGAGTCTTTTTAAGCTGATCTTTGCTAGCAATTTTTATTTTTGGGAGAAAAAAAGTCAAAAATGAGACCCTGGCAAGAAATAGATATGTAGGAAAAGAAGTTGGAAAGAGAGATCCTAGTAGCAGTTATGCTTTTGAGTAGTGTCATTTGAGGATACATTTGATTTGAGATTTTAAGGGTCAGACACTTTTTCAGAATAATCTTCCTGCGTATAATCAAGGGGATTCTTTTGCTTACCACTATGGCCATGTTTCTTCCCTTTCCCTTGTCCCTTTAGGAGACTATATATTTATCTTCTCCAATGGCTGTTAAGATGCCATTTACTATCAAGTACCCATAACTGATTCTTTGAACACGAATTTCCTGTTTGTTTGCTAACTCTGTGACTCCGAACTAGAGACTTTTGTATCTTGATTAAGCATGTTACAGTGAGCCCTAGAATGACATATTAATGGGACTTAGTTTCTCAACTACTCATTTACAGTTAAAAGTATGATGGCTGAGGAGATCATTTGGGTTAAGTGATTGTTTCACTTGTTGTAATGTGTTAGTAGGCACTAGGCAGGCCATGGCACACCTGAATGTGAGCCCTAATTCAATTTGCATTTCAATTTATGTAGTTTCCATTATTTACATAATATGGAATAGCATTTCATATAATTCATCATTAGTTTTATTGATTTAATTTTTACTATAATTTTACTGTTTTCTTCTTTTTGGTTGATACTGATTTGAGAAATGTGATTCATGTCATTTATTTTTTCTTATGCTGAATGGAGGCCACTCTTCAGTCCACATATCCAATAGCCCATGAACCTGATGATGATAATATTCTACGAACCCGCACTTATGACGTCAGCATCACGTAAGATGATTTTCTATATAAATTTTCATGATTGTCTTTTGATGCATGTTATTCTCTACTCTGAACCCTCAACTGGGTTTATTAAATTTCTTCCTCTATATCACAAATGCTTTATGACTTGATGCAAATGGGTTTGGCTTTGGAGTATAGTTTTTGCATCTTTAAGGGTGTTTCTTATCCCCTAAACTGTCATAAGATAGGATTGTGTCTTTGATGTTCTGATTATGGACTCTTCAATGAAATTGCTATTTATTTATAATGTGATGAAAGATGGGGTAACCTTGCTGCATTGTTGAGTTTTTTCCTCCATGTGCTTTGATGTATCTCCTGTTTGGTTCTATTATTTTATTTAGAAAGTTAACAATATTCAAAATTTTCACCAGTTATGAACAGTTATTGGGAACTTCCCAAAAAACAGAGGCATCTTTAAAATGAATCTGATTTATTGCTTTTTAAAATTATAGACGGGAAACATGTTACCAAACGGATTTTTCTGTTTATTTTCTTGGAAAAAATGTTTCTGATTTCTGAGGACAGGAACTGCAGAAGTGCTATAATTTTATTTCTTGGAGGATACCATATCGTCTCACCATTGTACTCTGCTTCTTTTCTCTGCCATGTTTTTCTGTCCCAAAAATAAAACCTACATCTCATAAACAAATATTTCTCTGGCATTGATTTTAAAAGATAAACCTTGCTCCTTTTGCAGGTATGATAAGTATTATCAAACACCTCGAGTATGGCTTACTGGGTATGATGAGGTTTGTTTTATTCACTTGATCCTTGTAACTATAATTCAGTCACTTCTGACTGGCCTATAGGGCTATGCCAAAGCTTCTAGAACTAGAATTTGCATTACAAATTTAAACTAGTGAAGATAACCTGATGTATCTAGCTGAAAAAAAAGGACCTGGCACTTAACATGTTGATGAATTATATGAATGTATTCTTCCTTTTTGATGAATAAGGAGGGAATCATTTGCATAGTTCCCGTGTCATCTATTATGAAGCACAGGCACTACATACCTTCAAAACCTAGTGTATCGGTTTAGTGATTCCACCTTCCATCTTGTGCCAGTCAAGAATGCTATTGCAACCAGAACTTGTCCTTGAAGATGTTAGTCAAGACCATGCACGAAAAACGGTGAGATATGGCATATCATTTGATTATCGACATACTTAAATAGTACTTTCAGAGTTTGCTACAAGTTATGTAATTATTTTTCTAACTAAAAATATTGCAGGTAACAATCGAGAACCACCCTCACTTGCCTGGGAAGCATGCATCTATTCATCCATGTCGACATGGAGCAGTGATGAAGAAAATCATTGATGTGTTGATGTCACGTGGAGTTGAGCCTGAAGTTGACAAGTAAACCTTTTATTCCATATGATATAAATTGGCTTTTTCTCTTATTAAATGTGACTGTTTGCTGGTAACACATGCTGCAACACCATCCTTTTTTTCCTCCTTAGTCATTTATCTTTTGCCTTACTTTGTTTCCTTATATGTTATTTGTACATCTTTTATTTTCTTTCATGTCTCTAATAACAATTACTGAGTTGTCTTGAGATCTAGAGCAACTATGTGCTTGGGCTGCCATATTGAATTTCTAAACAAGTTTGCTTTATGAATTGATAATGTTATTGATCATTTGATAGCCTGCATTATATTTTGTTGACATACGGGTCAGTGATGTCTTTTAATTTTTTTTTTTTTTTTTTTGAGAGATCAACCAGTCCACTTGACTTGATTTACCCAATAACAACATGTGTTCTATTCAAATTTATGAATGTTCAGTAGGAATTCGACCCAAACTTGGTAGGATGCTTCTGAATTTGGCCCTACTTAGCAAGGCTTAACCTAGTATGATGACACTGTATTCCTTGTAGTGAAGAGCTTAATAATTTGGCTTGCATGAATTATCTGGCACACTTGATGTTGAGCAGTGATCTTTTATATAGTTATATACAGTCGTTGTCACTATCTTCTTAAATATTGAACACCCCTCAAGAAAAAGGTTATAGTTCATTAGTCTAAAATGCATACCTTTTCCTAATAACTGCTATATATATGAGGTGATATAGTCACATATACTTATTTCTGTAGGTACCTATTTTTATTCCTGAAATTTATGGCCTCTGTCATTCCAACAATTGAGTATGATTACACCATGGACTTTGATCTCGGTAGCTCCAGCAATTGATTAAAGGTAATTGGGATTATTTTTTATGTTTTGTTGTCATTTGAATTCAAATTTATTCCTATTATTATTTTAAGGATTTCTGTGGGTTTTGCCGGAAAGTGGAAAGCTTTTGATGTCTTTGTGTTTTTCTTTTACCTCAGTAGCATAATAGCCATGGCGCTTCCTCTTTTATTTTTGAGTAAATTACTCCAACCTCCCCCCTCTTTTTACATTTTCAACACAAAATCCCTTTTATTTTAAAAACCTACACAGAAACCCCCTATTTTGAAAATCTACACAAAACCCCAACTAATATAATTTTTTATTATTTATTAAAAAATATTTTTTTAAAAAACCCAACATTACCCTCAAGACACTCCTTCCTTTCTAATTGAATTATCTGAATTGATAAATGCAATAAAACCCCAACGTGAAAATCTTTGTCTTGCGCAAAATTTATTCTTCTTGATCTCCTTCTTTCTCACTACCCTAACGTTTATTATTTTACATATTATGTTTTTTGGATAATTTATGAAGTTACTTTTTATTAAGATCCATCTTAGTAATTTTTTTAATATATTAATACTTTATAAATTAATTTATATAAATTATTTTGGTTCATTTTATTAGTTTTTGAATTTTTAATTAAATTTTCAATATGAAAAGTTTTAAAATATTTTTCTATATTTTACTGGTATGAAATTATGTTTTTTGTTATTCAAAATAATGTATTTAAAAAAAATTGTATGGAGTTTTTTTTTTGCGTTTTCTTTTATTCATCGACACAAAAGAAAAAGAATAATATATTTATAAGATATAAGGAATTTTTGTAAAGCTTAAAAATTGAGGGATTTTTTTAAAGTCAAGAAAAATCCATAGTTAGTAAGGGTATTTTGGTCAATTTATTATAAAAGATAATTGTTGACTGTTGACTAAAATTTCTATTAAATGTATCATAAAAAAATGGATTTAAGTGTAATGTACTTTTAAAATTGGAGGAATTTTGTGTAGGTTTTCAAAATAGAGGGGAGTTTTGTGTTGGAAGTGCAAAATAGAGGAGGGGTTAGAGTAATTTACTCTTATTTGGCTTATTTTACTGGGCCTAATTGTGGCCTCACCAGGACACTGATAGTTATATATACTATGCTATTTTCATTACAGATATTGGTCATTGTGATGATTTTTAGTTTTTTATGTTTTGGGGTTTTCAGATGATAGCTGCACGTTCAAGTATAACTCGGGCAAATTCTCCATTGTTGGTTTTCTTTGATGCAATGCACCAACACGATCTGTTTTTTTTTTTTTTTTACCTGCGCATATTAAAACTGCGTATAATCGTTGATTGTTACCCAGTTAGTGTACATGTCATGTAAATTATGGCCATATGATTCGTGACTGTCTGGATGTGGGACAAATTTCCTTTCAGATGTGTACATAATAATTGACATACATGCCATTCTTAAGACTATCTAACGTTATGTTAATGCTGCTCTCTACAATATAAATTGGACAATGGTTGACTGAACTTGAAGTTCCTTGCTCTTGTCCATGGCTTATTTATCTGTTTTGCATTTGGTTAAGTCCAAGTTTCTCCACATGGCAAAATTACGCCCTTCCTTTTTATGGAGACTTGGTTTGGAAAGGAAAGAAGAATGAAAACAAAATGAGAAGAATAATTGTCTCTTGTAAATAATGCCCAATCGTGTCTAACCATTCGTTTGGATTCACGTTTGTTAAAATGCGAACATGAGTTTATTACCACCACAAAGAGTAATGTTCACTCCTCAAATGCATGTTTCTTGAATATGACTGCCAATTCAAACACACTTTTAAGAGCATCTTCAATATGGGAATTGCATAATTTTAGTGACTGTTCATGGTGATGGTGATTGTGAGTTTTTAATTTTTGATTTTTTTAAAATTTTAAACAAGATTTTACAACTCAATAAAAAAACTGAAAACTTGTTTTTGTGGTTTTTAGTTTTTGGTTTTTAATTGTAAAAACTCAATTCGAAGTTTTTAAAAATAAAAAATTGAAAACTCGCAACCATTCCGAAATGAACCCTACTTATTAAGTAATGGTTGCTTAATTTAAAGAATTATTAGAGAGATTTATTTAACAAGAATTGGCAAGAAAAATTGTTTGAGTGTGTTTGGTAAAACTAGCTGAAAAGCTAGCTGAAAGTTTAAAGTTAGCTGAAAGTTGAAAAGCTATTGAATGTGTTTGGTAAAACTAGTTGAAAATGGTAAAATGACATTTAAGGACAATATTAATTATTAAATAATGATAAGTGGGGTTGGTTGAGGGTTAAACTTGTAATTAATTTTCAGCTAGTAGCTGAAAATTGGAGTTTTTTTAAAAAAGTTACCCCAAGTAGCCAAAAAAGCTATCTTCCCAAACACTGTTGAAATGGTTTCAACTACTATTTTCAACTTTTAGCTAGCTGAAATGACAAGCCAAACACACTCTTAAAGGGTAATTTGTGGACATTGTTTAATAAGTTGTTTTAAAGTTGATAATTGGCAAGAAAAGTTGTTCAAGTTAAAAAAAATGAAGGTGAGGGGTGAGATCAACTTTAAGAATGGTAAAAAATAAAAATATGAGTACATCATTGGAGTTGCTAAGAGTGTGTTTGGTAAAATTAAGCTGAAAACTAATTGAAACTTGAAAAGTTGACTGATTTGATTGAATGTGTTTGATAAAACTAGTCGAAAATGGTAAAATGACATATAAGGACATCATTAATGATTAAATAATGATGGGTTAATATATAATTTAGTCCCTTGAAAGCTTATCCGTGTAGAAATTAGTCCTTGAAAGTCTAAAATTGCTTATTTATTAGTCTCTCCGTTAACTTTATACTAACGAAGTTTAATAGAGGCTTAAAATTAGTTTAATAGAGGGTCAACACACTCTTTGTGATGGGTTAAAATTCACATGGATCCCACCACATTAGTAGTAGGACCCACATAATTTAGTGGACCATGCGAATTTTAACCGATCAATCACATGTGTTGGAAAGAACGTGGTTATACCACTTTTTCTAGTGAACGAGTACATTGTAGACGTGGCTCCGCTGCTCATAAATACCTTAATGAGCCTGCCTGCTTGATCGTGTCCCTTAAATCTGCATCTTAATTAAGAGCAAAGTCACTAAGAAAATGAAGAATCACTACTACCTCTTTTCCTTTCTCGTTCTAGCTCTCTTCCTTTCTGCAGATGCCGGAGACTCCAATGTAAGTAAATCATGCATACTCTATTCACATAATAATTATTGATGTTGATTACATTACATAACATAAGCAAATGAACACACACACACACACACACACACATATATAAATTAATACATACAAGAGTGCGTGTACACACTGTACGTAAAGACGGGGTCGATCATCAAAGCTGGAACCGATTCCAATATCAGCGTGACCCTATGGGACACCACGAACCATGGCTGGTTCTGTGACTACGTCGAGGTTACTTCCACTGGACCCCATAAGCCTTGTTCCCAGACCATCTTCTTCGTCGATCAGTGGCTCGCAGACGATGTTTCGCCCTATAACCTCACCGTCCTCCTTGATGCTTGCACCCAAGCCCTTCCCCGTCGCCACGCCTTCATTGTCGGAAATCCCACCACGTCAGCTCTTCAATCATCTCATCTGACATATTAATTCTTTGAATTTTCGGACCATTCTTTAATTTAATTAGTTTAAGAGAAATGCTGAACGTACCAACACACATCAGTGTATTTGTACCACACTGTGGATTTGTCGTTTAGTGTGGTTTTTTTTTTGTTTTTTTAGCTTTTTTTTAATCCATTTTTTTTAAAATTAGTTTTTATTTGTTTTTTATTTTATTATTAAATTTATTTTTATTTATTTATCTCATTAAATAAAAATATAAATTAAGAAATATAAAAAGATCACATAAAATTTGTGTTAACCATTCATGTTAACACAAGGTTAATTATGTGGCCAGAAACGATGAACATATTTAAAAATAAGGTTAATTGTGTATCCATTTGTGGTTAAATGGGAAAGAGTAAAGGTGAAACTGAGTGCTTAGCAATATTCCTTTTAAGCCAGTTGCTTATATTGTATGAGTTATGTTGAGATTCAGATAGTTATATACGTTAAAGTAAGCAACAGAGGTCAAAGATAAGAAAGATGCACACAGATTTATCCTAGTCCACCCACACCTTGGGCTACGTCCAATCTTCACAACCTTGTGAGATTCCCCTATGACAATATGTCAATTACAAGTATTCTTTCCTCTGCCTCTTCAGGCTCACGTCTGAGTATTCTTGTTCCAGTGTCTCTCCAGGCTTACACTTGCTCACACTAAGCTTAGGCACCTCCTAACTTAGCCGAGACTAGATGAGATTGAATAAGGTTAAGTTAGTCTAGCTACTACATAAAAAGTACGGATACACAATGAGCTTAGCTAATTACAATCACTCTTGAAGTTACAAAACAGAGATTAGATGGAAGAGATGATTGTTTTACAAATAGGGATAGACGTATGAAAGGTGAGATTCTATGAATTATGCAATAATGTCTCTCTATGTATAGTGTCAAGGAGTCTTCCTTTTATAGGCTGCAGTAGGTAGCCGTTAATCTGACTGTTACAGGTGAGAATAAGTGTTGTATTTGGATTCTGCCGTGGTTCAGTTGTGTCAGCGTACTTGTGTTGACTTGCTCCTGGTGCTTAGTCTGAGTCTGAGTGCATGGATCTGAGTCTCAATCTTAGCTGGTGAGTCTAAGTCTGAGTCTCACCTATGAATCTGAGTTTGGTCAGTCTTAGCATGACTCTTGCTTTGTCTTGTGCTCAGCTTCATATTTCAAAGTGCTTCTTTATCATGCTTAGACTGAGTCTTTCTTGATGGTGGCACAGTGAGACGTTGTTGTTTGTACTTTGCCTTTGCTTTCATATTCATACTGAATCTCAGCTGATCCTTGCATCTTATCTTTGTTTCTCAGAGCTTAAGACCTGCGAAGTGTAGTCTAAGAGCTACACAGTTTCAACGCACAATTAGTACAACAAATGAATCTTAGATATACCAAGAGCACATGCATATTCTCTTAAGGTTTGATATCATTAAAACACTAGGGAATGAGCTTGAATCAACATATTGATCCATCAATACAACGTAAAAACTGAGAAATAGACTAAGTAAAGGGTGTCTGAAGCTTAATAGGAAATATGAACAATAAATATAATCAATTAATATAAATAAAATAAAATAAAATTTAAATAAAATAATAATAAATTAATCCATAAAATCCACTTTAGCCCCACCTAAGGGTTTAGTTAGACGTAATTAAAGTAAAAGGAGCTCACTTCACTCAAGCCACAAGTTCCCAAATACGCTTTACATGGAGAAATTCTTTAAGAATGAATAAAAATCAATACAAAAAGGAAATATCAAGCTTCATAAATGGTCAAGGACAATCATCTAAGATATACTACACACTCAACTGAGTTAAATCAAGTTTCAAAAGATACTGGAAACTTTAGAAGATCATCATAAACCATTAGAAGCAAGAAGGAATGATATGAACAAACTGAATCAAAACAACTGTTGTAATCACTCTAGAAGCACATTCTCAAGATACTACTAATGCAAATAAAGCAAAGGAATATTGAGCAAGTGATTAGAGACATGATTATGCTTTAGAACCATGAAAGTCATAATCTGCATTAATTGGCCTTCATTAGAAGCATCACAATTTAGCAAACATTCTTTAGAAGAAGAAACTAGTCCCTATGTTCCTCAAGCTTTTTTCCTTGAAGTTTTTCAAGTTGAAGGACGTTCAAACAAGTACCTTTAGAAGGTTTTTTTGGCCTATGTTCAGAAGCTTTGCATAAAAGATCAAATTGGTCAAAGTGCATTTAATGAAGAAATAGAAGGATTGTTGCCATAAAAGTGACAAGTCAACTACAACAAGACTAGACTTTTGACTGCTTTCCAGCGGCAAAAAAATGATTCATTTAACCCAGAGCAATTTAAATTGACATTCATGGCTACAACACTTGCAAGAAAGAAAATATAGAAGAACACCAAGGGTCCAAGTGCTGAAAATTATCTTCTCCACCTTCTAAAGCCACCCTTTCATAGAGAATCACTTCAGAAATTTGTGTTTCAGTTTCTAATCCATAGGAGTGTGTTATTAAACTCTGTATTGTAATAGCAGAATCACATTATTTGAGTGATACTGAGAGCTACCCATAAAAAACACATTTGATAATTGGTTGCATTTATAGGTCACAAGCTAATTAGTCAGTGTTAGTGTTGTTGAAGGTCTCCCAAATCAAAGTGGACGAGTGTTGATTGAGAAGTAGTGTAGCTGATTTAAGCCTGAAGAGGCTGCGGAAAAGGAATACTTGGTGGTTTAAGCCTGAGGAGGTTAAGGGTAAAAGAATGCATGTTGTAACAAGCTTGTTGAAGAAGTGGAAATTAAAATCCTTCTGAGGTAGGTACTAAATGTAGCCCAAGGAGTTTGTGGGTAAACTAGCATAAAAATCAATGGGTAACACCTCTTTATCCCTTACTCCTTTATAATCCTGCATTTTAACTAATTTACTTGCTCATACCAAACTTACATTATTGTCCTACTTCTAAAACAAGACTAGCCTCTGCCTAATCTATATTTAATTTGTATCTTTTATAAATAACTTGACAAATAAATTTTGCATCACTTAGATAATTATTCTGGAAACTGTCATTAAGTTCTAAACTGGTTAAGTCCTTTAAAAGTATAAATTAATGATTCTATACATAAGATCATCTCACACTTTAGGTGTATTTTGTCATATCTACATAAAAGTGTTTCTAAAGATATTTCTCTTTATATAATTGTTGGTGGTAAAATTGTAAATAAGTGTTTCTTTTTATAAAAAAAATTGTCTATTATATTCCTGATATGTTGATAAATAAACATATTTCGATTTTTGGTTGAAAACAACATGAATTTAACTAAGTGTTGGTAACGTTGGGCTTATCAATCAAAAGTTCGAAAACTATTTTTTTTGTTGGAAAAATTGAGAAACCTTATTAAAATAGTATTTTGAAAGCTTTTCGCGAAAGGTTTCAAAAAGATTTATTTGAAAGGTTTCAAAAAACTTCTCGCGAAAGGTTTAAAAAAACTTTCTAAAAAAAGGTTTCAATAAACTTTCCATGAAAGGTTTCGAAAATCTTTCTGAGAAAGGATTCAAAAATCTTTCTAAGAAAGGTTTCGAAAAACCTTCCGAAAAAAGTTTTCTACAAGATTTCAAAGAAAGGTTTCGTAAAGCTCTCTGACAATGAGTTTCGATAACCTTTCAGAAAAAAGTTTTCTACATGCTTTTCGTGAAATGTTTCGTAAAGCTTTTCCGAAGAAGGTTTCGTGAAGCTATCTGATAATGAGTTTCAAAAAGCTTTCTGAAAAAGGTTTCGGCAAACTTTTCGTGAAAGGTTTTGTAAATCTTTCAAAAAAGAGTTTCGAAAAGCTTTTCAATAGAGTTTTAAGAAGCTTTCCTGACAGAAATTCGAAGAGTTCTCATGAACAAAGTTTCGAAAGGCTTTCTTAGAGTGAAGATTTTGAGATTCTCACGAAATAAATTAGTCGGATAGGTTAAATCTTTCAAATTGTGGCTGAAGTTTAAGAGAGATTTCGTAGTTACTTCGAAATCATATGACATTTTGATTGGTTGACAAAATTTGAAATGCTCTTGTAAGAATGAGTTATTTCATGTTTAAAGTAACTTACAAGATTTTTACAAGACTGAAGGACCTGTTTCGAAGATGATTTCAAGATGAAGAAGATAGTAGTTGGAGCAATTACAAGAAGCTATTTCTTTTAGGCTTAGTTTAAGACACTTGTTTTTATTCCCGTTGTAAAGTTAGTTTTTCATTGTATGTGTCAAGTTTTAACAGTTTAGTCGTTAGACTTTCCGACTCTATAAATAGGTTCATTGTTGTTAGAACATGGGTTGGATTTTCATTTATGAAAACTCTCTGAATACCAAATATGTCTATTCTTTCGTGACTATTGGTTCTCTGAGAGACAAGTATGTAATCCACCAACTTTTAAATTCAATGGTATTGATTTGAAATTCTTTACCGTTTCTTTCCTTTAGAGTTCTTTCTTTCTTCTTTTCTCTCGTTATTTTCTTTGAATTTTAGTTATTACTTCTTTCATTTGAAATTTCTTTTTCCTTTCGTTTTCTTTAAATTGTTTATAAGTTTTTGACTTTGTTCTGAATTCAAGTTCTTAAATCAAAGAAATATCATAATTTCGAAAAACAGTTCGAAATTTTACATCTCTTTTAAATAAACTATTTCTTAAAAAAGGACCTTATAAGATGATTCAGATTCTAGTCCCAGATTATACTTTGAGAATCAATGTGGATTATTTTCGAAATTACTTCTTAAATTTTTCACAACAAACAACAATACTTTGACTATATAATGGTTCTGGAAAGTTACATAAATTTCCACCAAGTTTTAACTCTTTAGAAGCAAGTCACTAAATTCATGTGTTCATTCTTCTCACTTTTAGTCACAACAATAACATATACTTGCTATTCCAATCACTGTGTGATACCTTCCATACATCGTCAATGTCATATTACGTGCAATATAAGTTCCTGTGAAAGCTTCTTTAGAAGGTATACTTGAGATGGTTTATAATTGATTTGACTTAATATTATCTTCTAAAGACACATTCTGATAGCCAAGAACTCTCTTAAGCATAAAATCAGTAAGGAATTCAGTTTTGCAGGTTGAGCAAAAAGTTTTAAAGCGTCACAATTTAATCCCCCTTCTTGTGACTCTCTGAACCATTTCATTTTGTTATATTTGCTAGAGATCCGTTATTGTGTTGTGTAAATTTGATAACAATTAATTTGAAAGTTATTTAATATAGGAAACTTTTAACTATAGTATTTTGGAAACTCTTATCAATCGGGTGATAGATTATAGACTGAACAAGTGCGTCTGAGGCCTGCTTCTAGTAATTTCCTTAATTATTCATCACTAGTGACACTTACATGGGTGTGTGGAAGTTATGAGTGGGAGTGTAAGTGTTGAATTGCACCGACACGGGTCATTGGTTCACATGTTGATCCTTCAATATCTCCATTAGTTTCATAATAAGTATGTAGCTTCCATAGTCGATCTCTTTGGTATAAAACCATTTTTTTGTGATATGGTTCTCTTGCCTTAATCTCTGCTCAATCACTCTCTTTCAGAACTTTGTTGTATGACTCTTGAGTTTAATTCACATATTATTTTCAAAGTTCAAAATGTCTTCTTTATTCCTAAACCCTAAACCCGTTGCCATGCCTATACACGAGTGTCTCTTTATATAGTTGTTTGGTGAAATAAGACATAGGAAAAGTCAGTTGACAATGACATATGTTGGCATTGAATAGTGTATTGGTCAGCTGGTTAGGGAGCAGGTTTGTAGAGCATCAATGACAGTCATGGTGTAGAGTGACTTCCATATCAAGTAAAGAGTCTTGGAGATCAAGCCATGCCTTGGGCACTGTGTAGCCTAGTTAATGAAGTGACATTGCGGGTCAGAGGACTAGAATAGGTGTCAATGTGTCAGGATGTCAGAAACGTCGTCAGAGCATCATAGCTTGAGTGTCTTTTGTTAGAGTGTACGATCTTGAGCGTATCCTTCTTGGGCATCTTTCACTTAGAGGTTATATATTTTATCCCATTCTATGTATAGTAACCATGGCGCCTCCTATCTCAAAGCCTAAGACACATTAGGAGCACTTCCCTTCTAAAGCCTACCAAACTACTTACCAGTCAGAGTTCCTGCATTCAAGAGGCCTTCTCACTAGCCTTGGACGTCATCCCATCGCCTTAGAGTGTGTTTGATAAAACTAGAAGAAAAACTAGTTGAAAGCTGAAAAACTAGATGAAAGTTGAAAAGTTAGCTGATTTAATTGGATGTGTTTGGTAAAACTTGCTAAAAATGGTAAAATGATATATAAGGACAACATTATTATTAAATAATAATGAGCAATAAACTTGTAACAAATTTTCAACTAGTATAGTTGAAAAGGGGAGCTTTTTTAAGAAAGCCACCTCAAGTAGTTTCTCAAGAAAAGTTAGTGACTAACTAAAAAAGCTACATTACCAAACATTGATGAAATGGTTTAAGCTACTAATTTCAGCTTTCATCTAACTGAAATGTCGTACCAAACACACTCTTAATCCAGTATCCGAAACAACTTAATTATTCTTACATGTGGTGCTCCCAAATCTGTTTAGGATTTGAATCTTGGTCCATAACAACTTCTTTTTCATAGCTAATTTCTTTCTTTGACAATTTATGAAAGGTAAATTTTATGTGTTTCGATTCATTCTTCACCATTTATTCCTTATATATTGGTAGAAGTTGTAACATTAGAACCCTTTTGATATTGTTATTTCTTATTTTATTATCACAATGATTTATTCATCCAAGATTATTTCATTTTGTGCAAATCAATATAAATTCCCAACATCTAGATGTCTTGTGTTTGTGTCCTCTTTAAGTGGTGCGATATTGTTTCGTGATCAAGATTACAATAATACGAGTTCATAAACTTTGGTGAGACGATGTTGCATTAGGTGAATGATGACCTCTTTCTTTTCTTTTTTTAAGAAACAATACACTTTATATTACCTTTTACATATGGTCTAAGCATGCACAATATCCTAAGTTTAACTAGAGACACCTATATACGTCCAAAAATGTTAGTAAAAGCCTTTGTTATATGCTTCAGAGATCAACGGTTAATTCTTCTTTACACATTCCTTGATGAGTGAAACACATAAGGAGCAAAAGGCATATTTCCCTTTAGTGTAATTGCTCTGGCTGTCTTTCCAAAGCGTCCAACTGCTTTGGTGGGGCTGCTATCACGCTTGGGTAACTGCAACCCATTCTTTTTTGACTGGGTCATTCCTTGTAGTTAGGTTAATTGTTCAGCTTCTAACTATTTTCGTAATAGGTATATTGTGATGTGAATATGTATTCAAGGCTTCTTTATTTATTATCATTTTATTTATAATTTGTTTTATTCTTGATTTTGTTATCTTAACTATTTTACTGTCTCTTATAAAAATTATCTCTCGTATATCACACGGGTACTACACTAATCCTACTATAAGGTTAACAGTCATGATTATATCTTCTAACCTTTTAACAGTTATAACTCCTTTTGTCTGATGCTTATCTGTAATAATGTCACTCCATGTTTATTTCTCATCTTCCCTGTGTACCAAAGTTTGAATCTGAATATGTCTAGTTCTTTAGTTTTTTTCCCACCCACTTAATTTCTTGTAGACATAAAATTTATCAATCTCTTATGCATGGTGCTTAGGGACATATTGGGGGGAACGAGCCCTCTTTTTTTACACTATATACTATATAGGTCTGCACATGGGTCCAGCCGACCCAACCAACCAAATCCAACCACTATTTGGTGGATTGGGTTGGGTCATCGGGTCTGTTTGGGTTGGGTAAGCATAAACCCAACCAATTTAAGTTGGGTAGCGGGTCTGGATAAGTACAACCCGAAGTACCCAACCCAACCCGATCTCATATATAAAAAACTATTATATTATTAATATTATCTTATTTGCATTAAATTTACTAACATTAAAATAAATTTTAATTAAAAATTGGAAATAGAACATTAGTTTGTTAATTTGTGGTATGAAGACTTTTATGATTGTGGAATATCTTATTCAGGACATCTTTTTACTATATTGTGCTAAATATTTGAATTAAATTGTGTGTGCAAAGTGTATATCATATTTTTTCTAGTTTTAATTTATAAAATTGGGTTGTGTCCAAAAGTAGTCCAAATCCAACCCATGAGAAGCTCTAATACTATATGTAAAATATAAAATATTATTAATACGTATGTAATATAAGAAAAAATTTAGATAAAAAAAGTGTGATACATTTTTATTGAAATTTAGCCCTTTTAAGTGATTTCTATTAAAAAATTATTTGATACAGATAATATTATTAGCGGATTTTATAACATAAAGGTATGACATATATAACTTAAATCGATGAATTTAACTTGTATTTAATATTTACTATTAAAAAAATTTCCAGTCCTCTTTATGTGAATCCTGAATCTATCCTTGATGGTGCTTGCTATTTCCATTTTTTTCTGTAATGGTGCATACATTCAAAATTCCCAAACAAAAATTATATTTTTGAAATAATTTCTTTACCCATATAAAAAAAATATTTTCTCTAATTAAATTAACTTAATTACATATAAAAATAAAATCACGACTATAGGCTTTTTATATTGCAAATTGCAACTGATTTATCCCACATACTTGTAAATAAATTAGAAAAAAGATAAAAAAAAAGTCATAGTTTAGTAATTAACCATCCATTAGTTTTCAGCAAATACTGGTTTGGGGGGTGCGACATCCTACAATACTTCAATGGGTCTTTTTACGGTGAAAGACAAAAACTAACCATGTGGTAATTGAATGTTTGGGAATAAGGTAGTTAGTAAGTTATTATAACTTGTCATGATAATCTCTTTTATATTGTAATTTAACGAAGGAGGCAACGACCATGGCTATCAGAGCATGTGATGACAATGATAGAATTAGGACTCAGATGTTGAATAATGGTCGCGACCGTCGCGACATCGTGTGTGGTTTTGACAGCATGAGCAACAACCTAGATGATGTCATCATGGAGGGTTGTTACGTCCAGTTCAACGGTGCTAGTTATTTCCACGGTGCGGCAACGCAGAAGAGTTGGGAACACATTGCCTGACGGAGGGTCCCGACCGCGGTGGGGGCTGATTGCGACGAGTAAATTTTCAGTACTCCTGTACTACTGAAGGCTCAATACTCCTTTGCCTATTGTGTGGTTAGGATTTTTATTTTATTTTAGAACAAATTTTAAATTAGGGAAAACTTACCATGCATGGGTAGGTGTCAATTTTTTTTTCTTGGAGGGAGTACCTGAAGTAAATCAGAGAGTCACAAGAAGGGAGGTTGAATTGTGACCCTTGAAACTTTTGGCCTAACATACAAGTACTTTGAAAAACTTACTGATCTTTGCTCAAGGAATACATTGACTATCAGAAGTTACTTCTAGAAGATAGTAGTTAGTGTATAATGCCAATTGAGTTGATTGAAACTATCTTCTTAAAGGTAAGCAATATTATAGTGTCGCGACCGGGGCCACGACGGGGTCGGCGAGCCCGTGAGAAAAAAAATATAGAAAAATGATTGAATTTTTGGGTAGTTGCCACCAATTTATTTTGTTCGGGGAAATTGGAAAACCCAAAAATGATTTTAAAATGAAAACCTGGTCTGCGAACAAGAGATCCAAATTCGGGAGTCGATTATGTGTAGGGAAGGTATTAGCACCCTACAACATCCGTTAAAACGGTTACCCTTAATTAATTGTGCAAAATTCATTAACTTTTAAAATGTTTATTCTACCCTTTAAAAAGAAAAAAAAATTTATTTACATTCTTTAAATTAAAGAATGATGAAAAAAAAATAATTTGGCAAAAATGTTGAAAATCTTATTTTGGCCCGACGGGAAATCCCGCTCCTACGTATCTCCAGGTGCAATGGAGAAATCAAAGCCACGTAGTTCTAAAAATTGTTTTTAAAGAGATTGGTTTTAATTTTGAAAAGAAAATGATTTTTAATTTTTGAAAATAAAAATAATAAAAAAATGAGGAAATTGATTTTGGAAGTGTTTTTAATTCAAAGAAAAAAAAGGAATTTATTTTTAGCAGAGTTGACGCTAGCAAATGGCTATACAATGAACCCTTGAAATTGTTTTGACGACATTATTGATAGAAATGCTATTCAATAAACGTCATTTATTTTGAGGAGAAAACATTAAAAAGATTTAAAATTCCGTATTATTGGGTTAGCAAATGACTATACTCAATATTTTCCCTTTTTACGTTATTGATAGAAATGCTATTCAATTAACGTAATTTTTGAAAAGAATCATTTTTTTTAAATGAATTTGAAATTTCACGCATTACTGAGCTAGTAAATGACTATACTCAATATTTCCTTTTTTTCACGTTATTGATAGAAATGCTATTCAATTAACGTAATTTTTTGAGAAGAAATTATTTTTTGGAAAGAGATTTGAAATTTCCGCATTATTGAGCTAGTAAATGACTATACTCAATATTTCCTTTTCTCTTAAAACTATACGTTAAAGGATAAAAAGGCTATTCCATTAACGTAGTCGATTTGATAAACCAATTTAAAAAATGCTTTTTATTTATAAACGGGCAAATTATTGAGCTAGTAAATGACTATGCTCAATTATTTTTATTTGAATGACGTTAAAAGATAGAAATGCTATTCTATTAACATCAAAGATAAAAGGGGATAAATTGAATCAATTAATATTTACATGAACACAAAATTAAAATTACAAATAATCACTTATTTACAGAGAAAGAAATAAACAAATATTTACATCCACAAATGTTAAATAAATAATTCTAAAAGAAGTACAAGATGGTGGATCTAAAAGAATTTACAAAAAGGGGATTATTAATAATAAAGAAACAACACATATTCAAAATAAATAACACACAATTTTTGGTGAAAACAAATAACACAAAATAAAAGAGGAGAAAAATAAATTGGGCCTCAGTTCACATCATTGACCCAACTCATGCACCAATTAGTGGACCAGAAAAAAGAAACTAAGCATGCCAAAAACGGATTGGGTTTCAACATGGCCCAACCTTTACCAAATAATTTCCCAGATTTAACAAGGCTTAGTGAAAAGAAAAGCAAATGAATCAGTTCTTTTTTAAACACACAGACTCTCTTTTCTTTCTCTCCCTATTAGGGTTTACAATTTGGAAAATGGGGAAGAGCACAAGGGGCGGCCATGGGAGCTTGCAGCAGCGGCGAAGCAGCCGCATGCAGGAGAGGACGCGGCAGAGAGAGGGAGCGATGGCGGTGCTGCAGTGGCTGGCCGCGGTGGTGGCTGGACCGAGGCGCTGCGACGCGGTGGTTGTCGCAGAGATGCGCGGCTGTGCGCGCAGGAGGAGACGGACGATCACGAACGGAGATCGCTTCTGGTCGAGACGGCGGCTGACGGACAAGGGGGTGGAGAGGCCGCGCAACAGCGGCGGCCAAAGAGGATGCGCCGCTGCGCGCGGCGTGGCTGCGAGATGGAGGGGAAACCATGGTGCGGCGGCGCCACTGTATGCAGGGGAGGACGCGGCCGCGCGGCGGCCGACGGAGACAATGGCCAACTCTGGCCGCAGAGGAGGGCGACACGGCGGTGCAGCCAGTAATGGTGGGGGTTCACAGCGATTGGATTTTTCTGGTTTCCCTTCCACTTTTCTCTCTCTGTTTGAATCCTTCTGTGTTCTTGTTTTTTTTACAGAGACCTTGGGTGGCTGATGGCAGTGACTGGGATTTTCGGTTTGTCTATTTTCTCATTCTTTGTTAAATATTTCGATGTATTGGGACTATAATATGGACATTTAAATTGATGGGTTGGAACTCTTTTTTCATGTGATTTTTGCTACTGATCTAGCATTTTAACATTACCCCACATATGATTGTATTTCGATTACACCTAGGAAATGCATAAATAACAAAATACAACAATAGGATTCAAAGCAAGAAGTGAAGGAGAGGAAAAAAATGGTACCAAGTATCAGATTACTCCGTTGCCTTCACTTTCTTTTCTCTTCTCTGTTTCTGTTTTTTCTGTTTAACTCTTTTGTATCTTTGTTTGTTCTCCTCTGTATTTTGTGTATTCCTCCAAATTTTCTGAAAAATGATTCCTTTGAAACGGCTCCAATGGCCTCTCTCAAATCTTTCTGATTGCTTTCTTCAAAAGGGTTTAGGATTCAAATACTTAGCTCTCAGTTTTTTCTCTATGCTCTCAATGTGTGTCCCTCCCCAAATCTCTCTGAAATTGGTTGTGTGAAAAAAAAAAAGAATCTGCCTTCAGAAATCGGTCCCCCCTTTT
Organism: Sesbania bispinosa; assembly: GCA_026901365.1. Lineage (NCBI taxonomy): Eukaryota > Viridiplantae > Streptophyta > Magnoliopsida > Fabales > Fabaceae > Sesbania > Sesbania bispinosa. Next base: position 1,564,842 of record QLOH01000075.1, read on the forward strand.
AACCAAATAGAACCCCTTTATAGACAAAATTTGCAAGTATTAAAGTGCAAATTGCACTGCAAAATTCGCTTTTGCCCATGCTGCTGGTTTCAGATTCAATGCAATTTGCCCTGCTGTGGCCGCCCAGGCAGGGCAAGTTGCTCAACTTGCCTGCTGCTTTCCTCATTCAAACTATTTTCCCTCTTTTTTGATGAATTTGCTAAATTAAGTGAAGAAAATGGGCCTACTTGTCCCAATTTTTTTTAAAAGATTAACTAGCAATGGGCCTAATTGGTCCCAAAAGATTTTTTTTCCTTTTTTTTTAGAAAAAAAAAATATATTGGAAGTTTGGCAATGGGCCCAGCCAACCCAATTAAGAAGAAAGAAAAAAAAATTGATAATTTTTCACAAAATGTTTAATTAATCAATTAATTAATTAACTATCAAGAATTAATTAATCAAATAATTAATTAATGATTTTTTTGGATTTTTTAATAAAATAAGAAGAAAAAGATAAATACTACAAACATATACATAAGAAAAAGTAAATGAAATTTCCGGACAAAATTGGGTGCTGATAGCAGCCCCCTTTGCTTGTTCTTTCAACCGAAAGAGCAAGCAAAAATAAAGAAGCAACCAATTTTGTTTCGGACAAAACACGATTAGGAAAAAAGAGAAGGGAGGCCTGGAAAATCATAGGCAACTTGATGAAAGTCCTCCCAGGACAGTGGGAATGAAAATCCTTGGGAAATCACAAGGTAATTTTGGAAAACTCAGCCCAGAAAATCACAGCCGCGACAATGAGAAAGTGAGGAAGAAAGGGAAAAGACCTGAAAAATCATCTGGTCAAATTGATGAAACTCCCGAAAACAACATCATGAGACAAAAGGAAAAGACCTGGAAACCATCAGGTCAAACTGATAAGACTCCTGGAAAACCAAGAGGAGGAAAAGGAAAAGACCTGGAAAACCATCAGGTCAAACTGATAAATTCCTGGAAAACCATCAGGAGGAAAGGGAAAAGACCTGGAAAACCATCAGGTCAAACTGATAAGACTCCTAGAAAACCATCAAGAGGAAAGGGAAATGACCTGGAAAACCATCAGGTCAAACTGATAAGACTCCTGGAACCAACATCAGGAGAAAGGGGAAAGACCTGGAAAAGCATCAGGTCAAACTGATAAAACTCCCGGAACCAACATCAGGAGAAAGAGAAAAGACCTGGAAAAGCATCAGGTCAAACTGATAAAACTCCCGAAACCAACATCAGGAGAAAGGGAAAAGTCCTGGAAAAGCATCAGGTCAAACTGATAAAACTCCTGGAACCAACATCAGGAGAAAGGGAAAAGTCCTGGAAAAGCATAAGGTCAAACTGATAAAACTCCCGGAACCAACATCAGGAGAAAGCGAAAAGACCTGGAAAAGCATCAGGCCAAACTGATAAATCTCCCGGAACCAACATCAGGAGAAAGGGAAAATACCTGAAAAAATCACAGGTAGTTTGACAAAAATAGAAGACACTAGATGTCACAATGTCTAGCGGGCTTCACAATACTCTAAAGAAAAGAATTAGGTGTCACAATACCTAGAATGAGAATATGGACATCACGCTACCTAAAAATGGTAACTCAACAACCCAACATCTAGAACAAAGGTTAGGACGATGCCCAACAGTCGGTGCAAAATGCTTGCAAAAAAAAATGAAGTTAGAAATTTGGACAACAATCTGGATTTCAAAACTTGATTCTTCCATAGAAACTTGGCATGAATTTCAAATCAAATATGAAAAATTCCAGGAGAAACAACATTCCCAAAAATGATATGAATTTTCTTTTCACCATTGAGTTAAAACACTCATTCAATTGTTTATGGACAAAGGGTGGTATTATGGTGTAAGGAAAAAGCAAAGAATCTTTTCAAGGTTTTTTTTTTTTTTAGGTCAAAGGGAAAGGACATGGGAATGGCAAATAATTTTTCAATTATGATGTGGAAACAAGACTGAAGAATGGATCGAGCCCCCAAGTTAGGCATGAAAGCATGATTTCTCAAGGAGATGGAAACTTGAACAATTCTGGCGAGGAGGAATAATGAGCCCCCAATTTAAGGTTCAAACACCCATGACAGTCAAATACTCTCGATGCGATGAGCCCCTATATTTTACCTTAAGACATCTATGGCACTCAAATCCTTTTGCTTCAAATGCTCAGTGAATAAAATTAACGTTTGCTCCCGCTGCAAGTGCACTTTTCCTTCATCTTTTGTATTTTTTCTTTTTTCTTTCTTTTTCATTTTTCATTTTTCTTTTATTTTTCTTAGGAGCCAAATGTATAAGCAAATGCAGCTTAATCAAGTCGCTTTGTCTCAAAATTAAAGATCAAGAAAATAAAGGCAATCAATCTTTGATCAGGATGGACTTTATTGGGCTTGTAACGTGGCCAAGGGTTAAATGGTTATGAAAGAAAAGGATATTAAGGCCCAAAATGAGTGTTTAAGGTTCATTGGGACAAATGATCTGCTGCACAATGATACATTTTGAAACAGATAATTCAGTCAAAGTGATGTTCTCAACGTTTTCCCATTTTCACATCTTCCAAGTTTTCAAGCTTTCATTTCTTTCCCTTTTTTCATTCATTTCCATCTTTCTTTTTATCTTTATTCTTTCATATTTTCGACTCTTCTTTTCTTTATGAATGAATAACTTGTGAAAATGGAATACAACTTGTACGAGTAACATCACAAATAATTCATGAGACTCGGATGAACACATTGTAGCAGCCCCCAGTGTGGAGGTGATCCTTGTCCAGGGTTAATTGAAGAAAAATTCTTTTTTAAGCTCAAAGTGGGTAGCAAGGGATATTACTCAACTGTTGGATAAAGAAACAAGGCCAAACTTCATTTCAAATCTTGATTGCTTACTTTCAAAAAGTTTAATTTAAAGACAAAGTCTCTTGAAAGATGCATTTACTCATTTTTCACTCCTTATTTCTTTTGGAATAACAACATGAACAAAAGATAATTTCATTGCTCACAATATGACGAGTACATCATTGTAGTAGAAGCAAAAAGTTAACCATTACACTTAAACAAAAGAAACAATATCAAAAGCAAGAAATTGAAAGCCATCTAATACTAGCGACAACCCAAAATGCATCAGTAAAACTTCATTCTTAATGCTTAAGTAGGGGATCATTGTCAACTTTCGCCCCTGTGGATTTCCCTTCTCCTCCTTCAAAAAACAATTGTCCTGCATCTCTTAATCTTTGCACTCGAAGTTTGAAGGTCCAACATTTTTCAATTGAGTGACCTGGGGCTCCCATATGGTATTTGCACATCTCAGCTGGATTGTACCATTTTGGGGGAGGATTGGATACTGGTTGTGGCACTTCTGGGGCCACCAAATGTTGTTGCAACAAAGTATCATAGAGGTCGGAATAAGGGATTGGCACCGGATCGATCTTCAATCTCTCTTTTCTCGGTTGATAGGGTGGATTTTGGAAGGTCGGTAGCTGGTTGGGGAAGGAAACATTGTTAACTTGTGGAGGTGCGGAGTTCCCAACTTGGGATGTTCCTCCCTGGTAAGGATTGTGGAAGTTTGGAGGATAGGATGGGTAGGGGTATGGATAAAAGGGTGGTAGGGAGTATGGTGAGGATTGTTGGACGGGCTGATGGGATATGGCTTTGGATGGGTAGTTTCCAGTGCCAACTGCATGGACCTCTCCTTCCTTCTTTTGAAAGTTCGGCTTTTTGGGCTTATCATGAGGATTATTTGCCCCATGTAGCTTCCCTTCTCTGATGGCATCTTCCACCTGTTCTCCAGCAATGACAACATCTGAAAACCGATTGGTGACACATCCCAAAAATTTCTCAAAGTATGCCCCATCAAGAGTTTTCACAAAAAGTCTAACAATTTCTTTTTCGTTCAGAGGGGGCTGAACCTGAGAAGCTTTCTCCCTCCACCTTTGAGCATACTCCCTAAATGTTTCCGTCTCGGCCTTCTTCATCCTCTGAAGCTCGAATCGGTCAGGGGCAATGTCGGTCACAAACTGATACTGTTTGATAAATAATTCCGCCAGATTACGCCAACTCCTGATTTGCTTCTTATCAAGCTGTAAAAACCAAGTCAGAGCACCTCCAGCCAAGCTATGCTGGAAACAATGAATCATCAGCTTTTCATTGTTATAATGTGCAGTCATGCTTCTAGTGTACATGGTCAGATGGATTAACGGGTCAGTCTTCCCTTCAAATTTCTCAAAGTCTGGAACTTTGAATTTTGCAGGAATCTCTATGTCGGGGAAAAGGTAAAAATCCTGCACATCCAGCTTCCCGTAAACATCTATTCCCTGTAATGCTCTCATTTTTTCTTCCAACATCTCCATTTTATCCATCATTTTGGCTTCTTCCTCCCTGACCTTCACCTTGGGGCCTGATGACTCGGTGACAATCACAACTTTGTGGGGATTTTCACCATTGATTTTAATAGATGGACCCCCACCATCATTGTCATTTCCGTTTGAATTGTCGTTGATCACTTCCTTCTCAGGGATCACAGTCTTCAGCAATTCTAAAATTTGGCTAAAACTCCCTTCCAACCTTTCCATCCTCTGCTCCATAGTAGGAGGATTCTCATTTGTCACAGGGAACTCGGCCATTGTTGAATGGTGGGGAACTGTCTGGGAACGGGTTTGGATAGGACTGCGTATGAACTTGTGCTTTGGCGTAATGGTGAAGTCTGCTAAAAATTTGGAAAGAATTAATTTAGGGGAATGTTATTTCAAAATTGGAATCATTTCAAATTTTTTTTTCAAAATTTGCTTGAATTATACACAAAAGAAGACACGTGATTTTTCAAAAAATTGAAAAGGGAGAAAGAAAAGACAAACTATTCACAAAGTTTATAGATGCAAAATATATCTTATTATTTTTTTTTTTGCGCAAGGATGAGATACTAAAGTTTTGTACAAAAATGTGGAGATTAAAATTTTGAGGAAAAAGAAATAAGAAAAAGATCAATGCTCCTTTTGTTCTACAAGGGCGAATCCTGGCATTGGATAATTCTATTGTCGGACAAAAATCCCTATTTAGGTTTGGCAATTATAGATAAACTACTGGTGCACAGATGTAGGGATGGATCTAGACCTCTAGAGACCATGGTTCCCAGATTGCCCTCATCACATTGACAAGGATCCAGTTCGTGAATTAGTCATACGTAGGGATAATCCCTCTCAATATAACAAATCCAGGATACCGGTAGCAATCTGAGTGGTGAATCAACTAATGTCACGTGGGCATCAAGCCCCTCAAAACATTTGTTGAAACACCTCCTATGCCTTAGCTTGCACGAGCTCGGGTATAGAGCCAATGTTGTGCGAGGAGACTGACAGTGAAGTGCCTGCTTAGAGCATAGAACCCTACAAAACTATCCCACCTGCGAGAGAGACAGACAACAAATATGTACACAAATAATAGTTTTCTACCCTAAGGTTGAAGCAAAATATTTACAACAGCAAAATATGTATAATGGAATTGACAAAGAGATGAGAAAAAGTATTTACAATAAGATATATACAACAAAAGGAAAGAGGGTATAATAAACATAAAAAGTTAACAATTTTGCACAATTAATTAATAGGCTTGACTCTCGATCTCCCCAGTGAAGTCGCCAGCTGTCGCGACCGGGGCCACGACGGGGTCGGCGAGCCCGTGAGAAAAAAAATATTGAAAAATGATTGAATTTTTGGGTAGTCGCCACCAATTTATTTTGTTCGGGGAAATTGGAAAACCCAAAAATGATTTTAAAATGAAAACCTGGTCTGCGAACAAGAGATCCAAATTCGGGAGTCGATTATGTGTAGGGAAGGTATTAGCACCCTACAACATTCGTTAAAACGGTTACCCTTAATTAATTGTGCAAAATTCATTAACTTTTAAAATGTTTATTCTACCCTCTAAAAAGAAAAAAAAAATTATTTACATTCTTTAAATTAAAGAATGATGAAAAAAAAATAATTTGAAATCAATGGGACAAAAATGTTGAAAATCTTATTTTGGCCCGACGGGAAATCCCGCTCCTACGTATCTCCAGGTGCAATGGAGAAATCAAAGTCACGTAGTTCTAAAAATTGTTTTAAAAGAGATTGGTTTTAATTTTGAAAAGAAAATGATTTTTAATTTTTGAAAATAAAAATAATAAAAAAATGAGGAAATTGATTTTGGAAGTGTTTTTAATTCAAAGAAAAAAAAGGAATTTATTTTTAGCAGAGTTGATGCTAGCAAATGGCTATACAATGAACCCTTGAAATTGTTTTGACGACATTATTGATAGAAATGCTATTCAATAAACGTCATTTATTTTGAGGAGAAAACGTTAAAAAGATTTAAAATTTCGTATTATTGGGTTAGCAAATGACTATACTCAATATTTTCCCTTTTTACGTTATTGATAGAAATGCTATTCAATTAACGTAATTTTTGAAAAGAATCATTTTTTTAAATGAATTTGAAATTTCACGCATTACTGAGCTAGTAAATAATATGGACATTTAAATTGATGGGTTAGAACACTTTTTTCATGTGATTTTTGCTACTGATCTAGCATTTTAACATTACCCCACATATGATTGTATTTCGATTACACCTAGGAAATGCATAAATAACAAAATACAACAATAGGATTCAAAGCAAGAAGTGAAGGAGAGGAAAAAAATGATACCAAGTATCAGATTACTCCGTTGCCTTCACTTTCTTTTCTCTTCTCTGTTTCTGTTTTTTCTGTTTAACTCTTTTGTATCTTTGTGTGTTCTCCTCTGTATTTTGTGTATTCCTCCAAATTTTCTGAAAATGGTTCCTTTGAAACGGCTCCAATGGCCTCTCTCAAATCTCTCTGATTGCTTTCTTCAAAAGGGTTTAGGATTCAAATACTTAGCTCTCAGTTTTTTCTCTATGCTCTCAATGTGTGTCCCTCCCCAAATCTCTCTGAAATTGGTTGTGTGAAAAAAAAAAAGAATCTGCCTTCAGAAATCGGTCTCCCTTTTAACCAAATAGAACCCCTTTATAGACAAAATTTGCAAGTATTAAAGTGCAAATTGCACTGCAAAATTCGCTTTTGCCCATGCTGCTGGTTTCAGATTCAATGCAATTTGCCCTGCTGTGGCCGCCCAAGCAGGGCAAGTTGCTCAACTTGCCTGCTGCTTTCCTCATTCAAACTATTTTCCCTCTTTTTTGATGAATTTGCTAAATTAAGTGAAGAAAATGGGCCTACTTGTCCCAATTTTTTTTTTAAAAGATTAACTAGCAATGGGCCTAATTGGTCCCAAAAGATTTTTTTTCCTTTTTGTTTTAGAAAAAAAAAATATATTGGAAGTTTGGCAATGGGCCAGCCAGCCCAATTAAGAAGAAAGAAAAAAAATTGATAATTTTTCACAAAATGTTTAATTAATCAATTGATTAATTAACTATCAAGAATTAATTAATCAAATAATTAATTAATGATTTTTTTGGATTTTTTAATAAAATAAGAAGAAAAAGATAAATACTACAAATATATACATAAGAAAAAGTAAATGAAATTTCCGGACAAAATTGGGTGCTGACATATAGGAACTGATATCATCAAATTTTATTCTTCCATATAGTGTATTTAATGTAGACACAACTCAGAATAAGGTTTAGAGGAATAATATAATGTTTATGCAGTTATGCAAAAGCAAAACAATGAATCTGTCATTTTAAACCAATCTTCTAAAGGGTTAAATCATTTTGTATTTTAATAAAACTTTCCAGAATAGTTATATAACCAATAAATAATAAGATTATGTGAGAAAAACTGTTCAGAAGAATAGTATAAAGTTTCTGCAGTTGTGCAGAAGCAAAACAATTAATCTGTCACTTTAAACCAATCTTTTGAAGGGTCAAATGAACTTGAAACTTGATAAAACTTTCCAGATCAGATATTTGAATAGTAAACAACCAGAATATAAAGTTAAATCTTATTAAAATCAAGTTTGTAAAGATCTGGTAGTTGGAACCCCAAGTTCAATGTTGAACAATGGACAAATTTCAAGAAATGTGCTTCTAAAGCACCAAACAATTTCATAATTTAATGAAACTTTTCCAGATCAATATTTGAACTGATATGGATGTAATTTATGTGAAAATATTAGTTCAAAAATAGGTTTATCAAAATATGATAGTTTGAACCCCAAGTTTCAATGTTGAACATTGAACAACTTTGAAGAAATGTTCTTTTGGAGCACCAAACAGATTCATAATGTGATGAAACTTTCCAGATCAGTATTTTAACTTATATGGATGTGATTTATGTGAAAAAATCAATTCAAAAACAGGTTTATCAAAATATGGTTTACAACTTGCTAAATATTCAAAATATGAACAATAACTAGCAATGCAATAGATGTATGTCGAGAAAATTAAAGAGAGAAAGGGTAAGAGACATTGCGCAGATGATTTTTATACCGGTTCACCCTCACAATCCTTGGGCTACATCCAGTACCTACACCTGTAGGATTTTCTTACTTTTCTTTAACTTTACAATCACCTTGGATACACCTTACCACTAGTATTCTTGTGCAGCCTCTTCAGGCTCTTTTCCAAGTATTATTTTGCTGCCTCTTCATGCTCTAAAACCAGTATTATTTGCTCAGCCTCCGCAGGCTCTACACCCTATCAAACCAACACTAACTCTTTCTCTAGTTAGCTTGGGAGATTACAAACACTCTTAAACAAGAGATAGGTTTTTTACATATGGCTCACAAAACACTCATGGAGTGGATTAATCATTACAAAATGAACCTAAACACACTCTCTAAGAATTATTCACAGCAATTCTACATATTAGAGTGGTTGAAGGAGAACCTCACTCTAGAAGGGGATTTCTACATTATGGCTCTTTGGATTTCTTCCCTTTGTTCTCCTTAATTTTGCCCAGCTGAATAAGGCTGTATTTATAGAGTTATGGTGGTCAAACTAACCGTTGGAAATGCTTGGAGAGGAAGACAAGTCCCCAACTGGCCATCTAAGGGCTGTCACTTTCATGTAGCGGCTTTTCTCTTTCTTCAGCTTTGACTGGTCATATCTTCTACAACCAATAATTTCATTCTGTTTGAGCTTTCTTTTTCTGGAGTAGTTAGTAAGACATGCATAAATATTGGGCATTTTCTCATTTTTAGCAAAAGATGTCTTAAACTCCTTTAAATTGAAATTACAACAAGTTCTGCCTATTTCTTTCTTCTGGAGGTTGCAGAGGGTCTGTTTCTTCTGCATAAATTTTGTTTCTTCTTCTGGAGCAAACTGCATCTTCTGGAAGTATGTAGAAATTCTGTTTCTTCTTCTGGAAGTGTGCATGATTCTGTTTCTTCTTCTAAAGCAAACTTCATCTTCTGGAAGTGTGCAGAAATTCTGTTTCTTCTTCAAATATGCTTGTGAAGCTTCCAATCTTTTATCTTTGCTTTATTTGCATTGTGAGAGAAGTAATTATGCTTATGGAAGCTCCTTTGAGTATTCTTCAACTTGAAATATTCAAGGATAATATCTTGAGGAGTGTGGGAACTTGTTCAATGCTTCTAAAGATACTTTGAACATGTTTGCAACTTGAAATAAGATTTTGATGCTTCTGCAGAAACTGTAAGTTTTGCTTCTAAGGACAAAACTGTGTTTCTAGTGATATTGATCTTCTCCAATTGCTTTGTTTGCATTAACAACACTTGGAATGAATATGCTTGAATTGCTTAAGTGATTTTTCTCATTCAGAAGATGTCCGGTTTCATGAAAAGCTTCTTCTCATGCTTCTAGTGGTCTTGAATGATCCTTCCAAAGCTTCAACTTTGCTTTTGAAACTTGATACAACTCAGTTTAATACTTGTGGGATCTTAGATGAACTATTTTGACCTTCTTGAAGCTAAGAAGTTACTTCTTGAACTCGTTTAATCACTTTTGACATGAAAGCTCTATGTAACATGCTTTTGGACACATGTTATGATGTTAAATGTTGTCTTTGATCTTTCCACCTTCCTTCTGTAACTTTTCCTGTATTCTTTCAAGCATTCTCAAGTGCAAACATTAGTACCAAAGTATTCATAATACTTAGAACATTGTTGTGAAAGTTTGTTGTTATTAAAACCTTTTCTCAGGAGGGTCTTGGACCTTACAATCTCCCCCTTTTTTATGGTGACAAACTTTCATGAACAAATTTTAAGTTTTTTGAATAAGGGAAATAATAATCAAGTGATTTAACAATAAAGAATTAAATCCCCCACTGAATTTATGCCATTTATAACATTCAGATAAAAAAAGAGATTTAACTCCCACTGAATTTGTGCCTTTTATAACATTCAGATAGAAATTTGTCATGACTGAATCTTCTTATTCTTCTCCCCCTTTTGTCATCCATCAAAATTAGCATGAAAATGATAGGAAAGAATAAGTTCTCAGCCTAGGCTACTTAAAATACGATGAATTTATCTAAATAAGATCAAGTAGCAGTCTTTTATATATCTTAAGATCAAGTAGGCATTCGTAGAACATGAGAAGCACTTGCTAATAACATAAATGTGTTAAACTAGAATTGATACTACACAATCCTTACTTCTTTCTCTTTCATATTACACAATCTTAAGACACTTTCTCATTACTAATATGTTGAAGATATGATCCCTTTATCCAAACAAAGTTGAATCATCAATAATAGGGGCTTGGACTTTATCATAAGATGATGGAACATAAGAATCAAATATAGGAGAGGTATGGAACTGGTTTACCATATTAGTCCCAAAGTTTTCCTATGGAGGCTCTATCTTTTTCTAATGTGCCCTATTTCTTTTTCTTCTTCCACTTTATCACTCCATGAGAAGCACTTGCAACATATTCTTCCATGCAAAGAAGAAATGATCTTATTCCTTTTCTACATCATCAAGAGGATATTTTGTGAAACCTAAAAGGTTTGGTAAGAAACATGTCATATGGAAGACATGTACATATTCATGAATATACCCATGGGTGAGTAACATTGAGTATCCCTTGATATCCTTCATAAGATATTGATCATTACTCCTAAACTTAGAAGTTGCAGCAAAAATGCTTTCACTAATCTTGGATAGATAGGCTCCTATATTTTAAAGAATTTGAGCCATCCTAGTCTTTCTAAGAAGACATATACACCCCAATCTTCTCTTATGAGTGGTTTAGGAGTTCTAGTGGAAGAGATTTTGTTACCGGAACAGTTGTAACAAGGACAACTCTAATTGGTAAACTTTGATGGACATGAGCAGCTACAAATTTTATGACATTCCTTCCTATAGCTTTGATCCTCGTGAAAATAATAAGAATGATACAAGGAATTGGCAAAAACAAGTAATGTTGTGAAGGAGAATTGAATATATGAAGGAAACAACCTATCTTTCACTTTGGGTTATAACTACTATTTATAGTGAGTAAAAATGAAGGCAACAACTCCCTCTTAGGCATTGAGGAATGTGAGAATATTATCAATAGAAAGAATTCCATCTCTCTTTACTCTCTCTACAAAAGCATGATTTTTTCTTTTAGATGGGAAATTCATCTTCTAAGTATTCAAGATTAGGTAAAGAAGGCACATGTTGAACTTAGAACACAACAATTATGCATTTGATCTTTAATGAAGCTTTATCTTTTTTCTAGAAGATGTTTAGAAAAGATATTAGCAAGTTAAGACTTTGTCTCAACATATTTCAGTTCATGATCTCTAATAATACTTGATGTCAATATGTTTTGATCTAAAGTGATGCATGAGATTGATAGATAGGTTCATAGAACTTTCATCATCACATAAGATTGGGATTTCAGTGTACCTCAGAGAGTAATCCTTCATTTAATACCCAATTTTTGTGAATATCTTACTGTTGATGTATATTTTGCTTCTACAATGGATAGGGTAATAGTATTTTTCTTGCTGCACATCCATGATAAGAGAGATTAACCAAGAATTTGGCATTCACCATTTGTGCCTTTTCTCTCAATCTAACTCCAGCAAAATCAACATCGTAGAATCCTACAAGATCAAAGCTTGTTCCTTTCTTGTACCAAAGGCCAAGATTAGTAGCTCAAACTAGGAATCTAAATATTCTCTTTATAGATATGACATGAAATTCTTTCTAGGAGGAGATAGAAACCTTGCACATAATTCAATTGAAAATGCAATAGCTTGCCTACTTGTTTTTTAAGAATAATAAGGCAGCAATCATACCTCTATATTCCTTTTTAGAAACAAACTCACCACATTTGTCTTTATCAAGTAAGGTGGATGGATGCATTAGAGTTATCATTGGCTTGGCTCCATCCATTTTGAATCTTATAAGAAGGTCCTTTGTAGACTTTTCTTGAAGAGTGGAGATTTCATCATTTTTTTATCACTTTTCCTTCTTCATCCATCTTGTTTCTGAACACTCATTTTGTCCCAATGATGGAATGATCTTCTGGAGAAGGAACAAGTGTCCATACTTTATTTTTCTCAAATTGTTCCAGCTCTTCTTTCATTGCTTCTACCCATGAATCATCTTCTAGAGCTTCATTCACATTCTTGGGTTCAATTTGAGATAAGAAGGCTGCATTATTTTCATTTCCTCTTAGTTGGGATCTAGTTTTTACTCCTTCTGTATTATTCCCAATGATTTGTTCATGGGGATGAGCTGTAATTAGTTTCCAGCTCTTTGGAAGATCCTCTCATTGTGTACAGACATCTTCTGCAGAATCTTCTGTGAAATTTTCTTGTTCTGCTATATCTTCTGGGGAGTTTTTATTCTCAGAAGGTATCTTCTGGAGCTTATCAGATTCATCATCTGATTTACTACTATATTTTCCTTAAGAATAAAGAATAGAATCATTGAAAATAAAATGCATGCTTTATTCTATGGTTTGATTTTTAATATTGTATACCCTATAGGCTTTTGAAGTAGAAGAATGTGCAAGATAGCCTTATTTGAATCAAACTTACCATTTACATCCAAATGTATACAAGAATAAAATGTTTAGTTTTCTTCATTTCCACAATTTATACACGCTTCTAATAGTGACTATATTCAAAGTATAGCATGAGATGCTTACAACTTCAGCCCAAAGATATTTTTAACACTAGAGTCATTTAAAATGGTTCTAGCCACTTCTTCTAGTGTCCTATTCTTTCCTTTCACAATTCTATTCTGTTATGGAGTTCTAAGGCGTGAAAGGCTATGAATAAGGAGTCCTTAAACTCCCTTTCATGATCACAACTCACAAAACCAATATTAGATCATTTTTCAGTTTGGACTTACTTGCAGAAGCTTCTAAAAGACTCATCATTTGTGGTTAAGAATAAAACTAATGTGAATCTTGAGTAGTTTATCAAAGTCCCACCTTGAAAAGTCTTTTGAAATAAGAGATGAGATTTTATCACAGCAAACATCATACAAATTTTCCATAAGAAATCATCTCATTTAGGATAATATATTTAAGGATGTTCTAATCGGCAAGTTACTGCTCTAAATCATGAAAATCTCACTGACTTATGTACTTAAAATTGCATCTATGAATTATTTTCAACTCACATAAGTATGAGATTTCTCCATAATAAACTAGAGATCTCAAGCTTTCTAACAAGATAAAGATCATGGAATTTGGATTTTCTTATCCCAAGATATGATTCATTTAAGTTGACTGATTTATCACAAAGTGCAGAATAGGACAGTTCTGTTTTTTATGCACTGATACAAATCCATGCAACCAAAAATTTAGATACGTAATGGGATTAAACTATTATGTATTATCTTTCAAATCCAACTGGTTTCACTTGAAAAAGATTTTCCTCACCAGTTATGAACATCCAAAGATAGTAGGCTCAAACATGATCATATAACAAAACAACCTACTTTAATGACTTACTGGGAATTATTTAGATGTTATAAAATTCTGAAACTTTCCAGTCTAAAAATAATATAAATCAGTTTTCCAATGAAATTAGTTTCATTCAAATATCACTTTTGTAGCTCAAGTTATGATCAAGTGAAGTGGACTGCTTTCTATCAGAATTTATAACAAAACAGTTATATTCATGAATTTACTGGGACTTTTGTTGTTAAGATAAATTTCTCAAACTTTCCAGTTTAATAATATCATAAATAAGCTTTCAAACAAAATTGGTTTCACTGAAAAAGCATTCCTATAGCTCAAGTTATGATCTATTGAAGTGTACTAGTTAATATCAGAACTTATGACAGAACAGCTGTATTCAAAATTTTACTGGGACTTTTTTGATTAAGATAAAATTCTCAAATTTTCCAGTTTGATACTACCATCAATAATCTTTCAAACAAAATTAGTTTCACCTAAAACAAACTTTTGTAAGTCAAGTTATGCTCATTTAAAGGTAGCTATATCAGAATTTTAAACTAGCAGTACATACCTTAAGGTCCATTTGAGCCACATGTAGAGTTGTATCGATTTCTAGCATCATTGGCTCCATCTTGAAGTTGTTCATTTCTTCAATATTCTGCATAAACACTTTTGGAGTATGCTTCTTGGTTGACCATTACTTCTTCCTGAATCTTTTCCTCTCACACGGTTAAGTGTGCTCAACCCATAGAGGCTGAGCTCTGATACCAATTGAAGTAAATCGGAGAGTGATAAGTGAAAATTAGTTGATAAATTAGAACACTTTTTAGTTCACTTATCAAGGATAAAATGGTATTTTTGTCCCAGTTTAATCCCTTTTTATTAAATATTAGAGAAATTGTATTTATTAATCTGAGATTTGAATTTGATACTATTTTGATAGAAATATTGCTGATTTTTGCAGAATTTTGCAAGGATTTGATTTGAAGGAAAGATATCATTAAATAAGCGAGATATCTGCAAGATTTGAAGTTTAATTGAAGACAATAATGAAGATTTGAAGATTATTTGAGAGCAATTAATGAAGATATCACTGCCAATTAAACAAGGATTCTGCAGACAACCTTCCCAATTAAATCCAAGATGCTCAATAAATGCAAGATTTCATCAAGAAAAGGGAATCAAGGAAAGACAAGTCAACCAAAACCAGTCTCGGGGAGAGATCAAGTTAAAAAGAGAAAGATTGAAACTGCAGGACGCATTCTGCGCTTCAACCTGCGCTGTAGCGCAAGGTGAAGCGCAACTCTCTGGATCCTACGCTGTAGCGCAGGGTGAAGCGCAAGTTACGAAGATTCTTTCCCTGTTGCCGTTTTTAGATAGATTTCTCCCCAATTTCCTTTGTCTTTCCTTAGCCTATAAATAGGAACCTCTTGCACAAGATCAAGGTGTGCACAACTATTGTAATTCAGCCATAGTTCAGTGATAATGCACCAGAGCTAATTTTAGAGTAGGAGAGGAGGAGCGCTTCACAAGGTTTGAAGATGGTAACAGCATCTTTGGTGGTTTGTATGGCTACCTTGTGTAGTTAACTCTCCATTAGGATTGGATGTAATTGATTCTATCCCCAAGTGTATGTAAACTCTAGATTATTATTTCCTGAGCTCTCTGTCTATAATATTGGTAATCTTATTTTGTGCTTTATTCCTAACTTTCGCGCTTGCGCCGGAGTTATAGGCTAGTTTCGACTAGGATTGAGGATGGGGGAGCGGATTCTGAAGAAACCCATTCTCTGAGTGAATAAGAGGACTCGGTAGCCAGTGAACCGAAAGATGGGCATTGCTAGTGATTGATGGGTAGTGTGAGTACTCTAATGAAGGGCGTCTACAGGATAGGCATGGTTATTAAATTACCGATAGCAAAGGATTAGTTGATTGTCAATCCAGGAAGCGAAACGTGGATGTATTCTAATTAGTGATGGGTAGTGACAGTACTCTAGCGAAGGTGCGTCCAGAGGAGTAGGCCTCGTTTATCAATTAGTTCTTTTACAAACGGAATAAAAGAAAGCAAAATAAGCCGAGGGTAAGTCTGTCGCCTGGGAGAGCCCGCATGGATTACCTTTGAGTGTGTGAGGCCGCTAGTAACTCGGAGTCTTAGCAATATAGTTTGTCTACAGTATTATAGAGTAAACCTAAAATAATAGATAGTTTTTACATGCACGAAGGGTGTGATGATATGAAGTCCAATCCTTCTCCAAGTAAAGTGTCTCTAACTCTTTCTTTCTATTTCTATTGATTATTAATTTGCAATTTATATTTTTCGCACAAAATACTCTCATAAATCTGTTGTTTTCCCTTGATAAATAGATCACGACTATACGCGAATTGACTGTTCCCTGTGGATACGATAACTTTTCTTACTATTATACTACTGGATTTTTGGTTCGCTTTCCAGAAACCCATCAAGTATTTTTGGCGCCGTTGCCGGGGAACAGTTTCCAATTCGTGTAGACCTTGGAGGTCTAGTTATCAAGTGTACATATTTCTGTTTTAATTTTGTTTTCACATTTACGTTTTTCAAGTTTATTGTCTCAAGCCAGGTGATAAACAAGTATGGAAGACACTCAAAGAACCTTGGGAGACTACATATCACATCATGGAATGCGATATCACTCTAGTATCGCCATTCCTAAGACCACAAAAGCTTTAGAATTCATAGCCTCACACCTTCAGCTTGTTGAAAATCACCAGTTCTCAGGCTTAGAACATGAAAATCCAAATATTCATCTTTCTGCATTCTTTGGATTAGTTGACATGATGGGATTTGCTGAAGAGGACAAAGAGGTTGTACACTTACGTTTATTTCCCTTTTCTCTTGCAGGTAAGGCGAAGGAATGGTTAACATTTCATCCCAGTCAGAGCCTGACTACATGGAAAGAAGTTGAGGAGAAATTTCTGCGTAGATTCTTTCCTATGGAGCATTACATTAAAGCTAAAGCAGACATATCAACATTCAAGCAGGAAGCTAGTGAGCCATTGTATGCAGCTTGGGAAAGATACATATCCTTATTATTCAATTGCCCAAACCACAGGTTTGATGATATTACCCAACTCAACTTCTTCTTCAACGGGCTCAAACCAAAGTTCAAATCTTTCATAAATGTTGCAGCAGGAGGATCAATTTTATGAACAGATGCTAAGCAAGCACTCACAGTTATTCACAATTGTGCTCACAGCAATCAGCAAGATTTATGCTGGAATCAACCAATTCAAAAGGAGGAGCTGCCTAAGCAAGATTCTGTCAAAGTTCTTGAGCAAATGGAGAAATTGAGCCAGCAAGTGCAACTGCTCATCCAACAACAACAAGTAATGCAAGCTGTCAGCGAAATACCTTCAAAAATGGTATGTTATTTTTGCAAGGGGAATCACCTTAATGGACATTGCTCTTTTCCTGAAGGCAGAGTGGAACAAGTTTACTTCCTAGACAGTTCAGGAAGCCATGAAAAAACCTCCAAAAGCCACAGTCAAAGTGACAACGCAACACCTGATATCAACTCCAGAATTGAAGAAAAGCTCAATAAACTGACACAGGAGATGATAGCCAGTCAAGAAGCAATGCAAGCCACATTCATGCATCTAGCAAAGCAAGTGGAGGAGATCAGAAGAGAGTTTGATGAACAACAATCAGTTTTCAAATCAATCTCCACTCGAAGCGGCAAAGAGATAGGAAAGGGTATTGGTGACAACTTGTCAACAAAAAAGGAAGTCTTGGAAAGAAAAGAGGAAGAGGAACCAGAACGCCAGGTGGAATCAAGAGCTAAAGAACCTTCACCAGAGCTTCCTTACCGAGAGCTACCTTACCCCAGGATTCCCACCAAAAAAAGTCAAGATAGAGAATTTTTTAGCTTTCTGGATACTATGAAGAAGCTGGAGATCAAGATTCCTTTATTGGAAGCCATGAATCAAATGCCAACTTATGCAAAATTCATGAAGGAAATCTTAACCAAGAGGAGAAAGAT
Organism: Sesbania bispinosa; assembly: GCA_026901365.1. Lineage (NCBI taxonomy): Eukaryota > Viridiplantae > Streptophyta > Magnoliopsida > Fabales > Fabaceae > Sesbania > Sesbania bispinosa. Next base: position 1,582,689 of record QLOH01000075.1, read on the forward strand.
CCCTGAGGAGATAGTAGAACTAGAAGCAAGTTGTAGTGCTATCATTCAGAAGTCATTACCACCAAAGGGAAAAGATCCTGGAAGCTTCACCATACCAATAACAATTGGAAATTTACCAATTGGAAGAGCCTTGCTCGATTTAGGAGCCAGCATCAACTTGATGCCCCTATCCATACTCAAGCGGATAGGAGTCTCGCATGTGAAGCCAACAAGAATGACCCTGGGCTGACAGATCCATTAAAATGCCACTTGGGATCGTAGAAGATATGCTCGTCCAAGTGGATAAATTCATCTTTCCAGTGGATTTTGTCATCATGGATATGGAACAAGATGCTGAAGTTCCAATCATACTTGGCAGACCCTTTATGAAAACCGCAAAAGTCATCATTGATGTGGATGATGGAAACTTAAAGGTACGAGTTCAAGATGATGAGGTAAGTTTTAATGTCTTTGATGCAATGCAGTATCCCACAGAAAGACAACAGTGCCATCATTTGGAAGTGTTAGAGAAATCTTCCGTTGAACAACAAATGCTAACAAGTGTAGATCCTTTAGCAACAGTCCTGACAGGTATGGAATATATCCTTGCTAAAGGAGAAAAGGATGAATATACAAGGGAACTGGACAACTCTCCACCACTTCCACCTGAGGAAGCAACAATTAAAGAATGACCAAAGGAGAAGAATACTGAGAGTCAGAAGCTGGAACTTAAGGTACTCCCATCACATCTCAAATATGCTTTCTTAGACAAAGTTGGGAATCAACCTGTGATTATCAGCAAATTTTTAACTTCCTCGGAAGAGGAAAGACTTCTCGCTGTTTTAAAAAGTAATGCAGGAGCTATAGGATGGTCTTTATCAGATCTCAAAGGCATCAGTCCTTCATACTGTATGCACAAAATCCATATGGAAGAAGACTACAAACCTGTCACTCAACCTCAAAGAAGACTGAACCCAACAATGAAAGAGGTAGTGAAAAAGGAAGTATTAAAGCTGCTCGAGGCAAGTATGATTTATCCTATTTCCGATAGTGCTTGGGTAAGTCATGTTCAGGTTGTTCCAAAGAAAGGAGGAATGACGGTCATAAAAAATGAGAAAAATGAATTGATACCCACTAGGACTGTGACAGGATGAAGAATGTGTATTGATTATAGGAAATTAAATCAAGCCACTAGGAAAGATCATTTTCCTTTACCATTTATGGACCAAATGTTAGAAAGATTAGCTGGGCAGGATTTTTATTGCTTTATGGATGGATATTCTGGATATAATCAAATAGCTGTTAACCCTGAAGATCAAGAAAAAAATGCTTTTACTTGTCCATTTGGTATCTTTGCTTACAGGAAAATGCCCTTCGGGTTGTGTAATGCCCCAGCTACATTCCAAAGATGCATGTTATCCATATTTTCAGATTTGGTAGAAAATTGCATAGAAGTTTTTATGGATGATTTTTCTGTCTTTGGAAATTCGTTTGATCATTGCTTGACAAATTTGGGTACTATTTTGAAAAGATTTGTGGAGACTAACATTGTTCTAAATTGGGAAAAGTGCTAATTCATGGTAACAGAAGGAGTAGTCCTTGGACACAAAATCTCAGCTAAAGGGATAGAAGTGGATAAAGCAAAGATTGAAGTCATAGAGAAGTTGCCACCCCCAACAAATGTGAAAGGCATCAGAAGTTTTCTAGGACATGCAGGATTCTACAGACGTTTCATCAAGGACTTTTCAAAAATAGCCAAGCCTCTCACCAATATGCTAAACAAGGATACACCCTTTACGTTTAATGATGATTGCCTGGTTGCTTTTAACTTGTTGAAACAAAGTTTAACATCTGCTCCTGTTATAGTTGGTCCTGACTGGACACTTGAATTTGAATTGATGTGTGATGCTAGTGATTATGCTTTAGGAGCTGTATTAGGACAAAGAAAGTCTAAAATATTTCATGTTATACACTATGCTAGCAAGGTTTTGAATGAAGCTCAAATAAATTATGCCACTACAGAAAAAGAATTGTTAGCCATAGTATATGCATTGGAAAAATTTAGATCTTACCTAATAGGTTCAAAAATCACTGTTTATACTGATCATGCTACTATCAAATATCTTCTGACAAAGCCAGACTCTAAACCAATACTGATATAATGGATTTTACTCTTGCAGGAATTTGATCTGGTCATCAAGGATAAGAAAGGAAGCGAGAATGTAGTAGCAGACCATTTGTCAAGACTGGTGAACGATGTGGTCACTAGCACAGAGGCTGAGTTACTAGAAGAATTCCCAGATGAAATGCTAATGATGATTCAAGAAAGACCTTGGTTTGCTGATATGGCCAAATATAAAGCCGCAGGAGTACTACCAGATCAATTGACCTGGCATCAGAGGAAGAAATTCCTAACAGATGCAAAGAAATATTTGTGGGATGACCCTTACCTCTTCAAATTGGGACATGATAACTTGTTAAGAAGATGTGTTGCAGGGAAAGAAATCACAAAGATCCATTGGCATTGTCATAGTTCTCCTTATGGGGGACATTTCAACAAAGACAAGACCGCAGCAAAGATACTCCAATCTGGTTTTTATTGGCCATCTATATTTCAAGATGCAATGGACTATGTTCAACGGTGTGATAGCTTCCAAAGAACAGGGGGAATTTCCAAGCGAAATGAAATGCCTAGGAACTATATGCTTGAAATAGAAGTATTTGACTGCTGGGGGATGGATTTCATGGGACCTTTTCCTTCATCGTATGGAAAAGAGTATATCCTGGTAGCTGTTGAGTATGTCTCCAAATGGGTAGAAGCAGCACCTACTGCGAAAGCAGACTCAAGAACTGTGAGTCAATTTCTGAAAGCAAACATATTCGCTAGATTTGGAGCACCAAGGGTTATTATCAGTGATGGAGGATCACACTTCTGTAATGAGCAACTACAGCAAGTCTTGGAAGAATATGGGGTTAAACATAAAGTGGCTACACCATACCATCCACAAACAAATGGGCAAGCTGAAGTCTCAAACAGAGAACTTAAAAGAATACTCGAAAAGACAGTCAGTTCTTCTAGAAGGGACTGGGCAACTAAGCTTGATGATGCATTGTGGGCTTATAGAACAGCTGTTAAGACTGCTACAGGATTATCTCCATTTCAACTGGTATATGGGAAAGCATGCCACTTGCCAGTTGAACTTGAACACAAGGCATACTGGGCTTTAAAACTGTTGAACATGGACTCTAGAGTGGCAGGACAAAAGAGAGTACTACAATTACATGAATTAGAAGAGATGCAATTGAGTGCATATGACTCATCCAGGAATTATAAAGAAAAGACAAAAGCCTATCATGGTAAGAAAATCCTTAAAAAGAGATTTTATCCTGGACAATCTATACTGCTGTTCAACTCCAGACTGAAATTCTTTCCAGGAAAACTCAAATCCAGATGGACAGGGCCATTCATAGTTAAAGAAATCAGAGTTTATGGGGCTGTTGAGATTGAAGATCTTGACACCAAAGTATGCTGGGTTGTCAATGGACAGAGGCTCAAACCATATCTAGCGGTGACTTTGACAGATTTGAGTCTGTCATCAATCTACAAGATCCATAAAAACAACCAGGCGTCGAGCTATCAGACGTTAAACAAGCGCTTGCTGGGAGGCAACCCAGTGTAGGTGTAGGAAACATAGATTTAGTTTTTAAAAAAAAAGAAAAGAAAGGAAAAATTTTAACTAATTCCTGCGCTTCACCTGCGCTACAACGCAAGGTGAAGCGCATCATTTTTGCTCTCTGACTTTTGCGCCTCACCTGCGCTACAGCGCAGGGTGAAGCGCAACTTTTGCGAAAAATTCACTGTAACTTGCGCTTCACCTGCGCTACAGCGCAGAGTGAAGCGCAAATGTCATGAAAAATTCACTGTCTCATGCGCTGCAGCGCAAAGTGAAGCGCAACTATCAAAATTTCTTTAAATACGTGCCGAGCTGAGGGATAACCACTTTTGACTAATTTCCTCACACTCTGAGCATAACTTCTCATCTTCTTCTCTTGATTACTGTCATTAAGGTATGAATCTTCATCTCAATATTTGCTTAATCTTAACAAAGAATATGGGATTTCTGAGGTATGTAGCTGAAATTTTATGTACTCCTTTTAACAAAGACCTTTCTCTTTCATGCAGATGGTCCGCACTCGGCTGACTACAAGAAAGTGTTCTACAATGGTGAAAAGAAAGAAGATTGATGCAAATCCTATTGTGGGAGAAGGAAGATTCAGAACTATTGAGACATGCATGCACTACAATTATATCATGAACTGCGAGTTCTTACCAGAGAGACCAGTACGACTCATACTAGAAGAATACTCAGAGTTCAACTCTGAAATTAGAAGAAGAGAATGGAGAGCTCTGGCTGAACCATACCCATACTTCAACCCGAAGATTGTGAAGCAATTCTATAGCAATGTTGAGTTCAACCTGGATGGCTCAGGAGCAAGAAAGAGCTTTGTGCAGGGATATTGGGTTTCTTATGATAGAAAGGCAATCAATTAACTTCTTGATCATCTAACACTAGTGACTATTGATGAAACCTACTGCCAGTACATGCAAAGGATGGAAAAGGTGGGACCTTATGAGAATGACATTCTTGACACTCAAACAGCTCAGCGATTGTGCTTAACTGGAAAATCTTTTGAGGTAAACATTTATGGTGAGGCAGAAAGAATACCCAAAGAACACCTCAATGAGTTGTCTAGAATATGGATGGCCTTCATAAATGCTAACATTCGACCTTGCCCTATTTCTTCTGCTATGGACATGCCTACTGCTCATTTGATAAACTGCATAGAGAATGGGGAGCAAGTTGACATTGCCACAGTCATCTCTGATTACTTGGATTGCCTAATTCAAGTTGTTCGTGATGAAAGAAGACCTTGCTCTAAAGCGAAGTTAGGATTCCCTGCTATGATCACATCACTATGTTACAACAGAGGAATCGAGGTCCAACCAAATACTCCCATTGGGCAACCAATCAACAGAGAATACATAGAATCCCACTGCACTCCAGCTGAAGAAGTCAAGATTATCAGAGAAAACATCACACACCCCCTTCCACCTCCACCTGCAGACAGACCAGGGCAATTTCACATGGATCATTTATCTAGACAAATCACCACACTTTACAATGGTATGATGCATCTGCAAGAAGTAATGTGGCATAACTCAGAAGGTCCAGATCCTGGGATGTCTCCTGAGCGTTTTAGACATACCATGGAGTGGCCTGGGGACAGGCCTAACATTCATAGGGGGGAGAGAGTCAGATGATGAAGAATAAAGCAATTTGTGGTTTCTTTCCTTTTCTTTTCATTAGGACGTCCTTTTTTTCATTAGGACAATAGGAACATACATCATTCAATAAGCATGCACGCATGCATTTTCATTTCCCATTATATTCTTGTTTTTACATTCTAATTTAATCTTTATTGTTTTGTTCAAATTTTTAGGACCTTAGGAAATTAGGAATCAAGGTAACTTTTTCAAATTCTCTGTAATTAAGTAGTTTAACTAACCAGATTAGGAAAGATGATAGGATTTTGTGATTAACTCCATAATCAGTTAAGATTAGGATACTTCTCAGAAAGACCTATCAGGATAGTTAATTAAAACCAGTAAGTGTTTTATCAAGGAATTTTAGCCAATAACGAGTGAGCTGTGAGCTCAAACACTAAAATTGAGAGCTTTTCACCGCTGCTTGTCAACTGTTGTTGCTTGAGTTTCTGAATTTTGTCTTGCTAGTGGAAGATATGGAAGTGACAAAGACATATTTTTTTATTATAATATTTTGCTCAGTGCCAAATAACCAACCTTGATTAAATGTTTTCATTTTATGATTGCCCATTTGAGCCTTAATATTTCCTTTGATGCACCCCAGCCATGATTAATGATCATACCATGTCCCTTCACACTTGGGATAGAGAGCAAGGTGCAACACAACAAAATGGGACAAAAGGTTGGTGAATTGAAAGGTCAAAGAGATTCAAAGAGCAAGCACAAGAAATCACAAAGAAGCATACTCCCCCACAAATAAATTCTCTATGTTATTGTTTACCAAAAAAAAAATATTCTGCACAAAAAGTGTGGAAATTCAATAAGTTGGGGGGAGTTCTTCTTTAAACAAAAAGGCCAGCTGAAAAAGGGTGACAATTCAAGAATGACATGGCAGATGGAGAGAAGTCCCAAGCACAACCACAAGATGCACTCTATTCATAGTGTTCTTTGCATATCTAGAAAAACCATGATTTCTTGATAGCCCAGCCTCATTACAACCAAAGAAAAGACCTTTTGATCCATATTAACTACTTGCAGGTTCAGATGTTGGAAACGACTATCAATTCTAGTTGTTCAACGGTAGTGAAAAAGATTGAAAGAAACATTTACCCGTGAGAATGAGAGATTTCCTTGGTTTATCACTTATTGTTTTAATTGCTATTTTTTAGAAGTTTGACTAATGTTTGTGTTCTATTCTGATTGAGGATTGGTGACATCTCTTAATCCTGATTTTTTCTTATGTTTGGAAGGTGACTACTGCTTAACAAGGAGATGATGAAGAGTTCCTTGAATTTATTTTTGAATTGATTTTTATTACACAGAGAATAGAATTGATTTTTGATTGCAAAGGGGTCTCTTGCTTGAGGACAAGCAAGAAGTTAAGTTGGGGGGTATTTTGATAAGTGAAAATTAGTTGATAAATTAGAGCACTTTTTAGTTCACTTATCAAGGATAAAATGGTATTTTTGCCCCAGTTTAATCCCTTTTTATTAAATATTAGAGAAATTGTATTTATTAATATGATATTTGAATTTGATGCTATTTTGATAGAAATATTGCTGATTTTTGCAGAATTTTGCAAGGATTTGATTTGAAGGAAAGATAGCATTAAATAAGGGAGATATCTGCAAGATCTGAAGTTTAATTGAAGGCAATAATGAAGATTTGAAGATTATTTGAGAGTAATTAATGAAGATATCACTGCCAATTAAACAAGGATTCTGCAGACAACCTTCCCAATTAAATCCAAGATGCTCAATAAATGCACGATTTCATCAAGAAAAGAGAAACAAGGAAAGACAAATCAACCAAAACCAGTCTCGGGGAGAGATCAAGTTAAAAAGAGAAAGATTGAAACTGCAGGACGCATTCTGCGCTTCAACCTGCGCTGTAGCGCAAGGTGAAGCGTAGCTCTCTGGATCCTGCGCTGTAGCGCAGGGTGAAGCTCAAGTTACGAAGATTCTTGCCCTGTTGCCGTTTTTAGATAGATTTCTCCCCAATTTCCTTTGTCTTTCCTTAGCCTATAAATAGGAACCTCTTGCACCAGATCAAGGTGTGCACAACTATTGTAATTCAGTCATATTTCAGTGATAATGCACCAGAGCTAATTTTAGAGTAGGAGAGGAGGAGCGCTTCACAAGGTTTGAAGATGGTGACAGCATCTTCGGTGGTTTGTATGGCTACCTTGTGTAGTTAACTCTCCATTAGGATTGGATGTAATTGATTCTATCCCCAAGTGTATGTAAACTCTATATTATTATTTCCTGAGCTCTCTGTCTATAATATTGGTAATCTTATTATGTGCTTAATTCCTAACTTCCGCGCTTGTGCCAGAGTTATAGGCTAGTTTCGACTAGGATTGAGGATGGGGGAGCGGATTCTGAAGAAACCCATTCTCTGAGTGAATAAGAGGACTCGGTAGCCAGTGAACCGAAAGATGGGCGTTGCTAGTGATTGATGGGTAGTGTGAGTACTCTAATGAAGGGCGTCTAAAGGATAGGCATGGTTATTAAATTACTGATAGCAAAGGATTAGTTGATTGTCAATCCAGGAAGCGAAATGTGGATGTATTCTAATGAGTGATGGGTAGTGACAGTACTCTAGCGAAGTTGCGTCAGAGGAGTAGGCCTCGTTTATCAATTAGTTCTTTTACAAACGGAATAAAAGAAAGCAAAATAAGTCGAGGGTAAGTCTGTCGCCTGGGAGAGCCCGCATGGATTACCTTTGAGTGTGTGAGGCCGCTGGTAACTCGGGGTCTTAACAATATAGTTTGTCTTTATAGAGTAAACCTAAAATAATATATAGTTTTTACATGCACGAAGGGTGTGATGATATGAAGTCCAATCCTACTCCAAGTAAAGTGTCTCTAACTCTTCCTTTCTATTTCTATTGATTATTAATTTGCAATTTATATTTTCCGCACAAAATACTCTCATAAATCCGTTGTTTTCCCTTGATAAATAGATCACGACTATACGCGAATTGACTGTTCCCTGTGGATACGATAACTCTTCTTACTATTATACTACTGGATTTTTGGTTCGCCTGTCAGAAACCCATCAGAGATTCACAAGAAGGGGGGTTGAATTGTGACCTTTGAAAACTTTTGGCCCAATCGACAAGTACTCTGAAAAACTTACTGATCTTTGCTCAAGGAATACCTTGGCTATCAGAAGTTACTTCTAGAAGATAGTAGTTAGTGTATAATGCCAATTGAGTTGATTGAAACTATCTTCTTAAAGGTAAGCAATATTATAGGAAATGATATCATCAATTTTTATTCTTCCATATAGTGTATTTAATGTAGACACAACTCAGAATAAGGTTCAGAAGAATAATATAATGTTTATGCAATTATGCAAAAGCAAAACAATGAATCTGTCATTTTAAACCAATCTTCTGAAGGGTCAAATAATTTTGTATTTTAATAAAACTTTCCAGAATAGTTATTTAACCAATAACTAATAAGATTATGTGAGAAAAACTGTTCAAAAGAATAGTATAAAGTTTCTGCGTTGTGCAGAAGCAAAACAATGAATCTGTCACTTTAAACCAATCTTCTGAAGGGTCAAATGAACTTGAAACTTGATGAAACTTTCCAGATCAGATATTTGAATAGTAAACAACTAGAATATAAATTTAAATCTTATTAAAATCAAGTTTGTAAAGATCTGGTAGTTTGAACCCCAAGTTCAATGTTGAACAATGGACAGATTTCAAGAAATGTGCTTCTAAAGCACCAAACAATTTCATAATTTAATGAAACTTTCCAGATCAGTATTTGAACTGATATGGATGTAATTTATGTGAAAATATTATTTCAAAAATAGGTTTATCAAAATCTGGTAGTTTGAACCCCAAGTTTCAATGTTGAACATTGAACAACTTTCAAGAAATGTTCTTTTGGAGCACCAAACAGATTCATAATGTGATGAAACTTTCCAGATCAGTATTTTAACTTATATGGATGTGATTTATATGAAAAAATCAATTCAAAAATAGGTTTATCAAAATATGGTTTACAGTTTGCTAAATATTCAAAATATGAACAATAACTAGCAATGCAATAGATGTATATGCAGAAAATTAAAGAGAGAAAGGGTAAGAGACTTTGCACAGATGATTTTTATACTGGTTCACCCTCACAATCCTTGGGCTACATCCAGTACCTACACCTGTAGGATTTTCTTACTTTTCTTTAACTTTACAATCACCTTGGATACACCTTACCACTAGTGGTCTTGTGCAGCCTCTTCAGGCTCTTTTCCAAGTATTATTTTGTTGCCTCTTCAGGCTCTAAAACCAGTATTATTTGCTCAGCCTCTGCAGGCTCTACACCCTCTCAAACCAACACTAACTCTTTCTCTAGTTAGCTTGGGAGATTACAAACACTCTTCAACAAGAGATAGGTTTTCTACGTATGGCTCACAAAACACTCATGGAGTGGATTAATCATTACAAAACTGAACCTAAACACACTCTCTAAGAATTATGCGCAGCAACTCTGCATATTGGAGTGGTTAAAGGAGAACCTCACTCTAGAAGGGGATTTCTACATTATGGCTCTTTGGATTTCTTCCCTTTGTTCTCCTTAATTTTGCTAAGCTGAATAAGGTTGTATTTATAGAGTTATGGTGGTCAAACTAGCCGTTGGAAATGCTTGGAGTGGAAGACAAGTCCCCAGCTGGCCATCTAAGGGCTGTCACTTTTATGTGGCAGCTTTTCTCTCTCTTCAGCTTTGACTGGTCATATCTTCTGCAGCCAGTAATTTCATTCCGTTTGAGCTTTTTTCTTCTGGAGTAGTTAGTAAGACATGCATAAATATTGGGCATTTTCTCATTTTTAGCAAAAGATGTCTTAAACTCCTTTAAATTGAAATTGCAGCAGGTTCTTCCTATTTCTTTCTTCTGGAGGTTGCAGAGGGTCTGTTTCTTCTGCATAAATTTTGTTTCTTCTTCTGGAGCAAACTGCATCTTCTGGAAGTGTGCAGAAATTCTGTTTCTTCTTCTGGAAGTAGAGTTGGGTATATGGGCCTAGGCCCGCGGACCAACCCGTTTAACCGCGACCCGCGTGGGTTAGGACCAAGGAAATAGTAGGCCCGTTTAAACGCGAGCTTTTCAAACCCGGTCCGTTAAACTGTGGGTTAAATGGGTTTCAGTCCGCGGGTTTGCGGGTCAGCCCGCGGATTGGATTTTTTTTTAAAAAAACTTTTGGACCTGTTTTATTTTGGCCCGTTAAGGTTTTTTTCTTGGGCCCGTTAGGGTTATTTCCTTTTCCCTTTTTCCATCGTTGCCTCTTATCCATTTCTCTGTCTCTTCTCCTTCAATTTCCAGCCGCCTCCAACGCCTGCGTCTCTTCACCGGTGCACCAGAAAACACGTGCGCGACGGTGGTTGAAGAGGGGCGGCACACGACCGCGAAGATGGCTCGACAGAAGGACGATAGAGGAGCGCCTATGATGCTATGTGGGAAGGCGACGATGCGGTAGATCGACGGAGGAGGCTGAACTTGCGCTCACAGCATGCAACATCGTGACCTGAATGCTTCAGAGGCGCAACAGCCAAACATCACCAGAAGCACCTTTTCTCTCCGTATTTGTTGTTTCTAATCTTGTTTTTTTGTTTGTGTTTTCGTTCTTCTTCTTTCATCGGTGGTTCCAGAAGTGTTTCTGTCGCTGGTCATTCCAGCTGGTGGTTCGTGGTTTCGGCTTGTCGTTCAACTTCTGATATGCTGTTGTGCTTTAGTTATATTGTTGTATTGTGTGCCGCTGCATAATCTCTGTTTTGGATCTTTGTTGCAGAACATATTGCTGCACAATCTCTGTTCTTATTGTGATTTGTTTTACATTTTGATTGTTAATCTAATATGTTAAAGTAGATGTTGTGATTGTATTTTTTTAAAATGATTTTTAATATAATTTTTGGATTTTTAAACATAAATATATTTTAATTTTTCAGATTTTATTTTTAATCACGGGAGCGCAGACCAGTCCGTTAAACCGCGGGCTATGCGAGGCGGATGCGGACTATACACTTTTCAGGCCCATAACCATCGCGGACCAACCCGGTCCGGTCCGCAATTGTACGAACCAATATGGACCGGGCGACCGGGCTGGCCCGTCTACCCAGCTCTATCTGGAAGTGTGCATAAATCTGTTTCTTCTTCTGAAGCAAACTACATCTTCTGGAAGTGTGCAGAAATTCTGTTTCTTCTTCAAATATGCTTGTGAAGCTTCCAATCTTTTATTCATGCTTTATTTGCATTGTGAGAGAAGTAATTATGCTTATGGAAGCTCCTTTGAGTGTTCTTCAACTTGAAATATTCAAGGATAATATCTTGAGGAGTGTGGGAACTTGTTCAATGCTTCTAAATATACTTTGAACATGTTTGCAACTTGAAATAAGATTTTGATGCTTCTGCAGAAACTGTAAGTTTTGCTTCTAAGGACAAAACTGTGTTTCTAGTGATATTGGTCTTCTCCAATTGCTTTGTTTGCATTAACAACACTTGGAATGAATATGCTTGAATTGCTTGAGTGATCTTTCTCATTCAGAAGGTTCCGGTTTCATGAAAAGCTTCTTCTCATGCTTCTAGTGGTCTTGAATGATCCTTCCAAAGCTTCAACTTTGCTTCTGAAGCTTGATACAACTCAGTTTAATACTTATGGGATCTTAGATGAACTATCTTGACCTTCTTGAAGCTAAGAAGTTACTTCTTGAACTCGTTTAATCACTTTTGACATGAAAACTCTATGTAACATGCTTTTGGACACATGTTATGATGTTAAATGTTGTCTTTGATCTTTCCACCTTCCTTCTGTAACTTTTCATGTATTCTTTCAAGCATTCTCAAGTGCAAACATTAGTACCAAAGTATTCAGAATACTTAGAATATTGTTGTGAAAGTTTGTTGTCATTAAAACCTTTTCTCAAGAGGGTCTTGGACCTTACAGTACCTACTTCTATAGTACTGAATTTATTTCATTGCAACAACCATGGCTCCCTTTCCTTTTTTTAATTCTTTGTGCTTCTGTTTCCTTTTATTGGATGTGGTTCTGGGAGATGTTGGTAATTTGTGGTGGTGGTTTGGGCGTGGTAAATCTGTTGCGATGGAGGTGGCTAGTTCTATGGGGCCACATGGGACCTGTGATGGCAGGAAAAAGACGCTTGATTAGAAAAGAAGGCTACTTGGTTTAGATGAGTTATGTAGTTGGTGTCAAAATGGAGTTTAACATGAGGGGATTCATCATGTCATCACCATGGAAGAGGTGGAATCTTGCAATGGATTGAACATTGTGTTGACACCATTATAGAGGTTGAGACCACCAACATAGTCGAGGTATGTGCAGATCACAAAGAGAGAGTGAACCGTGAGTTGTTTAGGCACCCAAGTGAAGTTACTGCCCCATAAATTAAGCTCGCATGCCAGCAATGGTGGACCTTCAAGGCTCATAAACACTGGTTTCTAAGAGCCTGTTTAATAACTCTTTTTAAAAACATTTTTAGTTTTTTAGATTTTAAAAATTAAAAAACTCGTTTGATATTATCAGTTTTTAAAAATTGTTTTTAAAACTGTTTTATAAAATCTGTTTTTAAAAACTAAAAAAAGAAAACACCTTGAGTTAATATTCAATTTAGTCCCTAAAAGTGTCATGTTGTTTACTTTTAGTCACTGAAAGTTCATCTGTGTACAAATTAGTCCGTGAACGTCTAAAATTGCTTACTTATTAGTCCCTCTGTTAAACTCTGTTAGTTTAACGAAGAGTTAATATATAATTTAGTCCTTGAAAGTGTCATGTTATTTACTAGTCCCTGAAAGTTTATCCGTGTACAAATTAGTCCCCGAAAAGTCTAAAATTGCTTACTTATTAGTCCTTATGTTAACCTCTGTTACATAAGTGAAAAGAAATTGCTTATCTAGACCGTTAAATGTACAGTTGGACTATTAAGTGATGTCTACATGGAAGCTCAACTGTTAATGTTGGACAAATTTTTAACTCATTTCCTCAAATTTATAACCTTCATTAATCTCCATTCTTCTCTCCATTATTCTCCCTTTACGAGAAACTATCTAGCAACCCTAATCTCCACTCTTTAGGACCATAACAAAACTATTTTACAATCCAAATCTCTATTTCTTCTCTCCATTCTTTTATCCCTAATTTTATAACTCTAATCTCTATTGTTGTCTCTAATCTTATCTCACAAATCCTACATCAAACAAACCAAAGAGACAATGAGAACTGCAATGAATCAGGAAACAAGTGGAAGTGTCTATGGTGATGAAAGTGGCGTGATGAACCTATGTGCAAGAATGGAAAGAATAAAAGAAAATGGTTCTTGAAGTGTTCGAGTAAACTATTTTTCTATTTAAGTTGTGTTTTAAAAGTGATTTCTTACTCTTTTTTGTGTATTTTGTGGAGAGGGATGATCTTGATTGTTGATACTTTGAATGGAAGTTTATTGTGAGGAAGGGAATTTATCAGGGTTCGTGCATAGAAGACTTATATTAGAGGTTGAGTCGGAGTAAATTTGTAAGATATTAAATGAAAGGATCAAATTAAAAACCAGGGTTTTATTGTGGGAAAATTTACTTCCCTAATTATTTTCCAGGTAGACATCTTATGTCACATAACAGTAAAACTGTGTAATTAACTTGCCAACTCAGCACTTCTGATTCATTAAATAAGTTAATATATAATTTAGTCCATGAAAGTGTCATGTTATTTACGTTTAGTCCCATAAAGTTTATCTGTGTACAAATTAATCCTCAAAAATCTAAAATTACATACTTATTAGTCGCTCTCTAAATCTAAAGTCTACGTTTAGTCCCTCTGTTAAATTATATATTAACTCAAACACCTTTGAGTTGTCTTGCTTTCCTAAAACTGTTTTTAGTTAAAAAAAAAAACACACATTGAGAATTTGAATTTTCAGTAATGGCATACGCGATGTGGTAACTATTAGGCTATTACAGAAAAGCAGCAAGCCTTCGTTTCTTCCGTGCATCGTCTTCACTGCACCTTCGCTTCTTCTTCACTGCGACTAGCTTTTTCTTTCCTCCGATTGCAACAACACAGCCACTCGTTTACTCTCCCTCAACTTCCCATCCTCAATCTCAGTTTGTTTTCATTTTCTTTTTGAGATGCATCTTCGTTGATTTCATTTTAGGGTTTATTATTATGATATGTGAATCCCTTCCCTACTACCTACTCACACTCCTTGAGCTTGGATCTGTTGGTTCTTCTGGTTGTGGCTTGTGGGTGACGATTGAGAAAGAAAGATAGGTTTGCATTTGCTTCTTGTATTGGGAAAAGCATGGGATCTGTTGGTTTCAGAGAATTCTCTTGTAATGGGAAACTTGTTTGTATATCTTATCCTATCTTCTTGTATTTGCTTCTTGTATTGGGGTCTGTTGGATTTGATGGTTCTGTTTTGATCTTCTTGTGCTCTGACCAAGGTTTTCTTTCTTGTATTACTGCTTAGTCAATCATTAATTAAAAGTAACCAGGGTATGATCTTCAGGTTATATTTTCTTGTATTCTAGGGTCTCTGCAGGTTCAGGGTATGATCTGTTAGCCTTATTATTTTGTGCTTTCGATTGTTAATAGGAACGGAAGGATGTTGGAAATTAGAATCAACATTAGCCCTTTGTGGTAATAGCTAGGTGCTTCACTAAATTAGTCTCATAATTAGTTAATTTAATTATTATCCCCAGATCTTTGCTTGGTTTAGCTTTAGGAACTGTAATAATAAAATATGTTCCAGATTTATAGTTCCTGGCTCCCTGTGATGACTAGATGAGCAAGTTCTATAGTACAGACTACAGATGCCATGCATTCATAAAGAGTTTACCTCATGAGCTTGATGATGTTTTAGGAGCTTTTTTTTAACGTTTTGCTTGTGATGTTTCTTTCTTCTACTTTTTTTTTTGGAGGGTCTCATTAATGCTTCTGAACATGTCAAAGCCTGATTAGAGGCATTAACTAGTAGTGTACTAATGTAATGTAAAAAAGAGAAAAACGGTGGCCGTATATCGCTTGGTATAGAAGAAAAGCAATTAAGTTTGCTTATATAGCATACCATGTTACTGTTTGTCCTTGCGTTTTGTGAGCAAAGTGACAATTTCATTGTCATTTGGGACACGTGGGTGTTATGAGAGTAGGGATCAGTTGCTGTGTCAATCCAGAGAGACAAAAGAGATTAGCTATTTGGCATTGTGTATGTTGCAAGCTACAGAGGGATTGCTTGGTGAAGGTGCAATCTATAGTGTATGATTTGAAGTTCTGTTTTTGTGTTGGGTCTTAATTGGTTGAAGGAAAGTACTTGAGATGTGTTCACATAAATGAAAAGGAAATGAATTGGGGATAGATATTGACTGGACTATGTGTTGTAAGATGTGTTTTGCTTAGTTTGTATAGATTTGTTTGATATGGACCAAGCTGATGATGAGGACTGAGAGTTCCAAAGATAGAAGTGGGAAGAGTTCACGGGTGGTAACGTGTTCAAGGAGTTAAAATTAGAAATGAATTTGTAACTATCAATAATGAAAAAGAAATATATATTTTGAACACATACTATATAGTGTACTTGATCATATATCATCAGTTTTGGGGGAAAGGAAAGAGAGGGGAGAAACGCTGGGGATAGAGAGATATAAGAGGGCATGTTTTCGGTCTCCAATACAAGGACTGAAACACAGTGAGCTGAATCTTAATAGTGAGTTGAACTGTTCTACTCCTGGAAAAGCTGCACTATGCTAGTGTGCTTACTTTCCTTTTCCTTGTAAACCAAAATTGAAATAAAAAAAAAACTGCCCAGGAAATAATTGGGGTATTTGACAGTATGGCCATATTGTATTCATATTGAAGTGAAAGCCAGATACATAGCTATATTGAAGACTTGTCCATATTTGAGTGAAAGCTGAACTGATTTCAATCATCACAGAAATAATTGAGTGAAAGCCAGATAGATAGCTATATTGAAGACTATTTGTCCATATTGTTTGCTTTCTTGAACTGCTCCTACTACATTTCTACTTTTTCAATTGCATTTCTTCCACTTTTTTTGGTTGCTATGATAGGAATTATTATTATTATTATTATTATTATTATTATTATTATTATTATTATTATTTTCTTTTTATGTATGTATACAAGTATACAACACAATTAGCATAATAGCAATGGCAATAACAACTCTACCCTTTGATGGGGGAGCTTGGGGTGCTGTGTGTCTTGAGAAAGGCTTCCATGAAGAATGGGGAAGTGGTCTTGTTTGATTTGATGTATTTGATGACTGCATTTGGGTTGGGTCATTGATAAAGGTTGTAAAAGTTGAATGTGATTGATTATCTATTTGCTTGGGACGTGGTAAGTTCCTTTTCAGCAAGGAGTGGGAAACCTTCTATTAATCAGATTTTTAATGGTCCATGAGATAGAAGCTTTGAGTGTCAGGACTATGGTAAATTGTCTTTGTGACCTATGTTGGAAATGTTTTGGAGGTTTTGACTATGGTTCACGGGATTTCTAGGCAATGTGTCAGGAACCCCTAGCTACTCACTCGTTTCCTAGCTTGATTAACAATTTTCTACTGTTATTTTATATCAACCAACTCTGTCTCAACTTCCTAATTTGAAGATTCTGTAAGTCATTTTTCCTTCAATTCATGGTCACCCTCTTGAGATCCAAGTAAGCTGATTGCTCATTATCACTGTTTATATTAGGAAGTAGGACTTATCAGTTATTATGTTCTTTAATGTATTGGTACTAAAAGGACAATTCTTCCAATTGATAATATGACTGACATTATTTTTCATATTAAAATTTAAAACTGATTCACTATTTAGAGCTTTCACAATTCTGCATTATTAGTGAATAGTTGCTACTTACTACTTCCAATTGATAATATGACTGACATTATTGCTTTCACTGTTTAGAGCTTTTCACAATTCTGCACAGTCCTGACCTATTATGTAAGCAACTTTTCACAAGATTGAACCTGAGCTAATCTTGAATTCTTTAAAGTCTTTCGATTATGAAGAGGTCTTTCCTAATTCCTACATGCCTGAAATAGCTTGTTCTTCATGATTCTACATTTTGTGCTTTTGCCTGTATGAGTCTTGGATTTGCTTGCATGTAATATACTTACTGTAGTGTCTAACAAGGGTCATACCCATACCCTTTTATATCATTCAAATAATTGTGCCTGCAAACATGGTATTGGAAAGTGACAATATTTGGGTAGTGTCATGTTCATTGTTTTCTCATTTGGTTCAGAGCTTGTTTTCAAATTGTTAGAGTTCCACATTGCCTAGAGATAAGGCCAAATTGTGGTATATAAGCCTTGGGCAGTCCTCACCCTACAAGCTAGCTTTTGGGGTTGAGTTAGGTCCAGGTCCAAAATCTAAGATGATATTAGAGCCTATCCTAGATGATCTGTTGTTATTGGGCCGCCACCCGTATAGTTGTCCACGCTCCAGATGTCCAATCCTGGGCGTGAAGGGGTGTGTTAGAGTCCCACATTACCTAGAGATAAGGCCAAATTGTGGTATATAAGCCTTGGGTAGTCCTCACCCTACAAGCTAGCTTTTGGGGTTGAGTTAGACCCAGGTCCAAAATCTAAGACAAATAGCAGAAGGTTTTGCTTTTGGCGTTCAAGAATTTCTTGAGGAGTTTCTTAATGGATGGAGTCTTGCGGATGCAAAAGATGATATTGTCATTGCAGAAGCAAATGTAGATCATGAAAGTAGATATAGAAGGCATTTGTTCTTGGAATCGATAAATATTTGGAAATTGTCGAGCTCTATGCCATCACACTTCTTGCCACAGTTCTAAAGGATGTAGATCGTGCAATTTCTTGGGTTGAGAATGCTTCATTACCTGAGAGAGATCGGCAGGTAAGGTTGTTCTCTGCAGATTAAGGCTTCATATACGAGTAATTTTGTTACAATAACTGCATTATGACTAATTAGCTTATTTGAAATATTGATTGCAGGGCACCTTTGATCCCTGATTATTAGATTTCATTCTTTTTCAAAGACAAGACCCCTGCGGTGTTTTTCCATATATTGAGTCCAACATGCCTGAAGGACCTTGAACCTCTTCCACTTGGACTGATGACAGTAACGTGGCATAGATGAATCAAATGAACAAATATCCTTTTTTTTTTTTTTTACAATCCTTGATAGCTTATCTGTTAGTTTGTTATCAACTCTTTGTCACAAAATTAGTTTAGATCTTGCATACTGAGAGTGATAGCATATTAGCATTATTTAAGCTGACACAGTAAGGTATGGACTATGGAGAAAATGTGAAGTACTTGGATAACTTTTGAAGTGGATGTTTACCCAGTAACAACATTTGTTCTCACTGAGAAGTGCTAGATAGATTTAGAGCCTGTTTGGATAGAACTTCTACATAAGTACTTCTAGGTGAAAAAAATAGCATGAATCAAAGAGGTCAAGTGCATTTAACTTCTCCATAAGTTAAAATTAATTATTTTTGGATGAGTTAAATGAAAGAGCTTTTGGAGTAGGTGGTCTACAAAGACTAATTTTAACTTATGGAGAAGTTAAATGTATTTGACCTCCTTGATTCATGCTATTTTTTTTTCATCTAGAAGTACTTTTGCAGAAGTTTCACCCAAACAGGCTCATAATAGGGATTCCTTTAGCCCACATATTTATTTAATGTCTCCTAGTTCTGTTATTCTTCCAATTTGATACTGTGACTATAATAGACAAATCTGATTCAGGGCTTTCCATCCTTATCGAAGAAAGGATTTAATGTTCAGAAATAGACAAGTAGGCTTTACCAGCAAATATATCCCTGTCAATCATCTCAATGCTTCCGGAACCATACATGGAGTGGATAGTCAGCTATAGATAGAACTATACCAGCTTCTGTTAGTTTGGCTGCAATACCATATCTGGCAGTTATGGATTTTAGCTGAAGTTGTCAGGTGAAGTCACATTATAGTTATTGGTCATGTCCACAGGATATTCTCATTAGGCTTTAAAATAGGAATGGACTTGTGAAACTCCAGACCATCTTGGGGATCTGACACAAAGACATCTCACCTTCATACTGGTTGTGGCTTAACACATTGGAAGAAAGAGTGAAGGTTTTGATTTGAACAGAAATGGGTACTGGGGTCTGCTACCGCCAAGCCCTCCAGCTCGGTCAGATACGGTGGAAAACTCAAACTTATAAGAAACACATGGTGCCACAAGCAACTCCATCCACTAAACACTAATACTTCGGATTTCGCCATTAAAGGTCTTCTGGTCCAAGCTTACATTACGATTTCGGGATATAAAGAGACAACTAAAAAATCGCTTGATTTGGTCACACATAAATACACATAATACCCATCAACACTAATTATCAGTAACCTTCTTGCTTCTTCAACACATATTAATCAATCTGAAATTTTAAACCTTTTTTAAAAAAACACGAACCAGAATCATTGAAAACTGAAAATTTTGAAAAAAATAATCATATCCCGTATAACCACCACCACCACAAAGTGTTGGGTTCATTAAAATCAAAATATTTTAATGCTTAAATTATACAACTACTGCAGCGCAACAATCTGTATTTCAAGCAAGAAAATGTTGTCCATGCTCTTCAAGGCGATGAAGTGGTGAAATGCTCTGCACAACGATGAACTGCCAATTCCATAAAAAATAAAACATAAGGACCAATCAGAAAAATACCAAAAAAAGCCAAAGGTAAAGGGTCCTGGATTACGAAAGTTAAATCTTAATCGCTCACAGATAAAAAAAATTGATCCAACGATGCAATCTCAACGGCGGTAATTTACATCCCTATTTTTAGGGATGTATAATAGAGTCCGCCACATTATATAAGGTGTTTTTTAATGCTTTCATTATGAGGTGTTTGGTAAATATATAAACAAAATTACTGAAATAAACCAGTTAGTTATTGTAGTGAAACAGTGGAATCCTAAATGAATTGTGCTTCTTTTCATTGGCATAAGCATTGCCTATTTAAACAGGATGGGTCACGTCACGTGAGATACTTGTAGCTCTTCTTGCATCACAAATAACAACCTTCTTCTACTGCTCAAATTAAAACCCTAAGTCACTAACCCTATCTCTCTCTCTCTCTCTGCAATTATCAATGGACGCTGTTGATTCGAACCCTCCCTACGATCCACTTCCGCAGAACGTTGCAGCATCAGAGCATCACAACACATCGCAACATGGATCCGAAACCCTAAATTCCGCTGGTCAAAACGCGAACGGTTTTAACGGAAACCCATCGGAGAACAGCCAGGGCGTTGCCAATACCGATTCGCATCCTCAGATTGCGAAACCCTTGATCTCAGAGAATGGTTTTACCGGTAATACCCGCAGTGGCACCACCGACAAGGATCAATCTGGCGGCGAGGAGGAGACTACTAGCAAGCGCCGTCGCCGAAGCCGGTGGGATCCGCAGCCCGATTCCAACGACCAGAGCGGTGGCGAAGGTGCCGGAACGAAGAAGAGGAAGTCTCGTTGGGCCGACGATGAGCCAAAGCCGGTGATTCAGCTTCCTGATTTCATGGGCGGTATTGAATTCGATCCTGAGATTCAAGCTTTGAATAGTAGGCTTCTTGAGATTAGTAGAATGTTACAATCAGGTTTGCCTTTAGATGATCGCCCTGAAGGTGCTCGATCTCCTTCGCCTGAACCTATATATGACAATATGGGCATTAGGATTAACACTAGAGAGTATCGTGCGCGTGAGAGATTGCAAAAAGAGAGGCAAGAAATTATATCTCAGATTATAAAGAAAAATCCCGCATTTAAGCCACCTGCAGATTATAGACCACCAAAGCTTCAGAAGAAGCTTTATATACCGATGAAAGAATATCCTGGTTACAATTTCATAGGGCTTATTATTGGTCCTAGAGGTAACACCCAGAAGCGGATGGAGAAAGAAACCGGTGCTAAAATTGTAATTCGAGGTAAAGGGTCGGTGAAAGAAGGCAGGCTGCAACAGAAGAGGGATTTGAAACCTGACCCTTCAGAGAATGAAGATTTGCATGTTTTGGTGGAGGCAGAGACGCAGGAGTCTCTTGATGCTGCTGCAGGAATGGTGGAGAAGCTCTTGCAACCTGTGGATGAGGTTTTGAATGAGCATAAGAGGCAACAGCTTAGGGAACTTGCGGCCTTGAATGGGACCATTAGGGACGAAGAGTATTGCCGGTTGTGTGGTGAACCTGGTCATCGCCAATATGCATGCCCTACTAGGACTTCAACGTTTAAGAGTGAAGTTGTCTGTAAGCATTGTGGGGATGGTGGTCATCCAAGCATAGATTGTCCGGTGAAGGGTGCTACGGGGAAGAAGATGGATGATGAGTATCAGAACTTCCTAGCAGAGCTGGGAGGTACAGTTCCTGAGTCTGCAACAAAGCAAACCAGTACATTGGCAATTGGTTCAGGCAATTCCGGAAGCAATCCTCCTTGGGCTAACAATTCTGGTTCTACTGGTGGGGCACCACAAGCTGGCTTAGGGGCTGCTGCAGCTAAAAAGGAAATTGATGATACAAATTTGTACATTGGGTATTTGCCACCCACTCTTGATGATGATGGCCTGATCCAATTGTTTCAACAGTTTGGTGAGATTGTTATGGCAAAAGTTATCAAGGATAGAATGTCTGGTTTAAGTAAAGGATACGGGTTTGTGAAGTATGCTGATGTGACAATGGCAAACAATGCAATCTTAGCCATGAATGGTTATCGCCTTGAGGGTCGAACTATTGCAGTCAGAGTTGCTGGTAAGCCTCCTCAGCCTGTTGTACCTCCTGGCCCACCAGCTTCTGCTGTGCCCACTTATCCTGTTCCAAGCCAGCCACTTGGTGCCTATCCATCCCAACAATATGCTGCCGGTGGTCCTCTTGCAAGTGCTCCTCCTGGGAGTTATGGTGCTACACCAGTCCCATGGGGGCCTCCTGTTCCTCCTCCATACGCACCTTATGCTCCTCCTCCACCTGGTTCAACTATGTATCCTCCTATGCAAGGTCAACCTATGCCTCCTTATGGAGTTCAATATCCTCCCGTCCAGACAGGCCCCCCTGGTGCCCCGTCCCAGCCTGCGACTTCTAGTGAAGCGCAGCAGAGTTACCCTCCTGGAGTGCAGTCTGACAATAGTTCCTCTTCTCAGTCTGTACCAGCCAATATATATGGGAGCACAATACCTTCAATGCCACCGGCAGCTCAGCCTACATATCCTGCATCCTATGGATATCCGCCTTACTACAATGCAGTACCTCCACCACCTCCCCCTCCTGCCCCGGTCCCTGTCTCTTCAGACCAATCCCACAGTGTTGTAAATGCACCTTGGGCCAATAATCCTCTGGTTCCACCTCCCCCACCATCTGCAGAGAAGACAACGTATGGTGCAGATCAATCCCAAAGCATCGGGAATGTGCCTTGGGGAGCAAATCCACCACTGCCTCCTCCTGCTTCATCAGCTGAGAAGACATCACATGGAGCTGATTCAGAGTATGAGAAGTTCATGGCAGAGATGAAATGATTTAGTTTCGACATGCTTCAAATTTCCAAAAGGTGCGTCTGTCATGTCTATTGCTTGTGTTTTATAGTTGTCCATATACATGTTATATTTTGATATAATGTAGCATTCAATTCCTTACCTGCTTTCACATCTGAAATAAAGATTAGTTTTCCTATTTAGTTATATGGAATCCTTTTAGAATTGTTGGAATCACAATTGTTTTAAGAGATTAGTTCTTGAAAATTTTACTTATTACCCATGTGTATAGAGGCTATTTTTAGAAGTTGTTTCAGCTTAAGACTGTCCCTTGAAAACCATGATTTGTTTCTGATTTTGTTGTAATTGGAAACAGGTGGGACCAAGAATTGCTGTTTTGGATTTGAATTGGTTCTAATGCATTAATGCTATTAAAATTAGCTTTTGTCTGCTCATATTCATAGTTAAGTGCTGTTGGCCTCACATTGAATTGAGATTTTCATTATGCAATTTGGTGGTAGTTGTTTTTTTATCTACATTGTGCTTATTTGCACAGCTTTTATTTATGTCTTTATTAAACCATTTTTTGGTATTTTTTTCCTTCCCCAGATTTTTTATATTTACTATGTATTTGTCGTCCTTTTTTATTGCAAATAAAGGGCAATATTTTCTGCAAAAGCTTCTCTACTGACTATCTGATCGCCAAAAAAAAGCTATTTTATTTATATATAAAACAACCTATTCAATTTTCTGTTAACTTTATCATACTTGATTCCACTCGGTCTTCTGTATAACTGAAGGGCCCTTACTGAAGGAAGGGTAAACTGGTATGACTTTGTAAGTATATGATATCTGCACAAACTTTTTCTTGGATTTATTTTCTCCTGCTCATTTATTAATGTGTCGGTGCCTGCTTGTGGTGTACAATGGAGCAGAAACTAGTTACAGTTTTATGGTTCAGGTATAAAATCCCCTTCTTGATGTGAACAAAAAATAAAGAACCTCTGGAGTTCTTTTATGTATTGTTTGATTGGTTGATATCTATGTAATAATGGCTTTTTGGGTGCATGTTTTGCAGATTACGCCCATAAATTTCATTTCTATTTTGTAAAGATGTCTGTCTCTGTTACTGTTTCTTTACTTGAGGGTGTTTATTCTCATTCAAAAATCAACACTGGCGTTCTGTACTATATTTATATTTAATCATGATTTTACCTCTCTTAACTCCTCATTGTTATGATGTAACGTTGTGACAGGCCTGACGTTTCTTGGAGCTCTTGTGAACCTGATTTCTTAACCTCTTGCCATGTCTTTCTTGGAAGTTTGGGACTCACTTCTTTAACCTTGCTGTACTGTTATGAAATTTGCAGTGATCTTGGCTAGAAGTTGGGAACGGTCTTCATACAGAAGAAGCAACATCAAAAGTTTATTATAGTTATGATTATCATTAATCTTTTTTAATTGTGTAGGATTTAATACTGTCTGAATTATTTTCTGTGGCAATTTATTGATTTAAGCAGTAATGTCTGGTTGCTAATGTTTCCTTTTGAAAGTTTGTCTGAACTTTCATGGCAGCTGGTTCCTGGTGTTTAATGATACTTTGCCTTTGTCATTTTCAGTTGATTTAGTTCATTACGAACTGATTCTAACTTATTTATAGTTTTGGTGATGAACTTAAATCTTTTTATTTGAGGACTCTAATTGTCTTAATCGCATGGTGCTGAAGCTGCCTTTAATCATACATCTCATCCTGAAGGTAATCATGCCCTGCCATTTGTTTTAGGCATTTTGGGTTGATAAAAGAAATTTTATTTCATACAACTATAAAATGTATTTAACAGTTCCAGTGTGGCAGGTAAAAGGGTCCAAACTTTTTTCTGTTTCTGGCATGATAAATGTCACATTTTAGTGGCATTTTTACATTTTGCCTCAAATTAAAAGTTTAGCTGACATGGTGTTATGAGCACCAAGTTCTTGTATCATGGTACAGGCAATTATCAAGTTTCTCATTTGTTTCTGAAGTGATCATGTGGTCTCCTTGACACGGTCAATGTTATTGGGCATAGGATGAAGACTGAGGTGAAAATGATTGTTGGTAGTGTTTGAGTTGTCTGCACATGCTTCGTTTAGCTGTATTGCTGGGTGAAGATAGAGTAGATGATCGAAGAAATGGAGTGAAGTTTTCTTATATGTTCTTGCTTGATATCTGCTCCTTTTTTAATTGAAACAAACAGATGTGTTGTATTGTCGTTAGGGATATCTAAAGTTTTCTAATTCAACAATGCAATATTAGATCGCGGTTAATAATTCATCGAGCCTTGCTAGTTTACTAGTGTGCTTGTAGGAATAAGGGAAATTTGTTGGTTCACCAGAATCTCAGGCTCAGGTTGCCAAAAAGTAATGATTCACCCACTTTTAAGTAATTTAAGATGTGAAGTATTGAGTGGATATGCTGTTGGTATGGTTTGACATGCGGGCCTTAAAATAGAAATTTTTTTAGAATTTGTGAGGGCCTTAAAATTCTTGACATGCGGGTAGTTTAGACGCATTAAGTTGCTGCTCTGTTCCTCAGGTGAATTCCTTTTATGTTTTAGACCAAGCATGCTTAGAACTGTTTTGAAATTGTTATGGTCCTTTTTCACCGCCAGAAATCGGTTAAATTTATCGTAGTAAATCAATTTTGAAGTTGCATGCTTTGTCTACTGTTTATATGATAGAAATTATTTCTTGGCCTTATTTGTGACGTTTATTTGCAAAGAATTGCTTTACGACTTTTATACATGTGACAGTGCAAAGTGTAACTAGAAAATAATGGCTGTTAACGTAATTTTCGTGCTCATGGAAGCGTGTGTGCATTTCTTATTGGGCGTTTGGAGTTGGCCTTGACCAATTCTATATAAAATGATCAC
Organism: Sesbania bispinosa; assembly: GCA_026901365.1. NCBI lineage: Eukaryota > Viridiplantae > Streptophyta > Magnoliopsida > Fabales > Fabaceae > Sesbania > Sesbania bispinosa. The sequence continues at coordinate 1,608,402 of QLOH01000075.1, forward strand.
CTTTATAAATATTTATGTTGGTATAAGTTTAATTAGATATTTTGTAATAATCAATCTACATTGATAATATATATATACGTATAATTTTTAAATTTTTATCATTATGGGTACAAGATTTTGATTTTTGCTTGGAATGAGAATTTTTTAGCTAAATTCCAAATCCTCAACTTTGCAAATAAATGTTCTAACTCTTTTTTTAAACTTGACCTACACTGGGTGGGAATGAAAATCAGTAAGGTTTGCGTATGGTATTATAGTATTTGTCTTTATATTTGCATTTTTAAAAATACTCATGCCTTGACTAGCACTAATATGGGTAGTAATTTTAACGTACGTATTCCTGCTCGTTGAATATTATAGTATCTATATCTTGCATCTATTCTCATAAATTTTTGCAAATGAACTACTTTTAACTAATCTATATCCTTTCTTCCAAAAAAAAAAACTAAGTCTATATCCATTATCGCGTAATTACCCGATCTATTATAGATAACTTTCACGGATTTTCATTGGATGTATTTATGGGTATGTTATGTTAGGTTGAATATGTAAGATTAAGTTATCGCTTAAATATCTTACCATAATAAGGCTTAACTTTTTAAAAGGATGTTACCTGTAACTAACAAGAGGTTAATTAAGTTGTTTTATGTTTGTCCTCTAATAATTTGCTTTTCGTTGAAGTACTATGAGCTTGTTTGGATGAAATTTCTGCAGAATTAGTTTCAGGTGGAAAAAAATAGAATAAATCAAATAGGTCAAATGCATTTAACTTTTTCATAAGTTGGAATTAGTCTTTGTAGTCTATCTACTCCAAAAGCTCTCTCATTTAACTTCTCCATAATTAACTAATTTCAATTTATGGAGAAGCGTCTAAGTTCATTTGACCTCTTTAATTCATTCTATTTTTATCTTCTAAAAGTTCTTCTGTTCAAGTATATCCAAACTAGGTCTATACGCTTCAGCTAGTGTTAGAAAAAGAGAAGTTTGAAGTTCTTATAGTATTTGACTAAGAATCTCTATAGGTATTCCTATGGAATTAAGTATGTCTTTGGGTAGATATTTATAAAAATTGATTTTGATTAAAAATGAGTTTTAAATAAAATGGTTTATGTTTAGAAATTTTTCTAAGTTTGTACTAAAAATTAGTATAAAAATTCAATACAAACACACAAACTTCATTTTATCACTTTTACTCAAATATAAGTTAAAGACAAAATCAATTTAGATTTGAAATATCTAATTATCAAATTTTTTTACAAAATCATGTTAAAGCGGAGAGGATATGATTTTGAATGTTTTCTTTTTTATATTAATCCAAATTCTAGTATAATACTCGGGCTGTAATTAGTGATTAGGTAAAAAAATTTCTAGAGTGATGATTCTGGAATTTAAACCCCTAATTATTGTTGGGTAGAAGAAAGGATAAAATTAAGATAAAGTAGTAGTATTTTTTTCTAGAAATGTTTATCATTAGGAACACATAATCACACAAACTTGTTCGAATGCCATTTATTCATCAACACTGCATTAATCCCTTTATGATACCCCACTGTATAGTGTATATTCTCTCAATCAAATTTAATTGGTTAAATTGTTTTCTTAAAATTTTTTTTGTAACAAATATGTGTTCTTTTCCTTTTAAATAGGTTAACGTGGAATTTAATTTGTATCATTTGAGTTAAGGCTATTGAATCATTTGAGATAGGGGTTGTTTTGTCACACCTCTAGTAATAATAAAAGCATAATTGACCCGGAAAAGTAAAAATGGAATATACCTAGAAGTCATTTTTCTAAAACTATAAGAAACACATGTGATGCATTTTTTTTTTCTTTCTGGTTTATCATATATAGGATCTTTTCATTCACTAGAACGAGATACTAATCTTGCTAAATTATGTCAAGTGCCAAAAGCAAAGATTCTTTGTAGCCATATTTTTTCCATATTCATTAATTTAAAGATTGTATTTAGGATTACATAGTTAAATGATTTTTTTTTGTGTGAATCATAGGTATCTTTCAATGAAGGCAATGATTGAGAACATGCACATCATGGTCATGGTGAGGTTAACCCTCCTGCGGGAGTTTTTTCCATACGCAAAACTCAAACCTAAGACTTGCTCAAGGGTAATTAAGTGTATACCACTTGAACCAACCACCTGTTGCTATATAATTATAAGATTTGAGCCTCTTTCACTCTAATTAACAATAGAAAAATTAAGGAATGTGACTTTATTTTCCACTTGAAATTTAAAGTTGAATATAAACTAACATTATAATCTTATAATTTCAAAATTCCTCAACATAGAAATAGGTATGAATTTTCATTTTATAATATCCATTTTGATTTTTGGCTTTATTTAGGGTGGACCAATAAAAATCGGGTGTATCGATAGACTAAATGGTATATTCCATAAATTATGGAATTTAAACTATAAAAGGTATAATATAGAGACATCAAAGCATCTGTAGATATTATAATAAAATTGTCAAGTAGTCCTTGCACTTAATAGTATCTTTTAAATGAAAAAATTTTAAATTTTTAAATCATAAATGAATATATATCACTATCTAATATACCATAAATAAAAATTTACTTTACATAATGATAAATATTTTACATGATAACTTATTATACAAATATATTTTTTAACAAATTATTAGGTAAAATATCTTAAACAATTTTTTCTTCAAATATTTTTACATACAATTTTATTATTTTTTAACTAATTAACCTAAAAGTGATTTTTACAATTATTAGATAAAAATAATCTTAAACAATTTTTTTTCAAATATTTTACATGCAATTTTATTTATTTCTAAATTAAGCGAGTGATTAGTGTTTATTAATATAATAATTATAAAAATAAGTATTTACATTATAAGGTGATTAAAATATTAAAATAGTAAATAAAAATGTATGAATCTTTGAATCGCAAGTGAACACATAATAATATATAATATTTCATAATCAAATATTTATCTTACACAAGAATGAATATTTTTTATGAACATTAATTAAATTAATATTATTTATAAAATTATCAAGCAAAATGTTCTTAATATTTTTTTTTCAAATATTGCGCATATAATTTAATGAATTGTTGATTAAATTACTAGAAAAAATTATGTTTTAAAAAATATTTTCTCTAATTCATTGGTAATTATTTATTTCAAACTCTGTAAAGTCAAAGCTTCTCTGTCACACATTAGAAGAATTTGCTCAAGAAAGGAAAATAAAAGACAATTTTCTGGGAAACTTTTAAAAGTGAAGCACAAATAAGGAAACATATTCTACAATATTGTTGTGGTTCAGAACAACTCTGCTTCCTCGTTATCCTTAGCTTTGTGAATTCAGTTTTTATGCTAACATTAAAGCTACACGGGTTAAATAATGATTGAGAAGCTTGAGTTTTTGAAAATATTTTCTTTAAGAAAAACTCTTATTTAAAACTTCAGATAATAGAGCAATATTTTAGATAACCTTTTAAAACCTGACTGAAATCTTTAAGGCGTTGTTTTTTAAAGTTTCATCTGAAAATGAAAAGTCATTATAAACACAATTCAACCTTCATCATTGTGTTTACTTGTGTTTCTACATTAATTTAAGTTAGATCTACTATCTAAAGTTTAAAAATGATTGTCTGAGACTTTAGATGAGGTCTTAAACATTTTTTTTCCTTTTAAAAACCAATTTTAAGAGATGTTTCCTTCCCATATGCACACTTAACACCAATTTGAATAGTTTAATATAATGATAATATAGTGAGATAATGGTTAAGTAGATCACACTTAGGTTTTTATCTATAGTCACTCTCAACTTTCAAAAAGTTGTGTTAAGTGTTAGATTAATTTAATTAATTTAATTAATGTGGCCCATGTATTTTAATAGTCTGACTTTAATAAAATAGGGCTCAGTGTGATGGTTGTTGACCCACTATGGAAAATAGAGTCAGAAAGGGTTATTTTAAAATCCCACTCCTCTTCCTTTTTAAATATAAGAGAAGTTACCAAAATGGTTAACTGTGTGAGAGAAAACTTCCTAACCATCAAGGAGTCTGAAAAGTGAAGGAAAAGGGGAGAGAAAATTGATCATCAATTTTCACAGAGAATTGAAACAAGAAGAGCAAATATGGATCCAGATAATTAAGTGTCTCTGTCACTCTCATTGTTGTATAGGTGTTCAGCTGTGATCCTTCGAACGATGGTTTCCGGTGAGAAGTTGGTTGTCAACGGCGGTTTACGTTAGACTCCGGTGGTGGTGTACCTCCAAACACTCTGACGCTCAAGTCAACATGTGTAGCAGATAGGTTTTGTATAGTCAGAACAATGTACTTGATTTCGGCTTACTCAGCCTTATTTATATGCAGGTAAAATGCGAGAAATTCCTTTAGGAAGTTGCAACGGTAATTTAATAGGAGCACAACGCGCCTGAATTAAAGTGGACTCACGTGCCCCGAGGCACATATGTCCAGATGTCGTTCCATGTCGGTTAGAGTCTATATTCGTTTGTTGTACGTAGCCAAGTAAATCCATGAGGTGGATGTCGGCACTTACAAGTCGGATGTCGGTCTAAAACATAGTTCATACTTCTTATCCTTATGCAGTTAAGTCAATCCACGAGGTGGATGCCGGCATACCTAAGCTGGATGTCGGTCGAGAACAGTAGCCTCAAAGGTAGCATGCTGGTATGCCCCCTATGCTGGTAGGCGCCTGCATCGTAAGCCAGCTTCGGTTGACCCGTAACGGAAACGGCATGAGGCGTACGTATGTCGGTCCAGAACAGGACTAAGTCTAGATAGATGTCGGCGGATGTCGGTCCTAACAAGTTTGATCAAGGGACTGAGCCCGAAACATCAGAAGTTGGTCCAGAACAATAGGTATGTGAGAACCATGAAATTCTAGATCCTGTGTGGTTTTCATAATTTGAATCCTAGGAAACTATCATAATAGAAATTTACATTAAGTCCTTAACACTCAACAAGTGTATAGGCAGTGCAAGATAAAATAGTGAAAAACTTAAAGAAATAAATGAGCACTTTCAAATTGGTGTTATTATATGGGACCGACCCAGTCAGTTCAATTGGTTGGGTAGGATACAAGACCCATGGTCGGTCCGATCAATGTACCAGATCAAATTTGCTTATAAACCAGTCATGACATCATCAACTTGGTCTCAAACCAATGAAAATCGCCTAAACCGACTGGTTCACAGGTTTTGCTTCTGTTGGATTGAAAGTTGGAATAATACATGAATTCAAAAATACCTTCCCCTCGAATCGAATGCGTGAACACATGCAGGACAAACGTGCTACAAACGAGCTCGGTAGCAATTCACTGAGTTGCTCTTTGTAACTTTAGGGCAAATTACTCTTACTGAAACATGAACACACAACTAAAATATATTTCATATTATAAAATATAAATTTCAATTTATAATTTATATTATTAAGCATGAATATATTTTCATAATTATGATTGCATATTATTTTATTATTTAAAATTTTATATAAAATTTAAAAATATATTAAATTATTAATAAACTATGAACTAATATTCGAAGGTGTATTGTGTGAAAACATACTACCTTCGTCCCTATTTAACTGTTCATTTGTAAACCTAATGCAATAATAATTACATCTTTCTCTATTGTACCCTTATGTTAATAAATGACTATTCACTATTAAAAAATAATGAGACCCAATTGTATTAAGAGAGATAAAGGGTAAAACTGAAAGGTTAAAATTTATTTGCATAAAAACAAGAGTAATAATTGTTTTCCTTAATATATGTGTTTTTTATTCAAGTGGACAGTTAAATAGGAACAAAAATAATAATTTTTATGAGAAGTATTAAATAGTTAAAAGAATTAATTTAATAAAAAAAATTTATGAAAGAAAGTATATTAAATTTCTGTCTATTTTAATTAAAAAATAATTTAAAAGTATCAAATAAATATTATTCATTAAAGAAAATTATTTTAGTATTCAATTGATAAATTATTTAATTTTCTATCATAATCTTACCGGACTCCAAAAGTGAAATAATATGAGATGGTTATATTGGGTATATCTCTACACACTCTAAAAGGTTTGTTATCTTCTCTGTGTAAAATAAGGATTCATGAAAATAAACTCTAATTGAATTTTCATAAGAGAATGATTTGGAAATATTTTTATCAGTCACAAAAAAAAAGAAATATTTTTTATCGGAAAACAATCTTAACAAATTTATTTTGTATTGGATTATTTTATAAATATAGTCTTTTACTGGATTATTTTATAAATGTTATAACTTTTATTCTCTTTCATTTATACTGTATCGATTCTTGGTCCATCGGTGGGAAAATATTGGTTTGGACCACTGTAAAAGCCACCTTGATTTTTTGTGGTGAAATGAGAAAGGTGTCTTCTATAATAATAAAATTCTGTTATAGTATCCAAAAAAGAATATTGATAAAAATTGCATTTATTCATAGGCTAAATAAAAAAAAAATATATGTGGTGATTTTATATTCGTTGTGTTGAGGACTATTAAATGGACTAATCCATTTATTTTATACAAAATGGATTCATTTAAGTCTCTTATTGAGTGTAAAATTAAAGAGACTATGCAAAAAAAAAAAAAACCATGTTTATTCACGTTAAAAAAGTCCAAAATCTTGATTTTGAAGTTTCTAATTCAAAATCAAACACTATATTTAAAGTTATTTATTTGACTCACGTTGCATGATTTAGAGTATATACTAGTATAGTATAGGCTATCACTTTTAGTAATTTAGTAACATTGTCATTTTGAAAATTACTTGTTTGTTTCTTTCACTTAATATTTCAATTTGATTGTCGAATTAATTATATGTTACGGTCATACTCTTACAGTTTTATAATTTAAAGTGGAAACCCTAGACCAAATGCAATATAAGTTTAGTGGTTAAGATTGCAATTTCCATTCGAGAGGTTCTGAGTTCGAATCTCTTTTTCACAAAACTCCTTTTATTTTGAGTTTGTTGTTTCCTTTCTTCAACAGCAACAGGGAAGCCATGGATTTGGATCCAAATCAGAACTCTTCAACTCGCCGGAAGGTATTGACGAACACCGTATTCCTTTTCTCTGAAAGAGTTTTTGGTAGTAAATTGATGATTGTGTTTGTGTGCAGGTCAAATTTGCCCCAACGAAGAAACCCAAACCAGTCCAGGCAAAAGCAACCAAGACGTAACTCACCAATTCTCACTTTGAAATTTGAATTTCCCACATCAAATTGAAGCATTAATTAGTTTGTTTCTGATTGTGGAAAAATGTTTTGATGCAGTGAAGAAGCTGTTGATGGAAATGACGAAGATAGCGCACAGGCTCAAGCTCTCTTGCGTCGGTGGAATGTAAGAGTCTCTCTGCATTTTTTCAGACCTTCTGTTTCATATTCTTCATGTTTAGTAAAATCCATGGTTTATTTTATTTTATTTATTACATCACATCTAAATTTGTGTTTGGACAAGGAAAATCAGAATGAATCAATTGCAGTGAAAATAATAATAACAAATAACGATAACTCAGGCCGTGAATTTCCATCTTAGACCGTTCAGTTCACCAAAACTTATTAAATAAAAATAAGACTTTGGCTTTCTTTTATAAGAAAACACACACAAAAAATATTATGTAATTTTCCATTTTTTTTAATGCTTGAAGGACAACCCACAGTATAAATTATATGTTTTTAGGATTTAGTTTTACTTTTGATTGGTTTTGGAGATTTTTTTATTAGGAAAAATAGTTAAAATAAGAGTGGATAACCTTTATATACGTTAATTATTTAGTAAAAAAACTCTTTATTAAATACTTTTTCTTTATTTTTTTAAATTGTCCTCAATTAAGTAGCTTTTATCAACACAACCTTAAAATATAAAGATGGCTCTTTTAATTTAGCACAATATGGAGATTGCGATAAAAATAGTTAGTGAAAAGTGTGAATAGGTAATTGGAATCGCTAATAATCTCACTCATTTTGCGTGTGCTAATATAAATTGCATTTTAATTGTTATTTTATATTGAAAGAATTTTAATTAAAAATATGAGAAAAGTTTTTAAAATAAAAAAACAAGTACTTTTTTCTATAATAAAAATACCAAACACATGAGAGAACTTTTAAAAGAAGCATTGTTTCACAAAATATTAATTAAAAGTACATGTTTAATAAAGGTGTTGGATTCGGGTAATATAAATACAAGAAATATATACTGAGAGAGTTTTGACCCCTAAGTGGATCCACATTTAATGTTAAGTTAAAAAAAATTAGTTAGTGTCTAATATAACTTTCACATACCAAAGAAAAAAAGCAATGTTAAGTGTCTAATATAACTTCCACATAAGTATATTAAGACCAGCATACTCCTATTCTCCAGCTACCTGAACCATAGGGAAGGTTAATGTTACTACTTACAAGGACCATAGTAGTATGCCATACCTCATGTCTTGTGAGGTTGCCAATTTATTAGGACTTTTTTCTATTTCTCCTTTTGTATATTAGAGATAGCTCTATTTACAAGGGAACTTTCTCAAATGTTTTACTTTTGCTAATCCTTAACCTAAGTTCCCAACAGAGTATCAAAGTCAATGTCACTGAGATTGCTATTAAGACAACATGGATTTAACTCAGTTAAATTATATCAAAATCCAGCAATTGTTATATTAAATAGACATGCTAACAAGGCTTTTCCTTTCCTTCTCCTTTTAATTATTAAATTTGTTTCCCTCATTGCTAAAGTGGCGTTGATTTGCTTTTTGTCTACATTTGCAGGAGAATCTTGCAAGACGAGAGCCTAAAGCTGAAAGAAAATGTAATGTTTCATTAGTTTTGAACAACATTACTGTTCATCTCTTTTCATAACCTTATATGCCAGAAGACATTGCTGAATGTATTAAAGACATTGCAAAACATTATTAATCACTCTATTTCATGATACTTGAATTGCTTTTTGTTGGATTGATTTGTGGTTGATGTAGAAGTTTTTGAAATTAAAGGTAGTTGCGGTGTTGGGAGAGGTAAAGATAATATCTTGAGAGAAGAGAAGTGTGTTTATACTTTCAGATGAGGTATATGCAATGAAATGAAATATATTGTTTTTTGCCTTACAGAGGAGTTTCTTTGTTGGATTTTAGACACTTGTTTTACTCTAAACCATTTTTCCATGGAAAATACTAGTTGAGCATTTCGACTGCATGAAAACATCAAGACTCCTTGACTAGTTGATTATGTGTGGCCTGCTCACAATGATAAATTACCATCACCTGCATAGTCACTATTTTATTCATCTTGTTTGCTGCTTATTTTTTGTGTTTAAAACAAGCAGCTAGTGTGCAAGTTGCATTTGGTCCTGGAGGTTCATCACTTCCTCTGAGAACATTTGGCATTGGTAAGGGTGTAGATAGTAGCAAAAACAGTGGCTCAGCATCCAAATATTTCGCTAATGAGCAAAATGGTTTAACACGTTCTTCAACTGCTATTGAGGATCAAAATGATACTAACATGATAGATGAGACTGATGATACAACTAAAGCATCAGCCAGGAAAATCAAAGGGAAGTACAAGGAGCCATGGGTGAGAAATTGCCATCACTTATCTATTCTATTCATATATGTATCTCTCTCATACATCTAAACATCTGAACCTTCAATTTAACTACAGGATTATGACCACTCTTACTATCCTACTACTCTTCCTCTGAGGAAGCCCTATTCTGGAAATCCAGGTTTGCTCTCTCATATACACCAAACAAATGATCTACTAATAGAATTGATATTCATGAACAAAAACAAATAAACCCCGAAGGATACTTTTAATTTGTATTAAAAAGAAATTTTGTGAGTAAAAGTCAGTTCAAAGAATACTTGTTTTTGGCATTAACATCCATGTGTTGAATTTTAATCTGGTAGAAATTCTTGATGAGAAAGAATTTGGGGAGGCTGCCGCTAGTGTGGAGTATGATGAGAATACTGTTAATCCTGCTGCAGAACTCGAGCTCTTGGTAAGTTATTAGTAGTCAGAATGACATATAATTAATTTAACCCTAATCATTATCAAACAGTGATTGTGATATAATGCATAGATAATTTTTCATCAGGAGAAGAGTGAGCAACAAAGTATGCTTTTCTTTCAGCTTCCTGCTCTGCCTTTTGTCAAGCAATCAGTGAGTAGGAAGGGGAAGGAGAAAATTGGTACATCAACAGTATCAGGAGAGCCAAACAAGGGAAGTGCCTTGGAAGAGTTGCCAAAGGGATATGCGGGCAAAATGCTGGTATACAAAAGTGGAGCAATCAAATTAAAACTAGGAGAAACCCTGTTCGATGTAAGTCCTATCCCTCTTGAAATTAACAATTGGCTTCATACCATGCTTACCCACACCCACCAATTTGTGATTTGCTCATCTTCTTACTTACTGTTACTAAATCTACTAAATTGAGTGTAAAGTCAGTTAATTTTTCCCTTGCATGATTCAATTTGATTGTAGAACATATATAAGGGAGATGCAGATGCAGGGAGGGGAAAAAATCCCATGTTTAGTTCTGTTACCTTGTAACTTGAACTATTGCATTTGATAACAAAATAACTTGATTTCTCACACAGGTATCTCCAGGGTCAAAATGTATATTTGATCAGGATGTTGTGGCGATGAACACTGCACACAAACAGTGCTGCGTTCTTGGGGAGATTAGTAAAAGTGTTATTGTAACTCCTGATCTTGATTCAATTGAACTCTAAAATAGGGATAGTACAGGATCCTGTGTGGCTTATGGTGAATAGGGATATTTTGTGAATATATGTGACAACAGATGGATTGCTGATTGTAGTGCAAATTGGATACTAAACCTAGTATTTGACGTTGGCCTAATATCAACCTGAAAATAGAATACCGTTTCTGTTATTGACTTGTTGCTTGGTAGGAAGAGTTTTACATATATGCTGAAGTAAGTCACTAACAAAGATAATATTACTTCATTTGGTTCAATGCTTTTGGTCCTTGAATTGTATGCAAGCTGTGGACACTTATAACTTGCTATGCAAATGATTTTTACAAGAGAACCTCTCAATTGACGTTTCTGATTTGAGCTACCTAAATCCTGCACGGTGACAATTTAAGAAAAAAATTACAAGGATAAGATCCTAAACAGGTAGGAAATTGGTATCAAATATTGTAGGCATCACATAGTTGTCTTGAATAGGTAATGTACACCAACCTAAAAGAATTATTTTAAGCCACCTTGTTTCTCTTATTTTTCACAATAATTTTGAGAAGTAAAAACAAAATTTAACTTGATAGAAAAAATTCCTAACCAAATTAAGCTCAATGCATGGTCTGATAAATTATACACAATTTGGCAAATAACACGCAAAGCCTGTCTGGCATTCATGAACCAAATGGACAAAAAACAAAAGGTCTCCAAGTTTTGTCAGCAAATTAACCCAAAAGAGTAAAAACGAATTATGGTCATATTGTCGAATTATCTCATGCCTTAACCATGAATACGACTCACCACCACAATTAATAGGACCATGATGGAAAGCATGAAAGAAGCTCTTAGCTTCTCATTGAAAGGATCATAATTCTCTGCATCATCTACAGTAACCTTTTTAAATGCAAGTTGAAAGACATTGGTCACAATCTTAGTAATCTTGTCAAATTACTTCAATGAATTTCGTTTTGGAAGAATGTAATATCCATGTCAAAACATGTGTTGAATCAAGAGACTCATTGTCAGCAGTCCCATCAGGGCTTTGAACCACATGCTCTTCACCTGCAAAATTCATGTCTAGATTAGTTAAATTGTGATTCCTATGTAAATGTTGGAAGTGTCATTGTAATGTAAATGTCTACCACAAACCAGAACAAAGAAAATCACAATTCTATGAAATAATCACAACCCAATAACACAAATGACTTGAAACAAGGAGCTAATGGCAAATTGACAATAATCAGCATTGACCACTATAACTATTATTGAATGAAGTAAAAGGAACCAATCTCACCTAACCTTCCCCTACCACCAACCTACCGAGAGAGGTGAGAGAGAACTTCACCTCAACCAAGCATCAACATACAATTCAAATTTCTAAAGGTGTGTTTGTGAGTTTGAAAGAAGGGAAAAGAAAGGATTAGGAGGGAAAGGGAGGAGGGGAGAAAGCTTTGTAATCTAACTCCATTTTCCTAACTCGCAAACATACCCTTAGAAAATGAGATGCTACAATTATCAACCTGTTTGGTATGAAATACTCAGAGCTTGTTTGAATATTGTTTTTAATTTTTTAGTTTTTAAATATTAAAAACTTGTTTGATTATAATTTTTAAAAACTAATTTTAAAAACAGTTTTAAAAATTCTGAAACAGTTCTGGTGGGATGCTCCCTGAGAACATGTTGCTGCTAAGGTCTAGCAGTTGAAGACTTGAACATTGTCCAAGTGAAGAGGGAATTGATCTAGAGAAAGAGTTTTTGCTTACAATGACTCTAAGATGTGAAGTGAGTTGGCCAATACTCATTGGAACCTCACCAGAAAATTTCTTTTGGTATCTCTCCATTGATTTTGTTGTCTACAAGTCGAAGCCTCAAGGCTTCTACAATCTCCCAATGCTGATGGAATGCCACCTTCAAGCTTGCTCTGCCAAGCAAAAAAGACTGTTAGCTTTGTCAACCTTCCAAGCTCAGGTGGAATAGAACCTGATAGCTGATTTGTATCTAACTGCAACTGTATGAGGTTTGTGAGATTGGAAAGAGCAGGTTGTATTGAACCAGAGATGTTATTGTTGCTTAGCATTAGCTCTTACTTTGAGGTATTCCACCAGATAAAGAATTTAAGGATACATCAAGAATCTTCAAGCTTCTGCAGTTGCCAATTTCCTCATGCATGCTTCCAGCAGAATTTGACAATACATATCTGTTTAATTTGTTAGTTATTTCATTATATTTAACTTCACATGATTGCATTATGTTTTTGTCCATCTAATCCCACATCATGTTTTTTAATCATGTACAATCACAATCATCTGTCCATCTTGCATTCACTTGAGAAATCCAAATTCCATCATCAATTGCAATGAATCAGGTTGCTATCAGTGTTCTTGACTTTCTGTCAGAGGCTGATTCCACCATATGCATATCAGAATGGTCAAATCTGCTGTCACGAATTGCAAATGGTTTGGAACTGATTGAGTTTCTGAGTTTCTGAGTTTCAGTGGTGTTTGCAAAGATTGGCGCAATGCTTCTTTGAAAGCTTTGCCTGAAGAAAAAACTTTTGGATGTGATCCTTGGTTTCTCATGCACTAATTTTTTTACTTTGTCCAATAGGCAGGCAACAAAATCCTATTTTCTATGTTTTAATCATGAACATATCTACTTTCTTCTTTTCCCATATAATCACTTTTAACTTTAACATAGAATTTCTTTATAGGGGGCCATTCTTGGAGAAAGTTTTTCTTTCCCTACGGCTTAACCAGATACTGTTAACTTTTGCATAAAGGATAGATTATTTTCCTTACAAATTTTCTTTCCCCACAAAACAAAATCATCAGAAGCAACGAACTAACTCCCCTCATTGCATAAAGAACGCCTGGGAAACCATTGAACTCATTTAACTTAGATTCCATAGAGATGTTCTGATTTAGACACTGAGACAGTGGATGAATTCTTGTTTCCATCAAGCTTTTCTTTTCCTCTTCCAATCCAAGAATCTCCCTTTGACAAATATTTATTGCTCTAAGACAGTGGCTGAACTCATTTGGGTGTTTTTCCTTTTTAATCAAATCCAAGAGTGGCATACCTTCTTGAAGGGAGCAGAGCTTAGGATGCTGATTAATGCAACTGCTTATACTAAATGTAATTTTGACTATAGAAAATTAAAAAATTACAATATAATTTTGATCCCTAAATGCGTGGTTTTAATCCTTAATGCGGCCTAAAATGATTTTTTAAACAAATTTAAGTACTAAAAATAATATAAATTTTTCAATAAATTAAAAAATACATAAATAGGTGGACCAAAATCGCGAAAAAAAAATATGGAGACCAAAATCAATCTGATAGTAGGGGACCAAAAGTGCAATTAAATCAAAGTTCTTTAATCAATATTTTTAATTAACCATTAAAAACAGTTTTTAAAAAATATCGTTTCAAACGAGTTTTTTGTTTTTTAATTTTTTAACACAGTTTTTAAAAATAAATTTATCAAACAAGTTTTTTTTTTCTCATTTTAAAAACAGTTTTCAAAACAGATACATCAAACGATTTTTTTTTTTACTTTCTCTTCATAAAAACAGCTTTTTGGGATGGGTAAAAATTAGCCAAGGCCTAGGAGTAAGTAAGTATTGAACCGAGTATGAAGTGCTTCCAAAAGAAGATGTTGTTTACTTTATTCAATTCTGAAATAAACAGATTAAAATGTTCCTAAGACGTTTTAACTACAAAAATAAAGTAATTTAAATTCTATATGAACATTTATTTATTTTAATTAAAATAAGAGTCGTAGACCATAAACTGCACCTGAACAGATGGATCAGTCTGCAATAAATGAATTGCATAATAGACTCTATCAGATCCATTAGCTTGTAGCATTTTTGCATTATATGGAAACAAAGAAGGTTCTGCCCAGTCTTCCTCCGATCCATCTGCAGAAACTTGATCGGCTGAATCAGTTATAGCAACAAGACCTGGTTCATTGTCTAAGTTGTAGTATTTGTTGCAATATATGTCCCTAACAACATATAGTGTCATAGTGACATATATCAGTGATCTCAAACAAAATAGCCAAATTTACTAGACAAGAATGTTAATTTGAATTTAAAAGAATAAGAAATTCTTGGGAGAAAAGAACATAATTGGAAAAGACAAAGAGTGAAAGAGACTATTAATTTTTTTGCTAGGCATGTGTGTTAGAAAGATAACTCAAACATTAAGAAGTAATGAAATCTTGCAAGAGCAAAATTAATAAGGAAACAAAGGCTAAAGAAATCGCTAAGTCTGAATTTCTGATGGCTAAGCTTAGCTATTAAAAAAGGTGGTGGTTATGTGCATATAGGCTGTGCATAAAATCTTTAGTATAAATGTAAAAACTACGTAGGAACAAGTTATGTACTCTGTCCTAAATAAACATAAAGTAGATTTTAAATGAGACACATGTATATTGCAAATGAGAATGTGAAAAAATGAAGAAATACAATAAAAAATACGGGATAATGGTTATAGGAGGTCAAAAAGTCTTTTCAAAAATTAAAAATACAAATTCTAATAGTTAAATATTATCGCGTAAGATCGTAACTGTAAAAATACTAAGACAATTTAAAAAAATTAATTAAATGATAAAAAAAATACCAAAATTCTCGCTGCCTGAAATTTTGAGTCCAAAATGTAAATCGTGTGTAAGAGAAAATCGTGCGTCCAATCCAAAATCCAAGTAATGGTGGCGTGGATCCTTTTGATCAACAAATTTTGTATTCAACTTTGTCCGCCACAAATATATTCACCAAAAATGCATAGCCTCTAATTTTTTAATCCAAAATCTCGTGTGTCTGCTATAATATGGTCCTGCAATGCAAGTTCCTTTTTTGTTTTATTTTTTAAAAATGTTTAGTTATATTTATTCCCCTGTGTGCATCTTCTCTCTTTCCCCAATGTCTCTCCTCACTTTCCCGCACTCACCTTCCCATTTTCCCTCACTTTCTTCCTTCCCAAACACGCGCTTCTCTTCAACTCGTCGCTGTTGCTCATTGACGCCGACGCCAAAAACTGGTACCGCCATTCTGTGGTTCAAGCACGATCTCCGTACGGATGATCACCCAGGACTCCTCTCAGCCTCCAACTTTCCATCTCTCGTTCCTATTTACGTCTTCGATCACCGTATTCTTTCCCGTTAGTATGAAAATTCAACGCTTAGTGAGTTCTGTTTGTGAACTGAAGATTGGAACCAAATCTTATTGTGACGGTTATTGGTGATGCAGGTTTTTCCGATGAAATGCTGGAACTGGTTCTGTATGCATTGCAAGATTTGAGGAAGTCATTGCAGGATAGCGGTTCTGATCTAATGATCAGGTTCGGCAATGCGGAGAATGTTATACAGCAACTTGCAAAAGAGGTTGTTAGTTACTACAGAATGCAGATAAAATCAGTTTCAGTTTGTTAGTTAGTTAGTTATGATTCTGTTAGTTTCTAGTGATGATGAAATGAATCACTTCTTGCAGTTACAGCTATGTGTTTGATTTGATCCATCACTAAGAGTTGCTATTTGCTACTGTTTAGTTAGTTAGGTTTACTTAGCTTGCTCAATACAATACAATACAATACATTCATGCATGAGGATGAGGAGATTTTTTCAAGTTTCAACAACTCATCCAATTCCTTTTCTTAAGTAAATTCAATTCATCACTCAGGATGGAACAGGTCAAAGCCACTTGTGTATTTGCGGAGCAAGAGGTGGAGTATGAACTACGTTTCATCATGGACGTTGTCAACCAGAGTTTGAAATCGGTCAAAGTTCCACAAGGCACTCCAAGGATTGAATTATGGAACACTCCCTTTTATGATGTAAAGGTAGGTAGGTAGGTAGCTCGTTAGTAGTAATTAATCGTGTTTGTCACATTCATTGGCTTGGTTGAGTTGATTATGTAAAATGTTGAACTCATGTCACAGTGGTGATTGTTTTGAGTAATTCAGTATGTTTGATTGCATCATGTCACTGTCACATAGGTGCTGCAAAATCTACCTGCATCATACAATGACTTTAAGAAACTTGGACTACCTGTAACTACACCACTTCAGCTGTCAACATTGCCCAGTGCAGAAATGGAACTGGACTGGGGTGAGTTCCTGAGTAGGATGGCTTCTCTTATCAGGAGTCTTCTTTTTTAAAAGCAATTGGATGTGTTACTTTCTTTATTCTAGTCAATTCACTTTCCTGCACTTTATGATGTTGCCAAAAGTTATGTACTAATTGCTCATTGAATTAGGCACTCTTCCTGTATATGATGATATAAAGGAATATATGGCTAGCAACCAATGGAA
Source organism: Sesbania bispinosa (assembly GCA_026901365.1). Lineage (NCBI taxonomy): Eukaryota > Viridiplantae > Streptophyta > Magnoliopsida > Fabales > Fabaceae > Sesbania > Sesbania bispinosa. The sequence goes on from QLOH01000075.1 coordinate 1,625,435, forward strand.
ATTGGGAGGTAATTGGAATTCGATCAAGGAGACATCAGCTGAAACCTTGTTACGCAGAGAAATATTGAAGTCTAGTGAGAGCAGTGAAAGAAGTTATAGCTTTAGACAGATGCAGTCAAGGGAACCAAATGAATCTGTTTTTGTGACACGAAAAGGAAATCTTGTAGGGGGTGGAACAAGTAATGTACTGAATGCGTTGGCTGCATATTTGAGATATTTAGAGGGAACAGCTCGTGATGACTGGCAAGAGTATGTAGTGATAACCCATTTTTTTAAACATGACATTTTTTTTTTGGGGGCGGGGGGGGAGCAAATTTCTTGAACAGTCTGGAGGGCAAAAGTAATGTTTTATAGTCGGTTTCTCATTATTATCTTCATTTTAAGGAATACAAGTGCTTTCAAATATAAAAAACTTCATTATATTTCCCTTATTTGTTTTCTGTTTCTGGTTTGTAAACTTTTGCTCCTTTCTTTTATTACATTTTGTTCTTCTGTCATTAGATTTAGAAGGGCAGAATCTTCTTCTTGAATAAAACGTGTTGCACTTGCACCTTGCCTGTGTTTAACTCAAATGTTGCAATGTTTGTAATCTCCTGTTTGGTCTTCTACTTCTAAGTGCTTAATTCATTTGACACAAACAATGTGTTCTTTTCTCACTAGTCACTATTCTCTATGATACACATTTAAGTATTTAACCTTTGTTTCATTTGCTAAGCAATTCTAAAAAGTTTCCATTGAAGTCATCAAATAAAAAAAATCACGTCATAAATGTGTTCCTATGCCTTCAATTTGTGCAGGGTACATGACAAAGTGCGTGCTTCTGAAAGTCGGAATGGAGCATCATTTATTGGACTCTTCGGTCCCGCCCTATCTCTTGGCATTATATCTAGAAGAAGAGTACATTATGAAGCCATCAAATATGAAAGAGAACGAAATGCAGGATTCTTATCTCCCTTTGGATATTCAGCTGCCACAATTGCAGCAGCAGTTGACGCTGTGTGCTCAAAGGAGGTGCTAGTTATAACAGTTATGCTGTGTTAGAGTACAAATTGTTATGTGCCTTATTGATTTGGTTATGTACTCTTATCTGTTGTACCAGGGTACATGCCTTGACCTTTTTCTTTTATTTGCTCTTTTTTTATCAAATGATTTATTTATATAATATTTTGGTGCCACAGTGGTATTGGCTTATGGCTTTGAGAAATCAGATAAAAAATGATGGAGAAGGAGAACACTCAACACGGATATGGAGATGGAATGGTTTTCTTATTCAGGTATTCAATTGATTAGCTCACAGTCACTGTTTGATTTCCTATTAAATCCCCTTTTCAAGAGCGCACTCAATTTTCTTTTCTCAATGAAATTAGTTAAGAACCTTAATACTCAGTACAACATAAGAAAATATTTATAAAAGTTACTTCTAATTTCTTGTTTAAACTGATTTTTGCAGTATACAGTTGCTGGTGAAGATGGTCCTGCTGTTCTTCTTGTACATGGTTTTGGTGCCTTCAGCGAGCATTACCGAGACAACATACATGGTTTAGTTGGAGCTGGGAATCGAGTATGGGCTATTACAATGATAGGATTCGGCAAATCAGAAAAGCCAAATATTGTATATACTGAACTCTTATGGGCTGAACTATTGAGAGATTTTATTGTTGATGTTGTGGGTGAACCGGTCCACCTAGTTGGCAATTCGATTGGTGGTATGATTTAAACATAAATTGGGCACATTGCCACAAAATATTTCTGTCCTTTTCACACACATGCACAGTAACTTGGCTCCTATATATAATATTTTTCATCAGTTTATTCTTGCTGCAATTGATGATTTGATCATTTAGTAATTACTTTTTCCTACCCCAGGTTATTTTGTTGCTATTGTTGCTCGCATTTGGAGTGTTTTGATCAAATCCGCTGTCTTGATCAACAGTGCTGGCAATGTCATCCCAAGATATACATTCATACCGTTGTCCAACGTAAGTATAAGTGAGAACAACTGAAGTTCATATTACATTTGCAAGACACAATATGATTATTTCTGTTGAATTTGTCTGATAAACTGACAATTTGCTTCTTGCTATTCCACCTTTTATGTGAGGTGTCTACTTATTAGAACTGCACAAACATTTCTACTTATAGTGGTAATGAATCTTAAATCTGGGATTTTCTAAATATCTCCAAACGTTTCTCGCTATATTTTGACATTGTTTATAGCTTCAGTATGAGTACAGACATAATTAGATTATTCTATCTAAATTTTGCTTTTCTGTTTACTATAAACATTCAGGATAGACAAACTTCAGGGGCTTCCTGGTTGGGTTCTCGCATTCTTCTATTCTACTTGAGGCTAAGAATTCAAGAAATAGTTAAGAAATGTTATCCAACTGTAAGTGTAATTTTTGTCGCTAAATTTCAAATCTCATATATTTGTTTTACATTGGCGTTGATGGTGCCTGATTCTGTGTCATTTTGCTTGGCAGAGGGTTGAAAGAGCAGATGAGTGGCTCATAAATGAAATGCTAAGAGCAGTATCCTCTACTTCTATAATCTAAATTATTTGTATTGCATCAGGTTTCACATTCTGATATTTATATCCATAAATAATTCTTTTTGAAACCTCCTTTACATAATAAAAGTCATATGATCCGGGTGTGCCTGTGGTATTGGAAAGCATCTTTAGCTTTAATCTCTCCATACCTCTTAACTATCTTCTTGAAGATGTCAAGGAAAAAGTTCTAATTATACAGGTATTCTTACGTGGATATTAAATATTGTGGAAAAAAAATATGGAAAAATATGAATGATAGTCACTTTGGTGTAGCTTTATATGTTGTTATTGATTTCTTTATTTTCAGGGGATGAAAGATCCAATTTCTGACTCCAATGCCAAGGTGGCTATGCTTAAAGAGCATTGTGATGGTGTTATAATTAAGGAATTAGATGCTGGTAAGTATAGTTTCATATATTTATTAAGGTGCCATTACAGGCCATTGTCCGCATAGATGATGGTGTTCTAAATAAACCTTTTTTTCCCCTGACATTACAGGCCATTGTCCGCACGATGAGGTACCAGAACGAGTGAATATGATTATTTGTGATTGGATACTTAGTGTTGAAAGTAATGTTTTGGCAGGCTGCCCTGTGTAAAATCTTTTCGTATCTAGCAACTGTACATAATAAATATTCTAGCATGGTAAATTGCAGCGTCTATTAATCCAACAGTCAACAAAACTGCAAATACACCAGTACCTATGCATGTTGCGCTATAAATTTGTAGAATTAGCCTTCCTGCATTTTTGGCTGTGATCCTCCCTTCCAAAAATTTTGTATTGGTTCTGTGCCTCAACTTTTCTGTCTGCTATATATCTCTGCCCGTATATCGTTTCCTACTTGAGTATAATCATTGTTATTTGACTAGTATGGGTAAATGTAAGACTAACTGTACATTAAGCTGGTCTTTGTTCTTTCTTCCTGTTAAAATTCATGGTTAAGAGAGAAAATGAAAGAGAGTTGAGAGAAGAGAGAATTATATTTGAATGAAATGGGAAAAGTGATTTTACAATAGAGTGGTGTGAGGTTTATATAGCCAATGTAACTAACTAATTCCTAATTAATGGAATAACAAACTCAACTAATTTCTACACGTTTCACAGCCCCCAAGTTGGGAGTGTCTACAGTGGTAAATACAAATTTTGAGGATGAATTTTATTTTTTTGGGAGGTGAAAATTGTAATACTCTCATTTTCTTAGTTTGTTTATCTTAATTATACAGTCAGAAACTGTATAATTTATTATTAATAATCTAGAAGGTATCTCTGTATTCCAAATAAATATAATTCAATTTAGAATGATGAGAATTACATGTTCATGATTTTTAGTAATTTTCCTAAGGTAGAGTTTGAAATTACAGAAGGTGAATAGGTAACTAAAGCAGTACTTAGAAAATGATTAAGGAAAATAAAAAAATTAAGGAAAAATATAATATAGGTTATAAATATTATTTTTATAATATTTATGACTTTTAGATAATTTTTATGAATTTATTTAATTAACTTTTTTGAAATGACAAAAATGCCCTTACTAAACAGGAAAAGACTAGAAAGTGTAGTTTAATGTGAAAATTGTAAAACAACTCATGCAAGTCTATGAAAATAGTGGAAATAATACTAGGAATGTTATTTTAGGTAATTGAAATTTTATTTGGTAATTTTATAATGTTTCCGGGTGAAATGATGGAAATGCCCCTGCTTGAGTTGTGAAATGACAACATTGCCCTTTCTTTTCTTCCTCTTTAAGTCACGAAATTATTTCTTAAGGAACTAGTTGAAAACCAAATAAATGAACTGTAATTGTTGTCCAAGTAACGAAAAGTAATTAGTCTTAGCTTTTTATTAGTTTATTCAACAAAAATATGTGAATCGTTGGATCTGTTGATTTAACCACTAGTTAGATCTACACGGTTGATGTGTTTACTTGATCCCAAGCAGGGTTATTTTTCTGCTTCTTCTCCAAGCCATTGACTAAAATAAAACTATTTTTAGTAGCTTAATTATGTTGTATTTTAAATTCTAAAATTCCTAAGCCATTGATTTGGAATCTTTTTAAGAACAAATGTCAGCCTTACATTCCTTCCTAACCCTAAGTCACCATTTCCTTCTTGTTATTTTTCTTCTTCTCTTCTCATTTGGCCAAAAATTCTCCCCCTCTCTTTATTTTTCTTTCACCTTAGACCAAAGTTGAAGTCTAGGTTTTGGTTCCAAATTTACTAAACACTTGATTTCTTCACTTTGGGAAAGGCTATAGCTTGGCTTGTGACATAAGTTGTTGTATTTTCATGGATTATGAGATCAAGAACATTTCAAATTTCACTTGGTAAGGTGAGGAGAAATGTGCTAAAATGTGATAGAATAGAGCTTAGTGGAAGGAGTTCCCCTTGCTACAATTCTTTTCCTATTTTTCTCTGATTTTCCATGACTTGTAATGCTTTTGTTCTTCTCCTTTGTCTCTGCCAGACCTGGAAGCGAGTGTCGCTGGATTTCAAAAATTTGTTTAAGGGTTGTTACATGCTTGTATATGTGTGGAGATGTTAGAAAAACCCTATGTTAGATGATTCTTTAATTGATATTTTAGAAGATTTGATGGTGTGTTTTCTTTGATTCTTGATCTATCATATTTGATATGATATATGATATGTTTGAAAATTTATTGAATATGGTTTCTTGGTTTAAATTAGAAAATTTCATGAAAAACACATAAAGAATATATTTTTATTAAGTAATATACAAAAGGAGTGATTAAGACTTAAAGTAGGAGACAAGAATGACTTGCAAGATTGATAATGACTTGGTGAGACTATGAATGTCATGGCTGCCATAAGAGGAAGAAGTCAGATTTGTTATTATCCTTGATAGACATAAAAGTTAATGGAAAGTTAGGAAAAAGTATATTAAGTTTTGACATAAAAGTAACTGAGTTACAAAACTGGAATTAAGTCAAGATTTGGCTAAAAGACTTGAATAAATTAAACACATAGTGACTACATGTGCCACAGCCAGGGACGGATCCACTTGTAAGGGTGTGGGGGCAACTGCCCCCACAAGAGTTTTACTTTTATATAGAATAATTGTTCCATGAAATCATCAGATAAACATTAACCATTGGCATTAACAAAAACTCATTAGATATTACCAATGAGGAGCATCATAAGAAAGAGATATGTGCCAACTAGTTATAACAGAGATTTGCAGCTTAAACTTCAAAGGCAACAAGAGTGTTGAAGAATATTTCAAAGACATGGAAATGACTATGATTCGAACCAAAATCAGTGAAGACAATGAGGTAACTATGGCTCGGTTTTTGAGTGGGTTGAATAAAGGCATTAGCGATGTTGTTGAATTGCAGGAGTTTATTGAGTTGGAAGAATTGTTGCACAAAGCTGTACAGGTAGAACAACAACTCAAGAGGAAAGGAGCCATGATAAAAAGTTCTTCCAATTTTAACAACACAAATTGGAGGGACAAGTCTAAGAGTGAGAGAGGGTCTTCATCTAGTCCAGCAGTGGCTGCCCCACATGAAAAGTCACCAATGGGAACTTGTACATCACCTCTAAAGACTAACTCCAGAGAAATAAAATATTCCAGGTGTTTGGGAAGAGGACACTGTGCTTCTGAATATCCAACAAAGAGAACTATGGTCCTAAAGGAGAATGGAGAAATCACTAACGAGTCTTCAGCTAGTGAAGGAGATGAGGACGAAGTAGAAGTGGAAACATTGGAGGGTGACTTATTGATGGTTAGGAGGTTATTGGGAAGTCAGATTCAAGCATTAGATCAATCACAATGAGAGAACATTTTTCATACTCAATGTTCAACCAATGGGAACCTTTGTTCTTTGATAGTTGATGGAGGGAGTTGTACCAATGCGGCTAGCTATATATTAGTGTCCAAATTAAATTTGGAGACTAAGCCACATCCTAGGCCATACAAACTTCAATGGTTTAGTGAAGATGGGGAGATGACTGTAAGCAAACAAGTGGAGGTGTGCCTTTCCATAGGACGATATAGCGACAAGGTGTTGTGTGACGTGGTTCCGAAGAAGGCAACCTGTAACGACCCAAAAAATAATAGAATTTGAAAAAATAATGGAGTCGCCACCAATTATTATTTGAGGGAAATAATTGGAAAAACCTTTTGATTTTGCAATACTGGCCTTTGAAAAGAATTTGAGTTCGAGAGTCTATTTATGCACAGGGAAGGGTGGAAACTTAATCCCACTGCACCCCTGATACATCCATTCAAAGAATGGTTACCTTTAGTTAATTGTGCAAATTACTGATAAATTTTAGAATATTTATTTCCCCTTAAAATAACATAAATTACATGGAAGAAGACAAACTGAAAAATATAATGAAAGAATTGAGATAAGATGATGATTTACAGAGAAATCAAATGTGAAGAGATAATTTAACTTTAGGATCACCAAGTTGTCCCAACTCAGATGTCCTAGAAATATATATTTTCATAGTAATTAATTTTATAAAAAAATATTTAAGAATCACCAAGTTGTCCCAACTCAGATGTCCTAGAAATATATATTTTCATAGTAATTAATTTTATAAAAAAATATTTAAGAATCATCAAGTTGTCACAGCTCGGATGTTCCGAAGTTTAGAATTTAAAAGGCACTATGCCTAAAATAAATGATTTTAATCAAATGAATTAATTTAATTTCTTCTAAAAAAATAAAAAAATAGGATCACCAAGTTGTCTCAACTCAGGTGTCCTAATCTGTCAAAATTAATACCATTTTGTATAAGTTATTATCCGATTTATATATACATACACTTTAAAACGAGAAAAGAAGGAAAAAAAACAGGAATGAACAAAAAGAGCAAAGAAAACGTGATGTAACAGTAACTAGCTTACCAAATCAACTTTGTTTTTTTTTTTGAATAAAAAAAAACAATTAATCACTGTTGCACATTTCCCTTATCTACGTATATTTGCTTTGAAACTAAATTAAATTCCTGATTGAAATTTCTATTCTTAATGAAAATAAAATATCCATAAATTGTTCACAACAACAACATTCCCCTTTTGTATATATATACATGCCTCATTTATTAAATAACAAGGCTCAAATTTAAATTGATAGGCAAGATACCATTTTTGAATTTTCCAAATCAAATCGCTATTAAATGCTGATTAAAACAAAAAAAAAGAGGAAATTAAGCCTATTCTTTTCCTACCATGACAGTAAGCTTCAAACAAGATGCTAGCCTTCTTACCCATGTAGCGACCTTTAACACACATAGGAAGGAAAACACATATTTATTTTAACTTTTCACAAACTGGTTTATATTGCAGTAGGCAGAAAAGAAATTATAGCAATTAAATATATATTTTTTTTTAAAACAAGGGAGAATCAAATCCTTTAATGAAACAAAATGTGAAATATTACAACAAGGATCCTTTCATTTAGCAGTTTCTTGTTAGCTATTAAAAGTGAAATGTCTACCCTCTTTTGGAATGAACATGTAGCAAGCAAGTTTTTACAGCAATACATCTAAAGGGAAAATGATTAACAATCTAAAGGGAAAATGATATTAGCACCCCTGTCAGATTATCCTTACAGTAACCTTCAATAAAAAGAACACAAATCTCATAAATCCTATGCACCAACGGGCTCAGAACGAAACAACAAGTGCAGTATTCAAACATTAAGAGTCATTTTATCAAGCAGGTTGTACTCATAAACCAATAAACATTACAAAATTCAAAAATCAGAACATGTGAAAACACCAGGGAGTGGAGAGGAAAAGAAATTTACAAATCTGTGACCTTCTTCAGGCATACAACAGCTAGCTGGTAAATCTCTATTCTTCCCTTACAGCTCTCAACCCCACATGCAACCTCTCTCTTTTTTCTAAATCTGAAATCTTTCTCTCTATTTCGAATCAAAGAAAAAATAGGAGTAAGAAAACAAAAAAAAAAACACCCTTCTCTCCTTCAAACGAAAACAGAAATCCCTCTTCTCTGCCTCCAACGAAAAAAACCTTCTGGTCTCTGCTTCCCAAATCACCTCCCCCTCTATGGTAGTATGAGGTTGTATATATATAGGTGCGATTTCTTCCTTCCTGTTGACCGAGAGTATCGAGACTTGGTCTCTATTGCTTCCAGCCATGCACCTGGATCAACCGCAGTTTCCTTTTCTGTGCTTCCCTTTCACTTCTCTAGACTTCATTCTTCCCAATCTTCTGCGATTTTCTTTTCTCGTCTTTGTTGGTGCTCCATCGGCAACAATGACAGGACGTGCAATCGTGTTCACTGCCCTGCAGGTTGATGAGGGTGATGTGTCGGCCAGAGAACTGATGGGTAAAGGGAAGAGATATTATCTCTTAGGTTTAGGGTTTTTTCTTAGTTAAAAGGGGTTACAAGTCCTGGGTTGATTCTGGACCCAATAGTGACTGCTGATGAGCTGAATTGTGCAATTCCTTGGCCCAATACAAGATGGCTGTAAAATGGGCTTTATCTTCTTCTTCTTCTTCTTCTTTTTTCTCTTTTTTTTCAGCAAAGAATAACTCTTTCTTTCTCTCTTTTTTTTCTCTTTTTTTATTCACTTTTATTACTCTTTCAAATTTCCCACATTTTTCCTTAATTATTATTATTTTCTATTAATAATAATTATTATTTTTTTGAATTGGACAAATTTGGGTGTTCACAGTTTCCCCTCTTTACTTATTTCTTACCCGATGATATGATAATCCATGATTTTTAATATCATCGTTGTAAGGAATTAGTAAAGACGTAAACCCAAAATTTGTCCCACCCTGAGAAAATACACATAAAAAAGGACTCTGTAACCAACTTGACACGGGTCTGCATCCTTAAAACCAAAGAAGAAATTCATGCACCAACTGGATATGGGTTCACAAATATTGAAAAAGAATTCTGCAACCAACTGGATATGGGCTTGCAGTTTTTTTTAAAAAAAAACAAAAAGAAATTCATGCACCAACTGGATATGGGTTCACAAATATTGGAAAAGAATTCTGCAACCAACTGGATATGGGTTTGCAGTTTTACAAACAAAAAGAAATTCATGTACCAACTAGATATGGGTTCACAAATATTGAAAAAGAATTATGCAACCAACTGGATATGGGTTTGCAGTTTTTTAAAACCAAAAAGAAATTCATGCACCAACTGGATATGGGTTCACAAATATTGAAAAAGACTTCTGCAACCAACTGGATATGGGTTTGCAGTTTTTTTTTAACCAAAAGAAATTCATGCACCAACTGGATATGGGTTCACAAATATTGAAAAAGAATTCTGCAACCAACTGGATATGGGTTTGCAATTTTAAAAACAAAAAGAAATTCAGATATCATTCCTCAACTAGGATTCACCATGCAGTCTGCGGGAAGCTTTGTCCAATCAAACCGTAGTTCACAATATTGATTCCCTCTTCTTGCCATGTTTGGTCATCTTCCAAGCCTTTTCCACACCATCCTTCCATTAGATAAGGAAGCATCACAACCTCTTCAAGCATATATTCTAACCATCACCCCTATTCAAGATTGTCGAGTCTTTTGACTCTCATTATTGAAGGACTGCTACTAGAATTGTCAAGTCATATTACTTGAGTTAAGCCATTTTACTTGATACATGAATTAACAAATAAGCATGCATCTACAAAGGAAAATAATGGAAAATGAACACGAAGAAAAAAAAGTAGGAATTTTCATTGATATGATTTGAATTGTAAACAACCCTCTATTTTGGAAAAGAGATTTAAAGAAGCATGAGGAGAAAGAGACAAAAAGACAGGTGACAGAAAGCGAATGCCTCAATCCAGGTTCCTTGTTCCCCAATCAATTGATTCCCTTTTGACATGCGATAATTATTGTGCCAGCCTCTCTTCCACATGTGACCGATAGATGTCTATAAGGTATGCCCCAGTGTGGATTTTCAAAAGGGATCTCGAGCCAGTTTTCTTGAGATTATGCCCCCTTTTTTACCCTAACTTTTGCTTAAGTTGCCCTTTCGGGTTTTCAACCTAACGGGTTTCTTTTTCTTTTTCTTTTTCTTTGCCCTAACTTTTGCCTAGACCGCCCTTTCGGGTTTTCAGCCTACCGGGCTTTTGTCTCTGTTTTTTTTTTTACTATTTTTGTTAGGCATAAAATCTCTTGACAGCATCACTATTTACTGGCTTTGATAATTCTTGTCCTTCCATGTTTTGTAAGATTAAAGCCCCGCCAGAAAATGCATGCTTGACAATGTAAGGGCCTTCATAGCTTGGTGCCCATTTACCCCGAGAATCTTCTTGATTAGGTAAGACCTTCTTCAAAACCAAGTCCCCTGGGTGAAATTCTCTGGGGCGAACCTTCTTGTTAAAGGCTCTAGCCATTCTACTTTGATACAATTGCCCATGACAAAGAGCTGTCAACCTTTTCTCCTCAATCATGTTTAGCTGGTCATAACGAGTCTTTACCCATTCTGATTCCTCCAGATCTGCTTCCATCAAAATCCTTAAGGAAGGAATTTTCGCTTCTATAGGAGAGACAGCCTCTATTCCATACACCAAGGAGAACGGTGTTGCCCTAGTGCTTGATCGTATGTTGGTACGATATGCATGCAAGGCGTATGGTAACATTTCATGCCAATCTTTATAAGTCACCGCCATTTTAGCAATGATCTTCTTGATGTTCTTATTGGCTGCTTCAACCGCCCCATTCATCTGAGGCCTATAAGGAGCTGAGTTGTGATGCTTGATCTTGAAGTGTTCACAAATCTTTTGCACTTCCGTGCCATTAAGATTGGGAGCATTATCTGTGATAATTCTTTCTGGGACCCCATATCGACAGATAATATCCCTTTTAAGGAATCTTACAAACACCTTCTAGGAAATACTGGCATATGAAGAAGCTTCTATCCATTTAGTGAAATAATCAATTGCCACTAAAATGAAACGGTGTCCATTCGAGGCTTTCGGATTGATTGGTCCAATGACATCTATTCCCCACATTGAGAATGGCTAAGGAGATGTCAAGTTATGCAAGGGAAAAGGGGGTGCATTAATTTTATCTGCATATATCTGACATTCATGGCACTTTCGCACATATTCAATGCAGTCGGCTTCCATGGTAGACCAGTAATACCCACTTCTCATGATCTTGCGTGTCATCATATGACCATTAGCATGCGTCCCATAGATCCCTTCATGTATTTCAATCATGATTAAGCGAGCTTCAGTAGCATCCACACATCTCAATAGTGTAACATCATGGCCACGCTTGTAAAGAATTTCCCCAGACGAGAAAAAGGCCATTGACAATCGACGAATGGGCTTTTTGTACATTTCATTTGCCCCGGTTGGGTATTCTCTGTGTTGGATATACCGCTTTATATCATGATACCACGGGTTACTATCTGGCGCTTCCTCCACATTAGCACAACATGTCGGCTCACTTTGCATTTTTACTTGGATGGGTTGTACATCAATGCAAATATCTAACTTGGTCATGGCAGCCAACGTAGCCAGGGCATCTGCAAACTGGTTCTTATCTCGAGTTAGATGGGAAAATGTCACCTCTTCAAATGCTGCAACCAGTTGAGTCAGGTATTTCTGATAAGGCACTAGTTTTGAATCCTTAGTTTGCCATTCACCATTCACCTGGTAAATGATTAGTGCTGAATCCCCAAAGACTTTTAGTTTCTTTACCCCCATATCAATGGCCACTTGTAACCCACTCGCACATGCTTCATATTCAGCCATGTTATTAGTGCATTCAAAATTCAGCTTGATAGCTATTGGGTATTGCTTGCCATTTGGTGACACAACTACCGCTCCAATACCATTCCCAAACATATTGACAGCTCCGTCAAAGTACATCTTCCACCCATCTTCCTCAATGTCATCTTCTTCTACTGCAAGCATTTCTCCATTTAGGATTTCTGATGTCAGTGGTTGTTCCTCCTCAAGGGGGTTTTCTGCTAAGTGGTCAGCAATTGCACTTCCCTTAATGGATTTCCGAGTTACATATTTGATGTCAAACTCTGACAATATCACTTGCCATTTTGAGACCCTCAAGGAAACATGGGGCTTTCAAATATGTATTTCAAAGGATCAAACCTTGAAATTAACCACGTGGTGTAATACAACATGTATTGTCTTAGTCTTCTCGAAGTCCAAACCAGAGCACAACAGGTCTTCTCAATTGCCATATAATGAGCCTCACAATCATTGAACTTCTTGCTTAGATAATAAATCGCCTGCTCTTTCTTCCCCGACTCATCTTGTTGCCCCAACATTGCACCCATTGAGGATGACAATACAATTAAGTATAGGATCAAGGGTCGACCTTGTGTTGGTGGTACCAAAATAGGAGGACTCATCAAGTAGGCTTTTATTTTATCAAAGGCTTTTTGACACTTTTCATCCCATTCTCCTGGTTGATGCTTCCTCAATAACTTGAATATAGGCTCACATGTGCTAGACAAATTTGCAATGAACCTGGAGATGTAATTGATCCTCCCCAAAAAGCTTCTCACTTCACGTTCTGTCTTAGGAGAGGGAATTTCTTGTATAGCCTTCATTTTATCTGGATCCACCTTTATTCCTTCTCTTCCAACAATGAAACCAAGTAGCCTTCCTAAAGACGCTCCGAAGACACATTTCTTGGGATTCAGCCTTAACTTATACTTTCGGAGTCTTTCAAATAACTTTCGCAGGACTTCTACATGGCTTTCCCCTTCTTTAGACTTGGCAACCATATCATCCACATATACCTCAATCTCCTTATGCATCATGTCATGGAACAAGGTAACCATAGCACGCTGATAAGTAGCTCCAGCATTTTTTAACCCAAAAGGCATCACCTTATAGCAAAATGTTCCCCAAGGTGTAACAAAGGTGGTCTTTTCTTTGTCATTGATGTCCATAGGGATTTGGTTATACCCTGAGTATCCATCCATGAATGAGAATCTATGGTGTTTGGTTGTGCTATCAACAAGTATGTTGATATGGGGCATTGGAAAATCATCCTTTGGACTAGCTTTGTTCAGATCCCGATAGTCCACACACATTCTGACTTTTCCGTCTTTTTTAGGTACAGGGACGATATTGGCTACCCAGTCTGGGTGTCGGGAGACCTCGAGGAAACCGGCTTCCAGTTGTTTGGTCACTTCTTCTTTGATCCTTAAGGACATATCGGGATGCATCCTTCTCAATTTTTGTTTCTTTGGCATGACTTCTGGGTACAACGGGATCCTATGTGATGCTATCCCTGGATCCACACCTGGCATGTCTTGATAGGACCATGCAAAAACGTCTACATATTCTTTGAACAGAGAAATCATTTGTGCATGTTCAGGATTATCCACCAACTTCAGCTCTTTTCTTTCTTCTTCAGTCCCAATGTTGATCAATTCTTCTGCCTCATCATTCAACCCAAACTTTTCGGGATGGTCCAATATTTTTTTTGAATTCTTGAACATCCTCTTCATTCTCATCTGGCCCACAGTCATTCTCATCGAAAGTCACAGGGGAATCAATTGATAAGCTTTCAAAGTTCCTTTCATGAGGCGACATTTCTATAAGACCCAAATTCCTAGAAATAAATTTATGTGAAGTTGGAAAGAAAGAATAGATGATAACATGGTGACAGACATTGAGATGGTGCACAACTATAATGAGAATTTTGAGAAGGACATAAAGGCAAATTGAAAAGAAGTGGATAAGAAAGGATAAAAAGGAAAAGAAATAAAGAAAACTACTGGAAACTCATGCAAATTCATTAAGTCATGTCTCAAGCAAAATAACATAAATCTCATAATTTATAATGGCCAAAATGTTTGCCAATACAATACAACAAGATAATTACTTTGAAGCAACCACATCAATGATTGGTTTTGACTCCCAATTCTTCAACAGCTCTTGGTTCAGGGATGGCCTGATTACATCATATTCTTTTAGTACTTCCTCATCCAATGTGTTGATGGTAAGACGATATCGGGGAGGAGCAGCCTCTTCAGACATGATTACTTCTGCTGGTGCCGGGAAAGTCTCTCTCAGGTGGGGAATCCGCTGAACCTCACTCTTCTTATCTTTCCTTTTGAAAGTCACAGCTTGGAACTTCCCTTCAACAAGCTTCTCATAACCCAGTCCAAGTCGATCAAACTTTTCTGGGAGTGTCACAGGCCTTTTATCTCCTTGTAATTGTGAGCCTAACCCTTTACCCTCTTGATATCCATTCTTGGCCATAATTCGGGCCACTGTCTGATTCACATTTTGTGCCGACGACTCCCCGAGTTCGATCACTTAAAAATTATGGCATAAATTCCTTTCCTCCTGTTCTGCATTATCCACATATGGCACCGAGACTGGTTTTGACACCATAATTTCTTCCTCTCCATGAATAGTGATCAAAGATCCCTTCTCAATGTACTTTATCTTCTGGTGCAAGGTAGAAGGAACGGCACCAGCTGCATGGATCCAAGGTCTACCCAAAAGCATAGTATAAGCAGGTTCAATCTCCATTACTTGGAACAACACTTGAAATTTGCTCAGGCCAATTTCCAATGACAACACTACTTCCCCCAAGATATCTCTTTTGGTTCCATCAAAAGCTCGCACCACCATTACTTGAGGCATTAAATCATCGGTGCTCATTGATAACTGAGTCAGAGTGGACCTTGGCAAGACATTCAGGGTCGACCCTCCATCAATTAATACTTTGGCAATTAAAAAACCTTTACATTTCAGGGTAATATGCAAAGCTCGGGGATTTTTCTTAGATTGGGAAATAACCTCTTCATCAGAAAACGTGATTGAGCTGACATGCTTCATTGGATCCACCATGTTAACCATGCATTGTGGAGTAACATCTGGTTTGACATAGGCTTCATCTAGTATCTTTAAGAGGGCTTTCCTATGCAATTCAGACGTTAGAACAAGTGACAATAGAGATATCCGAGTCGATGTCTTCTTGAGCTGCTCCACCACATCATACTCACTCTGCTTCATTATCTTCAAAAATTCTTCTTCATCTTCATCTTCTTTTCTTTTTCCCTTTTTCTCAGTATTTATGACTTCTTCTACACCCTTCTTATTGCCATTCTTCTCCTCTAATTTTTTTGGTCCATAATATCTCCCGCTTCTTGTAATTCCTTCCACCTCTACTATGTTTGTTACTGATTTATCCTTTGCATGGGAGTCTTCTGCGCTGCTTATTGAGGAGTCCCCAATCATTTCAACTTTCATCGCATAATTCCAGGGGACTGTGTGTGTGTCCATGAAAGCGAAAGGTTTCGGATTCTTCACTGTTAATACTACCTTTTCTGCTGTAGGGGTTGATTAAGGGGTGGAACGCGAAGCACAAAGCGCTCAATCACATTAACTTCTTCGCAAAAAGACGTCTTTCTTGTGGCTTGTATGACCCCCATTGTGATTAATCCTTGGACTTGAACTTTGAAATCCCAACAATTCTCAATGTCATGCCCCACAGCCCCATCATGGTATGCACAACTTGATTCTTCATCATACATTCCCTCGTCCTTCATCAATGTTGATGGTATTGTTACATTATAACCTGCCTTCTTAAGCCCTTCAAATATTTGCCCCATAGGTGTACGCAGACTTAGAACTTTCTTGATCAAAACTTCTTCCTTCTCCACTGCATTTGCTTGATTTCCTCTTTCATGATTCGGGATTAGATTATGGACGATATTAGGGCCTTTTTCTTCTTGAATATCCAATCTCCCGCAGGCTATCAATTTCCTCATTGCTGTCTTGAACGCCTCGCAATCTTCAATTGAGTGTCCCGCAACCCCCATATGAAATTTACAAGTCAAATTAGGGTTATACCATGCTGGGAACGGTGGTTCCATGGGATGTACAGGATTCTCTGAAATCAGGTGAGCATCAAACATACGCTGGAATAGGTCAGCATTTGAGATGGACAACTTAGGAAAATGTGGAAGGTTTTGCGGGCGGAAACGACCTTGGTTTTGGAAATTTGATTGAGGTTGTGGGTTATAGGGGCGACTTTGTGGGTAAGTGTAATTAGGACGGGTGGGTGGACGTGGCATAAGAATATTGTTGATTTGGAATGGTGAAGGGCTACTAGTATTTGTGTTTGGGATATAAGGTGACATGGGTGCTTGATATGGAAAGCATGGGTTAGGGTTATATGATGGTGTGGGATATCTGGGGTTAGATTGTGATTGTTGAGGCATGACATTTGGTTGAGGCTGGATGAGGTTTACTTCTGACTCTTTTTTCTTTAACTGGGGTCCTTTCCTACTTTCTGTGTGATCTGTAAGCAATTTCCCAGCTCTTGCCAATATTTCAATCCTCTCTCCTGCAGCTATAAGGTCAGCAAAATCCCTATATGTGGCACCAGCCATGGATCCAACATAAGGCGACCCAAGTGTCCCTACAAAATACGAACACATCTCTGAAAGTGTCAACGGTGGCTGGACCTGTGCTACTAGGGTTCTCCATCTTTGAGCATATTGTTTGAAAGTTTCTTCATTCTTCTTTTGCAACATCCCCAATTGCTCCCGTGTTGGAGTTGTATCAAGGTTGAATCGATACTGACTCATGAACATGTCTGCTAAGTCCTTCCAGGTTGAACTTTTAGAGTGATCCAATTGAATGTACCACTCTAAAGCTGGACCAGTCAGGCTTTCATGGAAGAAACTAATGAGGAACCTTTCATCTTTAGACCACACTGCCATCTTTGTGCAATATGTCTTCAAGTGGAGAAATGGATTAGTGCTCCCATCATACTTTGCGAATTCTGGGACTTTAAAATCCCTTGGAATGGATACATTCATTGTAGGGCAAAGCTCTTCTATCCCAAGAGATCCATAAGTGTTAGGACCTTGAATGGCCTTAATTTTCTCCTCCATCTTTTCCATCCAAACTTCCTTCGCCTCTTTTTGAATTGAAGCTTGACTATTTCCAGCTCGAAATCCCGTTTGTTGCCCCGAGATGAACATATGTGGTTGTTCCCAAGTTGGGCCTATATTGCCATGACTATCCATCTGAGGGTTCTCAATTGCTTGGTACCCTTCCCCAACTGGTGTCACAAAACGAAGTAGCTGTTGAGTTGGATCTGGATTTGCTTTTCCTCCAGCATTATTCACCAATTGGGCTGAGTGTGAGGGTCCTCCTCCCGAGGTCGCATTCACTCCTAATATGCTAAAGGCTTCTTTTATGGCCCGCAGAGTTTCCTCTATTCGATTTTGGGCTTCTGTCATTTCACTTATCTTTCATTGCATGGCATCCATTTCTGTGCTCAAATTCCTCCCTTCTAGATTGTTTTCTTCCATCCTAGTCCGAGATCGAGTATTGTGAACTCGGGTTTGATTGGTACTATCTTTCCTTGTTTTCGCAATGGTTGCAAATCCTGCTTCAAAACAATAATTTAATTAGTTTTAAAAGTGTAATTTATTTATAAGTTTGTTGAAGAACCGTGTGAAATCTGGAGTGAGTATCTTTGACTATAAAAAACTGCTCCTCAGAACGTATCGTTCGAAAGTACTAAGTTTTACAAAGCATGGGATCAAAAGTGAGTGTGAAGATCTTTAACCCGAACTAATAAGACCATTCCCCAGAATGTTACGTTCGAAAGTACTAGGTCTTTATCAAATGGAGAAATGAGTAATCAAAAGCAAACACAAGGATTTTCTTCATTAAAATAGCCAAGTACAATGGTTCATAGGAATACATCTTTTCTAATTGTTACAATCCATCCATTGTTTCATTTGCCTCATCAGGCTTTTACAGTGCTCAATGAAATTACAAATTTCCTCAGGTGTAGTTAATGGATTAATCATGGCATCATCCATCTTTAGAAGCCTTGGGACATCCTCAACTGCCCCATTAGCTATCTAGACTAGGTTAGCAAACCGAGTCGCCCAAAACACCATTTCCCTTTTGCTTTGGTAAACAACATCATCCTTTTCTTTCAGCTGACCCAACGGTCCTTGAATATCCTCATGCTTCTTCTTGATGATAGCTTGATATTTTTCAACCATTTCTCTTGTTTCTAGCTTTTCCTTCTCAATCTTTCTTTCATATTCCACGACCATCTCTTGCATTTGTTGCTTCATATTGTCAAGCTCTTTTTGAACCTCCCTTTTGGCTATCTTGGAATTCCCCAATAGCTCCCTAAGATGTTGGTTTTCAACTTGAACCTTGTTACGTTCTTGTCGGTGAAGTCCTAGTTCTTCATCGCTGCTAACCAGCATCCTATGGTCTTGTTTGCTTGTTCTCGGTCAGCCATTGCTCTTTTATTAGCCTTTTCCAATGAACGACTTTTCTCAGTGTTTTCTAATTGCAATGCTTCATATGCTTGACGGATTTCCCTTAACTGGACTTCTAACTCTTTCTTTTCCTCTTCTACTCTTGCCAGTTCAACCTTCACTTCTTTTAACTCTTTGTTATCAGTTGGAATTGGCACCGAAGTTTCTTCATCCACAGGAATTGTGACAGAAAATGGCAGCTTCACCTCCATAGCTCTATTCTTGACCCACTGACGATAACTTTCTGTGGTTCCACAACTTCGAACCCCTAACTCTTTACTTTTTCGGATGACATTGTCCCATGCTTGGCGAACTCTTCTAAGCTCCTCAGTTTGTATTGGATCCATGCTATTTAGAACAAAAGGGGTTATTACCTCTTCTGCGGGAGGTCCCATCATGGGGTAAGCGAGTTGTCGCAAAGCTAGGGATGGGTTATAGTTAATACATCCCTTTGACCCCCATAAGCGGCACATTAGGAAACTCTCCACACCGGTAGATCACCTCTTGTACTTCCCCCCATCGTGGATACCACCGAATTGCTCCTTCAGTGAGATTTGCCAAAGTTTGTGCCCATTCTTGATCATTTCTAGTCTTCAACTGCAGCATCTTGAAATCAGAAATAGGACATGATTCCTTGTACTTTCTATCAAATATGTGGGCAATAAGCCATACATATAATGCAGGGAGGCAACACAAGATCCTTTTGCCTTTCTTCACATAGCAGTAATTCAGGGTGTGGTAGACGTCTGCGAGCACAGCTGGCACTGGATTTTCACCTCTAGATTTATGAGCCAAGAATATGTCAATTGAAGCAAGGTCCACAAAATCATCAGCATTCGGGAAAATGACAATCCCGTAAATAGTCAAGGCCAGCACATCCATATATGCATCCCAATCCCCATCTTCAGCTAGGAGGTGTATTCTCTCTTCCAAATACTTCTTTGGGAATCCCTCAGTTTTACCCCTTGTTTGCTTCTTGCTTTGCAGTTCTTTCTCAGGGACTTTCAACATCTTGGCAATAGTGTGAGTGGAAGGATAATATCCCAAATAACGGTATGGTCGCCCTTCTTTTAGAGGCTGCCCCAAAATCTGCTCAAATTCCTCCAATGTAGGGGCTAGCTGAAAATTTCTGAAGGTGAAACATCTCAGGGGAGGATCCTAATATTGGGCTAATGCAATGATTGCTTCTACTTGCACATCTACTTCCAAGATATACAATATGTTCCCATATTGGCATTGTATCTTGTTCATCATCTTGCTCAATATTTTCAAATGCCCCACCTCAGGCTTTTTAGCTTTCAACTGCAAGGTCTTCCTCATGGCCGGGATTCCACCCTTACATTTTGATCCCATGTTTTCCTTTCCAAAGATACTCACAACCAGATTTTGGCTTTCGATTCTTTAACAAACTTCCCTAAAACACATGAAAAAGAAAAGTGAGAAGGAATACAAAAACCACCCTTACCCTACTAGGATGCATGCAGTATGAACATCTCATTTATTTTTTCCTTTTTTCTTTTTTTTTTTTAAAAAAATCTATAATCTAAACAAAATGATGAGTTTTTTTTTGTGTAATTATGACATGACGAATGCAATATGAATATTTTCCTTTTTTTTATCTTTTTTTTTAAAAAAAAAAAAACTAACAAAATGTTGACTTTTTTTTTTTGTAAATATGACCTCAATAAATGAGATGAATGACATTATTTTCATTTTTCTTTTTTTTTTTTGCCCTTTTAACATGCTCTTAAATGTAAGCAAAATAAAGATAAAGAGAAAGGTACGCTCCCCTTGTGACCTAACAGATTTATCTAAACTAGAAGATTTTGGCCCATGAGACTATTGGTTTTCTTCTAAAAGTGAATTTCTCCCATGGGTGATAGTCTAGCTCTAACAAACTTTGGTCTCTAGAGCTAAGATCCCATTTCGGAATATAGACCACAACAATAGCTAAGCTACCAGATGTGGCATATCCACAGAAAGGGTCACACTCTAGATGAAGTTTTCGCGATAACCAAACAGGATGAACATCCAATATGGCTACCACAACGCAACTTCGTACCTATCTTAGGTTTCACTCAGGCCCGGGTATAGAGCCCCACTCAAATTGTGTGATAATTGTGATGGTGTAGTGTGTGAAGGGAGCATACAAACCTCAAGACTCAAAGAAAAAGAAAAAGAAAAAGAAAAATCCTGCAAAACAAACAAAAAAAAACACACAACAATAATAATGGTCTTCTATCCTAAGGTTAGAATCAAACAAAACATAAAATATCTATATACAACAGATTTACAAAAAAAAATAGTAGACAAATGATGGGTTAAACAAATAATAAAATTTATAAATAATTTGCACAATTAAAATAACAGGCTTGACTCTCAAGTTTTCCCCAGTGGAGTCGCCATCTGTAACGACCCAAAAAATAATAGAATTTGAAAAAATAATGGAGTCGCCACCAATTATTATTTGAGGGAAATAATTGGAAAAACCTTTTGATTTTGCAATACTGGCCTTTGAAAAGAATTAGAGTTCAGGAGTCTATTTATGCACAGGGAAGGGTGGAAGCTTAATCCCACTGCACCCCTGATACATCCATTCAAAGAATGGTTACCTTTAGTTAATTGTGCAAATTACTGATAAATTTTAGAATATTTATTTCCCCTTAAAATAACATAAATTACATGGAAGAAGACAAACTGAAAAATATAATGAAAGAATTGAGATAAGATGATTATTTACAGAGAAATCAAATGTGAAGAGATAATTTGACTTTAGGATCACCAAGTTGTCTCAACTCAGATGTCCTAGAAATATATATTTTCATAGTAATTAATTTTATAAAAAAAAATTTTAAGAATCACCAAGTTGTCCCAACTCAGATGTCCTAGAAATATATGTTTTCATAGTAATTAATTTTATAAAAAAATATTTAAGAATCATCAAGTTGCCACAACTCAGATGTTCCGAAGTTTAGAATTTAAAAGGCACTATGCCTAAAATAAATGATTTTAATCAAATGAATTAATTTAATTTCTTCTAAAAAAAAATAAAATAAAAAAAATAGAATCACCAAGTTGTCTCAACTCATGTGTCCTAATCTATCAAAATTAATACCATTTTGTATAAGTTATTATCCGATTTATATATACATACACTTTAAAACGAGAAAAAAAGAAAAAAAAAAGGAATGAACAAAAAGAGCAAAGAAAACGTGACGTAACAGTAACTAGCTTACCAAATCAACTTTGTTTTTTTTTGGAATAAAACCAAACAATTAATATTGTTGCACATTTCCTTTATCTACATATATTTGCTTTGAAACTAAATTAAATTCCTGATTGAAATTTCTATTCTTTGAAAATAAAATATCCATAAATTGTTCACAACAACAACATTCCCCTTTTGTATATATTATACATGCCTTATTTATTAAATAACAAGGCTCAAATTTAAATTGATAGGCAAGATACCATTTTTGAATTTTCCAAATCAAATCGCTATTAAATGCTGATTAAAACAAAAAAAAAGAGGAAATTAAGCCTAATCTTTTCCTACCACGACAGTAAGCTTCAAACAAGATGCTAGCCTTCTTACCAAGTAGCGACCTTTAACACACATAGGAAGGAAAACACATATTTATTTTAACTTTTCACAAACTGGTTTATATTGCAGTAGTCAGAAAAGAAATTATAGCAATTAAATATATATATTTTTTAAAACAAGGGAGAATCAAATCCTTTAATGAAACAAAATGTGAAATATTGCAACAAGGATCCTTTCATTTAGCAGTTTCTTGTTAGCTATTAAAAGTGAAATGTCTACCCTCTTTTGGAATGAACATGTAGCAAGCAAGTTTTTACAGCAATACATCTAAAGGGAAAATGATTAACAATCTAAAGGGAAAATGATATTAACAACCCTGTCAGATTATCCTTACAGTAACCTTCATTAAAAAGAACACAAATCTCATAAATCCTATGCACCAACGGGCTCAGAACGAAACAACAAGTGCAGTATTCAAACATTAAGAGCCATTTTATCAAGCAGGTTGTACTCATAAACCAATAAACATTACAAAATTCAAAAATCAGAATATGTGAAAACACCAGGGAGTGGAGAGGAAAAGAAATTTACAAATTTGTGACCTTCTTCAGGCATACAACAGCTAGCTGGTAAATCTCTATTCTTCCCTTATAGCTCTCAACCCCACATGCAACCTCTCTCTTTTTTCTAAATCTGAAATCTTTCTCTCTATTTCGAATCAAAGAAAAAATAGGAGTAAGAAAACAAAAAAAAACACCCTTCTCTCCTTCAAACGAAAACAGAAATCCCTCTTATCTGCCTCCAACGAAAAAAAACCTTCTGGTCTGTGCTTCCCAAATCACCTCCCCCTCTATGGTAGTATGAGGTTGTATATATATAGGTGCGATTTCTTCCTTCCTGTTGACCGAGAGTATCGAGACTTGGTCTCTATTGCTTCCAGCCATGCACCTGGATCAACCGCAGTTTCCTTTTCTGTGCTTCCCTTTCACTTCTCTAGACTTCATTCTTCCCAATCTTCTGCGATTTTCTTTTCTCGTCTTTGTTGGTGCTCCATCGGCAACAATGACAGGACGTGCAATCGTGTTCACTGCCCTGCAGGTTGATGAGGGTGATGTGTCGGCCAGAGAACTGATGGGTAAAGGGAAGAGATATTATCTCTTAGGTTTAGGGTTTTTTCTGAGTTAAAAGGGGTTACAAGTCCTGGGTTGATTCTGGACCCAATAGTGACTGCTGATGGGCTTAATTGTGCAATTCCTTGGCCCAATACGAGATGGCTGTAAAATGGGCTTTATCTTCTTCTTCTTCTTCTTCTTCTTCTTCTTTTTTCTCTTTTTTTTTCAGCAAAGAACAACTCTTTCTCTCTCTCACTTTTTTTTCTCTTTTTTTATTCACTTTTATTCCTCTTTCAAATTTCCCACATTTTTCCTTAATTATTATTATTTTCTATTAATAATAATAATTATTTTTTTGAATTGGACAAATTTGGGTGTTCACACAACCCATATTCTCTTAGGGAGGCCGTGGCAATATGTTACAAAGGCAATTCATGATGGGTTCACAAATAAAATATCTTTCATGCAAAATGAGAAGAAAATTGTTTTCAAACCATTTTCTCTTAGGGAGGTGTGTGAGGACCAAATTAAATTGAGAGAAAAGAGGGTGCAAGAGAAAGGGGAGATGAGTGAAACACATAAAAAGAGTGGAAAGAAAAGGAGTGAAACAAGAAATGTGAGTAAGAGTGAAACACTTGAGAACATAGAGTTGTTTGGCAAAAGAAAGTGAAGTGAAAAGGGTGTTGCTTGCCAACAAGCCACTTACTTATTGTATTGCAAAAATAATATTTTGATTGTTAATAACTTTGATAAACTTGTTGTCCCTACTGGTGTTGAATTTCTTTTGCAGGAATATAAGGATGTATTTTTGAAAGAGGTTCCAAATGGATTACCACTTTTGAGAGGGATTGAGAGTCATATTGATCTCATTCCTGGAGCTTCCTTACCCAATCAGCCAGCATATAGAAAAAATCCCCAAGAGACCAAAGAAATTCAGTGGCAAGTTGATGAATTGATGAGCAAAGGGTGGGTGCAAGAGAGCATGAGCCCGTGTGCTGTTCCGGTGATTTTGGTGCCTAAAAATGATGGGACTTGGAGGATGTGCACAGATTGCAGGGCTATCAATAACATCACATTTAAGTACCGACATCCTCCCAGGTTAGATGATCTTCTTGACGAGTTACATGGTGCTTGCATTTTTTCTATGATTGATTTGAAAAGTGGGTACCATCAAATTAGGATAAGGGAAGGGGATGAATGGAAAACTGCCTTTAAAACTAAGTATGGTTTGTATGAGTGGTTGGTTATGCCCTTTGGGCTAACTAATTCCCCAAGCACTTTTATGAGATTAATGAACCATTTCTCAAGGGAATTTTTAGGCAAGTTTGCTATGGTGTACTTTGATGATATTCTGATTTATAACACTAATCTTGAATTGTATGTTGAACATTTGAGTATTGTAATACATGTGATTAGAAAAGAAAAGTTATTTGCTAATCTTAAAAAATGTACCTTTTACACTAATCATGTTGTATTTCTAGGTTTCATTGTGAGTGATAAAGGGGTACAAGTGGATGAGGAAAAGGTTAAGGCCATTCAAGAATGGCCTACACCTAAAACCGTGAGTGAAGTTAGGAGTTTTCATGGTTTAGCTAGTTTCTATAGGAGGTTTGTGAGGGACTTTATCACCTTGACTCCACCTCTTAATGAAACGGTTAAAAAACATGTTGGGTTTAAATGGGGTGAGAAACAAGAAAAAGCATTTGTTGCACTTAAGCATGAGTTAACTAATGGCCCTATTCTTGCATTACCAGATTTTGTAAAATCTTTTGAAATAGAATGTGATGCATCTAATGTGGGTATTGGGGTTGTTTTGATGCAAGAAGGACATACAATTGCTTATTTTAGTGATAAGTTAAATAGGGCCACCCTAAACTGTCCCACTTTTGATAAGGAATTATATGCCTTAGTACGTGCTTTGAAAACATGACAGCATTATCTTTTGCCCAAAGAGTTTGTAATTCAAAGTGATCATGAGTCTCTTAAATACTTGAAAGGACAAGGAAAGCTGAATAAAAGGCATGCCAAATGGGTTGAGTTTTAGAACAATTTCCATATGTCATAAAACATAAAAAGGGGGAAGGGGACATTGTTGCCGATGCATTATCTATAAGGCATGCATTACTTTCTACTCATGAAACTAAAATTTTTAGACTCGAAACTTTGAGAGAAATGTATTTGCATGATGCTGAGTTTTATGAAATATATGTTGCATGTGAAAAAGTGTCTCAAAATGGATACTACAGGCATAATGATTATTTGTTTAAAGAGAAAAGATTATGTGTGTTGTAACACCCCATCCTTGACATGCGGCCCAACTGCTGGGGCCCAGGAATTCACTGAGCGTGTTAACTAAGCTTTTCCACCCCCTGAAGTGGATTTATTCCCCCTCAGGGAGCCGTCGTGGATTCGAACCCAAGACCTCAGGGATACAGTCTTAAGTTCCTTAAATCAACTACCAATTGGTAGTGGATTTAAGGAACTTAAGACTATATCCCTGAGGTCTTGGGTTCGAATCCACGAAGGTTCCTTATTAGTGGGAATAATCCACTTCAAGGGGTGGAA
Organism: Sesbania bispinosa; assembly: GCA_026901365.1. NCBI lineage: Eukaryota > Viridiplantae > Streptophyta > Magnoliopsida > Fabales > Fabaceae > Sesbania > Sesbania bispinosa. The sequence goes on from QLOH01000075.1 coordinate 1,651,474, forward strand.
AAGCTTAGTTAACACGCTCGGTGAATTCCTGGGCCCCAGCAGTTGGGCCACAGGTCAAGGTTGGGGTGTTACATGTGCCTAAGTGTTCCATAAGGGATTTGTTGGTAAGAGAGGCGCATGAAGGTGGCTTAATGGGACATTTTGGGGTTCAAAACACTTTAGAATCATTGCATGAGCATTTCTATTGGCCCCATATGAAACGTGATGTGCATAAGTATTGTGAACATTGCATTGTTTGTAAAAGGGCAAAATCAAAAGTGATGCCACATGGTTTATATACTCCTCTGCCTATTCCAGATTTTCCTTGGATTGATATATTTATGGACTTTGTTTTGAGGGTGCCTAGAACAAAGAATGGCAAGGTTTCTGTTTTTGTGGTTGTTGACAGGTTCTAAAAATGGCGCATTTTATACCTTGTAAAAAGGTTGATGATGCTTGCCATGTAGCTGACTTGTTTTTCATAGAAGTGGTGAGACTCCATGGACTGCCTAGGAGCATTGTAAGTGATAGGGACACCAAGTTCCTAAGTCATTTTGGGAAAACATTGTGGGGTAAGTTTGCTACTAAATTACTGTTCTCTATTACTTGTCACCCATAAACTAATAGGCAAACTAAGGTAGTGAATAGGACTTTAGGCACTTTGCTCAGGACTATTTTAAAGAAAAATGTCAAGTCTTGGGAAGAATGTTTGCCTCATGTAGAATTTGCATACAATAGGGTTGTCCATAGCACAACTAATTGTTCATCATTTGAAATTGTATATGGATTTAATCCTATGACACCACTTGACTTACTGCCTATGCCTAATATTTCTGTTTTTAAGCATAAAGATGCGCAGACTAAGGCTGACTTTGTGAGGAAGCGTCATGAGAGAGTAAAAGCTCAAATTGAAAAGAAAATTGAGAGCTATGCCAAGCATGCTAATAAGGGAAGAATGAGAGTTGTATTTGAACCTTGTGATTGGGTTTGGGTACACATGAGGAAAGAAAGGTTCCTTGAACAAAGGAAGTCCAAACTCCAATCTAGAGGGGACGGTCCTTTCCAAGTGTTAGAAAGGATCAGTGATAATGCCTACAATATTGATTTGCCTGGTGAGTATAATATAAGTGTCACTTTTAATGTTTCTGATTTGTCTCTTTTTGATGTAGATGATGAGTCCTTGGATTTGAGGACAAATCCTCTTCAAGAGAGAGGGGATGATGAGGACATGGCTAGGGACAAGGACAACAAGGCACTCAGAGGGCTGCGGGACCTATAACACGAGTAAGAGTTAGGAAAGCAAAAAATACTTTACAACAAGTGGTAGCAACAATTCTTGAGGTTGCACCTAATGTGAAGGACATGGAACCAAAATTAATTCAGTGCATGATCATCATTGAAGATCCATGAATCATAAAGAACCACAGGCAGGCTGTGGATTTTTTCCATGCCTGTGAAAACGCTGCAAAGTGAGGCAATCGAATTCAGAGAGAACCACAGGCAGACTGTGGATTTTTCCATGCCTATGGAAACTCTACAGAGTGAGGAAATCAAAGTCAGAGAGAACCACAGGCAGGTTGTGGATTTTCCCATGCCTGCAGTTCGACCAAAAAACGTTATTTTTCTGTTGTCTCTTTATTTTCTGCTGCCATACCTCTATATGTATACGTTTTTTGTTAATGAAATAGACCAGACTTGCATTTTGATAAACTTTGTATTTGTGAGAGTGAATCTCCTAGATTCTTGGCTGAACCATCTTTAAGATTTATCAAGGGTTTTCCATCCCCCTTGTGGCGCGTCTTTGTGGCTTATCTTCCTCCCTAGAAGTGGCGCCACCCAAACCTCCATCATCTTCATCCAATTCTTATCTTCTTTCACTAATTTCTATTTTTTAAAAACTTCCATTTTTTATCACCAAAACAACCATACGAAAGTACTTTTTATTACTGTTTGAGCGTGGAAATTAACACCATTCAGTCTTAGAAGACCCATTCAGAATTCATGGCAAGTGGATTTACATCACATGGGAGCTTCATCCCATATTATCAATTTAGCTTTAATTATCAACTCAGATAAAAGACTTCCTTGTTTAATATTGCAAGTAGAGTCCTCATCCACATTTATTAGGATGGAAAATTTAGAATGAGTTATTATGCCACTAGGAATTAATAAGGCAGCTATTTCACTTGTTGTAACAATTAAAACAATTTCTCCCTTAGATCTTAGAGTTGTTGATATAGTCCTCCAAAAAAATGTCTTACCGGTGCCACCATATCCATAATGAAAGAATAGTCCACCAACATTCTGCGATACCCCATCATTATCTTGTTATATATAACCTTTTGTTCAAAAGTCATTAATGACACCACTTGTTTATGCTCTTGAGCCAATTTTTGCCTATCATAATTAACCTCATCATAAATCAACTTGTTCATACTTGTTGAAATAAATGAAATGTCTGGATGAGGCATTGTTGAGAAATTTGTCAAACTCCTATTATTACTCTACAACACCTTTTCTATTTCAGCAAGTATGAAATTCTTCAAACCTTTGCATTCCAAATGCAATTATATAACTAAAAATATTAAACATTCAATACTACCTACTTGACATAAATATTAGTAAAAAAATTAACTATGAAATAAGACCAACCTTTATGTTGCATAAGAAGTCTCAGACGATGCAAAATGTCGTCACTCAAATATTGCCAAGTATTGTCCCAAACAAATTCTGGCCTTGAAAGCTTATTTGACAATAATAATGTTGCAAAGAGTCTTCTTAGATATGTAGCAGTGCCCCAACTTGATGCCTCAATTATAACATGAATGTATTCTTTGTCATCATCCAACAATCCTAATGCGTTACAAGCATCCTTAAATGTTGGATAGATCACATTGTTCATGGTTCTTATTGCAGTATATGAACTGGGGCCCTTAACTATATTGAGTTACATTCTCAAATAATAAATCTCCCTGTTGCCTGGAGGAACAAAAAATAGCCTCCCAATAGAAAACACTTGATGCCTCAAACACCATTTATAATTATTTTGTTGGAAATTCAGCATATTTGAGATTCATCGCTTCTGAATATTTACTATCTTCCATCCAAGTAAGAAATTTAGATTGATGATCAGTAGGCTTATTCAACATATTATCAATTGATTCATCATCACGAAACACAACAGATTGCTCTTCTGGCAAATGAATGACAATTTTTCAATTGAAGGTTCCCTATAATGCATATCAAAAGAAAATATCCTCCATACAACTTCACACGATGACAAATACCTACAATCATAATACAATTTTATTTCATCAACATATTGAGAAGCTTCCTCACTGCCTAGACTACGATAAAAGCTGGCGGTGACACGATCATAGCCTTTATTCACATATTTGAAGAGATATTTGATGGATCGTGATTGATTGCAATATCACTCTTCATAATTACCCGACCATTATCTCTTCTTCTATAAACAGGATATCCTTCTGCATCAATAGTAGTTCTTTCACAAAATTTTTTAGGGAAGTGCTTTGTACACTTACCATTTACCATGCATAGAGATTTTTTATTTTTACCTCCACATGGACCATGGATCATTAGAGATTGGACAATCTCAAACAACTCAGGATTTGTAGTCTTTTTAGAAATCTCACCCGATATTATCTTGTCAATATCATGAGGCAATGGATATCTATAGTTTGGTTGCAACCATATAAGAATGTGTGCATGAGGTAATCAACGCTTTTGAAACTCAATTGTATATACGACAACATATAAAAACGTAAATAAGTATTGAGAAAGAAGTAATAGTTTAATAACTTAATTGAGCATAGGATAACAAACATACTTGAATAATTTAATTGAAGTAAGGATGACAAACATACCTGCATTAACCTTACCGAAAATAGTTCCTCGTTTGATATCCTTCAAAAAATGGTCAAGTTTGATATAAAAAACTCGAAAAATTAGATTAGGACCATCTTCAGATCGCAATCCATGATTACTCAACATTCTATCCAATTCAAGCCATTTTTTATTGCATGTAAATATAATAAACAAATCAGGATATCTTGCCCAACTACAAATACCCATAGCATCCTGCTAATTCTAAAACATATATCGAGCACCTCCAGTAAAACTTGAAGGTAACACTATACGCTTTCTCGTTATCGCATGATTTGTTTCACCTCTTAATATTGCATCAGCTAACCCTTTATACATTTCTGTCCTAAACTTTTTTTGGTGAGATCTAAGATAACTCATACGGGACGACTAAATCATACTATAACCATCCACCAAAAAATGCTGAAAAAGTCTTTTAGAGTACAACAGTACAACCTTTTTATGTCTTCTTTGTTGGATTCTATAAGCAATGGATTGTCTAATCGCGACATATTCCCTCTTTTTGCCATATGAACTTGTAGTTTCATTTAAGAGAATGCCATCTTTGTAACCATCCTCTCCTTGGGGAAATAACAAAGGATAGTACAATGGTAAGTATGCAGTGCTCACTAAAGAAACATGTTGCAAATATTCCTGTTTAGTCTCTACAACAATCTCCCATCACCATTACTAACATAAAAATCACCCACAATTAATGCTGCAACTTCAGATGCAATTGGTAAATTATGCGTTCTTCCATATTTTCCCCTCTTGCCAATTATTTTCAATTTAAAAACATCGACATTACTTCCTTATAGACGGTCTCTGACCATTGTGTATGTCTGAGCATAGGGATTATAAGAATCAAACATCCCTTTTATATCACTCACTATTGAAGCAACTAATGGATCATGTATTTTGTCCATCCTACATAATTTACAAGAATCAAACCATCTAACATCATTATTTAAGACTTGTATAAGAAAATATTTTTCCTACAAATGTAAGGATTAAAAGAGAAGAATGTGATAATTTATTACCTAACAACATAAATCTTGTTATCCACTTCATCCTCAGTGTCATATGTATAATTGTGAAAATTTCGGTTGTTGTCCCGCTTAGGGAAGCAAACTACAAATCTTATGGTAATTTTCCTCGCTCATGACAAAAATCAGAGGAGCGGTACCATCATTTATTGAATCATTTACCTTACCACCCATAAATGTAAATGAAAAACATCATATTAAATGATCTAATATTATCCAAAATCAATTTACTCTACCTATCATTATTGAAGTATAGATCCATCAAGGTTTGAGGTGCAGATATCAAATCAAGAAGCCTTATTTTACCTTGCATACAAAACAGAGAAAACTTGGGATTTGAAGGACTGTAAGTCTTTTGGAACTTCTCATGATACCACACCATTGCTCCACATTGTTGACACTTATGAGTTGGATCACCAATATCTCAATACACTGAATTTAAGAAAAGTAATGAAGCTTTTGAGTACATATATAAGACACTCATGTAAAAGAATATTCATAAAAAATAAATTTAAAGACCCACATTAAGTAGTAGTAACAACTGTAGGTAATTCAGGATGTATATTATCAATTATTTCAGTATCCAACTGATTCCCATTTGTTGAATTACCTACAAAATATATAAAATAATTAGGTAGTAAAATACAATCTTAAGAATCGTCTCACTAATGCAAACTCAGAGTGTGTTTGGCTTGCCATTTCAGCTAGCTGAAAGTTGAAAATAGTAGCTAAAATCATTTTAGCAGTGTTTGGAAATGTAGCTTTTTTGAGTAGTTACAAGTTTTTCTCAAAAAGCTACTTGAGGTAGCTTTTTTAAAAAAGCTCTAATTTTCAGCTACTAGCTGAAAGTTAATTACAAGTTTAGCCCTCAACCACCCTCACTTATCATTATTTAATAATTAATGTTGTCCTTAAATGACATTTTACCATTTTCAACTAGTTTTACCAAACACAATAAATAAATTTTCAGCTTTCAGCTAGCTTTAAGCTTTCAGCAAGCTTCTCAGCTTTCAGCTAGTTTTTCAATTAGTTTTACCAAACACACTGTCAATATAAAAATTGTCAAATCTTTCGTTTTGAAATAACCTGATTCATTTCATGGAAAAAAATATAATTAATTTGTAATAAACAACCTCTGCGTAAAGCATTAATGAAAACATAACATTCACCAGCACGTGCATAATTGTAGGAGACATTTTAGTAATATATAACTATAAAAACCATATTTCAAATTATATAATAATTCAGCTGAAAAAAATCCAACACTATATTGAAGTACCCGGAAATGATGTAACATTTAAGTCCAGAGTATGTTCTGTAGATTGATGATGATTTTCGGCTGAAGTGGGAGATAAATATAATCTACCACTATTATAAATGTTGTAACTCCTTGTATTTTAAAATGATTATTAGGAGGAGTATTACACTCTTGCAAGAATGTGTTTTTAGATTGTCTCTCCTAGTAAGAATTGTGCTTTGGTCTTTGAGAGGACAATATCTTAACTTTTAAAAAAAGTTTTAACAATTTTTAAATGAACCTAAATATGGTTAAGTTACAGATGTATAAAAAGAATAGGTGTAAGAGAAATTTTGTAAAATACCATTTGTCACATTTGACAATGGACTATTACTAAATTGCACTGTTCTGAAAATCAGATCGAACCGGTAAACCGGTGAACCGGCCTAGTGTCCGGTCTAAACAAACCAGAGAACCGATGCTGCAGAAAATCGGTCAGAAAGCCGGTAAACCGGTAAAAAAACCGGTTGAACCGGTCTTTTTAAACAAATTCAATTTTTTATTTTTTATTTAATTTAAAATACTTTTAAGATAAATAAAAACATATGTTTGAGAATTATACATAGATATTTATTATTTTACCAATTATTTTTATCTTTTTATTTTATAAACCTTATAATAAGGTTATTTAAACAAATTTATAACTTCATATATCTTAATTTCTTATAATTGTGTTATTTTATGAATTAAAATATTATGTAATATTTAAAATATATATTTAATTAATAAAGATTCGACCACGGTTCAATGGTCGTGAACCAGTGCCTTCACCGGTTTAATTACCAGTTCAATTTTTAAAACATTGCTAAATTGTCCTCCATTTGATGCACCAGCTCCATCCCTAAAGTTAAAATCGGACTTACTAGTTCGTTTGATTCTGCGTTGCTACATTACGAAACCATGGTTTTATGGAATTAATTTTAAATCACTTCCGTCCAACGTCTTCATAAAATATGTATCACTCAATTATAAATCAAACAGACACTACATCTATGGGTATTGTATGTGTTAGCATATTCTGAAAAAATAAAATACACAATGTTCATCAAAGGCACCGAAAAATTGTTCATATACAAAATTAAAATAATTTGCATAAATGTGATCTATCCCAATTATCATTTGTTGCATTGAACAACGGAACAATGACCATATATCTCATTTGTGACCTTTAAATAAAATATTGATATAAGAAAGTTAACAATTACCATTAGTAATATCTTATAGTGATCTCATTTGTGACCTTTAAATAAAATATTGATATAAGAAAGTTCACAATTACCATTAGTAATATCTTATAGTGATCTCATTTGTGACCTTTAAATAAAATATTGATATAAGAAAGTTCACAATTACCATTAGTAATATCTTATAGTGGCATACTGTAGCATTCTCCCTCATTTGATGCATTCCCTCGTACAATTTTACTTGAAGAATGATTAAGTTACTTCCCAATAAGCAGGTTCAACAGGGTCCTCCTCAGGATCCTCTTAATTGGAGTCAGAATCTATAACAATCACACATTATCATTCAAGACATTGGCATAATGAATCTCTTGGCCATTTCGATTCCTCACCCTAATGTCAAAATTACTTTCACCCCTATATGTAAATTCAGCAGTATGTGGACCCTCCAACCTATAGAATCGATTCATTTCATTTACCCTTTTTAGGAAAGCTCCACCCTTAGTGTAACTTAAACATATGTTAAAAACTTTCCCACCACGGTCTTTCAATAAGACTCATTTTTCACATAATCGCCATGCCAATTTTCCCCAAAAGTCTCATTTATAAAGATATTTCCCTAATAATATGAATAAATTTTAGTAAGTCATTAGATTAATAATACTAAAGCTTAATCTATAATTGAAATAAATGACATTATGATTATTAACCTGATCAGGCTGCAGGTTGGATTGGAAATGGGTATTTTGACCACATGGTGACTTGTTTCATGGGGGAACCATCTTTGCAGGAGATGATTTATCTAATGAAGTTATAATAGAAAAAATAAGAAAAAAACTTGTAAAATGAATATCCCATTCAAAAGAACAAATTTAAAAATGTTTTGTTAGGTCTAATAAGTACTCAAAGATATACAAAGAGGCATTGAAATGGGTTTTAAAGAAAAGATAAAAACATAACTCAACCATTCAGATACATTTTTTTAAAAAATAAAAACATTCACCAAAAAAATTGCTTAATTTTGAAACAGTACATATGCACGCCAAAATAATGCAAAAAAAATTCATACTTAAGTTCGGGCTAATTTAAGTAATGCAAAAAGAATAAAATAAAATAAAAAACTAATGGAAGATGCACTTGGTATAGTGGTTTTCCAATCACTACAAATCACACTAAAAAATATGAACGCTTTTTCGAAAAAGTGAATAAATAAACCAAAAAAATGTCATACTTAAGTTTAGTCATTTAATATATGTGTATTATGTTAAATAGGAAAGATATAAACAGTGCTAAAAAAATGAAGGGTCATTCATCATAAGTCCATAAGTAGTAACAAAACAAAACGAAGTAAAAATTGCATAAAATATAAAGTAATGGAAGATATCATACAAAAAAAGAAACATAAAAAGGTAATTGAGAGAAAACATTAAAAAACATGCATTGAAAAATATCTTTACATTCATGAGTAAAAATCATGACTAAACAAAAACTAACGACTAAGCAAACAGATCCATGAAAAGAAAACAAAAATTAGCGAAACCAAAAAGAATAAAAATTTTGAAACGGTGTGTCTTCCGTTTGGTTTATTTGTCAAACACAAGCAACAAAACTCCCTCCTAATTCGCCTGGGCCTCTCCACCAACAACCACCCCATGTCTGGCAACATCACCTTCTCTTCCAAAAATGGCCACTTGAACTACACTCTAAAAAATATTAGTGAAACCAAAACACAGATCCATGAAAGAATAAAAAAGAAGCAAAAAATAGCGAAACTAGAAAAAATAAAAATTAACTTATTTATTCAGTTAAGATTTTACTTCAAAGAGGAAGCGGATTAAACTATTATATGCATTGGAAATTAGAAGTAGAAACAATAATATTAACGAAAAAAAATAACAGATCCATGAAAGCATGAAAAACAGATCCATCAGTGCACAAACCTTGAAAGTCGATTTCCAGAAAATTTTGAACGGTTCCACAATCACCTACATGCAGATTGAAGGTAGTTAGTGTTTTGGCATCATCAATTTTCTTTCAAAAAAGAGTAAAATAAAAATAATACATCCACGGAAGGGATGCAAAGAGGTATCGTTTCAAGCAAATGACGGGAGACGAAGCGCGAAGCAATAGGAGCTTTAGTGGAGACAAAGCGCCAATAGTGAAGGCAATTAGTGTTAGGGTTTGGTGAGGAAGAAGAAAGAAGAGGAAAGAAAAAAAACGAAGAGGAAGTTGAACATTGGAGCTAGTTTAGAGGTGAGGTCTATTAAATGGAAAAATGAAATTTGTTGAAGGGCTGCAGATTGCAGCAGGTATTGAAATGAGGAAAAGTAAAATTTTGAAAATGTGAGTAAAAGAAAATAAAACTGATTAAAATATAACTGTGTTAAGGAACACACTCTTCAAGGAGAGTTTTCAAATTATTTATAAAATTGCCATTAAAAAAAGTGGAAAAATGATAATCTCATACTACCTTTTTTGATATATAAAGATGGGTTAAATATTTTTTAGTCCATGAAGTTTAATATGAATTTGGTTTTAGTTCCTAAACTTTAAAATCGTTGGTATGAGTCTCTCATGTTCTGAAATCACGTAACTTTAGATCACGTAACTTTAGACCACGAATCGTTGGTATGGGCCCCTTTTAAGCCCTTTAACATCGTTAACTTTGACGCTGATGTGACAAACGAATTTCTGTGTCAGTTTGTCCAGCCAGTTACGATGACCATGTTGTAGCAATTAAATTGCACCCTAACTCATCCAATCAGATTTTATTTGGGTTTTACTAAATTTAACTTCACATTTTTATGAACGGGGCGGGGAAGACCACAAAAACTGACTAGATGAGCTGAGTTGTAATTCAATTGTCACGTCATGGTCTTTGGAAGTGATTGGACAAACTAATACGGAAATTCGTTTGTCATGTTAGTGTCAAAGTTAATGGTGTTAAGGAAGACTAAAGTTACGTAATTTCAGACATGAGAGACTCAAACCAACGATTTTAAAGTTTAGGGACTAAAACCAAATTCGAGTCAAACTTGAGAGACTGAAAACATATTTAACTCTATAAAGATTTTTTTTTTTCACAAACCCTATAAAGATTTATAAATGGTACAAGTGTTGTTTTTTTTGGGGTAAATTGGGCCTTTCCTTTGGGCTTACGGAAAGGAAGTTTTACCTAAATGCTCAACTACACCATTGGAAAGTGGCTTTTGGAGTCTTCCATCATGTGACAATTAATGTCTCTAAAATATAGTGACTTTTAAATAGGGGTATATTTGGAATGCTATAATTTTTTTTAAAAGACCAATACATTGACCAAATTTTTTTAAATTGTGTGAAACAGTTGAAAGGGTCTTATAATAAGGGACAGAGAGAGTATAACTTCCGGACACAATTGTCCGGGAACCATTCCCAGATAACTGTGTCCTGAGGACTGTTTGAAAGGTATATTTTTTTAAAAAAGAATATAACTTCCGGAAATAATTGTCCAAAAATGGTTCATGGACAACTGTATCTGGAAGTTTTATTTTAAAAAAAAAACTCCCGAAAGATATATTTTTTTAAAAAAATAACTTCCGAACAATAGTGTCCATAAGGTATATTTTTTTAAAAAAAATATATTTTTAAAAGATATATATTTTTATAAAAAATATACGTTATAACCGTAAGGGGTGAATAAAAAAGGGGGCGGGGGAAAGAGGATGGGGAAAGGCGAAAGGGGGCGCAAGGAAAAAGGGAAGGGGAAGGGGGCGGGACACTGGGGGTGGCTGGGGAAGGAGGGGAGTAGGGGTGTTCGCGGTTCGGTTTGGATCGGTTTTGAGGCAAAAAACCATTTGATCCGATCATTGCGGTTTTTTAATTTCATCATCTGATCGGTTTTGATATTTTTTTCAAATCTGATCCAATCCGGTGCAATTTAAATTAAATTGGATTAGATCGATTTTCGGTTTTTTAAAAGCAATAATAAATATTTGATAAAATTGACAAAATAATGAAATAATAATAAACATTTTCTTATTGGAATTTACATTTATTAAAATTAATATAAAATTATATAAAAAGAATTACAATAGATATGAAAACTAAATTAAAACCACTTTTATATTGATATATTTATAGAAATATTAGCATAATATTATATAATAAAATTATAAAAAATATATTAGTATAAGTATTTTTAGAAATATATATATATGTATATAAGTATAAATATATGATTATTTTACAAGTAATAATATATGTATATATAAGTTCGGTTTGGATTGGATTGGATTGGTTTTCAACATAGGATCCGAAAACCAAACCAATCCAATCCAATAAAAATATTTCGGTTTTTTGCGATTTGCGGTTTTTTGGATTTCGGTTTGATTCGGTTTTCGATTTTTCGGTTAGATTTTCGCGGTTTACATTAGATTGGATGGGATATGAACACCCCTAGAGGGGAGGAGGAGGAGTATGGGAAGATAAAAATGATGGGGGTGGGAATAGAAAAAACGCGGTGCAAATAGTAATGGCCCTCCATCAATAGTTTTCACTGCTGAGACTTCAAGGAGTAAAACCCTAATTTCGACCAAAAATAAGTAAAACCCTAATCCTAAACTCTACCTTTCAGCTATAAAACCCTCCTTTCTACATAGTCTTTGTATTCGTCGCATTTCCTCTCGATAAACCTAGCAGCCTTTTTCGTCGTTCTCGTTCCCTTTTCAGGCTCTTGAATATGGCTCCTCCTCGAGGTAGCGCAGGAAACTAAGCAAAGTTTAATTTTGCTTTAGGTAGAATAATGTATGTCACCTAGCATCGTTTTTGTTGTTAATGGTGTTTGAATTTGTGCAGGTCGTGGTGGTGCTGGTGGTGGATTCAGGGGCAGGGGTGACAGAGGTAGAGGGAGAGGTGGCGGAGGAAGAGGAGGAGGAGGAGATAGAGGAACTCCTTTTAAGGCTCGAGGTGGTGGTAGAGGAGGTGGAGGCAGGGGTGCCCGTGGAGGAGGCAGGGGAGGCCGTGGAGGCAGAGGTGGAATGAAGGGAGGGAGCAGGGTTGTGGTTGAGCCTCACAGACATGGTGGTATTTTCATTGCCAAGGGTAAAGAAGATGCTCTTGTTACTAAGAATCTGGTTCCTGGTGAAGCCGTTTACAATGAGAAAAGGATCACTGTGCAGGTTATTTCTTTCACATTTTTTTAGCAATGTGATTTAAGTGTTTCATTAAGGAGAAGGTTACATTATATTTACTTGGTGTGCGTGAAAATAATGAGTAGTAGGGTAGTTGTGTTGTTCTTTCAGTTGGTTTCTGTGGACTCTTCTTCTTTTGCTATCTGGAATCCCTCGTTTCTGTTCTACATACTGTACTACACTTTAATGTTTTCTCTTTGTTAAATATATAATTTTTCTGGTATTGGCCCAGATCTTCATACTTGATTATGAAAACAACAATGTCAGGTCAAAGCCGGCAAAACTGTTTTTCTATTTATCCATTAAATCAGAACAATAAATTGCTCTATTTATGTTGACTATCTCCTTGGTATGATATGGCCTACTTTTTTTTCCCCAGAATCACTTGGTTATTTTGTAGCTATATTATTTTATTTATATTTCACAACATTTTAGTGACATGTGAATAGTTACATTCTGCAGAATGAGGACGGTTCAAAAGATGAGTATAGGATTTGGAACCCATTTCGCTCCAAGTTGGCTGCTGCCATCCTTGGTGGGGTTGACAACATATGGATTGTAAGAAGTTTCATTGTCTTATAACTTGTGCTGTGCCTTGGTAGTGTGCTCCAAATACAGTATCTTGACATCTCTTGTTTTTTTTTGTATTATACTTTTGTCTAATAAAGAAACCTGGAGCCAAAGTCCTTTACCTAGGAGCTGCTTCTGGAACAACTGTTTCTCACGTGTCTGACGTTGTTGGTCCAGTAAGTACCAATTCAAATTTGAATAATCTTTACATGTATGGTGTTCATGGCTGATATGAATATTCTTTTTTTATATAGACTGGAGTTGTATATGCAGTAGAATTTTCTCATAGAAGTGGGCGTGATTTGGTCAATATGGCAAAGAAGCGTACTAATGTTATACCCATTATTGAAGATGCTAGACATCCGGCCAAGTACAGGATGTTGGTTGGCATGGTAGATGTGATATTTTCAGATGTTGCTCAGCCTGATCAGGTGTGGTTTAAGTTTCTTACTAATGCATCTTAAGAGCAATAGCTATACATGATACCATCTTGAGGATGGTTCCCTAACATTGATGTACTTAAATCTGTGTTGCTATATATTGTTCATTCATTTTTCATTTCATTCCTTCTGGATTTTTTTGGCTTTCAAAAATCAGGTCAGCTATCTACTCATCACTTATATGTTTTTTGTAGCTCCTTGGCCTTTTGCATTTGTTCATCTTAATTGGTGCTTATCTGTTGTTCTTCTTGCCATGTTTAAAGTTATTGTGTATGGTCATTATTTTATTGAGGTACTATGTTGTATATAGTTTCTCTGTCTCCTTGTGTAATGGTGGCATGATGGCATTTGCAAGCAGCATAGAGCAATTTTTATATATTTGCATTGTGTACCTTTTGGTTTTAAAGAATGCTCAAGAGCTTACAGTTACTTTTAAAGTTTGTCTGATGTTTTGCTTTTGCTTTCTCAAATTCTGTATTTTACAATCCAGTGCTTTTTTTTTCTTAATTTTTATTTCAATGTACATATTTTCAGTTTTGGTTCACTTGATCATTTACTATGTTGATATGTTCAATGTGGGATATCTGTGCATATGATGAGTTACTCGGATTCCCCTTCAAGACATCATGAATGATGCAGACCCGAGTTTCTGATGCACTGCTTTTTTTGCTTTTCTATTTTTTAGTCTATTATTTTGCTTTTCAAATTCACAATGACAATAATACTGGTGCAACAATTGAGTTGCTTGATCAGTTGGTTTTGTTTTTGTTTTTTTTTATTTTTTAGTCTATTATTTTGCTTTTCAAATTCACAATTACAATAATACTGGTGCAATGATTGAGTTGCTTGATCAGTTGGTTTTGTTTGTATTTCCCTATTCGATTACATACTTATATTTTCCTTTGTTATTTTAATCAATGGATGTAATAAAGCTTATGCACTTGTTCAATTTGTGTTTTTGTATCTAAGCCCTTGATTTGTGTTTTTTCTTTACTTCTTATCTTTGCTAGTGTTTTCTACACACTCAACTAACTAGTAAGTTAAAGAGCATTTAGTCTAAGAATCTGTTTCGTCTATATGCTAATTTCTGTGACCATTGCAGGCAAGAATTTTAGGGCTGAATGCTTCATATTATCTCAAAGCAGGAGGTCATTTTGTTATTTCAATCAAGGTTTGTTCTGAAATCTAAGCATTTTTTTCAAGACTTCTATTGGTTTAGTGACTTTTATCACGCTATGAAGTTGCAAGTATGGAGAGGATCTTAATATGGATTTTTTAAATGAGATATGCGCTCTCAAAATTTTAATTAAGAACATTGTAAACAGATAAATTTTCGTGATTGGTTTGGATTTATTTTTTGGTTCTTTGGTTTGTAAATGATAGGTAGAGGTATAAAGTGATGGCTTCCAGTTATAAATTATCTATCTTTTTTTTGCTAAACCATGCTCACTGTATTTGTATGTTAGGCTAACTGCATAGACTCCACAGTCCCTGCTGAGTCAGTGTTTGCTAGTGAAGTGAACAAGCTGAAGGCAGACCAATTTAAGCCGTTTGAGCAAGTCACCCTTGAACCATTTGAGAGGGACCATGCTTGTGTGGTTGGTGGATACAGAATGCCCAAGAAGAAAAAAGATGCTCAGTAGTGTGCTTTTGAGAAGTCATGTACTAATATGTCATTTCAGCGACATAGGATTTTATTATGTTCATTTTGTCTTCAAGAAGTCTGGGATTATCGAACATACTCCTCTTTTTATTAGAACTTTTTGACCGTGTGTTGACTCTTTATACCTTTGCCTATATTTGTTGTCAACATTTGCTGAGGGTAGTGCTTAGGGTAAATTAATGTCACAGAATTTACACAATTTGAGATGAAATCAATAGCATTGGGTGCGCCTTCCTCTGATGAATTCATCTCTAAATTGGTTGCCAATGTTGATTGATGTTTATTCAAATAATCCAACTAATTAGTGTTAACTAGAGTTATCAGCGTATTTTTAAGGTTAAATATGTTCCGTCTTTGAAAAACAGTTGAAATTTTATTCTAGTTATTGTAATTTAAGATTGGTGTATTTGGTCTCTGTGACAATACTTTTTTTTTTTATAAAAATTGCTAATAAATTTGTAGATCTTGACTATGTTTAAGGTATAAAAACATTTTAACTCTTTTATCATTTTTTTAAAGACGCCTAAATGATTACCCCAAGTTCTATACTAGTGATAATTTTAGAACGTAAATTTTGTTGGTTCAACCATTGCACGTAAGTTTATTCATTATCTTTAGTCAAAAAAAAAAACGTTTATTCATTATCTTGTTATTGTATTCAATGTGTTAATTATTTGTTTTAAATATTAAACTAGCACATCACCCGCCACGGGTGACTTTGGTTGTTAGTGATGTTCACTTTTTATATATATTAATTTTTTATAATAAAATTAACTTATGATATAATCCTATACATCAATTGATGGAATGTAATATGTTTATAGAAAATAGTAACTAATATATCATTAATATAATTAGAAATTTAAAATATATTGAGATTTGAGAATTAAAGTGTGAAAAAGGAAAAAAAGAAATAAAACAGTAGGAGCAAGACTGCCTCCCCTGAAAGATACATGTAATTCATTAAATTAAAAAAATCACGTTTGTAATAAAATAAATTATTTAGAACGGATAATAAGAGAGTATTTTAATATAACAATAATAATAATAAAATGAAAATAAAAGTGTGACGATAAACAAAAAAAGAAAAAATAAAAATGGAAGGAAGCATGACGACGTAGAGGATACTTGTGGTTCATAAAAAATAACTTTACTAAATTGAAAATAAAAAATTAAAAAAATAAAAAATGCAAGTGACAAGCACTTGACATGTGTTTTTAGGTAATAAAACAAAAAAAATAGAAATGGATAATGAGAGAAACTGTTTGAATATTATAATAATAATAATAATAATAAAAGTATAAAGTGTGATTAAAAAAAAGGAAATGATAGAAGCGGGATTTTCTCTCGTGGAGGATCGTAGACCGTGGTTTATTAAAAAATTCTCTTTACTAAAATGAGAATAAAAAATTAAAAAGAACTCGAGTGAGAAAACGTAACATGTGTACCGCAGGATCAATTTTAAGATAAAGAGTAAATAAATAAAGATAATAGATAAGAGAGATAATAGGTGAAAACATTAATGAATAAAATTGAGAGATAAATCATAAATTGGAAAAAACACTTTAAATTTAATATAAATTAACACATTTAATGTAATTAGGAATGAATGATGAGGGAAACTATTTTAATATAACAATAATAAAATGAAAATTAAAGTGTGAAAAAAGGAAAAAACACAGTTGGAGCAAGACTATTTTCCGTGAAAGATACCCGTGGTTAAAGAAGAAGAAGAAGGAGGAGGAGAAGGAGAAGGAGAAGGAGAAGGAGAAGAAGAAAGTGTGATAAAAACAATAAAAGAAAGAAAAAATGAAAATGACAAGAGCAAAACTGTCTCCCATGGAAAATACCCGTGATTCACAAAAATAATCATTTTACTCAAGTACGAATAAACAAACTAAAAAAGACTCGAGTGAGAAAACATGACACGTGTTTTTAAGTAATAAAAGAGATGAACAAAAATGGATAATGAGAGAAATTATTTTAATATAATAATAATTAAAAAAGAAAATTAAAGTGTGATTAAAAAATATAAACGACAGTAGCATGACTGCCTCCCGTGGAGGATACTTGAGACAATACTTTGGTTGATAAAAAATTCACTTTATTAAAATGAGAATATTTTTTTTAAAAAAACTCAAGTGAGAAAACGTGACATATGTATTGCGGGAAAATTTTTAAGATAAAAAAGTAAATAGATAAATAGAATAGATAAAAAAGATAATGAATGAAAACATTAATAAATAAAAAGAGA
Organism: Sesbania bispinosa; assembly: GCA_026901365.1. Taxonomy (NCBI): domain Eukaryota; kingdom Viridiplantae; phylum Streptophyta; class Magnoliopsida; order Fabales; family Fabaceae; genus Sesbania; species Sesbania bispinosa. The sequence goes on from QLOH01000075.1 coordinate 1,668,957, forward strand.
TATAAGTGATATATTGAAAAGATACTTTAAATTTCATGTAAATAACCACATTTATTGTATTTCTTAATTTGTATTTCTATGTAATGAAAGTGACAAAAAGAAATGAATAATGAGAGAAATAGTTTTAATATAATAATAAAAGAAAATTAAAGTGTGATTACAAAAAGAAAAAAAAATAATAACAGGAGCATGACTGCGTCTCGTGGAGGATACCCGTAGACAGGAATGTGGTTAATAAAAATAATTAACTTTACTAAAATTAGAATAAAAAATTTAAAGGAAACTCAAATGAGAAAACGTGACACGTGTATTGCGGGAACGTTTTTAAGATAGAAAGTAAATAGATAGATAGATGAAAGAAATAAAAACCAACAGGAGTTGGTTTAAGTCGTACATGCTTGTTTCCCCCTAAGCAAGATCTCGGGTAAAACCAAAAAGAAAAAAAAAGAAATAATAAATGAATGAAAAAAATCACCGTTGGGAGAGCCCGCCCCACCATGATGTGGATATTCCCGGCTCGAACAGGATTACCTCCCGTGGAGGACACCTATGGGTAAAACCAAAAAATGATAAAAGAAATAATAAACGAAAACATTAATGAATAAAAAGAGATAAATGATATATTAAAAAACACTTTGAAAATAATATGAATCAACACATTTACTGTATTTCTTAATTTGTGTTTCTATGTACTGATCTAAAAGTGATAAATATGAATGGATAATGAGGAAAATTGTTTTAGAATAACAATAATAATAAAAAAATATAGTTACTAAAAGAAGGAAAAAAAAAGAAATGACAGAAGCAGAACTATCTTCCGTGGAGGATATCCATAGACCGTGATTCATTAAAATTTTCACTTTACTACAATGAGAATAAAAAATTAAAAAAAAATGAAGTGAGAAAACGTGGCACGATTTAAGGTAGAAAATAAATAGATAAAAATAATAGATAATGGAGATAATAAGTAAAAACATTAATGAATAAAGATAAATGATATATCGGAAAATAAATTTAATTTTAATTTAAATTAACACATTTATTGTATTTCTTAATTTTTTTATGTAATGAAAGTGATAAATAGAGATAAATAATGAGAGAAATTGTTTTAATATAATAATAATAATATATAGTGTGACTAAAAAAAAACAACGACAGAAGCATAACTATCTTTCGTGGAGGATACCCGAGTAGACCGTGGTTTATTAAAAACTTCTTTATTAATAAGAGAATTAAAAAATTAAAAATAATGAAGTGAGAAAACGTGACACGTGTATTGACACGTGTACTGAGGGAACAATTTTAAGATAGAAAGTAAATAGATAAAAGAATAGATAAGGAAGATAATAAATGAAAACATTAATCAATACAATAGAGAGATAAATGATATATTGAAAAATAAATTTAAATTTAATGTAAATTAACACATTTATTATATTTTTAGTGTATGTTTCTATGTAATGACATGATAGATAAGAATGAATAATGAAAGAAAGTATTTTTAAGTAATAATAAAATATAAAAAGTATAATATAAAAAAATGAAAGGAATGAAAAAAAAATTGGAAACTTAAAAAAATAAAAATAAAAAAAAAAGAAAAAGATGAAAGAGAGTTGTGTGTCGGAGTTGAAATGTTCTGAAAACTTTAAAAAATGAGAAAAGAGATTAGAGACGGGCACGTGTTTTTCGGGCGAATTGTTTTGTTGTAGTACTAGTGTTCCACCCATGCGATGCATGGGTATTATTATTCAAATAGATTTTATAGACTGAATACTATAATATATTTAATTTAATTAATATAAATATGTAAGCTTTAAAAAATATAATGATTAATGATTTTTTTTCATATTAAAATTTATACTTGTTTATATAGAAAGAATTAAAAAAATTAAAACATAGAAAAATTATTTGAAACAACAAATTTCAAACATTAATAATTACAGATGTAAAATATACCATATCATATCATTTATGTTTTTTGAAATATCTCTTTATATGTTATATTTTTCATCAAATTATAACGTTTAAAAATATAATCATATATAAGAATCCTAAGAATCCTAAGTCCTTGTCGAGACTTCACCCTAGATATAGCAACATATAATTGACAATGAGAGAAAATGGTTTTTGGTAAATAAACGTCAACGTGTGACAATGTCTAACTTTGACTTTTATTATTGGTCACAACAAAACAAAGAAAAATAAAAATTATCTTGGTTGAAACTTTAATGGAGTGAAATGATCAAATTGAATTAAATTCATTCAAGGTGTCTCCAAATGTGTTCCGCATTTCTTATTTTTTGGGAAAAATGAAATAATCTAGTTTATATACATTTAAATGTAAACAAATATAATATATTCCCTTCGTTCTTTATATAATACACATTATATTGAAACACAAAGACCAATAAAAGTAATTAAAGTTAGTTAATTATTTTATTTGAGTTTTAAAAAATAATTTAACTTTCTATTTTTGCCCGTATTTAATATTATTAACTAACTCCATTATCATTTGATAGTTGGAAAGACATTAAAGTTAATAAGGGAAAATAAGAAAAGTTATAATAAATGTTTTCTTCAAATTGTAAAGTGACTAATAAAAAGGAACACAAAAAATTCTAAAAGGTGTCTTATAAAAAAGAATTGAGGGAGTATTATATAGGTGATTTCAATTCCTATTGTTATTCATTTCAAAATTTTTAGTGTTGTCTTGTAATTTGTATTTACTTAAATTCCTATTATTTATATATATTTTCGATTGCAACATGTAATGTATTTATATATTTAATAGTTTAATTTAATGTGTTACGCATTTCTTATTTTTTGGAAAGAATGAAAATCTAAGTTATACATTTAAATGTAAACAAATATAATATACTCTGGTCCTCGGTTGCTTTTTATAAGGCACACTATATTGAATCACAAAGACCAATAAAAATAATTAAGCTAGTGAATTATTTTATTTGACTTTTAAAAATAATTTAACTTTCTAGTTTTGTCCTTATTTAATATTATTAACTAACTCCACTATCATTTGATAGTTGAAAAGATATTAAGTTAATAAGGGAAAATAACGAAAATTATAATAAATGTTTTCTTCAAATTGTAAAGTGACATATAAAAAGGAACACAAAAAAAAATCTAAAAGATGTCTTATAAAAAGGAATTGAGGGAGTATGTATATAGGTGATTTCAATTCCTATTATATTCATTTCAAAATTTTAGTGTTGTCTTGTCATTTGTGTTTACTTAAATTCCTATTATTTATATATATTTTCAATTGCAACATGTAATGTATTTATATATTTAATACTCCCTCCGTCCCTATTTATAAGATCCCTTCTAGAAGAATTGGATGTCCCTTAATATAAGACCCTTTGTAGATTTTTAGGTAAATTGATTATTTTTTCCATGTTTGCCCTCCATTAATATTCAACTCTTTTTATTCCCCATATATTGATGAGTGTGAATAATTAATGAAGTTTTACCCATATGTTCAACTATCCCATTGGAAAGTGAATTTTGGAGTCTTCCACCATGTCACCATTAATGTTTCTAAAATATAGTGACTTTTAAATATGAGTATATTTAGAATGCTATTATTTTTTTTAAAAAACCAATACATTAACCAACTTTTTTTTTAAACTGTGTGAAACGGTTGAGAGGGTCTTATAATAAGGGACGGAGGGAGTAGTTTATTTTTAAAATATATAAGATTTTTTAATGCTTAATTTGTTTTTCTTTTTATCTCTCTTTCTTTTCTATCACATCGATTAATTGTCATTTATTTCACACTCTCTCTTGATTTGTTTCTTTTTATCTCTTTCTTTTTTCTACTTTCAACAACCAAAAGTTAACTATCAAAGTTTTAATACTTTTAAAAAAGAATAATAATTTTTTTCACTTTTTTTTGTTTACACTTCCTTTAACACCTTAGTTTTCTTTTCATTTTATAACACATTCTTTCTCTTTATTATTTTTTCTTTCTATTTTTCTCCTCCCTAAACTTTCTATATTTATCTACCTACTATTTATGTATCCTATAGGTTAGATATCATCTATACATCTTATAGTTAGGCTAGATTTAGAACTCTTAACTTTACTACTTATAGGAATTAAAAAAAAATTAATCCCCCAATGAAATATCTTATAGGTTAGATACCATCTGTACATCTTATAGTTAGGTTAGATTTAGAACTCTTAACTTTAATACTTATAGGAATTAAAAAAAATTAACCTCCAATGAACAATGACAAAAATCTAGCCAATTGTAATAGTATAGATAGATTTTATAGGTTCATTGCCCTTTAACATAAAAGGGAAGTGGAATTAATTTGACATAAGAAAAAATTATATTATTACAATAATTAATTTTTTAATTCAAAATTTTAATTAATATTTAGATAAATAGTATCGGACAATTTACCCACATGATGATTATATTTTTTAATATTAATAAGTAAAAAAATTAATTTTTTAATTCAAGTTTTAACTAATATTTTATTGAGTATGTGATCATAAATTTTTTATATTTATAAGTAAAAAAATTAAAGTATTATATTATAAAGACAAAATTATATTTTGAAAACCAAAATCGTATTTTATTATAAAAGTTGAAATATTATATATATATATATATATTATTTTAACTTAAAAAGTAAACCTAATGAAAAGGCTATAGAAAGCCATGCTACATTAGACATACAGGACAATAGATTCATGCCGTGAAAATTGGTTTCACTTTGGCTAAAATTGGTGACAATGACAAAACAAAAGTGGAAAAAGAAATGTCCAATAGAATTGGTGAAAGGGGTTGATTGGGAAAAAAAAAAAGGACCCCAATTAACGGTACTCAAAAATCTAGTCCAATATAATATTATAGATAGTAGATAGATAGTAGATTTTTAATACTAACAATAATTAAATCATTTTATATATTTTAATTGGGTGGGGATTAAGTTACTCCACTTATACAAATTGGTGATATTAACGTTAACATTTTGAAAAGTGTATGATACGTTAAAATTTGGTATACATGATTATAATGTAAACTAGTGTGAATTCCCGTGCGATGTATGGATCATGTAATGTATGATTATATATATATATATATAATGTAATATGTAAATTATTTTAAATTACATGAAAGAGAGAATAAATTTTAATCTTTTAATAAATTTTTAAAAAATAAGTATTTACTTATTTTATAATATACAAAATAATATATATGGTCAAAAATTATATAAATAATATTATTTGAATTAAATTGATATATAGTGTAAAAATTTATTTTTGTAATGTAATGTAAATTATTATTTTCATGTGTTGTATAATATTCCTAAGGATTAATTATTTAAATATGAACGAATTGGTAAAATTTTATAAATTTGAATATATATTTTAATCAATAAAGTTTTTGAGAATATCTTTATTTATATGATAATGTATATAATAAAATATTAATTTAATTAATAATAAGTAAGAAGTTTAAATTCAATACAATTTTATATAAAATATTCAAGTAAAGTTTAATTTTTATCATAATAATTTAGATATTTATACACTTTCTTGTGAACTTTGAATCCTCATGTGATATATTTTTATTTTACAATTTAAATATTAATAATATGAAATAATATAAATTTAGAAAAATAAATATTCTTTTGGATCTATCAGTAAGTGCCTTAGGAGCATTTATAAAATTATAACAATTAAAATTAAAATATGTAAAAAAAATTCATTATTTAATTAGTTGATAAATTAATTTTTTACTTTTGATTTCGTTAGCATCTAATATTTTTTGTGGTACATTTTAAAAGTCATCCGATTTATGAAATGATAAAGTAAACATAAATTTAAGAATGAAAATTTAAAAGCATTAATCTTAAATTATTATAATCACTTATTACAAAATACATGGTCATGTAAATAATCTATCTTTTCTTTTCTCTTAAGACCTTTCATCTTGCCATACAAAGTTATTACTTATAAAATAACATATTGCCATAAATAGAGTGCAACCACATTAACATATGTCATATAAAAACTTATTCTATAATAAAATATGCATATAAAAGATTAATATTCCAAAATTATTTTACATAACTATAATGATAACAATAACAACACTACAAAAAAAGAAGTCTACCTTAAGTTAGAATTTTTAAAGCAACGTGCAAGGTAATTGAAGAGACACATAAATATAGTCCCAATAGTAGAAAACAAAGAGATGTTATCAAACCCATTTATCCACTTCTTTATGAATGAATTAATATTTATTACCTTGGTAAATAAAATAAAAAATAAATAATTAATAAGAATTTTTACTAATATGACCCACTTTTGGTGCGAAAATATATCCCTAGGGCAACCTCATACAACTCTTCTTTTATATATATAAAGATATCACATCGTTCGACGGTTAAATTTGTGAAATTCCTTTTCTACAAAACGTTAATAAGCGGAGTAACTTACCAAGAGTTACTCCTGGATTAACTTAATCCCCAGTCCCCACCCATTTTAATAATGTGTTATATAATTTAAATTTAGAATTTAATAATACACAAGGTCTTAAATAGAGTAAACCACCAATTTCGTCCCTAAGTTATTTCACCGACTTCAAATTCGTCCTTAACGTTACGGTAATTCATTAATAGTCCCTAAATTATGCAAAAAAAAAAAACACCAATTTAGTCCATATACTTTACATTAATCAAACAATTTAGTCCATATACAAGGACTAAATTGATGATTTTTTACATAGTTTAGGGACTGTTAATGAATTACTGTAACGTTGGGGACGAATTTGAAGTCGGTGGAATACATTGGAGACGAAAATGGTGGTTTACTAATTTATTAAATAATGTTACAACACATTATTGAATGTCAATGTAAAACATCATATTTTAAATATGAAGAGGGTTCAACTTACACCGATGTAAGTTACACTAAGTATTACACCGCTGAATAAGTTTTAATAGATTATTGTATTAAATAATCTACCGTTGGATTGAAAGTTACTATTATATAGATCATACATATAAAATTTTACATTAATTTGAAATTATTTGATATATCATTGAAATGTCTCAAGATTAACGTTATATATACATTTGAATGTATATAAAAAAACCAACCATTTGATTTATCAAGTTATTAGTGTCAAAATTTTACGAAATTTGACACAAATAATCATGATGATGAATAAACATAATTCAATGGTTGGATTACTAAAAAACACATTCGATTTGTAGTTATAAGTGATGTAATACTTATTGTAACTTACGCTGGTGTAAGTTGATCACTCATCTTTCAATTCAAGTATTCTTCTTCTCTGGTTTTCTGATTTTCTCTCCCATTGGTCCTCTGATACCTTACATGGTATCAAAGATGTATCACACTTGGCAGACTGAAAATCCAAGAGAAGACAAGACAGATTGAAGTTTATGAAACCAAGCGCGAGGTGCCTCTTTTAAACCCTAACTTCCTAACATTATTAGAGACAAAAAATTTTTGTCTCTAAAATCTTAAACTTTATAAAAATAATTTCATTTTCAAAAATTAATTTATGTAAGTGAAATATTTTATTATAAAAGTGATACGTTTTAGAGATGGAAAAAAATCCGTTTCTAAAAATTGAAACTTACAAAAAAACCACTTCGATAAATTAAGAAGACGAAGTAAAAGAAAGAAAAAGAGTGGAGTGAGTGGTCATGGTGTCGGGAGATAGGGGAGAGGTGAGAGGTGATGAGGTGTGGTAGTTTGGGAAATATATTTTTAAAAAGGGGAGGAGTGTGAATAGCAAAAGGGAGGTAATAAAAGCAACTCCCACTCGTAAATAAGCTTTGAGGTTGGACCGGACTTTTAAATAGGTCAGACCAAACCTTTAAAAATAGACGGTGTCAGGTAAGAGAGTTGACTTTTGCACCAAGAGAATTGAAAAATACACCACTAATTTTTTTAATTATTTACTATTAGATATATGCCCTTAAGTTTTACCTTGCTCACTACTCTCCGTCTTTTAACCTTTACACGTTCTAGTGGCCACACTTCTAGCTTCACGTTGTCATCTCCCTCTTTCCTCTCCGCCACCATCAAATAGACTGCGTCGCGTTCGTTACATCAAAGAATCTCCAAACCAATTGTCTTATTTTTCTTCGAGCATGTTTGGTTTAACGTTGAAACGTGATAAACTCACGTTTCCAATGCTAAAAATAGTTGCGTCGAGGAATCCAAACTTGAGTTTGGCCAAATTTAACGCTAAACTAAACACACACGTAACAACTTCCAGGTTTGGTTTCTCTTTGCAACTTTTTTTATGTTTTTGTTTTAGGATGTTCTAGAATTTAAATTTCGGAACTTAGTCACATATCAATTACGGAAACTTTTTTGGTTATTATCCACAAGACTCGAATCCGAGATATTGCTTAAGGGGAATCAAACGACAAACATGTACTTTTTGGACCAACTCTAGGGGGTTCAATTACGGAAACTTAAATCCACTAAACAATTTATTATGTATTATGGAAAAAACAATTTCAAGTACCAATAAAGCAACGTTTATTTTGTTAAATACTAGAAATATAGCTCGTGCGTTGCACGGGTTTATTTATAATTGATGAATATAATAATTAATATAAGTAAACTTTAAATATACACACATTTTTTTTAGATTTTAAGATGATGTGTGGATATTTATACTAATTTAATTCCTTTTTTTTGGATGTTGAGAGTGTTAGAAATGTAAACTCATCGTCATTAGTGGACATATTTCTCTTGAAATTAAAAGAAAAAGAAAACAAAATGTGAGTTAATGGAAATAATTTTTATGAAGACATATTTGTATACATGTTAAGATGGGTAGTGAGAGCTCACATGTTTTTGCTCGAGTATTTTTTTCCCTCAGTATGAAGGTTTGGACATAAGTGTTCTTTATATAGACATAAAGTAGAAATAAGTGAAAGGAGAATTGAAGAAAGTAAAAGGTTATGATGGAAGGTGAAATATTGCATGTTATCATCTTTGTTTTAGTAGGTTATGAAATATAAAATAATATTTCAATGTACTATTTTTTTTACTATTCATGCTACCTTAATCTGAAGATTATTTTTCTGGTGGAGTAGTGTAAAAAGTGTTTAGTGTAAATAATAAAAATCAAGAGGAACAATATATAACTATTTTTTTAATTATTGGCGCTTGAATATATGGTACATTAAAAATGTATAGTTTGTATTTACACAATCTGCTTCTAAGAACAAATGTCCAGATCTGGTTGATTAAGCTCGAATAAATTTTAAATTCAATTCTAAAATTTATTACTTCTACACCGTTAACCGTATGTCAAAAAAAATTCTCCTTCTGGTTGTAATTACTATGTCTAATTAGTGACATTTATTCTTTTAAGATAGAAAACGTCATTTACATAAAAAGAAAATGAGATAGTGTTTATATCTTATCAAGAAAACGTTAATTCCAATACTTTTTTCTTTGTCTGCAAAGGTAGATATTTTGTTTTCTCTAATACGCCTTCAGGTCTTAGTCATTATTGGCCCAAATTCATAATTCCCTCTTATTTTCCTTGGCCCAAAACTTACTCCGGAACATTTGCCCCCTTGCGTTTCGAGATTATTTCAAATCTCGAAACGCAAAGAAATCCCTCTTTATATCCTCTTTTTTTTTAGAGAAATTGGAGGTCTTTTGCACAGTTGAGGAGTTATGGCCATTTATTTACTGGCACAGTTATTACTTCACGCACGAGTCCCGGTGGCTCAGAATAATTGCCTACAGTGGTTTGAGAAGACTAAACACTCTCTTTTACCCCCCCTATTTTTTTTAAAAAAAAATTCTTCTTGACCCCTTATTTCCTCTCTACATTGTGAGAAGAAACTGAAACCATGGTGAAGGTTAGTCCTACCTTTTCAGAGCACCCTCCCGAAGATCCTTCTTCTTCTGATAGTGATGTTGAAACTTCACCTTCTGAGCTCATCCCGCGATCCATTTCTTTTGCCACTTGGACCCATCTTTATATCCTCTTTTTTTTTAGAGAAATTGGAGGTCTTTTGCACAGTTGGGGAGTTGTGGCCATTTATTTACTGGCACAGTTATTACTTCACGCACGAGTCCCGGTGGCTCAGAATAATTGCCTACAATGGTTTGAGAAGACTAAACACTCTCTTTTACCCCCCTATTTTTTTAAAAAAAATTCTTCTTGACCCCTTATTTCCTCTATGCATTGTGAGAAGAAACTGAAACCATGGTGAAGGTTAGTCCTACAGTTTCAGAGCACCCTCCCGAAGATCCTTCTTCTTCTGATAGTGATGTTGAAACTTCACCTTCTGAGCTCATCCCGCGATCCATTTCTTTTGCCACTTGGACCCATCTTCCTTTTGCTCGGGTTGTTCCGGTGGATTCTTCTCACCGTAGATGGGTAGACGATCGTGATCCTCCTCTGCGTCCTTTTCTACCTGTCCTTCTTCTGGTGATATCTTTTTAAGGATTCCTTAGTTTCTTCTGTAATCCACCCTGAGGAGGCTCTCTTATTTCATGATATTCCCAAAACTCAAACCCATTTGGTGGGTCCTTCTCTGTTACGATCGCGTGTTCGTCGTGAGGAATTCCCTTGGTCGGTTATTCTGTTTGCATCACGCTCTACCTTTACTGGCTATTGGTCTGAATGGGTAGACCATGTTTTCACCAATGACCCGCCATTTGTGGACATTTTGACGCGGGTGGGGATTGCAGATGCCATAAGGTTATCTCCCCGTTGGGAACTTATCGGCGTCTCGAAGATTTGGAATTCCTGATACAGCGATGGTCTCACGCAACTCATACTTTCTTTGCTGCTTGGGGGGAGTTTACCCCAACCCTGGAGGATGTTTGTGTCCTGTTAAAGCTTCCAGCTTTTGGTGATTGTGACATTTCTAGCCTTTCGATTGGCAGCCACCTTATCGACATGGCCAAGGATCTTAAGGCGGTGACCATTGACAACGCGAAATACAGTCGTGAGTTTCTCGCGAAGCGCTGTGCCGCACCCGTCCCGCCGTCTGATCCTTCATCCAAAACGCCTCTGCGCAAGATTAGGGGAACTGGGAACGTATTGCCCCCAGAGCGTCGCAAGGCCGCCCGCGAATCCTTGAAGTACACCTATGCCACATGGGTGCGTTATTTCTTTGGAGACTATGACGCAGGTAAGACATTTCTTCCTGGCCCTTCACTATCTCAGCCATTGAAACGGGCTGCGTTTCTTTCTTTTTGGCTTTCAAAATATGTGTTTCTTGGTCCGCCTTGGGAGTCTGTGAGCCCTAGCGTATTTATTTTTGCTTCCATTCTTGCTGAGGGTACGCGACTTCCTCTTGCTTCCTTGTTTTTTGGGGGGGGGGGGGTTTTATGGTCGCCTTGACCAGATTCAAGATCAAATGTTTACCTCTTTCGGGCGCTTTCCAATCAACTCCTTTGTTGATCTCATATTCCTTCAGTATTTCCTTTATGAGCGTTTTCCAGAGTATGCTCCTGTTAGGACAGTCCCAGAACCTCTTCAGGAGGGCGAAAATCGTCCTTTGGAGCCTAGAGTTTGGGGTTGGTGCATGGGGCGTCCTCATCAATTTTTATCTGAATTACTTGATGAAGAGGATCAGTTTGTCCACCGGCCTTACACGCTGAACTTCTTTCCTGGGGTGGAAGTCATGCACTTTCTTTACCAGCAAAACGCCTTCTCCTCCCGAAATAATAAAGCTTCACGTTTCGAGGGCGCCTTTGATCTTTGGCAACTTATCCTGCACCCTTAGGTACAATGTATATGTCTTCTACTTATATTGCTTGTAATTGATTTCCTTTATTGACATTCTTAATTTTCTTTTTGTGGCATAGTTCCTTCCTGGGTTCATTATCACTGATACCGTTTCTTCTGCTGGGGGCGCGTTTTTGCCTTACTCTTACCGCCCGGATCGTGTTTGTCGCCAATTTGGTCTTGACCAGCCATCCCGTTGTGTAAAACTGGATTTTTGTGATGTGCGTGAAGCTATGAAAGTTGTCTTTCTTAAGCCTACTAGTGAGCTTCCAGTGTTTGACCCTTCAAAATTCATTCCTCATGATCGAGTGGGGCGGGTTTTGGATGTCTGGGTCTCCTATTATGCCCGTCTGAAGACTTCTGTAAAGCGTTATGAGGGGCAAGTGTCCATGCAGGTTTTTCCAAATATCCGAGTTATGCACAAGGATCCCTACTTTGTAACAACCAACACAAAAAGCTTCGAAGGGGCAGGTAATTTTGTTGAAAGTAAATTTTCTTTATTAACTTTCTTGTCTTGCTTATCCTGACCCTCCTCCGTTCTTTTAGTTTCTGAAGGCTCCTCTGTCAAGAAGCGCAAATTCCCTCCTTCCTGGAAGTTTAAAGGGAAATCTAAAAACTCAGAGGACAATGAGCCTTCAGCTAAGAAGGCGGCTTTTAAGCGCCAAATTCCCCAGTCTGCTCCTTCTCGTACCCCTACTCCTACTCCTCTGGGGGGACCCTCGCAAGTTCATTCTCCTAAGGTGAAGAAAAAGTTGACTGCACCTTCGCGAGCTTCTGAGCGTATTAAAGCCTTAACCTTGCAAAAGGTTTTGCCCCCAAATTCCCCTTCTCGTCCAATTGTAATTTCTGATGTTGATTGTGGAAAGCAGGTTTGCGATCAAGTGATAAAGGATTCTCCTCCTCCTTCTGCAGCTACCTAGGTTATTTCCCAAAGCTCTTTGGCTGATAAGGTAGTAAACGAGGAAATGACGATCCTGCTTCATCTGATCACGATTCTTCTTCAGGTCAAGACGATCATGAAGGTGAGACATTCTTATATATTCTGTTCTGATTGGTACGTCATGTACGTACTTACGCTGACTCTTCTTTCTTTGTCTTAGGGGTGCAATCATCCCTTCAAGAGTGTTCTGAAGGCGTCTCTGCTACGCGAGAAGTTCCTATTGATGATTTTCCTTCTGTTCAAAAGGAAACTCCAGTTGAATTGGCGCCCTCTCTTCCAGTTCCAAGTAAGTTTTCAAAATTTTATAGCCACCCTTCTTAATCTCTTCTTATATTTTGGTAAATTTTTTCAGATCAATCTTCGAGTATAGAAGTGGGTCCCAATCTTGGCGTCATTGTTGAATGAGGATGACGCGCGCCTTCTTATCGATTTTTCCGCTCGAAATGTTGGATTTCTTCTTTCTGAAGACGTGTTTCCTACTGCATTTATGAGGCCTGCATATAACTTATTTGCTGAATTCATGTGTTTCGTACGATGTCACTCTTTTATTGAATTGCTTAGTGACCATAAGGCTAAAGTAATGGAGGATCTGAAGGCCTTATCTCTTTTTGGTTTCAAGGGTGATTGGTTTGATTCTCTCTGTCGATGTTTTGATCAAGAACCTCCTTCATCAGCTTTAGAAGATCTGGAAGAAATTTCGAAAACTATCCTTATTCGAAAGCAAAATAATGATGAAATGAGGGCTGAGATTGATCGCTTGAAATCTGGGCTAATTGTTGGTGAAGCTGAACTTAAGAATCTGATTGCCAAACGTGAGGCTGTGATGGAGGCTCGTGCCAAGCTTGTTGTTCCTTTCTGATTTCGATTTATAATTTGGAACTCCATGTTAGTTTTTGGTTTGCTTAAGATATTCTCATGTTTTGGTATTTGGTGTATGTTTTGGTATTTGGTTTGTTTGGGATATTTATATGTTTTCCCCCCCTTCTTTTTCTTTTTAATTTGTTAAAATCATTTCATGTTTCGAAATGAAAAGGAAAAGAAGGATTTATTGCTTGAATCATGTATTCATGTGTGCCCGCTATCTTCTGATTTTTCGAGGATTCGCGCTTTTCTTTTTGCCTACAGAGAGTTCTTTCTGAGGTACTTTCTTTTGCATTTATCTTAGCGCCCGTGAAGGAAATGATGCCTACGGAATTCACGCCGTATCATTTTCCAGTACATTTGTTTTTTTTAAAGGATGGATCCTTCTAGGGAAGACAATGCCTTAAAAACTCCCCTTCTATTTGACATAATTTACGCTTTGTATGAATTCAAAAGCGTTCTTCGTTCAATTTTTTAGGCATAATACTTTTTGACATATTTGAAATTAATGGGACCAATTACTCTCTGGTCTTCTGGATCAATCAAAGTACAGTATCCATTGCTGTGAGCTTCTTGAATGATGTAGGGGCATCCCAATTGGGTGCCCACTTGGATGTATGTTGCTTTCGCATTACTGCCTCTGTAGCCTTTAGTACCATTTCTCCTTCACGAAATGTCCTTGGTCTCACCATTTTTTCATATGACAAGGTTAGCCTTCTGTGATGCTTCAGTAGCTCAGTCTCAGCCTTGTCTCTTTCTTCCTCTATGATTTCTGCCACATCATTCCTTTCTTCTTCTCTCATTAAACTCATTCTTGCTGAGGGGACTAAAACTTCAACAGGGAGCGTGGCCTCGGCCCCGTACACGAGGGAGAACAGAGTAGCTTTAGTGCTCCCATGCTTGGTGGTCCTATATGCCCATAGAGCTAAAGGCAAGTAATCTGCCCAATCTTTGGGTGCATCTCCTACCATACGTGCCAGAATACGTATTAAGCTCTTGTTGGTAGACTCTGCTTGCCCATTAGATTGTGGGTAATATGGGGATGATTTGTCATGTTTTATACCATACCTTTCCAAGACCCTTCGTACTTTACCGTTTACGAAGTGAGTCCCGTTATCAGATACTAGCCTTTTGGGCAAACCAAATCTGCAAACAATGTTTTCTTTTATGAAACCGGTCACTACTTCTCCATTTGCTTCTCTTGTAGCTATTGCTTCTACCCATCTAGTGTAATGTTCGGTTGCTACAAGGATCCATTTTTTCCCTCTTGACCCTGGAGCAATAGGCCCCACAAAATCCATTACCCATGTGTGGAAAGGGTATGGTGACATTACACCGTGCATGCTCGTGGATGGGGCGTGTATTAGGTTGTCCTGGTGCTGACACGCCTTGCACCTCCTTACAAATTCAATAGCGTCTTCTTTCATTGTGGGCCAAAAGTATCCATTCCGCAAGATTTCCGCCCATAGGCTTCTCCCTCCTTGATGTCGTCCACACACTCCTCCATGTATTTCGGCCATTACAATTCCTTGTTCTTCTTTCCCCAGGAATTTAAATGTATCTCCTGTGAAGATTTCCTTAAACAATTCTCCCTGTTGCAAGAAATATTTTTCTGCCTTTTTTCTCAATTTTTCAGCTTCTCTTGCTTTTTGTGGGACTACTCTTGAAGACAAGAACTCTCTGATTGGCCTTCTCCAATCGTCTTCTACCACATTTACTGTTGTAAACTCGTGCCCTTCTACACATCTTGCACACGCATTCTGTGTGACATCACATTGCGTCTTCATGGAAGGCCAAAAGACACCTATCCTTTGCATTTTTCTGTACAAGTTGGGTCCGACCTGTCCGCACCACCGCTTGGTGCAAATCTTTATTTTTTTCTTGCCTTCCCCCTCTGTTATGCATTTCATTAGTAGTCCTTCAACACTCTTTTTGTATAGTATCCCTCTCAAATTTTGGTATTCATGTGCTGTCTCTGAAGTGATCTTCTGACTCAACTGCAAGAATACATGATTTCTCCAATCTGGCACTGCGCCTTTCTGCTTAAAAGTACTCAAAGTGGGTTCATCTAATCTCTTGAACGTCACCACAGTTCTCCCTGTTTCTCCTTCCTCCTTGCTTCCAATCGTTGCCAGGGCGTCTGCGTGTTTGTTTTCTGTCCTTGGTATGTGGCACACTTGGACTTGTTCGAAGATAGATAATAGACTTAGGGCCCTTTCCCTATATAAAGCCAATGACGCTTCTTTATCCCCATATTCCCCTTTGATTTTCTTGACAACCAGGTTTGAATCACCCTGGATAAGAAGACGTTTGGCACCTAGCTCTTGTGCCATTTGTAAACCCAAGATTAGTGCCTTATACTCTGCTTCATTATTTGTGCAAGGGAACTTCAGTTGGCATGCGAATGAGTACACTTCTTTCCCCTGGTTTGTAATGGTTATGCCTGCACCCCCAGATGTTTCAGATGGAGTACCATCGAATTTTATGCACCACCATTCTTCTTCCCGTGCTTCACAAACATTTGCTTCAAGCACCTCTCCCCTTATATCCTCCGAAACCTCCTCTTCATGTCTTCCTGCACATATTGCCATCATGTCTACCACTGCTTGGCAGTTGAGCTTTTGGGGGTATACGATCTTGATATCATATTCTCCTAGCAACAGTGCCCACCTGCTAACGCGTCCAGTGACAAAGGCGTTATTTAACATATACCTTATTCCTTCTGACTTGCTCATCACATACACCGTGTGCCCTTGAAAATAATGTCTATATTTTTGTGCCGCATAAACTAAACCCAGGCAATGCTTTTCTTGGGTAGAATATATTGACTCAGCGTCCTTCATTACCCGGCTCAGGCACGCTACTGGCTTCTCTTCTCTATCCACATCCTGGGCGATCAGGCCATTTATGGTTTGCTTTGTTATTGCCAGATACAACCTCAGGGGTTTACTTGGGGCAGGCGGGGACATAACTTAGGTGGATGCAACAACAACCTTGATTTTTCGAAGGCTTCTTGATGTATTGGTCCCCAGGCGAACGCGCCCTTTCCTTTCAGTAATTCCCTCATGTGCTCTATGAGTTCGCTAAGAGCTAGCATGAAACGTCTGATGTACCCTATCTTCCCCATCAACTGCTGCATGTCTTTGAGGCTTTTAGGGGGTTCCATCTGCTGGATGGCTTTCACCTTATGCCTTTTAGTTGATAATTCGTCTTTGTGTACTCGGAATCCCAAAAATTTCCTTGAGGAAACAACAAAAACACACTTTAGGGGATTCATGCGCAGTTGGAATTTCCTGCACCTTTCAAAAACTCGTCTTAGGTGTGTCTCATGTTCTTCCTTGCGTTTGGATTTAATGACCAAATCATCCACATAATCTTCTATGATGGTGTGCATCATATCATGAAAGATGGCTGTCATTGCTCTTTGGTATGTTGCCCCCGCGTTTTTCAGGCCAAATGGCATTACAGTGTAGTAGAAGTTACCAAAAGGCGTCCTGAACGCTGTTTTTTCTTCATCTTGCTTAGCCATCTTTATTTGGTTATACCCGCTAAATCCATCCATGAATGAAAGGCGTTCATGGGTTGCTGTTGCATCCACCATGCTGTCTATGTGGGGCAAGGGAAAATCATCATTTGGGCATGCTTTGTTCAGATCCCGGAAGTCCACACAACATCTAATCTGCCTATTCTTCTTTCGTACTAGCACAATGTTGGCCAACCATGTTGGGTGTTGGATTGGCTTGATGAATCCGGCGTTTAACAACTTTTCTACCTCCTTCTTTATCTCACATTCTATTTCTGGGGCGAACTTTTGAGCCCCTTGCTTTACTGGCTTCACGTCAGGCTGCAATGCTAAATTATGGGTTACCAGATCAGTACTTAATCCAGCATCTCCTCATACCCCCAAGCGAACAAGTCCCTGAATTCCTTTAGCAACTTTATCAGACTTTCTCTTTCGCTTTTATCCAAAAAAGAGCTTATGAACAGTGGCCTCTTTTGTTCTTTGTCTTCACCTATGTTTATTTCTTCTAGGCATTCATCATCCTGGTCTGGTGAGTCCTGCAGCTTTTTGGGTGCATTTCTTATCTCCACTTCCTCACTTTCTCTTGGGCTTGATGCATGCCTGTTTCCGGGGCTGACAAGGCTTTGGTGGGCGTGTCTTGTCAGGCCCCAGAATCCCTATAAGACACGCCACCTTACTTCCCCGTTAGGGAGGTGTTCTTTCTCAATTCCCACTGCTGTCCCCATTTTGGGTCGTTTAAATGCTTGCGTGGGGTGGTAGACGCCATTCCTTCTGATGAACTCGCCCCTTTCCTGCAGTGGGACTTCCATTCTTGTTTCTATCGCACTGCTTCCCGAAGGTGCTACTTCATCAAAGAGGGAGGCGTCTATCAAATGTGCCTCATTGGCCTCAAAAGGCGCTCTTACCCCTGGTATTTCTATATCCTTGCCTTTGAAATTGGACTTGATGCATTGGTGAAGTATTGATGGTACACACCGGTGGAGGTTATCCATGGTCTTCCCAATAGTAGATGATAGTTGGAATCACCTTCTACGATTTGGAAGATATTGGTGGTCTTGATAGGTCCTACTTCCAACACTGCATGCACACGTCCTAGGGTTTCAACAGCCTCTCCATGAAAAGTGCTCAACCTCGTGTCTGATTTCCACACTCTATTTTGGGTAGATTCAACTTTTGGAACATGTAAGTAGGAATTATGTTCACCCCAGATCCATTATCTACAAGTGCTCGTCTGACCTTGACGCCATCTATTGTTGCTTCAACATATAAAGGACGATTGTGGCAGAATTGAGGGCTCATATCAGCAGGTTCTCGGAATATGATGGCCGTGGAATGGGCCCTTGCCAAGCGTGTTAAAGGCGCGTTTACTGCACTTAGGTCTCCTCCCCATTTTTTGACTATGTGAATGATAGCCTTTGCCGCTTCCTTTTGAGCGTCATGCCCGAGACCCAGCTGTCCGAACAGTACCCTGAAACCTCTAGTCTTTGATAGCCCCACTGACAATACCCCTTTTTCAGTATCCGTATCTTCGGCTATCTCCTCAATTCTCACCCTTCCTACGGAAGAGGTTATCATATTTACACTATGATTTGGGAGCGACCTCTTGTGTAGATTGTTTCCTTGCTCAGCCTCTGGTAGTAGCACTCTCCCCATCTTAACTTGTTTGCGGAACGCCCGGCGTATGGTTCAACACTCCATCATAGTGTGACTATTTGCCCTGTGTAGGATACAATACGCCTGGTCATCGTACTGATCCTTGGTTAGTGGTGGCTTATCCATCCTAGGTCTCAGCATTCCGTCCTTGAGCCATTCTTCTACCAACTGACAGATTTGTGGCCTTGCCAATAGGACGGGTGGCACTTCGTTGGTGTTGTAGGTGGATGTTCCTCCCGGGGCTCGTCCACCTTTAAACACCTTTTTCCTTTCTCTTCTTTCCGCTACGCATATATCAAACATCCCTTCCACCCCCTTGCTCCTTTTCCCTTGTCTTTTGAGGGCGTCTGTCACATCAGCGACTCTTCTCATTAACTCTGCAAATGTGGATATTCCACTGAGACTCAGAAATATTTGGGACCCGTCTTCTATATTTTTTATGCACCCATTGACTAAATCAGCCTCTGGCAGCGTCTCTTTGCATTGTAAGGCTCGATCACGGTAACGCTTGATGAAGGCGATCAAACTTTCCCCGCTCTTCTGTTTTACTCTCCCTAGATCCATAATGTGTAAAGCGCCTTCCTCTTCAAGGAATTTCCCACAAAACTCGGTTACCAATTCTTCCAATGTGTTTATAGAGCAAGGCCTGAGCTTTGCATACCAAGTGAACGCCCTTCCTGCTAGTGACTTGGAAAACTCTTTAAGCCTCAGGTCCTTGTTGTTTCTATAGATCCCCAGGTCATCCAAAAAACTCATTAGGTGTTCTTTGGCGCTACTTGTACCATCGAACTTATGGAATGTGGGAGGTTGATAGCCATTGGGGTAAGGTGTTGTCATTATGGCGTTGGTCAGAGGCGGTTCCAGATCGAATACTGCATTCTGCGGATCATGCTTGTTTTGCAACAGCTGTCGCAACTCCCTTTGTGTTACTAAGGCGTCATCTCCTGGTTCTGTGGCACCTCCTCGGCGTTTTTGTTTCTCAGCCTCTTTTCCTGTGGTTACTTGGGCGCTAAGATCTGACACCAGGTTGGCCAAATTTTGCTGACTGGTCATGATACTATTGAGGAGGCTCGCAGATATAGTAAGCTGCACATCTCCCCCTCCAACTTCTCCCATGGTCCCTGTTCCGGTCCCGAAGTTTCCTAGTAAGTTAAGCTCAGGTTAGCTAGGTGTTTGCAGGGGGTTCCCTTCATTGGTCACTGGAGTAACATCATCATTATTGTTTGGCCGCTGGAAATCTTCCAAACTGAATGACGACCTTCTTGGTGTCACTCGGTGTGTGCCTGATTGTCCTTCCATGGTGTTTTGTGGCACCTCCCCAGTGGAGTCGCCAAATGTTTCGGGTGAATATTACTTTAGTGAGTTTTAAGACTTGAGAGATGCTCAAAACCCCTTGGAAGGTTGATTCCCTATATTCCACTTGAGTTCCATTATATATTTTTGACGTGATTCTGATTTGCCCCTTCCTTTATCATATATTGGGCTTTCTTATTTAACAAAATAACCCAAAAAGAATTCTTTCCTTTGGCCATTCCCCTTTCCATTTCCCTAAGCCTCTGCTCCTTCTGCTATGCTTCCATCTGCTGCGCCTTCTGGCACGCCGTCTTGCAACCCGCTTTACCTTTTCTTTGTCTTCAAAGGTAAATATTTTGTTCTCTCTAATACGCCTTCAGGTCTTGGTCATTATTGGCCCAAATTCATAATTCCCTCTTATTTTCCCTGGCCTAAAACTTACTCCGAAACACCTGTTTGGCTTGTACACCAGGCCAACCTATATATATATATATAATTAGTATAATTATTTATTTTTATTTTTATTAATTTTTGTAATTACATATTATATTTTTATTCTCTTTGATTCTTTCTGTAAGACATTTTTAATAAGTTTTTGTGGTCTTTTTTATAAGATAATTTACAATTTCAAGGCATTATTTATTACTATTTTTCTTATTTATCCTTATTATCCAATTATTAAATGGTAATTGAGTCAATCAATGATATTAAATAAAGATAAAACTAGAAAGCCAAACTATTTTTTATCATTTCAATAAAACTAACTAATTTTAATTATTTTGATTGGTATATGTAATTCGGTAAAATAGTAAAATACTAAATTTTTTTTTTATTTATAGAATCACTTTTAAATTATACTATTTTAATCACTTTTAAATTGTACTATTATATTTATATTAAGTAGTTTTGATTAAAGAATACAAATAATCAAACAAGTAAAAATTTGACTATCATACTGTTGAGTTGAAGGTTAGAAAATTCATCTGAAAACAAAATCAAAAGAACATTTTGAAATCGAGGATTCCTAGCGTTGCTGCTGCATTTGCGCCTGCCGCCTGTGACTGTGCCTCAGTCGTCTGTCCGATTCCGATCGTGTATTTTTTTTCTATGCTTGAACCCGGTAATTCCTCTGTCTCTGTGCGACGTCCTCTGCGATTTATAGGTTTCTCTATTTGATTTGATTTGTAAGTAGTAAGGGGGATGAGGAGTTCATATAATTACTTAAAACTATCAGACCAGAATCAAACGCTTTCGGAGGTGTCGTTTTTATTTTACTTTCGTCTGTCCTTGCCCTCGCCGGCTGGAATTGAACGGGATCGCTTCTCATCGTCCACCGTCCGGCGAACAAACTATTAGCATCCCAAGCAAAGAAACGACAGCGTTTGGCAGCAACAAAGCAACTAGGCTAGGTATTTGGCTCTGTTACACTATTCAATGTCTCTTGGTTTCTCTCTGTCTCTGAGGTTGCTGCCATATCCAGATTCACTACATTGCCAAAATCTGTGTAATTGATTGAATAAGCTAACAGCAGCGTTTTAATTTTTGCAGTTTCTAATTCATTTCCAGCTGCGATGTCGAAGGATAAAGACCCTACCAATCTGTCACGTACCTTCAAATACCTATTAGGTTAGCTTATTATCTTAAGCACAAAACGATAATTTTAGCGGTTTCAGATGTTGGAAGAAACAAAAATGTGTGAAATCATCACACTAATTTACAATTATATTATGCTTGTCATTCAAAAATCATTTATGCTGGACTTGATTAGAATTTGTTTATATTCTTAAGTGCGACTGTCTTGAATAATTTTGGACCCTAAGTTACAAATTTATTTATTTTTGTGTTTTACCTAGCTAAGCTTTATATCATGCATTGTGAGTTGGCTGATTTATATTTTTTGTTTTCCCTTTGTTTTTGGGATATCATGACTCCAGCGACTCAGTTCTTGTCAAGAGGAATTCCATTTATATTCAATACGTGGGTTGTAAGGCATCTTACAGAGGAGGACTATGCGGTAACTGTTTTTCCTGAGTCTGATTAATTTTGTTTGCTGTTTTCATCTTCTGGAGTGTATAATTGTAACTCAAAAGATGTGTTTTTCACTTACTTTTCCAGCTGTGCTGTCTCTTTTCATTTGATAGCTTCAGTGATTGATTTACATTTTTGTCACCTGCTTTATTTCTTTATTTGGGCAACATTTTTGGTTTATGTATGTGTTTTGTTGTCATCCTGAGGTGCTTCATATAAACTTTTTTGATAAAATTGATTTACCATTATGTGACCTTTCTTTGATGCAGCTGTATGCAGTGCAGTTTCATCTGTTTGTCACATGTGTTTTATTTCTTAGCCGGGAGGGCTTCCGACGAGCTTGCATGCGGATGGACATGAAACGGTGATCCTTATGCTTTGCTAATTCTATTAGGTAGTAATAAGTATGTTGCTAGGAAATTATGCACTACATTTCATGAGCTATGTGACTCCTTGTGTGATCTATGTTTGTGAGCTACTTATTTACAACATGCTTCAGAATAAAGTTAGTTTAGTGTTAGGTTTAAAACTATAGGCCTATAGCATCATAGGTGAGAGTTACTTTTTTTAATGATGCTTTGAAAAAACTACCTTACTGTTGGAGAGTCCCACATTGATTAAAGATAAGGCCTATTAAAAGTATATAAGTCTTGGGCAATCCTCACTCTACAAGCTAGCTTTTGGGGTTGAGTTAGGCATGTGTCCAAAATCTAAGATGGTATCAGAGCCTATCCTGGACCCGCTATTGGGCCCCACCCGTAGTTGTTCAGTCCTACAAACTTCACGCTCTAGATGTCCAGCCCTGAGCATGAGGGGGTGTGTTGGAGAGTCCTACATTGACTAGAGATAAAGCCAATTAAAAGTATATAAGTCTCGGGCAATCCTCACTCTACGAGCTAGCTTTTGGGTTGAGTTAGGCCCATGTCCAAAATCTAAGACCAGCTAGAGAAAGAGTATGTACTGGAATTATATAAAAAAATATGTTTTCGCTTTGGTTGAAAGAGCTGGTGAAAATCTGAATTGAGTCTCTCAACCATGTGTATATCTATAATTCTTTGATTGTTTAGAATATTATGTGTTCCAGAGTTATTATGGTTCAGATGATGGGAAGTAAGGGTTTATATCTCATTATAATTTTGAATATTTTTAATTCAATTTTCCTACACTCTTGAGTGAGCTCCAATTGTATTTTTCATGTTATAGTGATGGCACTTCAATGGAAGAAGATGTTGTGAAGCTAATGAAAGTGGCGTGGATGAGTCTCCCACTTGGAATGTTTATTACAATTGTAGCATGCCTTTTTGTCTTCTGGTGGCAACAAATAAGTTATTTTAGTCCACATGGACAAGCTATCTTGATCAATGGTAATCTAAGGAAGCTTTTCTGTCCTCTATACCTTTTTTACTTCTTTTATGTGTAATGATTGGTATTTCACATAATCTTGTCTCCCTTCAAAACAAATGAAACCAAGCATCCTGGAATAACTCTTCAAAGTATCACATCACGTGATTTTTGAAATTTTATGACTGAAGTTCACTTGTTATGCCAGGTTGTGCATGCATTTTGGAGCTTTTGGCTGAGCCTTTATATATTCTTTCACAGAACTTGGTCTTGCTTAGATTACGGTTGATGGTTGAGACACTAGCTACTCTCTCACGGTGCTTGACATTGTACTTCCTAATTGTCAAGCAAACTGGAATGGTAAGAGCTTAGTTATATTGAGCTACATATTTTGGTCTTTACTTTCTTTATTATTAAACAGACAGTCTGTGCCTTTTTCTGTTATTGAGCTTAGTTATATTGAGCTACATAGCTTGTTAAATATTTAATTTCTTACATTCTTGTTGAACTGAAGGTTGTTCAGATGAATCAGACATGCAATCCAATGATCAACAGCAATCACAGAAAGTAAATGTTATAGAAAATAGAGAAAACAAGTAAAATGAAATTATAAATCAATTTAAAAATAGATGTTTTCTGCATTTCTAATATTTGGACTATTCAAAGTTCACAGTTTCAATCGTTTCTGATTATTTAATCTATGGGATAAAGAAGTCCAGATGAAAAACCTATAAAGAAAAGTTTTTCTAGTAATACATTTGTTGAAACCCAAGAATTCTATCCCTTTGTCTCTTTAATTGTCAAATCTTGGCAGTTTAATGGCCAAGCAAAAGATAAAAAAGAACTTTCAAGTGCTTCACTCTTGTATCAAGGACAGTATGCAGTAGCTGCTTGTTTAAAGCAATGCATTTCATTAATTTTAGGGAACTTCCCAAATTATTTGACAAGTTTATATCCATTTGTTTCTTTTCCCTAAAGTGCATTGAATTTTTATGTACTTAAAATCTAGAGTCTAGACAATAGAGTTTGATGGAGTATAATAATAATCTCCATGTAGATACAACTGATTCAGAGTTGAATGACCATTTCCAGGAAAAATCAATCATATTTGCATTATCACAGTCTGCATATGGAGCCGGCTTATTTCTTGGTTATTGGGGCTATCTGGTTATTTTGCGCAAATTCAGATATTCTTACCTTTTCCCATTCAGGTATTGTTATTTTGTTCTTGATAGAAATATCTCTACATGGTTGGTACCTCTTACTTTTATCATTTTCACTTACAGAAGAAGATAAAGGGAATTAAAATATTCCGATTGTTCATGAATCTAGAACTAGGCAGTGACAGCTCAAGGAGCGGACTGTATATCTTAGGAATTATATTGGCATTGCTCTAGCTGACTTTTTGGTGATTACTTTTCTGCCCTAAGCAGTGGCCTGACAAACTGTTATAGGAATATTATAGGATAGATATTCTAAGGTTGTTCAGAGGGATTGTATTTGCTAGATGCTACTCATTGTAATCTTTATTCATCATAGTGAATTTTGTCTCTTTCTCTGTTTGATGTTGGCTTATTTATACTACCAATATACAGTTTATAAATAACAAATTTTTTGCAGAGAAGGAAAAATTATTGATTTTGACCAGCAGCTGTCAAAGATGTGTATGCTGTTTACCTTTCAATCCTTTCGAAAGCTGATCCTTCAGGAAGGAGAAAAGATGGTGCTTGTGTGGTTGGATACACCATATAATCAGGCTGTATATGGCCTCGTGGACAAATTAGGTCAGTACTTGGCTAGGGTAATTTGTGCCAGAAAGCTTATTTAGTATGTTCTAGATCTTCTAATTGGATTAAGTGTGTTTCTTATTTTTTGAGAAACATGATCAATGTTTCTTGTCTAAACATTGGTTGTCATTTTCAAAAATCACCACCTTTCAGGTAGCTTAGTGGTGAGACTTGTCTTTTTACCTTTTGAAGAAAGTTCATATGCAACATTTGCAAGGTCTGCTTCAGGTTCTATTTCTCTCTTGTTTACTTGATGTTTGAATCAGAAAACCCAAATGTCTTGCTCTTTTTTAAATTATTTATATGCTTCTACTTCACTCTTGTTTCTTCGTTTTGTTTGTTTCTTCATAATGCATATTGCTTTTGGTATGCCAATTCTTCATGTGCCTCTCTTATTTATCATTTTTCTCTCTCCTTAATTTACCTGGGTAGTTGTATTAGCCTATTAGGTTCAATTGAGTATAAGTCCTCTCAAATTTTATTATTTTTTACTTTTTATCCTAGCCATAATATGCTGAATTCCTTTCATATTTAATCATAAAGTTTACTGTTTTGGGCATACAGCAATAGTGAAATTGTCTTCAATTTCAAAACTGAAATATGTTTTGGTCATGCAGGACAATACCCAGGAAAAAGCAAGAAATTAGGAAACTGCTTGACAGAGTCCCTTAAGTTAGTTTTGTTGATTGGTATGTCTTTTCATTCACTTTCATATTTTGTCCTGAATATATATTTCTTAGTTTTCCTATTATTCAGTGACAACATGTTATTTGTGGCCCTTATTTGAAGAACGATGTAAATTTACCTGTATTAGTTTAACTATGTACGATCAAAGATTGCTAAAGTCACATAAACAACTTCTAAACAAAATGTTTGATGTCAAGTTTTCCTCAGAATAGTTGACTTAAGTTGTATCTAGACAATGTGAAATTGTGAATAACTGTATAACCATATGAGATATGAGATGCTGCAATACCTGATATTGGGTTTGCTTGTAAAATGCTGTATTTAACTATCCTTTTCTCTTCTCTAGAAATAAGTATAGTATTTCTCTTTTTCTTCATATGTGAGAAAAAAAAAAAAAAAACAGAAATAATACTTGAATCTAACTATTTATGAGACTATGAGTGTGTTTGGTTTGGCGTTAAAATTGGCCAAAACTCAAGTTTGGATTTTCCAATGCAACTATTTTTAGCGTTTTAAACGTGAGTATCACGTTTCAACACTAAACCAAACATGCTGTATGACTCTTCCTCTAGGAAAAATAAATAGGAAATAAAGGACATAACTTTGTCAGTGAAGTTCTCCTTCAGATTGACTCATGTGCTTAAGGCCCGTACTACATGCCACAAGGAAGAACTTTTTATGAGAAACTGAAGAAAATGTTGTCTGCTTGGTGAAAGACATTTGTGGATACTTTGATAGGGACAATAATATTAGTTGATCCCGTATTGAGGATGCTATCTAAGGCATTGGTAATCCTTCTGAGACCATAAAATCATCAATATGGAATCCTTAGCCCAATTTGTGGTTTGAATGCATATGTATATTTTTTAAGATCAGGTTATTGCAAAAAAAAAAAAAAATTGGAGAATCAATAATTTTCGCATACTAAAGATAACTACACAACTTTTTTGGTCACAAGTCACAGTTATGCACAGTTGCATGACCCTATCCAAGTTTAGGAGGCCTGCCTAGACTTTTCTCTCTTAAACTCAAATTTAGCCACTTTTGCAGTTGTGAAGAGTTGTGGCTATAAGAATTGTGTGAATAGCCTGATCCTTTTCTCACGTAGGAAGCAATTTGGACATGTTTTGCCTTAAATTGCATATTCTATTGTTCCTTTTGTGGTATGATATCCAGCTACGTTCTTTACAGGCCTCGTTTTTATGGCATTTGGTCCAAGTTATTCTTATTCACTCATTAGATTGCTGTATGGAAAAAAATGGAGTGATGGAGAAGCATCAACTGCCCTCCGCTATTATTGCTTTTATGTCATAATGTTGGCTATGAATGGTAATTCACCTTGTCTCTTGTTGTTTAATTTTTAATGACCTAAGTAAATTTATTGTTTACAGGTTATGCCATAACATCTCATGTTTTTATTATTCATATAATATATATTTTTTTGACTCATTGGCTTTTGGGGCTCTATTTTGTAGATTTAGTAGGAATTAGGAAATTGAATGTCAGTTTTATTAGATTGTCATGACCAGTGATGGTTAAGTAACACCAGAAGACTAGCTATTAAAATCTGAGGACTTTTAATCTTGTTCCATGTATTGTTAGCAACGACCAACAGAGTGGGGGTGGTTGTATAGATAAATTTGGTTATGGCTGGGGTAAGTTGAGAAACCTACGTATATATTTGATACATATTGCCTATAAATAAGAGTAGAGGTTGAGAGAGATTTAGGGCCTTTGGAGGTGCAGACCCTCAAAGCTCTGCAACATTCTATCTTTGCGATTGGGCTTTGTCCCTATTTCTTCCTCATAAAATACCAGTTTCCATCAGACTGCTACTGGTTAGCCATGGTGTATGACAGTAGGACACGAGATATTGGATTAGGAGCAAACATTAATTCAATGGAACGGTCATGGAAAACATCAAATATTGAGGCAGTGGCTGGATGTATTTGGAAAGATAATTTAATATAATAAGATGGTTGAAAAGATGCAGCTTGCCCTTATTGGGGATAAGGGAAGCATCCACAGAATGCTGATGTGTGGGATTAACGAAAAGGATGGAAAATGCAATTTGATTATAACTTCAGGTTAAATTTGAATTTCACAAAATAATTTGAACATAAAACTTGGGAGAAACTTTAAAAAGTGACTTCCTAAAATTTAAAAGACAACTGAAACAAGTGAAAAGTGGAAACCCATTATCCAATATAATCTGTGTAGTGTACAATTTTGGTATTCAAGTCAAATTGTTCAACTAGTAGTGTTGCTATTTTCATCGCTTGGAATTACTTGAATGCCTAATACATATTGATGCATTAGCAAAGTTAGCTACGAACCATTAGATAACACGTTTGGATTACATCCAAACCATGTTACAAACGTGGATCCAATCCAACGACTGGATACTCGTTTGTAACGTGGTTTTGTGCGAAACCAAACATATTTGGCTGAAATAGTTTTAATCCAGCATCCATTATGCATTACTTATTTTCCTTGTTTATATATAATGTTTCTCTTACTTGCTTCAGGAACCTCTGAAGCATTTATGCATGCAGTTGCAACTGAGAGCCAACTCAAGCGTTCAAATGATTCACTACTTGTATTCTCTTTGATCTATATAGTTTTAAATGTCCTACTAATAAAGTTAGCTGGGGCAGTTGGCTTGATTATGGCAAATTCTCTCAGTATCCTTTCTACCTTCTGGTTGCCTGTATAGCAATCCTTAATTCCTTACCCTTGTTTATTTCATGCTATTTCACATTTCCCCTTCCTTATGGAAAGCAGTGTGGATGGTCAAACATATCAGTTATTATTTATAACCTATTGTTCAAATAAAAGTTAAAGGAAAATCAGGATCTAAATGTGAAAGAGTTCACGAGGGAAATATATAAAAAAGTAAGGCCCTTGAACCTTGATCACAAAAAAAAATTGAAAGAGGATCAATCATAGGAAATATTTTATCTCTTCTGGGCTATTGTGGGTTTTACTACCATAACTATTATTTTAAGATATTTACCAACATGCTGAATTAAATTCCTGTTTTTTTTTTGTCAAATTATTGCATCTAAATGCAGCTTAATAGCAAATAAAACACAACCACCATCCCCCTCATATGCCAAAAAATTAAAAGGAGTTAAAACACCCAGCATTGGGGAGATTTTGTGCCTCCAAGGAGTGATGATTAGAAATTTGTGTAGTTCGTTACTAGCATTGGCTTTCCAACTCTTGATTATGGTGCTTGAACTAACTTCTATGCCCAGTTAATAAGAAAAATTCCCATTACTAACTTCATATTTGTATGCTCTCTATGTTCTTTAATAGAGACATAGACACATTAACTCAATTGGCTGCTAGATTAGCTAATGATCTGCTGCTGCCACTAATCATGTTTATGTCAATGTAGAATCATTGGGGAAGAGAGCTTAGGTTATATCAGATGTAACAATGGCTAGACAAGTAACATTACTAGCATACAAATTTGTTACTGCACCTAGACTCCTAAGCTAGATACTTCTATATAAACAGCTGAAATCTAATGTGGTTGTTAGTTCAACCATTACTAGCTTATCAGTTTCTGCAGGACTTCTACAAGAGGTCCTATGTTTATGTCCTGCGAATTTTATAAGTGCTCCCTATTATTTCAACCTTTGATTTCCCATATTTAATTTGCACCATTTGTAAAAAGGATAAAGTTTTCTTTGGTTACTTAACTCAACTAAAGATATGACTTTGAGGATTATATACTCTGCGATATTCATAAAAAATTACTTCCAGGTATGGCTATTGGCTTTGATTTGGCTGACCATAATTTGATGCTAATTCTGACACTGGCTTTCATATTTTAATTTTGTCCACAGGGATCTTCCTCTTTTTCTTTCTGTGGCTGCTTGCCTTCAGGATGGATTATTCTGTTACTTTCAGGTGTAATCACTCACATTTCTGAGAGTTTATTTTTGGACCAAGATAATTTCTGGTCAACATTTATGATCCATCTCTCTGTTGGGCTGGCTTGCTTCTGTGTGTCATCATATGTGATGTATATTCTTGTTTCTCTTTTTATTTCCTTTTTCAACTTCTAAAATCTTCTAACAATTGTTTATTCTTGCTTCCTTTCGTGTTAATATACCTTTTCTTTTTGATCTTTTAGCTATTGTCGGGAAAAACCTTTCGTCAAAAGAATTATTCGCTTTCGTGATCACTCAGACTGAAGACTACTGCAATTTTGCTGTGAGGTGAGCTTTTGTTTCTTTAAAACAGCTAATTTCTTAAGATTTATCCTGGGACATGATAAATAGCAAATTTGGTGCAGATAGCAGTAGATGATGAGTTACCAGTTAGTTTTCTAAGGGGGATAGTTTGTCCTAGGCAGACAAACTCACTGGTACAAATTTTGGTATATGTATAATACTACTCCAGCCATATTTTTTGTAAATTAAACTTTTGACATAATGAATACAAAATGACAATGCATTCTTTGTGGTTTTTGTTGTGTCTATTTATTTAACTTTTTATGTTGAGCAATGCATATGATGAGTCGTATACATAACAAATTTGGACGTGACGTGTATTAGGATAGAAAAATAGTGGTTTTTTTTTTTTTTTTTTTTTTTTTTTTTTTTTTTTTTTTCTAATGTTCCTTTAATTCTTACCTGCATATGTCAAGGAAGGTTTCATTTGACTCTTGCTAGAAGGAAATATTAGTATATGTATTACATTTTATTGAGAAAAAAATCTGCACGTACATTTCATGCTTCATGTTTGTGGTCATAATATTTAAAGTTGAAAAGGCCATTGGATTTTCTCGTGACCTTCTGTGTCATTAGAGACTCAGATCATAATTGCATTTTCATTTTGATTTAACTTAAAAATACCAAAAATCTTTTTTCATGGACACAGGACATATTTATGAGGGATCAATGCGATATAGTCGAGCATTTAGGATTTTCATTATGTAAATAATGTTTTTGATGAACCAAATAGTTGTTCGGTTGGCAACTCATGCTGAAATTGTACGATTCCCACTAAACACATCTTTAGGGAGTTGTGAGAAACCTTAACTGTGATTAAATCTTGAACAGGATTGACTCTGGTAATAGGAATATATGTGGTTAACACAAAATATTATGTAAATTACATATTATGTAAATTACATGGCAAACATTATTGAATTATAACACTAGCATAAAAGAATTTTATCTTAGATTGTGTCTCCGCAGCTTCAAGTATAAAAATTTTTAAAAAATGAGGAAATGCAAAATTTGTTAGGTTTTATTAACTTGAAATTGTATATTGTCTGTGGCGCGTATTAAATAAACTAGGGACCGAAAGGTTTTACCGATGACAAACAAGGGGACGCCTTTTCAATGACCAGAGATTATAGTATCAGAAAATTCTAAAGGCTTAACTGTTTACTTGTTTATATACTTTTGATTTTGGAAATTCAATAAATGATAAAGATGATGAAGAGAGCCAGAGGTGGGAAAATGATAGGGAAAGAAAAAAATGAAAAGAAAAAAGCCTCTTCAAAAACGAAAATCGTGCATCAGTACAAATTAGCACATTGTCCGGATGTAATAAGGGAGAAAATTGATAGGACTCTATTTACATAAGACATAGTGCGGTTTGACGTTAGAAGAGATAAAATAGATAATAATTATATGAATAAGATTAAATAAAAACTTAAAAAACTTAATGTGCCCCTATTAAAATTAAAAAGCAATGGTTTAAATCTTAATTAAAACATGTAAATGTAAAAGATGGCAGCAGAGGTGGTTTTCTGTTTCTATCAGTAGAATGAAATTTCTAGGCATAATATTTATTTAAATATTAAAATTGCTATTTCCCTGTTTCATCATTGTTCTCAGTAAAATATGACCGGTCGACCCCTTAACCGGGTAGGGTACTCGCTCAAGGAATTTCCTTATGTCTTTACTCTTAGAATGCGAACTGAGGGCTCAATATCCTCTGAGTGTCCTCTTAACCCCTGTCTCTCAACTGCTACACTTACCCACGTCTACTGTCCACTAACTCCCTGCTTCTCGATCGCTACACTTATCCACGTCTACTGTCCACTAACTCCCTGCTTCTCGACCCTGACAACCGTCTTACTAACAGGGTCGTAGACTTCTCATTTAGGGGGTGTAGACTTCTCATCTAGGGGGCTGTAGACTTCTTAATTGGGCTTGCTGGTCGGCCCAAATACTTGGGGAATACACAAAACAAGTCAAGAAGAAAACAAGATTTGACAAAAAAAAGAAGAAAACAAGATCAATCCCTGGGTCAGTGAGTGAGTCGAAGTCGAAATCGAAAAAGAGTAGAGAAAGAAGAATGTTTGGGAAGAAAGAGAAACAGAAAGACAGCGATAGCGAGGAAGACGACATATTCTACTACCGTTATTGCGCTGCATCATCCACCTCCTCAAAACCCGACGCCGCAAACGCAACCCAGACCCAACCCATACCCAAGAACAACAAGGGAGGATCAGGATCGTTGGCTCTGTTCAAATCAACGGTCCACGTTTCGAACCTCGACTATTCCCTAACTAACTCCGACCTCCACATTATTTTCTCAACCTTTGGCCACATCGCTCGCGTAACCGTCCTCAAAGACCGCCACACGCGCCTCAGCCGCGGCGTTGCCTTCATCCAGTTCGTTTCCCCGCCACGACGCTCGTCGTGCCGCCTCTGAAATGCACCATAAGATCCTCAACGGCCGCACTCTCACCGCCTCCATCGCTGCCGATAACGGTCGCGCCCCCGAGTTCATCCGCAAGCACGTGTACACTGACACCGTCCGCTGCTTCGAGTGTGGGGCTTCCGGCCACCTCTCTTATGAATGCCCGAGGAACCAATTGGGTCCTCGCCCCCGTCCCCAGCCCAAGTGGACCCGCCGAGGGTTCGAACGGCCCAAGGACGAGGAGGAGGATGAGGACGACGATGGAGGCGGTGAGAGTGCGGCCGTTGAGGATCTTATGGTGCATTTCAGAGGCGGCACGACGAGCGTTGTGGCGGGAAACGAACTGGATGAAGGCAACGTCGCGGCTGAGGCGCGTGTGGCGGTCTTTGAGGACGGTTACGCGAGCGATGTGGCCAAAGGTTGAGAAAAGAATGTGGAGGTCGGAGTTAGTTAGGGAATAGTCCAGGTTCGAAACGTAGACCGTTGATTTGGACGAAGCCAACGATCCTGATCCTCCCTTGTTGTTCTTGGGTATGGGTTGCGTTGGTAACTCTACAACTGTCGACCTAAGAAAAGACATCGACTTTAAGACTGTCGACCTAATAAAAGGCATCGACTTGAAGATTTTCTAAGTTACCAACTCAATAAAGAGCATTGGTAACTCTACAACTGTCGACCTAAGAAAAGGCGTCGACTTGAAGATTGTCGACCTAATAAAAGGCATCGACTTGAAGATTTTCTAAGTTACCAACTCAATAAAGACATTGATAACTCTACATGGTCGACCTAATAAAAGGCATCGACTTGAAGATTGTCGACCTAAGAAAAGGCATCAACTTGAAGATTTTCTAAATTACCTACTCAATAAAGAGCATTGGTAACTCTACATTGTCGACCTAAGAAAAGGCATCGATTTGAAGATTTTTTAAGTTACCAACTCAATAAAGAGCATTGGTAACTCGACGCCGTTGACCTGAGAAAAGACATCGACTTGAAGATTTTTTCTAAATTACCAACTCAAGAAAGAGCATTGGTAACTCGGCAAGTTGACCTATGAAAAGACAGCAACTGGAAAAAATTCTCTATATTACCAACTCATACAAGAGCATTGGTAACCTGATTAGGACAACCCCACCGAAAGGTTTGATTCTTTAAGCCTTGCGCACTACTCTACGAGTAGGCTTAGGCTTGAGGGGTTGTGTACTCCCCTGCCAATTGGGCCGACCGAGTAGGCCCAATATTGGCATTCCTCCCACTCTTTGACAGGCGGTTAACTAGGGAGAACTTGGAATGGGATGAGACATGTCCTATTAACTGGTAGACATGGGTTATGGGGCGGTTGGAAGAGGCAAAATAAATAGGCACCTAGGGGGTAAGAGACTCTCAGTTCACAATTTCGGCAGAGTAGGAAGGATCTAAAGCTAGTCTATACCAGTGGTAGATCAATCTAGAAAACTCTACTAAGAATAATCATAATCGGGGAAAAAAGAAAAATGTTCTGAATAACTACTTAAATTTTAGAGGAACATGCATATATCTGTCAGTGAATCTGTCATATGGATGAGGCAGAAATTTCAAAAGTCAAAACCAATCCACAAAAAGCAAAACAGTGATGAAGGAGATGGCAAGAAAGTAACAAAGGTGATGATTCATAGGACACCCACTCCCACGGGTATGTTGGTTGGCCTCCAATATCACTAGAAATGACCAACAATGGCAATTATAATCTTTGAAAGCTTAAGAAAAGCAGAAATATCAGACAAGGGGAAAAAATATGAAGCTTATGATTAAAATGTAGACTAGGATTTTAGATGAGCATCCAATTAAGATAATGAGTATAAAGTGAATTCCATCTTCTAAAACAAAATGATGTCATTTTTTGAGTTTTGCTTAAGTGTTTGGATTCTTTGGTGGACTTTCACTACATTTTTTGGTCTTTTGCTTTATATTGCAGCATTGCATGGCTTCCTCTGGCATCTGTTTAGGGAAGATACAAATATAAAGATTGAAATCAAACAGAAAAAAGATAAGTAAACTTTTGGTGCCAATTTTCAACTTTATTATGATAATATATCCATGTCATTAAGAAAGCGTGACAAGAATAGTGAACATTTTAGCGGCAGAAGGGTGATATGGTAAAGGACATCTTTGTTTTAGTAATAAATGAACAAGGGAAAATAGAAAAAGAGGAAAGAAGAATGACACTCCTTTGGTCAATTATGTCAAGCCTTTTCAATTTTCAGAGATATGAGAATTAGAAGAACCCCTATCTAACAATTTACGGTGTGTTTGGTTTATATTGAATTCACATTTCAAACGTGAATCCGGATAAAAGCTACTCTTAGTGTGTGTTTAATTTACTCCAAAACCATGTTTCAAACGTGGATCCGGATAAACGATACAGAGAGTAGCTTCTACCCGGATCCACGTTTAAAACGTGGTTTAGGAATAAACTAAATACACACTTAAAGCACCCCTTGAACTTATGCTTACTAGCAATTTAAAATTAAATGTGTGTTTGATTTCCATCGTAACTGTGTTTAAATTTAAATTTTAGTAACGTTAGCTCGAATCAGTGTAAACCAAACATGCTCATAATCTCCATTCCACCACACAATAATTTTGCATTTAATATCAACTACCTAACCAAATTTTGTGCACAAATGCATTAGTATATAGTAGTATTTTAAAAAAATGGAAACAAAGTGAAAACTATGTTCGTATCTTAAATGATTGTAAGAGCAAGCTTTAATGTCACGCAGGCAAAGACACACGAGCCAAGTGTTAATAAGCTGCTGAATTTAAGGATCAATTCATTGTGTTACATAAAAAGGAAAAAATATATAACCAATGGCCTGCAAACACTAGCATGCTGGCGTAGACATTATTGACCAAATATATCAATACGAAAAGGAAAGTTGAAGAGATGACATTTTTTTTTAAACTTCATTGAGAAATTGAGGGCAATTTCCCAATCCAACCCCCCCTCCAAAAAAAAAAAGAAAAATCTAATTGCATTACCATTATTATTTGTCCCATTACTTTAGAAGGTCTAAATCATTTGGTTGTCTATCTCTTCACATACTCGCAAAGAACTAGCGGTGCTCTCTCATATCTCGTGTTAAAGCATCTTTTTTGCAACAAACACCGTATGAATATGATAAAATATGACATGTAATGATTATATATGGGACCCTATAATCTTAAGTTCTCTTGATAACTTGCTTTAATTAAATTCACCTAAGGCCTCATAAAGGTTCACCAACAACCAAAGCAAAGGTTTCAAATTCCTCATCACTAAGAGTTCTTGATCACAAGGATCTACCTCCTAATTATCCTTTCTTAACTTTTTCTAATTTGTCAAGAAAAAGTTTGGTTGATTTTTACATGATATACAACAAAACTCTCACCGATTAGCCAATAAACCTGAGTATTTTTCCTCCCTTTTACTTTGTTTTCTATTATTAGTTAAGTAGGATGTTGTTAACTTCCATCCTTTTCAATGTGATTTTTTTTTCTAGGGTCCTATAATAAATTATTTCCGAGGTGGGTCGGTGGTGGCTAAAGAAGTTGATGGGAGTGACTGTACAAGTCTTTCTTTCATTTTTTATACATAAATTTGTTTTTCTTTAAGTAATAATAGTTTTAGATATGCCTTTTTTATATGCTCTTCTATAATCACTAAATAGTAAATAACTTCTGCCAAAGAAAAAAAAGTAACATTTTGAATTTTATTCAAACTTGTTTAAATGATATGTATTCACCACTAGCTGTAGCTATTATTGTTCTTTATCTTTTCTTGGCGAGATCATTTATATAAGTTCTGAATTGCCTTTCAAAATAGATTAAATCAAGAATAAATTCTCAAATTCATCATCTCCGAATTAGTCATTTTTTTTAATTAGTCTCTAAAATAAATTAATTGCATAAGTAGTTCTCAAACTTTCAAATATTTATCACATTAGTCCTCCAACTTTTACATTATTTCATTATATTGGTCCATATTAAAGGACTAGTGTAATGGATATTTAAATATTCGAGAACTAATTTTTATTTTTATTTATTTTAAGGACTAAATAGGAGAAAAAGTGATATTTTGAGGACGAAAGTGGTAGTTTTTTCTTAAATCAAACACTGATCATTCTGAGGTGAAAAGATTAGAACTCTTCACGAGTGCATCCTAATAGTTGAGCTACTTATATTCCAAAATAAAATCCATGTTGAAAAGGGTTAGCTGTAGGATAAAAGCTCCCGTGTTATGTAAATAGCTAATATTGTAATAAACAATTTTTTTAACACAACACAAGTGATTGGATTTAAGATAATTGATATAAATTACTAATTAGTCTTAATAACCCCTCAATAGTATATAATAAGAACTATCTTTTTAATTAAAAAATAAAGAGAAAGGGTCACTGACTCTCCCTGTATTCTCCTTAGGGGAAATTTACACCTTTGCTCATTCACAAGTAAAATTGATTAGAGACAATTAATGGTCAAGAATGCCCAGAGAAAACTAAATTTCCATATAACTAATAAGGTTATCATAGTAAAATAGTTGTGCATGATTGAATTTGATGAGTGTAAGGCACTTTCCTGAAGGGGGGTATGGCAATTACAAATGGGGTTAAATTAAGTGTGATATATCAATCTTGACTTAGAGGAAAGGTGTCACATGCTCTTCAAACCCTCATTATTCTGTTCTCCACTTTCATTGGAAATTATTATAATTAAAATTATAATGCAAACTCAAAACAGAGAAAGACAAGCACAAGTGAGAGAGAGAGAGAAAGGTGAAAAAACTGTTAAGTCAAAGACTAATATTAAGGAGTGCAATGAAAGGACACTGTTATTCACTGCAAAAAGAATGTGTTGGATGGACCCCAATCCCATCCAGTCTCCACTTTTGCTCTCCTCTTGAGTATAGGTTTCAAACTTTTTCATCATTCCCTTGTGGACCTCTCCCTTCCCTCTATTCATTCATTCATTCATTTTATGTATCTATTGATTCTATTCCCATAACAGTTTCCCTTTTGTTTATATCTCTCTGCATGCTGTCTTGTCCTTTTACAGCTTTGGGCCTTCTTTGTTGCCTCTCATGGACTTTGCTTTCCTTTAATTTAATTCCTCTCTGCCTATTGAGCGGTAAAAATTAAAATAAAAAATTAGAAAAAGATGAAGATGAAAATGAAAAGATAAAAAAAAGAAAAGTTTTGCCCATAAGGCCTTAACTGTTAATAACATTGAGATGTCTGTGGTTTTTGGGTCTCTATTTTTGAGAGGACACATACTACCCCATGCCACATTCTAGACATTCACCTAGTAGCAGCAGCAGCATTAGTACCTTTTTTTCTTCTCTTTCTTTTTTAGTTTTTCGTGCATAGGAACGTGCATCATTCTTTTCTCTCTGCTTTCAATACTCTCATTAGATGATTGGCATGCTGTTGTGAACATCTCATTTTGAATTGTGCCTCTCTGAGGAAGAAAAAAAGGCAAGTTTGGTTAGTTATTGGTTGTAGATATATGCATGTTTCATTGGTTCTCTATAAGTATAACAATAGTCTAACATTAACTCGTATCCACGTTTGAAATTTGATTTTACAGTAATCCAGTTTACTTTAAAATCACGTTTTAAATGTGGATCCGGACAAACAGTATGTTTAGTTTTAAAATCACTTTTCAAACGTTGATCCAAGCTAACGCTACTCTATATAGCGCTTACGTGAATCCACATTTAAAACATGATTTTGGGATAAACCAAAACACACACTGAGAATAACTTCTGTTGTGAATACACGTGTAAATCAAACACACCATTAATCTAGATTCATTGGAGACCTCTTAACCCCAACAAACCCCCAACAAACATAAGGACTTTTTTGTTATTTTGTTATAGATGATGATGGCACCAAAAACTTATTAATGCATTACTCAAGTGATATGCAAATTATTCAAGTCCTTTCCTTGCTGCCAAGCTCCTAATGGCATCCAAACATAAGGATTTTCAAAAGCAATAGAATAGGTAGCCATAAAGAAACTTGGCTAAATATAGACAATTGTCTCCTGATAATTAAGGTCTAGTTTTCTGAAGCTTACTTTCTTGAGAAATAAAAACACTTTTGTTAAAACATCACTCACACTAATACAAAATAGAGCATTTAAGTTTGTAATTAACTGTTACTGATATTTTAACCCACCCAGTTATTTATAATTGAAAAAGAGCTAGAGGCCTAGGACAAGTAACAAGTTCATGCTTTATATATATAGTTATAACTTTTGTTGAGCCTAACATTAAATGGAATTAAAATTATCAGTATGTTATATATGGTTTGGACCCAATACTTGGCAAAAGTTACCATTTGTTATAGAAAGAAATATAAAGTATCCTAAAAGAGGGCTGACACACTACAATATTTTCAATAATTTGGATTTCTATGTTCGGACATGCAACAATTTCAACATTTTTCTCATGTACATACTTTAAATTATTAATTAAATATTAAATATCAAACTCATTTGAAAGTAAAATATCTTACTAGGGAAGTCTAGAATGAGAAGTAAACGTCAGCCAGTTGAGTATTAACCAATAACCATATAGATCCATAGAAGTCATGTCATAAAGTCTCTAATACCAGAAAAAGACCCACAATGAAAATAAAACTTTGATTCACATCTAGTCTGTCTTCAAAATGACAAACTTTTTAGTGGTGATGTCAGTGCTGTAATTGTAAACACTGTTACAGTTCCACTCTCTAACCAACCTGCAACTGCAGATGACTGTGTTTTTATGTAGTTTGGAAAAGAGTAAGAGACAAAAATTGAAATTGGTAGTGAAGTACTGAAGAGGAAACCTGAGAGGGTGAGGAATTAAAGAAATTGAGAGGGAATCACGCGTGGGGTGGGGAATTAGGCCTTTCCTAAGTGCTAACACAACCATCATAGCACATGACACAATCCAATTGGTAGGGCCACCTATACTAGTCATGCCACAAGAGGAGAAAGCCTCATTCATTAATTTGTAGTACTACTCATAGCATATATTAGAGCCTCTGCTTCTGCCTCTGCTCAACAATAGCACTAACACTATGAGACCTCATAGGCTTATAGTAATTGGCATTCATTTGAGTGTGTTACAGAAACCTGCCACTTTGTCCCCTCCCATCAACCATTATGTTATGTCATGCCAATTCCAAACCATGCCTATACAAAATGCATTCCATATCACTGATATTTCAGTCCTCATTTCAAATTGCTTAATGATTACTTTAAATTAGAAATCTATAGCTAGCATGCATTGTGTTTTTGTAATTGTAAAATATAAATAATCTCCCCACCATGACACCTTTTTCTTATCTGCTGCCTATGCATTATGTCTTGGTCCAATTCAGTCATCACTCATGTTACTTGAGAGGATAATCAGCATGCAGATTCAGTTCCTAAAATGGGGGCAAAATCATACTATTACCTACTTGTATCATCAAACTTATCTTTATTCAGATAAAAGAAATTATACATTTCTACTCCAAAATTACACATTTTAAATAACTACCTAATTACCTATTATCAATTACAGCTTTAGAAAGAGAATATAATAATAATAATAACTCTAAGCAAGTTGGCACAAATAGTCAAGCATACTCATAAATATTTTCACCCTCCTTATGTATTCTGGTTTGAAATTCCTTGAAACAATCCAAAATCTTGTTTAATGGACATCCCTCCCTAAGGAGATTCCCTTCCTAATTCCATGGGCTAGGGCTAGTTGAATAGGTGCGGTGGGACTTATAATGTATTTAGTTTTTCTCAAAATCACGTTATAAATGTGTATCCAAATCAAGACCAACGCTAATAAAAGTAACATTGGCTTGTATCATGCTTGTAATGTGATACTAGGATAAACCAAACACACTATTAATAATGATATGTTTGATTTATCGTTGAAACATGATAAACTCACATTTGTAATATTACAAATATTTGTGTAGAAAGATCTAAACTTAAGTTTGATCACTCCTTATTATCAAATTAAACATACACTAAAACTACTTGTGGTTGACAAGTGTGCATTAATCCTTTAGGTTGGAACCTTCCGAGTAATTAAGATTGAAGATGTGATCCTCTTTCTACCATTTTGCTGTAACAAAAATAATCTAAGCTACTAATTATATACATTATGATGACAAAAATGTAACTAATACACGCGCGAGTTTTGACATGCAACTCCTAATTAAAAGGTGCTGCTTGTAATAAAAAAATTAACAAAAATACAAATATGAAATTTAGATTGTTAGGGGAAAGTGTGAAGGGTATAAGGGAGACAGAAGAAAGGGGAAGTGGTGCCCACGAAAGCACTCACCACCAAACTAATGGGTCCCAACTACTGCGGCGTGGCCTCTGCCTCTGCCTCTGCGCCACTCTTCCATAGTCATGTGCCTATCTGAACTCAACCTCACTTTAGTCATGCCTCTTTTTGTCATTTCACCTCTCAATTTTTCAAGTTTCAAAATGTCCTAACTCCAATGTCTCAACTCTACTTCACTTAACATTCCAGTACAACAAGACATGGTCTCACATATGACAGGTTACAGTTTAAATTTTTTCTTATTTTTTGAGTAAGATAAATGTAAGTGTCTCTTTTAAGAGTTTTTTGAGTTTAAAGACTTTCTCTGCCTGACTGTTTTAAATCGGGACACCAATGAAAATTAATTCATAGATCACCAAGTTTAATTATAAAACAACTTTGGTAATGTGGAAGTGGACGGGAGATGAGAACAGTGGGAGGGGAATGAAAATTAGTTCAAGTTTTGCTATTTTAGTGTTTACGAATACAAAATTATAAAATTTCCAAAACATTTAAATTAATTAAATTAGTAGTATATATTAATGTTTTTTTGTGACTATAATATATATTAACATTAATTAATTTTTGGGAAAAATATTAATTAATATTATATATATTAAATTAATCATATGTATATAAATTACATTAATTATATATATTATATAAGTGCGGGTATAAGTATGGGTAGGGTAGGGTACTATAGTACTCGTACTCGCACATGTACCCATTAAAAAGTGCGGGTAATTACCCATACCCGGACCCAAACTCATTTAGTGGGTAATTACCCTACCCATTGCGGATAATTTTTACGGGTACCCATTGGGTCTGGGTACAATTGCCATCCCTAGGCACCATTGTCTCACCCTAAATTTTTATAATAATAATAAAGAAAAACTCTACTTGCATGCCTTTACCATGTCCCTGTATTAAGGGCTTTTTTCATTTTAATTAAGAATATGTATGTATGTATATGCGTACTAATTGGTTAATTATATGATGACGTTGGTTGAAGGGTCCTTTCTGTTTTTTTGTTCGAAATTGTTGTAATTTTAAAATTTGTTCACATTATTGAGTAAGGAAAAGACACATGGTCTGGTCAGGGCTAAGAGCAGTAAATGACGAAAGTTGTTCCATGTAGATTTCTTGAATTATGGAAGTGTCCCTCTCACTCTACAAATTGATTCCATTGCTAAATGAAAGAAAATTACAACTCCAAGATTGTGATAACCATGGCGTTTAATCCAATGTGTTCGCTTTCATTTTATGACTCACATGTTATCAGATTGCCAACACAACGAGGCATTATTAAGTAAAATGGGTGGGAGGGTTACGTGAAATGCCCATTTACAATTTGGGATATATATATATATATATATATATATGTGCATGTTTTAGGTGAAAGTTTCTTGTTCAAGTATATATAGGTTTCGCCTTGGAGCTTTTTGTGTATATTACAATTATTACACAATTTTACTAATAATTTGTATCATATTTAAGAAAACAAAAGGATGAAATTTAATTCATTTTAAAATTATTAAAAAAAATTATACTTTTGAAAAGTCATTTTAACAAGGTCGGCTCAATCCTAAAGCAGGTAAAGCTCCCGCTTTAGGCTAAAAAATATTCTTATTTTAGACTCTTAAAAATATTTTATTTGTTATTAATATTTTTTTAAAAAGTAGCTATTAATTATTTAATAAGTAACATTAAATTATTAAAAGTAATTAAGTTTGTTTTCTTAAAAAAAACTCCATTTTATGATGATTTTCTCTCTTCTCATAAATAATAATTATTAGTAATTGATTCTATCTATTTTTAACATTGATTTATCTTATAACTTACTTTAGTTCTTTTTTTGTGACTTTTCTTCTTATTTTCATGCTATATTGATATTATTTATTCACCCTTACTCTCTCAATCTTCTTTCTTTTTTTTTTTTACT
The DNA here is from genome assembly GCA_026901365.1 of Sesbania bispinosa. Classification (NCBI taxonomy): domain Eukaryota; kingdom Viridiplantae; phylum Streptophyta; class Magnoliopsida; order Fabales; family Fabaceae; genus Sesbania; species Sesbania bispinosa. The sequence continues at coordinate 1,711,813 of QLOH01000075.1, forward strand.
TGGTTGAGTGTAGAGATTTGTCCTTTGATGAGTATATATAAATAAGCATGTTACTTTACTTTGTTTGTGTCAGTGTGAGTAAATTTATTTATTTAAACAAGTAATTAAATTTTTTACAAAATATTTTTTTTTTTAAAATGATACTAACAAACATGTACTATTATATTGAAAGATAAAAAAATCTCATCATGAAATTTGCTTTAAAATCTCATCATGAAATTTGCTTTAGATCCTGAGAAACACTGAGCCAAACCTGCATTTCAAGAATCACAAAACATTCCTTAAAAAAGAATCACAAGACATATATATGTAGAACAACAAAGAAGTATTTTTATGCTCTTTGTTAATTTAGAATGCTCAATTTCTCTCTATATACAGTGTCCATTTAATTTATAATTAAATAGAATTGATTATAAAATCAATAATTTAACTTAAAAATAAATCATATACGTTTTAGACAAAAAAATTTAAATCAAATAGATTATGCACTATTTAAAATCGAAACCAAGCAATCCAGTAACATGCAGTAGTTTCATGACTATATCTACTAACTGCATTTTAGGTTATGCCCTACAGGAATGTTATTTTTTTAATATTATTTATATTAATTGTTCCACAAAAATGTTATATTTTTATTGTTACAAACGTATTGGGCTATTACAACTTAAAATTTATGGATATAATAAATAAAAATCCGCAATCTCAAGCTCAGTTTATTATAGATTTTGACAAAAAAAAAGGTTTATTATTGACACAAATGGATAACATGCAATTATGCAATAATGTCTCGTATCATATAATTGAGAAATTTATGCTATACTACTTTTGTATATTTCTTTTGCTGAAGCATTCATGTCTTGATCACAATACTATGGTGCTCTCCAATAATACAACACAATTAATAGCACTTTTCTTGTTCTTATGTCCATACGATCTGGACCCAAATCCTCCCTATGATAAGTTTTTTAAGCACGTTGCAAATCAACCATAGTAGTAGTGTGTGTTTGAGGGTAAATTAATTTATAAAAATAATTTTAAAACTTTACAAAAATAATAAATTGAATAAACCATCAATTTGGTCTTTTTAAGTGTTATCTGTTGTCAAGTAAAAATTAGACCTTGAAACTGTACTCCGCCCTGCAAGTTAGTCCTTCTGTCGACAGAAGTTAGTTAACAGTGTTAGTTGTGCTTGTGTTGCACGTTAAATGACACCCCAACAGTCCATGTGGCATGCTTGTGGAGGACAGGGACTAGATTGAAAGAAGTGGAAATTACAGTGACCAAAATGAAAGAAGTGAAAACATTTTAAATAGAAAGGGCATCTGGGAAGTTTGCAGATGAACCCTAATTTCGTGCGCAACAATGGCTGGAACTCACAATCCTAGTTCAATGATGAATCTAACAAAGCTAATGTGAGTTGGGGCAGTACAACGAGCTCCAGAGGCAATCAAGTTGAAGGCGGTGGAAGAAATGTGAGATTTTGCAGTCGTGGGAGAAAAGTTGTGGTTCGCACCTCCAAGACACATAAATCCTAGAAGAGCATTCTACACTTGTGCGCTGCCAAAGGTAAATTGTATATTGTACATTCACTTTTATTTGGATTTAATCCACCGTTGATAAAAATGCTCCCAACTATAGGTCCACCATTAAAATGATTTTTTGCAGGATGATGAGTTTAGATGTGGGTACTTTGCCCGGGTTGATGAAGAAGTGATGCAATTGCCACTGGTGCAAATACAGCTACAGGGGATGAATTCTGGAAAATGAAGCTTTTGACAAAGATTGACAAATTGCCAATTGGGCATAAGGGATTAAGGATGAGTGTGAGAGTTCTTTGTATTTTCCAGCTGGTTTTGTTGATGTTGTTAGTGATGTTATTTGTTTTAATTTCTAAATGGGTGTAGTGCACTATGATGCACCAATTCCATGTACTACCAAATTGGTGTGTGGTTGAAATTAATGAAATGAAATTAACATTTGCATATCCTTGGTTGTTTGTTATTGATTTTTAAATGTGTAACCTTTAATTTAGCTTTAAATTTAATTAATGAATTGAAATTGTCATTTCTGAATTGTCATTTCCATTTTAAATTTCTCAACTTCTCAGAAATTAACATGTCTAAAGAGTTGATCCAATAGCAGAATATTTAAAAAAAAGAGATAAGTTTGCATAACTTAAATAGATGTCTCATCATTGATGTCTCATACCCTAACAAACAAACTAAACCCCTGCAATATGTGTTGCAGTTACAAAAGAAATTGAAATAACACACCCTAAAATATCTTAGTAGCAAAAGTATCACCCAGTACATATGCCAAAAAAAAAAAACTAAGCACCTAAATTGTGCAATCATCAATGCTTTCAAGCCTATACAAAAAAAAGGAACTAATTCAATATTCATGGATTTGGTGGTGGTGGGGCCTTGAAGCCTGGAGTTGGCATGAATGTCATGTTTGTTCCCAGTGTATCAGTAGCATATGCAGGTCTTGGAATAGGCTATTGAACTTGTGGTTGACTTGTTACACCTCTAACTGGTGATGGCCTAAAACGAAGATTGGTTGGTTGTCTTGCATGTGGTCTGGCAGCTGAATGTAGAATCAAGGCAGGTGGTCTATATGGTGGGTTTCTGTAGCAAGTGTTTCGATACTCAGCAGGTGCCTAAAAGAAAATAATAAATTGCTATTACAAATCTGTAATTTTCAAAACCAATTTGACAATTCAGAAACATTGTAATTTGCAATGAGTCTTACCCCTATGCTCATAGTTGGAGGTTGAGTTTTGGTTGCATCATATGTGGGTGTAGGTCTTGGATTATCAACAGTCTACACAATGAAAAGTTAAAAAATTAGCAATTATAAATACAAATCTTAAATAAAGTGTGTTAGGAAGTACTTGAGAGTTGTTATTCTGTGACAAGTCAAGTTGTGGAGTTGGTTGTGATTGGGAAATGTCAATTTCAGATTGAGCACCCTGTGCACTTGCAGCAGAATCTGATGGAGTCTAATTACCCCTAGTATCTTGTGTTGTAGGCTCATTTGGCTTTCGTCCTCTAGGTTTAGGTATGCAATGTAACATCCTAATTCCTAAACCCAAGAATAATGCCTGTTGGGAGCATATTCCTAAATTTCTGAAATTGTTTCGTGCATTATGAATATTGGTCAAACATACATAATCGCTTAGGTAGTCCAACAATTACTTAAGCTCAATGTAAATACATTCAGATAGTCAATGAGTACATCAACATAAGCTCAGATACAAAATGATCAATCTCTATAGGCATGATGGGATACCCTTGTACATGTGTCCTGTAATACTAAAAACATCCCCTTGGGCATCACATGTACCAGGATATCCCGTCAAAAGAATACATCAACAATGTCTAAACAAAATAAGTCTAAGTTTGTCAAATAAAATAGGTCAACATGACCCCCAAGGAAGTCTTGCAACTCTAGTCAAGCTCCGGGTTGAGAACCCTGCACATCTAAAGAACCCACAAGGCATGTGGTGAGACTAAGTCCCAGTGAGAGTGGTCATGCAAAAAATGTAGGTGTACAGGCAAATTAAGATACACGGCAGAATATATACACATACACATATACATAACATCATTCCTCAACCAACATCATCAATTTCATAATAATTGCAACACAAGTCTCTTGGTGATTTACCCATCACCGTGGGGTCTTTTCTCTTATAACCTATGGTCAGAACTGAGCTCAGTCTGTACAAGTAACGTCTTCCCTATATCTTTTTCCTCCTGTCTTAATTAACAATCAAGGGTTCCTTTTACTCTTACATATTTCCTCAAGGCTCAAGAGTCCAAAATTCCTCTCTTACCAAGGTATGCAAAATGATCATAATGTAAGAGTCATTCAACATTTATACACATTCCTAATCATGTATTATGTAGTTTCAAGGATATAAAATCAAAGCATACATATCAAATCAAAGCATACAAGTCCTAAAGCCCCAGTGTCCAAGACTAGGGTTTGCACCCTTTAACATCCCTTAAGCATTACCACACATTTCTATTCTTCAAACATTCAAAGGAAACATGCACACATCAAGAATCAAGAAAGGGAAGAGATGTTAGGGTTCATACAAGGAGTTCACACATAATGTAGTGAGTAGGTGAACCACACTCACCTCAAATAGTACCCAAAGGAAGGATTGAAGGGGGTGAAGGGGGTAGGAGGCTTGGTGATTGTTGAATCTTCTTCTTCTTCTTCTTCTTCTTCTTCTTCTTCTTCAAGGAATGGCTCAAGCTTCTCTTCCTCTCTCTAACCTCTCTCTAGAATGGGAGAAAAATCATTAAATTCCCCTTATAAATGCCTTAAGTGGGTTTTTTTTTAAAAAAAAACTAACCCATGTATTCTCTCTCAAGCGAGGATTTCTCGCTTGAGCGAGATAAATAAAAAATGTTTTTTCGGGTTCTCACTCAAGCGAGAGGCCCCTCGCTTGAGCGAGAATCCTCAAGGGAGCACCTCGTCTCTGGATGATTCTCGCTTGAGCGAGGCCCTTCTCGCTTAAGCGAAAATCTTCCAGAAAAGCACCCTTTTCCCCCCTTGTTTCTCGCTTGAGTGGGAACCTTCTCGCTCAAGCGAGAATACCAGAACCTAAATTCCTCATTCTTTCTGGTTTTCTCGTTCAATTGAGCCAATTCTCGCTTGAGCGAGAATGCTTAAGAATGGAAATCCTAAATTTTCATTCTAAGCCTTCTCTAATACTTTTTTGCATTCTTATCCTAATTCATTTTAACCAAAACACTTTTCTACACCTATTTTCTTATAAAATTTATTTAAAAAATTGGGTTGTTACATGCAACCATGGTTACGACAATTTCTAACATTGTGATTTTGGTTTCCACACCTAGAACAGATGCATTTAGGGTAAGATCTCTTTAATTTACTGTTCTGCATAGCCTGTTCATTGTCATCCTTCCTCCTTAGTTTTTTGGGTATCCCAGGGACTCTTTTGATGGGAGGTAGAGCAGGCTTGTCATAATTGGTCTTGGTCCAATACTGCTCTCATTGAGTAGGCTGCACAAAGAATTGGTAGGTAGCATTATAGGAACCCATTGTCAGCGATCCATGACAATAATCCTCGGACTTCTCATTCTTGTAAGCAATAGCTGCAACAACATACATGCAAGGAATTCCTAACACAAAAAATGATAATTGATTGCAATTCTTAATGGAATTAGTGGTTTAGGAACTTAGAAGGACATGATATTTACCTGTTAGTTTCCAGAACCTATAGGTGCAAGTATGAGCACTTAAATTGACATCAACTTTGGCTAACCATTTTTGAACTTCATATTTGTTTCCATCACTATCCCTGACCACACTGGTGTCCACTTATTGTTTTCCTTTTTCTCTTTATCCAGTCTACTTTGCTGTACTGGGGCCAACTATCCTCTGTAACCAGGTAGCTTCAATTTGTTATTAGTCATTGTCTTCATTACATAACATCTGACTTCCTCAGCAAAAGTCAAGATTGGCTTGCCCCTAAATTTGACAATCTTTGCATTAAATACTTCACATGTATTATTGTATATGTTATCCACCGCAGGCCATTCACTTAAGTAAGCCTTGGTCCATGCTTCCTTTGGCCACTTGTCAATATATGCCCAAGCTTTCTCATTCTTCCTGTTGCATCTTTCCATATTAGCAATAAATTGTGCTGGAGTAGTTGACCTTGCACAATCCCAAACAATTGTCCTTAAATCTCTGTCTTTGCATTGCTTAATGAAATTCCTCCAAAGGTGCATAGCACAATACCTATGAGCCACCCTTGGCATTACTTCATGCATGACATGAATCAACCCATGTATCAAAGTAAAAGAAACCATTACAGTCCATGTAAGTTAACATTTTGTCCCTACATTCATAACAAGTCATTTCAAATTTGTCCCTAAAACAAAGTACTTATTATCAAATTAGTCCCTATAAGAATTAAATAGTTTTCAAATTAGTCCCTAAAACATTGGACTTACTATCAAATTAGTCCAACAAATTATATTACAAAATAGGTAACTTGCACAGCAGGTAAAATGCATAACAGTTACATTGCACATGCACGTAAGTTTATCTTTTTCATATCTGAGATAAAGTTCCATTGGTTTTGCCTGTAGTCTCCTAGGTCCTCATGTAACAGAGTAAGAAACCATTTCCAATTTTCTTTGTTCTCCATATCAATAATGGCATATGCTATGAAAAAAATTTGATTGTTAGCATCATGTCCTACAACAGATAGTAATTGTCCCCCAAAGTAGCCCTTCAAGAAGCACCCATCCAAACCAATTAAGGGTCTGCACCCTACCAGAAAACCTCTCTTACAATCATCCAGACAAATATAAAATCTCTCAAACTGAGGTGCTACATCAAGTACTGGGATAACATCTAGCTTAATTGTTGAACTAGGATTACTCCTTAGGAGCTCATGAGAATAGTCTCATAATTTCACATATTGTTCTCATATTCTTGCCTCCTTGATGGATCTAAACACCTTTGTATCATCCAAGTATACCCCATACTCTCATTTCAAGAAGTCAAAGGCTTCTGTATATCTTAGTCCAGGTTGTTCCCTAAGTTTTCCAACCAGTCTTTGAGTCACCCATTTTGTGGTAGCCTGCTTGTTTCTGAATCCCCTTGCACAACTATATGTTAGGAATATGCACTAGAGACTTATATATTTATGAACATCCATCACTTGTATCATGTTATTTTATAAAGGCAAACTTATTCTTTTAGAATATAATTATTGTCCTTAGAATAGTAAGCTTAAACTTCATAAGAAATCAAGTAAATGACTTGATCGTGAGATCTTATGAAGAACTATTCTTAAATAGTCCCTAGTCAAGTATCATCTTAGGACAAAGATGCATTTAGACTAGTATGTGAGTTCATTGATGATCACATCTCACAGATCATGGATATGAGATATCATGTGCTCACATAGGTACACATTAAGAGTAATGGTGTACTGGACAGACCCACCTTAAGAACGTTGCATGAATTGTTACATAAGTGTCATGAACGTTTCTTAAATTGATAAATGTTATATATAAAGTCCTTTGACCTGAAATCACTACGATTCCTACATAAGGAATTATGTGTTTTGAATATTATCAAACGTTACCTGTAACAGGGTGATCATAAAGTTGGTATTTGGACATATAATAAATTATGTGGAGGAATGTGAGTGCCCTAGATGGGATTTGTCCCTCCTATGTAACAGGAGTTATATCTATAGGCCTCTTGATAAAGTGAGACTGCAAAATGCATGATCATGCTCAGGAGGATAAATATGGGATATTTATTTTCTGTACAGTTTACTTGGGGATCAAGAAAATATAAATTGAACTATACAAGGTTGACACAATTCATGCCCTTGTGTTCAATTAGATATTTGGACAAAGGGACAGATCATATAAATTATTATCATAAAATAGGATTTATCAAAGTTATTGATAATCTCAATATTTGGATAGTGATGTGTTGCTAGATACCGCTCACTATTTATGATATTAAATATAAAAGGGTTTTATTTTAATATTATAACCAAATATTAAAAGCCTATTGGGTCACACGCATACAACAAGCCACTAGGAAAGGATAATAATTCTAATTTAATTTAATTAGAATTATAACATAACTAGTATCCAACTCGTGCGATGCACATATTTATTATTCATATAAATATTTAACTTTAAATTTTAATAATATATTTAACTTGTTTAATATATGTAAATATTAAATCCTAAGATTAATTAATTTTTAATATTTAATTTGATACTTGTTAGTAGATTAAGAATATAACAAACTAACATAATAAAATGGATTTGAAAACATGAAATAGTCACATCTAATAATTACAAATGAACATTATTAGCAATATTGCTTCATTTAAAATTTTTAAACACTTTCTTGTAAACAATATTTTTATAACATTACAACACTTAAAAGTGTATGAAAAAATCATTATTGGGAGAGCTAACCTCACTGTGATATGTCGATATTAATGACCGGAGCAGGACTAACTCCGATGAAGGGTATTCATAATTTATTAAAAAATTCACTTTAAACCTATAATTGAAAATTTTGCTTAACTTTTAAACATACTATATTGAATATATAATAAACCAAAATACAATATAATAATTTTATTCAAGTAAAAAAAAAGAAAATAATTATAAATTTTATAATTCTAATTTGAATTTTTCTCCATAAAAATAATAATTAAGACATCACAAAAGTAATTATAAATTTAAATTATATTGGTATTTGAGATCTCTCATCTTAGTCACCTAAAACCTATATAAAGTGTATGGACAAAACTGTTGTTGGAAGAGTTAGTCCCACCATTATATGGTTGTTCATCGAAGGAACATGACTGCCTCATGTGGAGAGTACTTGGGGTCATAAAAAAATTCACTTTATTGAATTGAGAATAAAAGAATCTAAAAAAATCTAAATAATGAATGTGAGAAAATGTGACATGTGTACCAAGCAAAAAAATTTAATATAGAGTAGATAGAATAAATAAGAGAGATAATAAGTGAAAACATTAATGAATAAAATGGAGAGATAATTATTTTAATATAATAATAAAAAAGAAAATGAAAATGTGATAAAAAATAAAAAGAAAAATAGAAGAAAATGGTTGGAGAATGACTGTCTTACATGGAATATAGTTGTATGGTTCGTAAAAAAAATCACTTTATTGCCTCACATGGAATATAGTTGTATGATTCATAAAAAAATCACTTTATTGTATTGCTAATAAAGAAATAAAAAAACGCAAGTAAGAAAACACGACTCATGTTATGGATGAACAATTTTAATATAGAGTAAATAGATAAATAAAATAGATGAGTGAGATAATAAATGAAAACATTAGCGAATAAAATAAAGAGATGAATGATATATTGAAATATCATGTTAAATTTAATATAAATTAATATATTTATTGTATTGCTTAATGTGAGTTTTTATGTAACGAAACAGATAAATAAGAATAAATAAAGAGAGAAATTATTTTAAGATAATAATAAAAAGAAAGTTAAAGTGTGATAAAAAAAGGAAAAAAAGTGGGAGGAAAACTGCTCCACATAGAGGATAATGGATACTCATGATTTATAAAAATATCACTTTTATAATGAAACAAATTAATATGGACGGATAATTAGAGGAAATATTTTAATATAATAACAACAAAAAATTAATTTGTGAAAAAAACAAAATAAAAATGAAAAAAACATGAGCAAAGTGTCTGTCGTGAAGGATAAATATGGTTCATAAAAATATCACTTTACTGAAAAGAGAATAAAAAACTTGAGAAAATGCAGATAAATAAATAACATGTGTACTGTGGGAATAATTTTAATATAGAGTAAATGTAAGTAAATTAATAGATAGAATAAATAATAAGTGAAACATTAATAAATAAAATAGAGAGATAAATAATATATTGAAGAAAATACATTAAAATTGATTTAAATAAACTCATATCGTATTTCTTTATGTGAGTTTTTATGTGCGAAATATATAAGCATAAATGCATAATGAGAAAACTTGTTTCAATATAATAATTATAAAAAATAAAAATTAAAGTGTGATTAAAAAAAGGAAAAAAAGACAGGAGTCGGACTGCTTCCTATGGTTCATAAAAAAATACTTTACTGAAATGAGAATAAATATGAATGAATAATGAGTGGAACTATTTTAATATAATAAAAAAATTAAAGCGTGATAAAAAAAGAAAACAGTATGAGTATGACAGTCTCCCTTGAACAATACTCGTGATTTATAAAAAATCACGTTTATAATGTAACAGATTAATAGGAACAAATAATGAGAGAAAATATATTAATATAATAAAAACAGAAAATTAAAACTGAGATAAATAGGAATTTTAATATAGATTAAATAGATAAATAGAATAGATGAGTGAAATAATAAATGAAAACATTAATAAATAAAATAGAAAGGTGAATGATATATTGAAATTTGAAATATCATGTTAAAAGTAATGTAAATCAACACATATATAGTAACGAAGCAGATAAACATGAATAAATAATGAGAGAAATTATTTTAATATAATAATAAAAAATAAAATTAAAGTATGAAAAAAAAAAATAAATGTAGGATCAAAACTGCTTCACGTGGAGGATACTCATGGTTTATAAAAATATCACTTTTATAATGAAATAAAATAATATGAACAAATAATAAGAGAAAATGTATTAATATAATAACAATAAAAAATGAAATTGTGAAAAGAAAAAAAAAAGAAAAAGAAAACAATATGAGCAAGACTGCTTCCCGTGAAGGATAAATGTGATTCATAAAAAAATAACTTTACAAAAAAGAGAATAAAAAATTTAAAAAAATACAAATGAGTACATATAAAGGGTACATGTTAATATGACGTCGTAAATGGTACACGTGATTCATAAAGGCATGCAAAACAAAGGAGACAACCCATCCCTATGAGAATGACAAATGCCCCCACTTGAATAAGAATATGGATGCTGCCAAAATAGAAACGGCCCATAGAAAAAGTCTGGCAAAAAATTTATAGGCATGAATGAACAGTAACTTTCCAACTTCTAAATTATAATAGAATAGATGGGCCAGACCCATAAATGTGAGGGTTAAGTGAGTGAAGGGGTAAAACCCTAGCCACCACTCTATAAATAGAGCATAAGATGCACTACCCCATACACACATGAGCAATCGCTTCTTACTTTCTAAGGCTACTAGCAGAGCTGATGAGGGTTTCCTAGTCCGGCTGTTGGCGTGGATACCAATAGAGACGTGGCTATTCTTGCCTCGTTTGTAATCCTAATAAGGTACGACCTTTTGTTTTAATACCTTTTATGCCTTAATTCGTGTTTTCGCAAAACGATTATAACAGGGGAGGGAATCCATTTATTTCCGCTGCACCCTAACCACATGCTTGATTCCTTTCACTATATTCTTCCTTAAATGTCTTGATTTGAAAACTCTTGTTCACAGTACTCCAGTTGCAAAATATTTCCCAACAACATTGATCAATCGTGCACCTAGCTCTAGCTCGAACCTTATCATTTTTTACCCACTTTATTTCCTTCCCATGGTAGATAGTGAAATCTTTCACAGCTTTCTTAAACTTCTCAAGAGTTTCAAACTCCATCCCACATTGTAGACTAACATATCCAAATCTAGGTCCATCATTAACTTGAGGAAAGACTGGCCTCTCAACCCCTGTAGATTGTTCATCATCACTACTAATAGGAGACCTTAACTCCTTAGATTTATATTTGAGTACATCCCCTTCAACTTTTGAATCATTATTCTGCATTATCCCTACTACTCCTTCAAAGTTCTCCACTGGTTCTGCATAATCAGACCTATGCCCCACTCCACCCTCTTCTCCATCTTCATCATGCACATGGTCACTTAATTCCTCACTACCAGAGTCTATGTCATCCCCACTAGTGATGTCATTAGAATTTTGTGCCCTTTTCCTCCTTATATTATACCCAAAACCACTATCAACCACAACTTCCTCATCAGATATTTTATCCTCATCATCTTCACTAAAAATGGGAGGATGCCTATAAGGACTGTCTTTTACGCTTTTATAATCATCACTAAAATTGCTTCCACCCTCCTGCTCAGGTATGCACTAGTCATTATCATCTTCAGCAGCAACTCCCCAACTTGTTCATCTTCAACAGCAATATCCCTACACTCCTCAAAATTCTCTTCACCTCCATCATTTTTCTCATTAACAACACCCTCTTGATCACTCTCTTTAACATTTTCAGCACCTTTTTCACCTACATCATTATTTATATCACCTTCTTTGTCAACAACATTAACTACAACCTCCTCAAAAGTGTCTTCCTGGCCATTAGTTTTAGAAAATATAGGGTTTTCCACAACAGGGTGCTAAAAAATACTTCAATCTCCCCATCATTCCACATAGAAGCAATACACATGTCAAGCACATCTGTATCACAGTCCCACCTCAACTCACTCAGACCATCTTCCAAATTTTTTTCTGGGGACAACCAATAACAATGATCTATCTTGTGGTACTTGTGCAACTTGCATAAGTCAATGACCAAGAACCTGTTAATCAAATCAGAATCAAGGTCCTCCCAAACATCTACTTTACCCTTACCTTATGTAATCAAGCTCATTTTGTTAATTTCTCTCAAACTTCCCTTTGTGGTGCAAGATCGGTGTTACTAAGCTAGACATCCTCTACAAGTACACATTATAAAAAATATTAGAACCATGATTAAACCTTTTTAAGCCTAAAAATCCGTAAAATAGAGACAACAAAAGATTGTTAAAATCAAAACCAACAATATTAGAGATCCAGGTTTACCTACTATAGATTACAAATTTTAAAATTTTGTCATTAAGTAATAACCTTGTTAAACAAGCATGAACACTCTTACCAAGGGACCACCATGAAACCCTTAAAAAAAAGAAAAATTTCTCTCACAGGACCATAGATCCCTTATGGAGGGGTTTTTTACAGTAAAAAAATAAGTGGTTATGCAACACAAGAAAACGAAAAACAGAGGAGAAAATGCACATTTGTTAGCATTTGATTGAGATATGGTTTTGGATGTTTCTTACAGTTAGGGTTTTTACCTTGGTGGTTTACTAAGGCGGGTGAGAAGGGAAGGTAGGGGGATTTTGGTTTTTGACAAAAAACGTTTTCACTTTTTTTTATTTTGGTCCTGTAATTTCCACTTCACTTTTAATTTGGTCCCTGTCCTCCACAAGCATGCCATGTGGACTGCCAGGGTGTCATTTAACGTGCCACACAAGCACAGCTAATACCGTTAACTAATTTTTGTTAACAGAATAACTAACTTGCAGGACGGAATATAGTTTTATGGTCTAATTAATTTATTTTTTACCCATTTAAGGACTAACTTGACAGCGATAAAGACTTTAAGACGATTTACTCCTAATAAATTGGTTTAGGAGTCTCATTCAAAAGTAATTTTTGATATTAATTAGTAAGTAGATGTCAAAATTACTAATAACTAAAATAAATAAAATTATAAGTACATCAATCGGCGCCGCATGCCATGTATACTAATAATCTTGATGAATCACGTATATAATAATAGTATAGTACCGCATTAAGACTCAACGAATGAATATCGGTAACAGTAAGGGTGACAATAAAATAATGAAACATATAATTTAGGGAAAGAAAAAGATGTTGGATGGCAGTATGCATAAGTCTGTGACAAATTGGGATCGGGATGAATGTGCTTGAAGCTTTATTCTTATCTTAACATATACTTTAATAACATTAATAATGATACAAAGTAGTAATTGCCCATCATAGTATTGCTTTAGTGAAGTCAAACTGTGCTAAAAAAGCGACAAATTTTAATCATATTCGGTATTTAATATAGTATTAGTTAAGCATCAACAATGAACCCATCATTGTATGACATTCTTTTTACTAATGCTTTGAAATTGACAAAACCATATTCTTGAATTTCAAATAACCGCGCCAATTAAGGTCAGGCCATATGCTTACATTATCTTTATTCTTCTCTAGTCTCTTACTGGTGTGTGTGTCTATATATATATATATATATATTTGGTGTAATACGGGGGCTATTTATATATTTTCTTTTAGAGCAATGTTATTTCTTCTCACTGATGTATAACTGCCACGTTTCATTTCTTCTCGGACATTTCAGTTCCTAGTGACGCTTCGTATCCCAAGTGACGTGTCCCTTTGGGATAGGGTCACGACGGTTCGACTTTTTGGGCCGTTAGTGATTATGGGCCTTTTCGGTCCTATAAATAGAGGATGGTAATGATCATTTCATCACTTCGCTTCAAATTCTCTCTGTATTTTCCTCGTTTGAGAAACTGATCTCGGACGCCTGAACCGATTTTCGCAGCAACTCGAACTTGGAATCCGTCTATCAGGTATTTTTCTTCCTTTTCTTAATTCATTTTGTGCGAATGAGCGATAGTGAGTCATTGGAGATTTTGTTCGGGAAACCTGAGTCATGGGTGTCTCGAAGTCGGTCATCTTGTGGGGATAATGATGAGGGTTTTGGCCCGATGTGGTCGAGGTGTTGAAACGAAGGAACATGATTTCATATCTGAATGGTCAGGACGAGATGAATAAATCTTTGGTGAAGTCCGAGTCGGATTCATATGATAGTATTTTTGATTGGTCCGAGTCGAGTGTCGATGTCTCGGTTCTGATAAGAATAGTTGTTATACAGCCTCTACAGGTGTTGAGATGGCTGAGGCTCGTGATGTAGATTAATTTATGCCTGTGTGGGCAGATAGGTATAGATGGGTGGACCCGAAGGTCCTTTGTACGTGTTCCTTGTATATACTCGGATGTCCAGAGCATTCTCAAGAGCGTCTTTTCAACTTAGAAGTGTTTGGGACGTCCGAGATGAAGGACAATTATCACGTCGTAATCCCGCTTAGGGGGAGCCGGGTTTGCCATCTTTCAGAAACCAATACCCCCTTTTTATACACTTATGATTTTCTTCATTCCAAAATAAAGTTGAGGTTGCCTTTCACCCCCTTTGAAGAGAGGGTTTTGATGTATTTGACCTGCGCTCCTTCACAACTGCACCCCAATTCGTGGGCGTTCATCAGATGTTTCCAACTGATTATGGCCGAGTTCGGCTTCACTCCCTCTGTGAAACTTTTCTTTTATTTTTTCCAAGTGCTGAGGAAGCATCCTAAAGGGAAGAAGGATGAGACTTTAAAGAGCTGGATTTCATTGAGAGGGCATAAGGATCGCAAATTGATAACACCCTTTGTTGAGTCGGCCAAGAGGGGGAGCATTACCTTTAAGCAGGAGTTTTTTCAGGTACAAGCGGCTAACGGTGTTAAGCCGTTTTGGGAGGAACAATTGTCTAATACTCCAAGGTTTCCTATTTATTGGAATGAAAGGCATTACGATAAGAAGTCGTCCGATTATGAGGTGGTTGAGTCGGCTCTCTCCCCACAAGATGCGGTTGTGAGGAAGTTATTGATGGACTCGGTTCAGGAGTGTGGGATGTTTTCGAGTAAGAAAATACTAGATGGTCCGACTCGTAATGTCGGTTCAAGAATTGGTGAGGTTTTGTTTAATTTTCTTTTCGGCTTGGTTTTATTTTGTAACCTTTCAACCGACTTTGTTTCTTTTCTGTAGCCTCGATGGTGAACGCGACGTTGAAACAATTGAGGGCCTTGCAGAATGCCAACAATAACCAACAAGGGGAGCCAAACGTTGATATTGACTTCACCCTTAACGCTGGTGTTGGTGGATCGGGAACACAACCTACCAGAGATGACGATGTCGGTCGTATTCAAAACGAGGCGGCCCATGGTAGTGGCAATGAGGAGGATCGTCCCCAAAAGAAGAAGAAGGTTGCCAAGCCAAAGAAAAGGCCAAGGGTTGAAGAGTCTTCTGGGGAATCCGGGATTAACCTCTATGAATCTGATTGTGAGTTGGACACGCCCGAGATGGATCACATTCTCTACAACCCTTTCATGAAGGCGATTCATGAGAATGTCCCGATTGTCGAGCATCTTTATGACGTGGAGCGCCAAAGTCTTCAGCATGCCTCTTTTCTGAGATATTTGCGGTTGGATGTTATGTCGGCTTATGACCGGATTAATGAGGCTTTGGAGGTGCGTACCGCCGAAAGGGATAAGGCCTTGGGGGATGTGAAGTCTGTTCAAGAGGCCCTTGATAATGAGAAGAAGGAGAGGGTCAAGTATAAGGGTTTTTACAAGTCTGCAAAGACAAGAACAAGACCCTTGAAGCTGAGATTGCCCAGTTGAAGGCCGATTTGGAGAAGTTGCGGGTAGCTCCTCCGGCGTCCGGGATGACAGAGGCGGAGGTGGCCGAGATAGTGAAGAGTAACGTGCAAAAAATTCAGGCCAAGTTTAATCAAGAAAAGGCTGGTCTTGTGAATTTGTCTGAGCAAATTTCGGCCGCTTCTTTTGCAAATGCAGTTGCTCAGCTGGAGGTGTTGAATCCCGGATTGAAGGTGGAGGGAACCTCGGCTACTTATGAAGTTTTTCAAGGGAAGGTTTGTCGAGTCGATATGGAGAAAAAGGTGTATGTTGATGCTGCCTCTAGTGAGGAAGTCGGCCCGTACGAAGAATGAGTTTTCTTCGATTTTAACTTGTAATTTCTTGAATTTCAGATTTTGTAAGGACAAGGTCCATTTAATTTCATTTTGACTTTTCTATGTTGCGCCTTTGATGTTAGTACGTCTTTGACGTTAGTATGCTTTTAATGCTTATAAATTTGAGTTTGCGCTTTTAACGTTGGTACGCTTTTAACGCTTATATTCTCGAACTTGCGCTTTTAATGTTGGTACGCTTTTAACGCTTATATTTTCAAACTTGCGCTTTTAACGTTGGTACGCTTTTAACGCTTTGGGTGTTGACGTCGTTCGAGTTGGGGAACTTTGTTGGTTTTGAGATGTTCTTCACATCAATTTATTGAGAATTTAAAAAATTCAAGACCGGGATGCTCTTCACATCCGGTTTTATTAGAAATTGGGGGTTTAGGGCCGGAATGCTCTTCACATCCGGTTTCCTACAAAAAGAACTACTAAAACTCTTTAAAAACCTCCTAAGTGTGAATATTACTTATGAATAATAAGTCTTGAGCTTGTCCGAGTTACAGAATCTTGGTACGACTTTTCCCTCACGCGTTTCTATCTTGTATGCTCCATTCCCGGTTGCTTCGGTGATCCTATATGGACCTTCACAGTTTGCTACAAGTTTTCCTTGGGTTGCATTCTTGTTGTCGATGTCGGCTCTCTGCAAGATAAGGTCTCCGGGTTGGAAGCTTCTGGCCATCACCTTGGCATTGTGCCGTGTTGTGAGGCGTTCTTTCAGAGTTGAATCCCGGATGTGTGCTACCGCCCGGGTTTCATTTAAGAAGTCTAGTTCTTCAAGGATTGCTTTACCGTTGGTGTCTTGGTTGAAGCTCTCCACCCTCCAACTCGGCTCTCCAATCTCGGCCGGGATGAATGCTTCGGTCCCATAAGTGAGTCGAAAAGGGGTTTCGTTAGTGGAGGACTGTGGGGTGGTTCGATATGCCCAGAGTTCATGGTCGAGTTGCTCCACCCAGTTGCCTTTGGCGTTGTTTAATCTGCGTTTAAGGGCTTTGAGGATCACCTTGTTTGCAGACTCGGCTTGGCCATTGGTTTGTGGGTGCACAACTGAAGTGAAATGGTGCTTGATCTCCAGCCCTGATAGAAGCTCTCTGAATTTTCTGTCAGTGAATTATGTTCCATTGTCAGTGATTACGGAGTGAGGTATCCCAAACCTTGAGACGATATTCTTGTAGAAGAATTTCTGAACCTTAGCCGAAGTGATTGTAGCAAGGGGTTCTGCCTCGATCCACTTGGTGAAATAGTCAACTGCTACCACCAGAAACTTGACTTATCCTGGAGCAGGTGGAAAGGGACCGAGTATGTCAATCCCCCATTGGTGGAAAGGCCAAGGGACCGACATAGTAGTCAGCTCGGATGAAGGTAGGTGGTGGATGGGGTCATTCTTCTGGCATACTTCACACTTCTTGACGTAGTCCATGGAGTCTTGAACCAGAGTCGGCCAGTAATACCCGACTCTGAGATCTTTTCTCGCAAGTGTTCTTCCCCCTTGGTGGTTTCCACAGCTGCCTTCATGTAGCTCGGCCAAAATATACTTGGCTTCATTTGCATCAACGCATTTGAGCAGAGGGGTTGAGAATCCCTTTTTGTACAACTTCTCTTGGACGACTGTGAAACGAGATGCTAGCCGTCTCAATTTCTTGGCTTCTTTCTCATCTTCAGGGAGTGTGCCCATCAAGATGTAAGTCTTAATGGGGGTCATCCATGAGTCGGACTCTTCCATCTTCAAGATGGATGGTTCTGAGATCCTTGGAGTTGAGACGACTTCTTGGAGGACTGACTTGTTATTCCCCAGTTTCTTTGTGCTTGCCAGTCTGGATAGAATATCGGCTCTGGTGTTCTCGGCTCTGGTGTTCTCGGCTCTGGGGACGTGTTGGAACATAATTTCTTCAAACTCGTTGCTTGATAGCTTCACCTTTTCCAAGTACCTTTGTAGCAATGGCTCCTTTGCTTGATATTCCCCTTTGATCTGAGACACCATCAGTAGGGAGTCACTGCATACTAGGACTTTTTTGGCCCCTACTTCCTTTGCCATCAATAGTCCAGCAATGCATGCTTCATATTCTACTTGGTTGTTTGAAGTGTGGAAATCAAACTTCAAGGATTTTTCAATACAAACTCCGTTGGGCCCTTCCAAAACTATCCCGGCTCCTGAACCTTTTTTATTGGATGATCCATCTACGAAAATGGTCCACTCAGAACTGGGGGTATTCTCAGGGGGGTCATTTCGGCAACAAAGTCGGCTAGGACCTGACTTTTGAGAGGAGTACGACCCTCAAAGTGAATGTCAAACTCGGACAACTCCAAAGCCCAAGCCATCATGCGCCCTGAGAGATCTGGTTTGTGAAGGACGAGTCTGAGAGGTAAGTCGGTTCGCATTGTGACTTTGTGTCCCTGGAAGCAGTGTCACAGTCTGCGGGCAGTAGTCAAGATGACCAAAGCAGCCTTTTCCAATTTCTGGTATTTCAACTCGGCCCCCTGGAGTGCTTTGCTGATGAAGTAGATGGGAAATTAGTTGCGCCCCCTTTCTCTAATCAAAACCAAACTTACGGCCTGGTTGGTTATGGAAACATAGAGGTACAGGTGTTCCCCTGGAGCCGGTTTGACTAAGATTGGGGGATTTGCTAATGTCTGCTTGAGCTGCTGAAAGGCGGTTTCGCATTCACTGGACCAGGTGAAAGATTTTCCCTTGCGAAGGAGTTGGAAAAAAGGAAGGGATGTCGTGGCCGCTTTGGGGATGAATCGGCTGAGAGTAGTGATTCTCCCGTTGAGCTGCTGGATTTCTCTGATACAAGTCGGACTTTTCATATCTAATACGGCCTTACACTTGTCCGGGTTTGCTTCAACTCCTCTGCTGGTTAGGAGGAATCCCAGAAAGTGTCCTGATGGCACGCCGAAAGAGCACTTGAGGGGATTGAGTCTCATGTTGTGTTTTCTAAGGCGGTCGAAAACTGACTCTAATTCGGCCACATGGTCGTTTCCCTCAGTAGTTTTGGCTATGATGTCGTCTATGTAGACTTCGACAGTTTTTCCCATCATATCTCCAAATACTTTGGTCATCATTCTCTGGTATGTGGCGCCAACATTCTTTAAAACGAAGGGCATCATGGTGTAGCAGTAAATACCGTTGTCGGTGATGAAAGTTGTCTTCTCTTCATCGTCCCGGTGCATAGGGATTTGGTTGTAGCCTAAGTAAGCGTCCATGAAAGACAACCAATGATATCCCGATGAATTGTCGACCAGCTGGTTGATGTTGGGAAGTGGGAAAGGATCTTTGGGGCAGGCTTTATTCAAATCTGTATAGTCCACGCACATTCTCCACTTCCCATTTGATTTTTTTACAAGGACGACATTGGATAACCAGGTGACATATTTGCATTCTCTGATGAACTTGGCTTTGAGGAGCTCTTCTACTTGCTAATTTGCTGTCTGTTGTCTTTCAAGGCCGATTTTCCTCTTCTTCTAGGCGACTGGCTTAGCATTGGGGTCAACGGACAGTTTGTGACAGTAGAAATTGGGGTCAATGCCTGGCATATCGGCTGCAGTCCATGCGAATAGATCAGAGTTCTTGGAAAGCAACTTCTTCAGTTTCTCTTCCATGGTGGGGTCCATGTCACAGCCAATTTTAGTCGTCTGTTCAGCAGAGGTCCCAATCTGGTAAGGTTTTGTCTTCGCAGCTGGTTCAATTCTATCTCGTCCCTTTCGATCAAATTTGGATCTGGGGTCGAGATCAATCATGTGAACTTGGCCTCTGGATGGTGTTTTTCCTGGCTGAGATGTGGGTAGTGTGGTCAGAGCAGCATTGTAGCACTTTCTCGCTTCTTTCCGGTCTCCTTGAACTGCGATCACTTTGCCATCTCGGCTAGGGAACTTCATAACCAAGTGTTTGGTGGAGATGATTGCTCCTAGGGCATTCAAGGACGGTCGTCCGAGTATAGCGTTGTATAGGCTGGGGCAATCTACTATTAAGAACTTCGCGGAGAAGGCCTTGTTCTCGGTTTCAGAACCGACCCTGAGTGTAGTCTGAAGGTATCCCTTGGGTTGAATCCTTTCTCCAGAGAAGCCCACCAGATCTCCGGAGTAGGGTAAGAGTGATTCTGGGGGCAGCAGTAGTTGGGTATAGGTCCTGTAGAAGAGGATGTCGGTTGAACTGCCCGAGTTAATAAAAATGCGTCCGACATCGCCATCTCCTATCAGGGAACGTATCACGAAAGGATCACCATGGTCTACCACGTCATCAAAAAAATCTTCGTCTGAGAAGGTGATGGCCGGGTTTGGGGGTCTTTCCACTACTGTCTTCATGTCGGCCTGGCCGACACTATAGACTTTACGTAGGTGTCTCTTTCTGGAATTGTTGGATGGTCCTCCTCCATCAAATCCCCTTGAGATCATGTTGATTCTTACCCTCGGTGTGGTTTGAGTAGTGTGATTACTGGGACTGGCTTTGTCTTCCTTGTTGTCATATTTTTTGGGGTATGCAGAACGCTTCCATTTCTTGTCATTCCCTCCATCTGGGCTGGGGGATCTCTTCCGTTCCTCATACTTTCAGTATCCTCCCTGCGACCGGTTCTTTTTTACGTAACGACCAAGTCGGCCGTCTCGGATGAGTTGCTCAATGAGATCTCGCAATTGTATACATTCATCAGTATTGTGGCCATAACCTTCATGAAAAGATCAGTACTTTGACTTGTCTTTTTGAGCTGAGGCTTTGAGTGTTGGGGGTTTGGGTATGTCGGCCAACTCAGTGTGCATTACTTCCTTCAAGATTTTTCCCGGGTTGGTGTTCAGAGGTGCATAATTATTGTACCGACCTTTGGGGGCCGACGTTGATCTTGCTGATGATGTCCTCTATCCTTTCCTTTATGTCAGTCATGATAGGAGTCTCGGTCCTATCCTTGGTGGGTATCATGTTTGGCGGCTACGGCCAAATGAGCTTCTCGTCCCACGTACTTGTGCGAACGTTGTCTAAACTGCTTCATGGACCGGACCGGTTCTTCTGATAAGGAGACTGCGAGGGGTGAACCCGGTGAGAGGGCCGACACGGCGCATACAAGCTGAACATTCTCGGCTAGGTCCGGGATGAGGGCACACTCTTTGTAAAACCGGGATAGAAAAGTTCTAAGCGGTTCGTCCTTATTCTGCTTGACCTTGGCCAGTGTAAACTGATCCCTAGGAATTTCAGTGGAAATTGTAAACCGTCCCAGGAAGGTATGTTGCATATCATCCCAGGAATCTATGGAGCCCAAGGGGAGGGTTTTGAACCAGGCTAGGGCTTCTCCCTTCAGTGTCCTAGGGAACGAGCGGCAGATGACAGCCTCAGGGGAACCAATGAAGAGCATCTCATTGGTGAAGGCGTCCAGATGTTTGACCGGGTCGGTTGTGCCATTGAAGGATTCGATGGGAAGTGCTCTTCTGTACTGCTCAGGTACCTCAACCCGGACTAGTCTTTCGGAGAATGGATGCCTGAAAGGGGTTGGTTGGACCGTGGCTCTTAGCTGTTGGATTTCCTAATGATCTCGATTTGAAGCAGGCCGAGACTGGATAATGGGTTGAGGTTGATGTTGAGGGTTTATGTTGCGCTCCAGGTGTCTGAGGCGCTCCTCAAGGTGGTTCACGGACGGGTCGCCAGCCGCCCTTGGGTGTGATTCATGGGATTGGTGTTGGCGTTGCTCCTGATGTTCTTTGACCTGGGCCTCGAGGCGCTGAATAACCTCGTCTCGGGGATCAGGATGATGATCTCTTTCAAGTTGTTCGACTTCCACCTGAGGTTGTGAAGTCCCTTCTTGTTCAGCTAAACCGTCTCCGGCTCCGAGATCTTCCACCCTTCCTTCGGGTGTCGGCTGAGGACGAAGCCGTGTTTGCTGACGACGAGTGGTGACCGTCATGCTGGAGAGGGGGAGACCCTCCTTCTAGCACCAAATGTTCTGGGGTAGAACTCGAACTTAGGTCTGAGTCAACAGGAGAGAAGTCGGATCCGAATCCGGGTTGCAGAGGCTTGAATCCGAGTTGAACCCAGGGGGTGTACCTGCAAAGGGACTCCGACACCCAAGTCAGATAAGTAAAACAGTCAAGGGATTGACTGAGTAAGATTACGTACCTTATGAACTGTTATCGTCCTGTATTTATAGGGGTTTTCCCTGTATAAATGTGGTAAGTGGGCATATACAGAAAAGGGTAAGTTTGCAGGTATTTGTAATAATTGCATATATAATCATATATTGTAATTATATCGTCTATGAGCCATTTAAGTTATTGAGCCTTAGGTGTAGACCGTAACAATTACAATTAAATCATTCGTTGCTTTTCTTTTACTTAGACTCAAATTCTTTTTTTTCTATTTAAAATATTTATAAATTAAATTGATTAAATCATTTTTAACTAGAAACTCAATAATCAAAATATTAAATTTCATCTAAAATTAAAAAATCTCAAAATTTTCTCTCTTTAAACCCTTGTTTCACATGCTGTAAAATCATTCAATTTTTTTACATTTTGGTTAATTTTTTACTTTTAAACTTCTAAAATTATTTTATGTTATAAATCCATTATAAAAAAAATGAATTTAAACATTTAAATAGAATAAATTTATTAAGGATAGTGCCAGGTTTACTTAATTTTTAAAATAGAAAGAGTTAATTGATTAAAAAAAGAATTGAGGAACTAAAACTACATTAGAGTCTAAATTAGACCGATGAAAAGTGCAATATTCAAAAAGAGAATGTAAGATTGCTATACTGTATATCATTTATTAAGTACCTATCTATACCTGGATTGCGTTCCGGGGAATAAAAAATGATTGCATAAGAAAGTTAGATTTTGGAAAAGGCTATGTAATTTATTTGGAACCTGTTTGATGTATTATTTACCTGTGAGAAATGCGTTGCTTGCACATTTTCACTAGTTTGTTAAAACCAATTATAAGGACAGAAAAGAGATTGGGCTATAGGGTCATTTTGTTGCTTGTCATTGTTTGTCTGGTTTGGGATTTTCATCTGTTTAAACTAAAAAAGTTAGGTATGGTTTGTTCTCCTTGCATCCAATACGTCCAAATAAGGGTCTAATGATCACCCAAATTCGGTCCCAAAATATTGTTATTAAAATGGGATAAATATATTTTTCGTCCTCATAGTTTCGGTCAACTTTAGTCTTTATTCCTCTACTTCAAATCCTGTGTTTTTTTGTTCTTAAACTTTCTACAACCCCAAACCGTGGTCCCTGCCCGTCGGTGAGATCTGTTAACCTGATGAGCTGGTTAACAAAAGTTACATGTCAACATCGATAGAGAGTCACTAATTGAGTGATCATCTAATTAATTTTTTAATAAATTTTTAATTATTAAAATAACTCAAATTACTAAATTAGGGTTTTCACCTGAGCAAATTTACTCGATAAAAAACCTAATTTCATAATTATGGTTATTTTAATAATTAAAAAAATTAATAAAAGAAGATTAATTAAATGAGTCAACTATTCGGGGCTCACTATTGAGACTAACATGTAACTTTTGTTACCCAACTCATCAAGTTAAGATCTCACTAATGACCAGAGACCATGAATTGAGGGTTTAAAAAGTTTAGGGACAAAAATCAAATGATTTAAAGTACAGAAGACCAAAGTTGGCTGAAACTATAGGGATGAAAAACATACTTTTCCCTATTAAAATTTATGAGTGAATGATTTATATAGATATGCATATATGGACACTGCATTCCTTGATTGGGATTATGCAGACATACTTGTATAAACCAATTTAGAATATTTGTGGTCCATACTTCTGTTTTGGACAAGGTTCTCACCTGAATCTCCATGCTGGAGCCAAGGAATGAAAAATATAGCTAAAGCCCTTAGATACATACCACCATAAAGGAAAAGATGGAAGGCAAAAAAAAAATAATAATAATAATAAAGCCCTGAATCTGAATATATATGCATATAGCATAAAGAAGAGAAACTAAAGAAAATTAAAGGAAAAGAAAATGGAATTATTTAAATAATGGTTTGAGGGAAATATGGTGGGAAATTGAGATGGCTTTCTTGGATCCTGCGAGAGACATTGTCACTATTACACATATTTATCAATTTGTTAGCCAAAGATAAAGGAAACAAGGGAATGATGAAAAGTGGTAGCAAAAGAAAAGGGGAAAAGAATTCCAAGAAAATCAAAAGTATGAATGGAGAGATATGAGACAAACAAAGGTAGAAAATACTGAGGCAAGAGAAAGAAAGAAAAATAGATAGAGAAAGTGAGATGATGATGGTATTGGTAGGAGCTAACTTCACAGATAAAGGGACCGTATAGATGGAGGGAGGGAGGGATATAGAAATAGAAGAGGAAGTGGAAGAAGTAGAGGTTTATCATTCTCTCTCTCTCTTTCTATCTATCTATCTTTCATTCATGTCCTCCACCAACAAAACCCACCGAAGCAAATTATCATGATGAAACTCCCTCTGCACCCTGCACTCCAAAAAGCGATTGCCTTCCTCATCAAAACCTTCCTTCCCTTAAATTTACCTCTCTGAAAGCCACCCTCTTCTCATCCACAACCCCCACCACCCCAAAACCATGAAACCTTTTCTTTTCTTTCTCACATTCTCCTTCTTTTGCCAAACACAGCTAGTTTTCTCCGCTACAACTCTGCCCCTCCAACTCATCACCCTGCTTTCAATAAAATCCTCCCTCATAGACCCTCTCAAGAACCTCCATGACTGGGACCCTTCCCCCACCTTCTCCAACTCCAATTACCAACAACACCCAATATGGTGTTCCTGGAGAGGCATCACATGCCACCCAAAAACAGCACAAATCATCTCCCTTGACCTCTCTCGCCTCAACCTTTCAGGCACAATCTCACGCGAAATCCGCTACCTATCCACCTTAAACCACTTGAACATCAGTGGAAATGACTTCAGTGGAGCTTTCCAAGCAGCAATTTTCCAACTCACTGAGCTGAGGACTCTAGACATCAGCCACAACTCCTTCAACTCAACTTTCCCACCAGGAATCTCAAAGCTCAAGTTCTTAAGGGTCTTCAATGCTTACAGCAACAGTTTCACTGGCCCTCTACCTCAAGAGCTAATCAGGCTTCGGTTTCTTGAAGAGCTCAACCTCGGAGGAAGCTACTTCCGGGACAGGATTCCACAAGGTTATGGCACTTTCCCAAGACTCAAGTTCCTAGATTTAGCAGGTAACGCCTTGGAAGGTCCACTACCACCTCAACTAGGCTCATTACCCTTGCTGGAACACTTGGAAATAGGATACAACCCATTCTCAGGACCTTTACCAGTGGAATTGGCAATGCTGTCTAATCTCAAATACTTGGACATCTCATCTACTAACATCTCAGGAAGCTTGATCTCAGAACTTGGGAACATGACCATGCTGGAGACATTGTTGCTCTTCAAGAATCGCCTAACAGGTCAAATCCCATCAAGCATAGGTAACTTGAAATCCCTGAAAGCTCTTGATTTATCAGACAACGAACTCACAGGGCAAATTCCAACACAAGTTTCCATGCTAAAGGAACTAACCAGGTTGAGCCTCATGGAAAACAAGCTCACAGGGGAAATACCACTAGGAATTGGAGAACTGCCAAACTTGGACACTCTCCTTCTCTTCAACAACTCACTAACAGGAACCCTCCCACCCCAACTTGGCTCCAATGGGTTACTACAAATTCTAGATGTTTCCACAAACTCACTCCAAGGTCCAATCCCTGAAAATGTGTGCAAAGGCAACAAGCTCTTTAAGTTCATACTCTTCAACAACAAATTAAGCAATGTTCTTCCAAAATCCCTTACCAACTGCACCTCACTCGCCAGGGTTCGCATCCAAAACAACCACCTCAACGGTTCCATCCCTCAAGAACTAACACTCCTCCCCAACCTAACGTTCCTTGACATGAGCAACAACAACTTCCAAGGTCAAATTCCTCCAAACTTGGGGAACTTACAGTACTTCAACATCTCAGGAAACTCCTTTGGAAACCCCTTACCAAGTAGCATATGGAATGCGAGTAACCTTCAGATTTTCTCAGCTGCATCGTCGAAAATCACTGGTCAGATTCCAGATTTCATTGGTTGCCAAACCATATACAGGATTGAATTGCAAGGAAACTCCATCAATGGTAGCATTCCATGGGACATTGGTCACTGTCAGAAGCTGATTCTGTTGAATCTCAGCAGAAACTCCCTCACCGGAATCATCCCCTGGGAAATCTCAACTCTTCCTTCCATCACCGACGTTGACCTTTCTCATAATTCCCTCACCGGAACCATACCTTCGAACTTCAACAACTGCTCTACTCTCGAGAACTTCAACGTTAGCTTCAACTCCCTCACCGGACCTATTCCTTCCTCCGGCGTCTTCCCCAGCCTCCACCCTTCCTCCTACTCCGGCAACCAAGGCCTCTGCGGGAGAATCCTCGCCAAGCCCTGCGCCGCCGACGCACTCGCCGCCGGCGAGAACGAGCTCGAGGTCCGCCGGCAGCAACCGAAGCGAACCGCCGGTGCAATCGTTTGGATCGTCGCGGCAGCGTTCGGGATCGGGCTGTTCGTTCTCGTCGCCGGGACGCGGTGCTTCCATGCGAACTATAACCGTCGATTCAGCGGCGAGGGCGGGAACGAGATCGGGCCGTGGAAGTTAACGGCGTTTCAGCGGTTGAATTTCACGGCGGAGGATGTGTTAGAGTGTTTGTCTATGTCAGATAAGATACTGGGGATGGGGTCCACAGGAACGGTTTATAGGGCGGAAATGCCAGGTGGCGAGATCATAGCGATTAAGAAGCTGTGGGGGAAGCACAAGGAGAATATCAGACGGAGGAGAGGGGTTTTGGCTGAGGTGGATGTGTTGGGGAACGTGAGGCACAGGAACATAGTGAGGTTGTTAGGGTGTTGCAGCAACAGGGAGTGCACAATGCTGCTTTATGAGTACATGCCAAATGGGAACTTAGATGATTTGTTGCATGGGAAGAATAAAGGAGACAATATGGTTGCTGATTGGTTCACCAGGTACAAGATAGCCCTGGGTGTGGCTCAGGGGATTTGCTATCTTCACCATGACTGTGATCCCGTCATCGTGCATCGGGATCTCAAACCTAGTAACATATTATTGGACGGTGAGATGGAGGCCAGAGTGGCAGATTTTGGGGTTGCCAAGTTAATTCAAACGGATGAGTCCATGTCTGTTATTGCTGGATCCTATGGCTACATTGCTCCAGGTCAGCACCTCTAATTAATTCATATTCTTCTTCATATATAGTTCTATTTTATTATCACAATCACAAATGTTCATTTGCAAGTATATATCATCTTTTACCATAGAGTTGTCCTTTCAACTGATATCGTGAAAAAAAGCTCTGATCCCACACGTTATAAGAGAGGGGTGAGGAGTTTTATTATGACTAAATTCTGAACAGAATTATTCTAATAATAGATGATGCATGTGATTATCATGAAAACAAAATATGTTCATCTTTCATTTTGTGCATACATTATCTTGGGGATGGATTAAACTTTGAAGTGTGTGTGTGCAATTAGTGTCGTGTTAAGATGGTGGTGGTGCAATGTGGTTGGGATGGGAGTGTGTGGCGAGAGAGACTTTTCCTGAACAATTTCGGTGCATGGGTTAGGTGCACTGTTTGCGCATGAAGAGCCTTTTCCTTTTATTTTTCACTTTCACAAGCTGCTTTTTCTTGGTGATCTTCAAATATTTAATGGGGCCCACTGAGAATATTGTCAATTATCATAACTACTTTGAATCATGAGGATGTTGACTTTGATTTTAGTTGATCCATTAAAGAAAAAGGGATATATAATGGAATGATTTTTAATGCTAGCGTATCACTATGTGTGGTCTTATTATGGTACTTGATTATTAAGGGTGTTGTTTGGTTTTTTCTGCCTGCAGAATATGCTTACACACTGCAAGTGGATGAGAAGAGTGATATCTACAGCTATGGAGTGGTGTTGATGGAGATTTTAAGTGGAAGGCGTTCGGTGGATGCAGAATTTGGTGATGGGAATAGCATTGTGGATTGGGTTAGGTCTAAGATCAAGACAAAAGATGGGATGGATGATGTATTGGATAAGAATGCAGGGGCAGGGTGTGGCTCAGTGAGGGAGGAAATGATACAAATGCTTAGAATTGCATTGCTTTGCACAAGCAGGAACCCAGCAGATAGGCCTTCCATGAGAGATGTTGTGTTGATGCTGCAAGAGGCTAAGCCAAAAAGGAAATTGCTTGATAGTGTTATTGTAGGTCGATGTGCTAGTGACAATGTGGTTGGTGGTGCTGATATTCCTTTGCCACAAAAGCCAACTGCGGAAAGTTAATATGTTTATAGGATTGAAATGGCTTTTTTTTTTTCTCTTTCTTTTTTTTTCTTATTGTGGGGGGATTGGTATAGGAGAAAGTGATTTTCTATTTTTACTTTCACTGGAATTTCTCAAATGTTACTTGTCCCAGTTTTTTCTCGTGTTATATATTGTTAATGACTCTTGTTTGTTAATTCTTACTAGTGGAGTGCCCTTACAATATTCACATCTCATTATGTAATCTATTAATAATATAATATTTATTAATAAAAAAGATAGTAGATGAATAAAAGATAAAATAAGACATAAAAAATTGAAAATAATAATTGTTATTGAATGCAATATATTTGTGTGTGATTAGAAAGAGGAGTGATAAACGTAGCACAGCACAGGGCATACACCAAATGCACCGCAAAGTCCCTCCGCAAAGTCCCTATACACGTTTTGTCTTGGTTTTTTTTTTCTTTTTTTAACATACAAAACCGCAAACAGTACGTGCGGTAAACGTGTGTACTATTTGCGGTACGTTGAGATTTATCCGAGGAGGAGTGATAAACGTACCACAGCACAGTTCATACACCAAATGCACCGCACTGCCCCTATTATATGTCCTATTATATCTCTTAACATAGTATAAATTAAAAAAAATGGATTTCTAAACTAAGCTGCTTCTTGGAAAAAAACAAAACAAAAATTTATGAGTAATGTATAATTATGTAAGGTTGAATAGTAAAAACATGTATACATAAACATTTATTAATAAAAAAATTTAATATATTAAGATTGTGCCTACTACTACTATTATTATTATTATTATTATTATTATTATTATTATTATTATTATTATTATTATTATTATTATTATTATTATTGAACTTTTTCATGTTGAAAATAAAGTTAATGAAACTCCCGTTAAATATTTAACGAACTTAATATAATAATTAAACTGATTATTTAAGATAAAATTGCAATGATTTATGATTATGGAATAAGAATACTTAAACAATTTATCTAAGATAAAATTTGGAAAAATTCTTTATAAACTATATTTGAAGCAGTTGTTGAATCATTACCCTCCCCGTCACAAATAAGTATTTTTAATCCACTATGGGACGCAACTCAAGATATTATAATATATAATTGTTTATGAGAGAAGACGGGTTGTGAAAAGATATATATTCCAAGACATTACAATGAATGTCCCTGACTTTTGACTTTTGTTTATTGTCATTACAACTGAAATAGTAATTGGAAACGGTCTATGTTAAAACTTGAAAATGGAGCTAAAGACAATTAAGAAAAGTTCCATGAAACCCTCGGAGCTTATAGATAGTTCTCTGGATTTCAATGAATTCTTCAAGAATTTGCATCAAGTTTACTTAATCAACCATAAATTAGAATAACGTGGAACATGAAAAAACTCAATAATGAAAGAATGTAATTTTAAATTTTAACAGTGTAAAAAAATTAAATGTAAATAGAAGACAAATTAAAGTATGTAAGTATTAAGTATTACTCAATATAATATTGACTTATATTCAGCATTATAAATAAATGTACATCTCTTAATGAATATAAAAATAAAATAAAAAATTGTATTTGTAAGATCTCTATAGACTTATATTGTGGTTTATTATATTGATAATTGATCGTGGTCGAGGTAGGCACAGGGATCCGGGGTAGGGATCCGAGATGGAGGCAGTGGCTAGAGGCGGATGCTGGTCTCGAAAGGGATGAGCTCAGACAGCGGAGTGCGGTGGGGGGTACCTACAGAAGGCACTCCAACGCCCAAGTCAGTGAGAGTATATGAGTGAGTGGTGAGTAGAGAAGTTACCTTGGCCTTGAGGGGAGGTCATCCTATATATACATGTTTTCGTGGCTACTGTAGCGGGGGTAGGTTCGTAGCTGGGGGAGTATGGATGATTACACCTGTCGCTATCAATCGTAATCCCCTATAATAACCACCTAATCTGGTCGCTTGTATCAGTTACCATGCCGCAAGTATCAGAGGGGCGTGGGGCGCATTAAATGCGATGGGACCTAGTAGGTAGCCTAGGTTGGGTTTCTCGGATGTCATAGGTGTTTAGCCCTTGTTCGGGGTCTGAGGTGGTGGTACCGCTTGGGGCTCGGATCCCGACTAGGGGAATGTTTGTGTCTCCGATTGGGGTGTCGGTCCGAGGTACCGGCCTGGACGAGTAACTCTCGGCCAGGTCCGAATCAGTTGGCCCCCCAGCTTGGTAGTTAAGGGATCTTAGCCGCCAAGGTGATATGCTTAGTTTCTTTGCTTCTCTTTGTTAGCGCAAAAACCCTCTGAGATTTGGTTTTAATGACAACAAACCTTTTGACCAAACTTAAGGTTTTCTGTTCTTGAAGTTACTGATGTTTTTGTATGTGAGATCTTAGAAAGACGGGATTCTCATGAAGAACTTAGAAAGATCAACCACGACCAAGCTCAGACTGAGATTGAGAGGAAACCACAGATTGAGACTGGTAGTAATCCTCAGACTTAAGTGGAAGATAAAGATCAGCCTAAGATTGAGCAATTAATGCAAGTCTTTCATGAGATTCAGAAAGATCAGAATCCAAATGATAAGAAACATCAGACTTCAGAATTATCTTTGAAGAATAGGCAGAGCTTAGATGTTCTATATGCTGAAGGTAATTTCATAAGAAGGCCTTAGGAATATCCTTTATCAGAAAGTCTTCAAAAGTTTTGAAATGGAAGATAGCCTAAGTTGAGAAAGGTGCACATCAGAGTAAAGTCTCAGCTATAATCAGAAAGGGTCTCTACTAGAAATGCCAATCATCAAGTCAAGTCAAGATGAGCTCAAACAGTGAATTAAGTTGCATCAAGAAGACCAATATTTGAAACTCAAGATGAGACGCAGACTCAAGCATAAGATATCTCATGTTCAGATGCAAGCTCAGTCTAAAAATCAGCTTAAGACCAATGCTCAAAGAAGAGACTCATCTACAAACTTAAAAGGAAGGATCAACAGTCAGATGCAAGATCTACCAAGAGATGAGACTCTAACTTAGCTTCAGAAATCAAGAGATAAGATCATAATAGAAGATGCCAAACCAAGAAGAGATTCAAAGTCAGCTTGAGACAAGCTCAAACTGTAAAGCCAGATTGAGACAAGCCCAAATTCATTGTAAGATCATATTCAGTCCAAGCATGATAAAGAAGAACTTTGAAATATGAAGCTGAGCAAAGATAAGATTCAAAGTCAGACTTGAGATGCAGAATCAGACTTGAGATATAGACTCAACTTGAGATGCAGAATCAGACATGAGATGGTCTTAGATCAGATGCAGTCTCAAGATTAGACGCAGAGATCAGATGCAGACATGAGACCCAAACTTGAGATGAAGAGATCAGATGCAGACATGAGACTCAGACATGAGACGCAGAGATCAGATGCAAGCATGAGACTCAGACTTGAGACGCAGACATGAGATGCAGACAGAGTCTCAGCAACAAAAGCAAGTCAACGCAAGTACACTGTCACGGCAGAGATAGCATCAGAAAAGCACCTGTCTCACGTCAGAAAAGTGAAAAACAGTTTCTCTCTCTTCCAACGGCTAGTATAACGGCTCTATTAACAACTAGTTTTCTGAAGACTAATAAAGGAGGTCTCATTATGATGAGACGGGAGAGAGACATAGTGAGACTCAGCAGAGATGCTGCTGCACAACCAGAAAAATCTAAGTCTCAAATGAATCTCAACCTACCTACCTATGCTATCTTAGCTAATATCTTGTAGTAGGTTTTGCTCTTGTTTTGTACTGATTTGAATACACTCTTTGAGTGATTTAGAGAGCTATCATCTAGCTGAGCTCACGGTTTATCCATACTTTGTATGTAATCTAAGCTAGATCAATCACATCTCATCTCATACCATCAAGTCTCAACTAAGCTAGGAGGTGCCTGAGCTTAGTGTGAGCGTTTGTAAGGCCTGGAGAGGCACTGTAAGAAGAATACTCACTGTGTTTCCTGGAGAGGCAGTCGAAGACAAAGAATACTGCATGCGTTGCCAGGAGAGGCAGTCAAAGACAAAGAATACTACATGAGTTGTCTGAAGAGGCAATTAAGAACAAAGAATACTTGAGACTCAACCAAGGTAGGAGTGCCTATGCTTGGTGTGAGGGACGTCTTGAAGAGGCTGTAAGAATACTTGTATTGACGGGTTAATCAATAGTGGAAATCTCACGAGTTGTGAGGACTGGACGTAGCCCAAGGTTGTGGGTGAACAAGTATAAATCTCAGTGTGCATCTCTTCTCCCTATATCTTTATTTATATTGCACATCTCATATCTAAAATCTGTTTGTTAATATAAATTAAATCTGTTCAGAGAAAACCAAGTTGTAATTACTAAAATCTGTCCATGCATCTCATCTTACATCTCATCTCAGACCCATCTCATCTCAGATCCTATCTCAACCCGAGAATCAGTCAATAGTCTCACTCATCCTCTTTTAAGGTCTTAACATTTGCTGAGCTAATTAATCTTACATCTAAGATCTGTTTGCTAAACTAAATCAAATCTATTAAGAGATAATCAAGTTTCATAAATTAATAAATCATCTCTACTTGATTATAAAATTATTGTTGAGACAACATCTCATCTAACCTACTTGAGACTCCAAGTGTCAAACTTGAGATCACGTCTCAAAGTGAATTTAAGTGTGAATTTTCAGGAACAATATTTTCAAGTCTCTATTCAACCCCCCTTCTAGAGACGTTCAGCCAACTTCACTCTTTTCGATGCCTTTATAGAAGAGATCTGGATCAATTGCCCCCATCTCGGCGATGTAGGGTCACTAAATGTCGAGGTGTTCGCTCGGTTGTCTTTTCATTTGTCTTCTAGAAGTTTCATCTGACTTTCCACCTTCTCGACTGTAACTGTCTTGTCGTTCCATCTGTTCTTCTTACAGTTATGCCTGCGAACGGGGTATGTGGCGTTGTCTCGTTGGCCAGCCGTCCTCGAAACGCAAGGTAATCAATGCTCATTATTCAGAGATCGTGCGCGCGTTCGCACATTTCCTTCTCCCTTTTTTACACCGGCTTTTCCTTGCGGAAAAGTCGGTTTTGCACTTTATTTTTTGGGTTTTTACCTTCCTAACATGCGGTGAAAGGTTTACCCTTATATTAACTTCCGTATTTCCTGCGCAGACATTTTTGCCCCTTTATTTAAATTATATAAAAGGAGGGAAGTTATGTTTTTGTCTTCTTCTTCCTTCTTCCTTTCGCATTTCAGAGACTTCCCTTTTTCCAGGCTCTTTGGTTCTATTTGCGGGTTGCTTCGTTGTTTTCTGTCGCAAAAATGTTTAAGGTACTTCATTTTCTCCTTTTATTCTCCCTTTCTTTGTCTTTTTTGCGATGGTGCTCCTCCATGGGAAGGGGGAAGACGAGGAGGAGAGTGATAGCTCTGTGGAGGTTTATCCTGTTCCTCCTCCGTCGTGGCCGGCGGTGAAATCTGGATGGGGTTAGGGTGAGATCGTCTCGAGTGTGAGGCGACCGCTGACTGTCCTAGACATGATACATCGTTATGAGGGTGCTGTAATGGCATCTCATGAGGAGCTTCGCGAACTCTTGGTTGCCGAAAGGTCAGCTTTAATGAGAGAGCTCTGTGCATCTTCCTCAAGCACCGATTTGGATTTGGTTTATGAGGCTATCAATTGCTCTAACTCACTACATCTTTATTCTTTTGTTGTAGAGTATACGAGATCTTGGCCTAGGATGGATCCCGGGAGTTTGAATGACTAGGAGGTGAGTAGCTGGGACCTAGCCGTTCTCGACCGATATCACTTGGTTGATAAAGAGGTGTTGGGGACTGCATCGCACTACGAGCCGGGGTCGGACGCTTCACTTCGAGCTCGTTTCACAGTTGCCGAGGGGGAGTTCGTCGATCAGTATCTTATTGTTGCTTCCGAGGCTGGTGGTCGGGTTTGTGAGATGGGTGAGACCTCGGCTGGGTTTATTTACATGTATAATTACTGCGTATCTCGGCTTAAAGTCTGTGTTCTATTCTCGGCCTTTGAGAGATCAGTCCTTCTGCATCTGCAGGTCACCCCTTCTTGAACTTGTTCATTTCTTTAATATTTTGCATCAACACTTTTGGAGTATGCTTCTTGGTTGGCCATGACTTCTTCCTGAATCTTTTCCTCTCACACGGTTAAGTGTGCTCAACCCATAGAGGCTGAGCTCTGATACCAATTGAAGTAAATCAAAGAGTCACAAGAAGGGGGTTGAATTGTGACCCTTGAAAACTTTTAGTCCAACAAGTACTTTGAAAAACTTACTGATCTTTGCTCAAGGAATACCTTGGCTATCAAAAGTTACTTCTAGCAGATAGTGATTAGTGTATAATACCAACTGAGTTGATTAAAACTATATTTTTAAAGGTAAGCGATATCATAGGGACTGATATCATCAAATTTTATTCTTCCATATAGTGTATTTAATGTAGATACAACTCAAATAAGGTTCAGAAGAATAATATAAAGTTTTTGCAGTTATGCAGAAGCAAAACAGTGAATCTGTCACTTTAAACCATTCTTTTGAAGGGTCAAATGATTTTATATTTTAATAAACTTTCTAGGATAGTTATTTAACTAATAACTAATAAGATTATATGAGAAAATATGTTCAGAAGAAAGTTTATATCAATATGGTATTTTTAAATCAAGTTACACAATGAAATCTGATAAATGTTTCTTCTGAAGTATCAAATGAACTTGAAACTTGATGAAACTTTCCAGAATAGTTATTTAACTAATAACTAATAAGATTATATGAGAAAATATGTTCAGAAGAAAGTTTATATCAATCTGGTATTTTTAAATCAAGTTACACAATGAAATCTGATAAATGTTTCTTCTGAAGTATCAAATGATCTTGAAACTTGATGAAACTTTCCATAATAGTTATTTAACTAATAACTAATAAGATTATATGAGAAAATCTGTTCTGAAAAAAAGTTTATATCAATCTGATATTTTTAAATCAAGTTACACAATGAAATCTGATAAATGTTTCTTCTGAAGTATCAAATGAACTTGAAACTTGATGAACTTTCCAGATCAGATATTTAAATAGTAAACAATCATAATATAAAATTATATTTGATTAAAATCAAGTTTGTAAAGATCTGGTGGTTTGAACCTCAAGTTTCAATGTTGAATAATGAACCGATTTCAAGAAATGTGCTTCTGAAGCACCAAACAGTTTCATAATTTAATGAAACTTTATAGATCAGTATTTGAACTGATATGGTTGTGATTTATGTGAAAATCTCAGTTCAAAACTAGGTTTATCAAAATCTGATAGTTTGAACCCCAAGTTTCAATGTTGAACAATGACAGATTTCAAGAAATGTGCTTCTGAAGCACCAAACAGTTTCATAATTTAATGAAACTTTTCATATCAGTCTTTGAACTAATATGGATGTAATTTATGTGAAAAAAATCAGTTCAAAAACAGGTTTATCAAAATCTGGATTGCATCTTGCTAAATATTCAAAGTATGAACAATAACTACCAAGTCAATGAATGTAAGTGCAGAAAGATAAAGAGAGTAAGGGTAAGAGACATTGCACAGATGATTTTTAAACCGGTTCACCCTCACAATCCTTGGGCTATGTCCAATACCTACCTCAGTAGGATTTTCCACTAATCAATCATGATTACAAGGTATTCTTTGCTCCCGCAGCCTCCTCATGCTCTTTGCCAAGTATTATTTTGCAGCCTCTTCAGGCTCTAACACGAGTATTTTTTGCTCAGTTTTTGCAGGTTCTACACACTCTCAAACCAACACTAACTCTCTCTAGTTAGCTTGGGAAATCACAAACACTCTTCAACAAGAGATGGTTTTTTACATATGGCTCACCAAACACTCATGGAGTGGATTAATCTTTACAAAACTGAACCTAAAAACACTCTCTAAGAATTATGAACAACGGCTCTGAATTTTGAAGTGGTTGAAGGAGAACCTCACTCTAGAAGGGAATTTTTACATTATGGCCCTTTTGATTTTTTCCCTTTTGCTCTCCTTGATTTTGCCCAGCTGAATGGGGCTATATTTATAGAATTTTGGGGGTCAAAATAGCCGTTGGAATTGCTTGGAGAGGTGGTCAAGCTCTCAGCTGGCTGTATAGGAGCTGTCACTTTCATGTGGCAGTTTTTCTCTTTCTTTAGCTTTGACTGGTCGTATCTTCTGTAGGTGTTCTTCTGTTCTTGCACAAAGAATTTCTTCTGGACGAGTAAAA
The DNA here is from genome assembly GCA_026901365.1 of Sesbania bispinosa. NCBI lineage: Eukaryota > Viridiplantae > Streptophyta > Magnoliopsida > Fabales > Fabaceae > Sesbania > Sesbania bispinosa. The sequence goes on from QLOH01000075.1 coordinate 1,748,586, forward strand.
ACATCCAACAATTGATAAATAACAATAATAAGCTCCTGGAAAAAATCTGTGATGTTTGTCCTGCATCTGAAGAAATATGTTCCTTCTGGAAGTATGCAGAAATTTTGTTATTTCTTCTGCAGAAAATTGTTTCTTCTGAAAGTATGCAGAAATTTTGTTTCTTCTGCAGAAATTCTGTTTCTTCTTCTGGAAGTGTGCAAAATTATATTTCTTCTTATGGAGCAAACTGCATCTTCTGGAAGTGTGCAGAAATTCTGTTTATTCTTCTGGAAGTGTGCAGAATTTTGTTCCTTCTTCTGGAGGTGTGCAAAATTCTTTTTCTTCTTCTGGAGCAAACTGCATCTTCTGGAAGTGTGCATAAATTATGTGTCTTCTGTAGAAATTCTGTTTCTTCTTCTAAAGCTTCAAATATGCTTGTAAAGCTTCCAATCTTTTATCCTTGCTTTATTTGCATTGTGAGAGAAGTAATTATGCTTATGGAAGCTTCTTTGAGTGTTCTTCAACTTGAAATATTCAAGGATAATAGCTTGAGGAGTGTGGGAACTTGTTCAATGCTTCTAAAGATACTTTGAACATGTTTACAACTTGAAATGTGAATTTGATGCTTCTGCAGAAACTGTAAGTTTTGCTTCTAAGGACAAAACTGTATTTCTAGTGATATTGACCTTCTCCGATTACTTTGTTTGCATCAATAACACTTGGGATGAATATTCTTGAATTGCTTAAGTGATCTTTCACATTCAGAAGGTGTTAGGTTTTATGAAAAGCTCCTTCTCATGCTTCTAATGGTCTTGAATGATCCTTTCAAAGCTTCAACTTTGCTTCTGAAGTTTGATACAGCTCAGTTTAAAACTCATGGGATCTTAGATGAACTATCTTGACCTTCTTGAAGCTAAGAAGCTACTTCTTGAACTTGTTTCATCACTTTTTGACATGAAAGCTCTATGTAACATGCTTTTGGACACATGTTCTGATGTTAAATATGATGTTCTTGATCTTTGCACCTTCCTTCTGTAACGTTTCATGTATTCTTTCAAGCATTCTTAAGTGAAACATTAGTACCAAAGTATTCAGAACACTTAGAATATTGTTGTGAAAGTTTGTTGTTATTAAAACCTTTGCTCAAAGTAGTCTTGGACCTTACAAAGAAAAGGGCGACGGTGCAGTGGCAAACGGTGAGGGTGGAGGCTATTGTGGCGGTGTTGATGATGGTCGCGAAGGGTTTGACGTGCGACAAAGCAATGTTTTGAGTGCGATAACACGCAGAGATCGGAGTGGCGCACGCACAACGACGCTACTGGGGTACAATGCACGGTTGGTTGAACCAGAATGCGACACGGTGTTTCCTCTTCTTCTGATTCTACGCTGCATGATTCTCTTCTTTCATTCATTACGTATTTTGTTTTTGAATTTTAATTTTGTTAATCTATATTGTTTTTTGTCCTAATTGTTCTGTGTGTGCACTCTTCGGCGAGGTTCTGGAAGAGCCTGTGGTGTCCAATAAATTGGTACCCTTCTCTCTTTCTCTCTCTATATTCACATTTTGCAGTTCAATTTACTGAGGGATCAATCCATTCTTTAGTGATTATTGCAGTGATAGAATATACAAGATATTTAGGGATGCGAATACACAAAAATCATCTTAGACGCAGTTAATTCTGTTAAGAAGATATAGAGAAAGAAGCATTATTAATGATTAGATTTTGCAAACAAAAGTTCTTCAAATTTTAATTTAAAAAACATGTTATGCAAGATTGATTCACTGTACTGATTTTGTTGTGTGGTATCTTGGATTGAGAAATAAAGTTGAGAACCCATGTCCTGTTGCAATTGTACCATGGTTTGGAATTTCAGTTGTATTACTTCCTCTCAATGCTTGGTGCATTTTTCTACTGAAAACTTATCACTTATTCTACTATGTCATATGGGCCTTATAATTTTCATGGGAATAAAAATTGCTTTTGCGGGATCTATGTAGTTAGTAATTCGTTGATGATTTAAGTGCTTAAAACATTTCATTACCATTGTTTTTTGTTTAGATTCTTCGATTTCAATGATTTTTGTTTTGTTTGTGGGTTGGGCTTCATTGTGACCTTATGCTATCTTGAAGTATCAGGTAGCTACATGCTCCTGACCTTACTCCAGGTGGGTAATGAATTATTTTATTCCTTATAGTGGTCATTTATGTCTCTTCAATATTTATTTCATGTATGAAAAGAAGTAGTTACCTCATGCAAAACAGAGACAAAATATGAGGGACATAAGTAGAGGGGAGGGAGGGACCAAATAGAAGAGAGTTATTTCATGTATGTAAAGAGACATAGTTATTGCCCCAACCCTCTCTATTACCCTTTCTCTCATTTTTTTAATTGTGCCCTAACCCCTTCTGCTTGCAATGTGAACGAGAGAGATAGAGTCTCATGCAAGAGAGAACCAATTGAATAAAGAGAAGTGTCTTCTTAAGCAAGTTCAGGTGAGGAGTTTTTTATTTCCTTGTGCCATTGCAACATTTAATTTACCTTTTTTTTGTATTTTTCCTGTGTTCTCTTGGTCCACATATATACTGATGCTTTTCCTACATTTACTACTGCCCCTAAACTCAGTAACTTACCAATTTAATTAACATGTTAGCAGGGATTGGCGATTCGTATTTAAGCACACTCTTCGTGAAAGGAGATCAATATGCCTAACTTTGTTTTGGAAAGCGTGAAGTTAGGGGTCAAGGTAACTAGAGAGATAAATGGAAAATATATTAATCTTATGTTTTTCCTTTCAATGCTATGTTTTTTATATTTGTCTTACATTATATGATTTTGGTTTAATCTATAAAAATATGTAAATGGGATACATGAGGTTTGATGTCCACTTTTCTTTACAATTATACCCATTCACTTTTTCTTTGCAATTTGGTTTAATCTACTATATGTTAAATTATGTTAAGTGATGATTTGAAAATATATATATAAAGGTAGTTATTGGAGTTAGAAAAGGAAGTTACTCAATCTCTTCATACAAGGATATGAAGCAGCTCCATTTACTATGTTTAATAAGAAAGTTGACAATGGTAGGGATACATAAATTTTGGTTTAATCTATAAAAATATGTAAATGGGATACATGAGGTTTGATGTCCACTTTTTCTTTACAATTATACCCATTCACTTTTTCTTTGCAATTTGGTTTAATCTACTATATGTTAAATTATGTTAAGTGATGATTTGAATATATATATATATATATATATATAAAGGTAGTTATTGGAGTTAGAAAAGGAAGTTACTCAATCTCTTCATACAAGGATATGAAGCAGCTCCATTTACTCTGTTGAATAAGAAAGTTGACAATGGTAGGGATACAAAAAATTTATCCTTTTAAAATGACCAAATTTTTAAAATTTGAAAATATATCATTTTTTTCTCTTAATATTTCTTGCCTACAGAACTGCTCAAGCTCTGATTATAATTGTTCCTTTTTTCTTTGCATTTGATTTAAAAAGACAGAAATTGATCTGTTAATTAAATGATCTCTTAACCATGTGTTGCAAATTCGATTGTGATGATGTGCCCAATAGTTTTCAACAAATGTAGGGCCAGTTCTCGGTCAATCCTATCTTGGTTCCTTTAGAAAACAGAAGAGTTATGAGGTTAAGGAAGGCTGCAAGGTTTCCTGTGGCAGTTATCAGTGAGGACTTTGTAAAGGCCTCTGTGCATGCAAAGAAACAAGTCAAATTCAAGGTTTGATTGTGCTTGCATTTGGATAATTTTGGTTTTAATAGTTGAGAAGGTTCTTATAGGTAATTTCACATCCTTTGTATTGAAATTGATTCTTTGTGTTTTGGTTTTTCTATTTTTTTGTTAAATGCTCTTATTTTTAATTGCTGCTATTACTTGTTATTTTATTATTATTTACTTAATAACCCAATTAGAAAGCCTTCTATTAGTGTATTAAGTATGATGCATGATTGCAGATCTATATATTATGACAACCACATTTTATCCCTTTTCGTTGATGGATCCTTTCATTAAGCTCTAATAAGAGATTTTTATTCATTCAACTTAACATAAAATTGGGATTTTTTTTTAACTTCTTTGATGCTCAATATCGTTGCCACTTCCATTTTTAAACTTTTGCCTCTTTGGTCATTTTGTACCCTTTATGTTGTTCTCTCAATGATTTCTTTTTTTATAGTTTGCATGCTTAATTATTTACTGTTATATAAGCATTGACTTTCTTTGAGGTGTGAGTCATTAGGGAACATTTTGATTGGACCAAAGAAACTGAGAGAAAAAGGCTATTAGTAAATCAAGGTCTTCAAGCTATTAATGTTTAATATGTGGCTCTTTTAGTTTTTTTTTCCTATTTAATCAAACTACTGAATTTAATGGATATGTGGTTTGTACTTATTGATAGAAGCAGGCCAGTCCAAACACTTTTTGATGTACTAATCCGTAAAGATTTATACATAACCATATTAACAATTGTTTTAGAAAGATACATAAATTATTTTGATCAATTTGGCTGCTTCATTCCCATTCACATTTTTTGTGCCTGCAGGAGAAAGGACACAATTGATTGTTCGCTTTTATCTTTCTCACTTTTCTTGCTTTCCATCTAATTTGATACAACTATAATTTTTCTACGTTTCATTAACTAACCATACAAATAATGAATGGAGACAATCGTTCTTCCTTTGACATTGACTTATAGTAAGTTGAGACTTTAGTTGATACCAAGTGGGATGAGACAACAAGTATTTTAGTCTTGCTGTTGAATGCTTTCTCATTAGTTTCAGTTTTCTTTATTTTGCATGGTTTCTTTGGGTCTGGATTATTTATGAACATATTATTCCTTAGGTTAGATTTTTCAATTTTAGACCTCTTATGTTGTACCTTTATGAATTGTGAATTCTTTCGTGAAAATCTGCACACTTCTTTCATGATATATACTTTATTATTAATCACTCTTTTGAATACCTTTTTTAGTTTCATCAACTAACAATTAGTAAAGTAGTTTTATCAAAGATAGTTTTTTGGTAAGCATTTTTCGGATACACACATTCCAATTTTTTTGCTTCATAGATATGGAGATACAAACACATGCTTTTTGTCTTTGTCATCCAACAGCTGAACTTGATTCTCTTTGATTCTTCTTCCTTTTCTGTTACTTAGTTCTTCTACTATCTTATGCTTTTTTATAATCTCCCCCATCAATTATTTTATGCTTTTCTATTTCAGTAAAGGGTGAAATGAAGAGTATCAATTGTGAAATTTGTTTCTCTCTATCTCTTTGCTACTGAATCTAAAATTTCCTTCTTACATGGAGTTGGCTAAGGGGGGTAGTGAGATTCATCGAACTCAATCATTAGGAAGTTGTGAAGATTGGAAATTTCTTTAAAGTTAGGCGAGTTGTGACTATCATTAGGAAGTTGTGAAGATTGGAAATTTCTTTGAAGTTTATTTTGAACTATCATTTTTTATTTTTGCTTTCTGGATGAATTTCTGCTTACCAGACATAATGTTACTTGAATTATGTTTCAGGAGCAGTCTGAATTGAGTGATTGTAATCCGTCTAAATTTCAAACGGCAATGGAGGAGGTGTTTGTTGTGAAAATTTTCAATCAAATTCGAAAACTTTCTTGATTCTGAAAGAACAATCTGGGCCTAGAATCTGAATCCTCTAAAGGTTCTTTTTAAGATTAGATTTTACTCAGAAATTGTATTCAAAGAGTATCAGAATTTTGAATCACTTATTTCTTCAAGAAAAAAAAAGGTTAACTTCGAAAATCAGTTTTGAAAGATAAACAGAATTTCAAAGAGATGAAAATTTAAGGACAAAATGCAGGAATTGAAAGTGCAGAATTTAAATGAAAGAAGAAAAAGTTGCAGAAAATTGAGTGCAGGAAGTAAACAAATCAAAGAAAAAGTGCAGAAATGTAAAGAACAAAAAGTAATCAAAGAAAAGAAAATTGCAGAATTGTAAATTGCATTGATTTAGAGTTGGTATGGATACACATACTGGGCACTCTCCTTATTAACCTCTTAGGTGTTGTTTGGAAGAGCTTATTTCAGCTTATCTTATGGCATAAACACTTATGTAACTGTTTGGACAAACTTTTGAAAAGAGCTTATGACATGCTCATAAGTTGTTTTCAGCTTATTTCAGTAAGCTCCTGAGAATAGCTTATAGAAGAGCTTATGGAGAATTTAAGTGCATTGTACCCTCTTCAATTTTCATTAATATTTTTAAGAGCTTATTCATTAAGTGCTTATTAAATAAGAGCTTATGTTATAAGCCTTTAAATAAGTTGTATTTCCAAACTGGGCCTTAGTCACTTACAGGATGGACGTTTGGTGTTTTCAGAGACGTTTTCAGTAAAATGAAATCCCACCTTTGTTACATCAGAATTCTGCCTATTTATAGACTTCTATTATAACGGACACTTAACCAGATTTTGACACGTTTACAAGCCTAAATGACGTGTCAAATTTCTAATCAAGACACGTATTCAAAACAGCAACGGTCTTCTATTTGAAAAATAACTGATAGCCTAAGGTCTTGACACTTGTCTCTGAGCGCTAACTTCCAATAACTGCTTCATTTGAAATTTGAATGGTCTTCGAATGACTTCTTGCTTCATTTGAAATTTGAATAGTCTTCGAATGACTTCTCAAACTTCTGACTTTGTAAATTCTTCTAAGTTATTGGACTCCTTTCAAACTCAAACAAGTCTTCGATTCTGATCAGATTTCGAACCACATTGGGAAACTTAACCAAATATTGATCGATTAATTCCCTTAAGTTTCACGTGCTGTAAATCCTTATTGGTCAATTCATTGGTGAACATGACCACCGACCACACATGGGTTTGACCTTGAAACTGATTGGACCATTCTTCAGGCACATTGATGGCACCGTCCAATCCTATCAGTATAAATACCCCATGGCTTTGACGTTCTTCTTCATTCCTTTCCCTGTTCAAAATGAAGAAGTTTCTTCCTTTGGCTATTGCGCCCAACCTGATCTTTCTTGAATTCATCTTTGATGAGGTTGACGGAATAGCCAAAGCTATAAGCTTCTTCAATCCTTTATAAGGATTTTCTTGGGTTGAAAATAACAGCCAAATTTTATTTTTTTTCGCCTTCACCCATCTTTCTCACTTTTAATTTGAATCACAGGGCCATTCAATCACAGCTGCATGATGCCCTTGCCCTGTTGGTTCAATCAAAGCTTGTGGGATAAGAAGAAGGACGAGGAGGGTCAGATAAAGAACAGCAAGGCAGAGCCAAGTTCTCTGAAGACCCAGGAAGACAGGAGTCAAGTTCTCTGAAGATTTAGAATAGCTTTTATTTACATGTACTCTTTATATTTTCTATGTATTTTCATTCGAACCAATTATGTAATTCGAATCTCATTTGTACATGAATAAAAGACTTATATCTTTGTCTTTCTTCAGATTCCTTAAATTATAGAACTCATTTTCCTCTCCTTCTATTTGTATTCAAAATACATTTCGAATTCAAATAGGCAGTTAATCAAAGATCTGCATTCCTTTTGAATACACAAATTGTAACGCCTTATTGTTTCGAATTCAAAATGCAAACTTCAATAATTCACCAAGTTATATATATTCCAATTCAAAATATGCTTCTTGAATATGTCATTGTATACTTCGAATTCGAAGATACCAGAACTTTCTTAACTTAGTGAAAATTGTAAATTTCACCCCAACAGGAGGCAATTTTGGCAGATCAGGATTTTACAGAGAAGTTGATAAAAGATATAAATGCAGCAGCTGGTAACACTGGTTCCCGTAATTCTATTCTCAAAGGTTTTCTGGAGGTCACGTGTTCCAATCGGAATGTAGGATGTCAACTTCTTAATCTGAAGCAGGTAATTCAGATATAGGGAATATTTTTTCATTTGAGGATTTGCACGGCTGTTCAGTGGCTGTTAACATAATCACACATCATATTTAGAGAATGATTAAGGAAAGTTATTTCAAACTAAAATTTGCAATTGAAATTGGAAATGGCAATAGTTGGATGTTTATTTATTAGTATCCTAACACTAACTTGCAGATTTAACTTATTGATTTGTTTTACTCTAATACTGCACTTATTATCTCCTTACAACACCAAAATGAAGAATAGAGGAAGCATGCTGACGTATGATCAGATTTAAATAATGGTTTATTGATTTGAATTTCATTTGTAGGAATTTGAATTTCTTGCACAATTTCATACCACTTCAATAGGCAATCAACTACTATAACCCAATAATCCTCAGCTGGATGGAAATAAAAAACCAACACGTAATACTTACACTTACAAGCAATGACTGAGGATATAAGTGTAAGTATTGCATGTTGGTTTTTTGTTTTCATCCAGCTAAGGATTATTGGGTTATAGTAGTTGATTGCCTATTGAAATGGTATGCAATTGTGAAAGAAATTCAAATTCCTACAAATGAAATTCAAATCAATAAACCATTATTTAAATCTGATCATACGTCAGCATGTTTCCTCTATTCTTCATTTTGGTGTAGTAAGGAGATAATATGTGCAGTATCAGAGTAAATATAAATCAATAAGTTAAATCTGCAAGTTAATGTAAGGATACTAATCAATAAACGTCCAACTATTTCCATATCCAATTTCAGTTGCGAATTTAAGTTTGAAATTCTCAGCTTTCCTTAATCATCCTCTAATTAAGATGTGTGATTATGTTAACAGCCACTGAACAGTCGTGCAAATCCCCAAATGAAAAAGATATGCCTTATAGCTGAATTACCTGCTTCAGATTCAGAAGTTGACATCCTACATTCCGAGTGGAACCAGTGACATCCAGAAAGCCTTTGAGAATAGAATTATGGGAACCAGTGTTACCAGTTGCTGCATTTATATATGCTATCAAGTTCTCTGTAAAATCCTGATCTGCCAAAATTGCCTCCGTCATTGCCATTTGAAGTTCAGAAGGATTACAATCACTCAATTCAGACTGATCCTGAAACATAATTCAAGTAACATTATGTCTGGTAAGCGGAAACTCTTCCATAAAGCAAAAATAAAAAATGATAGTTCAAAATAAACTTCAAAGAAATTTCCAATCTTCACAACTTCCTAATGATAGTCACAACTCACCAAACTTAAAAGAAATTTCCAATCTTCACAACTTCCTAATGATTGAGTTCGATGAATCTCACTATCCCCTCAGCCACCTCCTTGTAAGAAGGAAATTTTAGATTCAATAGCAAAGAGATAGAGAGAAACAGATTTCACAATTGATACTCTTCATTTCACCCTTTACTGAAATAGCAAAGCATAAAATAATTGATGGGGGAGATTATAACAAAGCATAAAATAGTAGAAGAACTAAGTAACAGAAAGGGAAAAAGAATCAAAGAGAATCAAGTTCAGGCTGTTGGATGACGAAGACAAAAAGCATGTGTTTATATCTCCATATCTATGAAGCAAAAAATTTAGAATGTGTATCTGAAAGATGCTTACCAAAAACTGTCTTTGACAAAACTACTTTACTAATTGTTAGTTGATGAAACTAAAAAAAGTATTCAAAAGAGCGAATAATAATAAAGTATATATCATGAAAGAAGTGTGCAGATTTTCACGAAAGAATTCACAATTCATAAAGGTACAACATAAGAGGTCTAAAATTGAAAAATCTTACCTAAGGATTAATCTGTTCATAAATAATCCAGACCCAAAGAAGCCATGCAAAATAAAGAACACTGAAACTAATGAGAAAGCATTCAACAACAAGACTAAAATACTTGTTGTCTTGTCCGACTTGGTATCAACTAAAGTCTCACCATACTATAAGTCAATGTCAAGGAAAGAATGATTGTCTTCATTCTATATTTGTATGGCTAGTTAATGAAACATAGAAAAATTATAGTTGTATCAAATTAGATGGAAAGCAAGAAAAGTGAGAAAGATAAAATGGAACAACCAATTGTGTCCTGACTCCTGCAGGGACAAAAAATGTGAATGGGGATAAAGCAGCTAAATTGATCAAAATTATTTATGTATCTTTATAAAAAAAATTATTAATATGGTTATGTATAATCTTTACAGATTAGTACATCAATACATCAATGAGTGTTTGGATTGACTTGCTACTATCAATGAGTACAAACCACACATCCATTAAACTCAGTAGATTGATTAAACACGAAAAAAATACTAAAAGAGCCACATATTAAACATTAAGATCTTGAAGACCATGATTTACTAATAGCCTTTTTCTCTCAGTTTCTTTGGTCCAATCAAAATGTTCCCTTGATGATTCACACCTCAAGGAATGTCAATGCTTATATAATGGTAAATAATTAAGTATGCAAACTATAAAAAAGGAAATCATTGAGAGAACAACATAAAGAGTACAAAATGACCAAAGAGGCAAAAGTTTAAAAATGGAAGTGGCAACGATATTGAGCATCAAAGAAGTAAAAAAAATCCCAATTTTATGTTGAGTTGAATGAATAAAAATCTCTTATTAGAGATTAATGAAAGGATCCATCAACGAAAAGGGATAAAATGTGGTTGTCATAATATAAAGATCCGCAATCATGCATCATACTTAATACACTAATAGAAGGCTTTGTAATTGGGTTATTAAACAAATAATAATAAAATAATAGGTAATAGCAGCATTTAACAAAAAAATAGAAAAACCAAAATGCAAAGAATCAATTTAAGTACAAAGGATGTGAAATTACCTATAAGAACCTTCTCAACCATCAAAACAAAAATTGTCCAAATGCTTGCACAATCTAACCTTGAATTAGACTGGTTATCTCTGCATGCACAAAGGTCTTTACAAATTCCTCATTGATAGCTGCCACAGGAAACCTTGCAGCCTTCCTTAACCTCATAACTCTTTTGTTTTCTAAAAGAACCAAGATAGGATTGACGGAGAATTGGCCCTGCATCTGTTGAAAACTATTGGGCACATAATTGCAATCGAATTGGCAACACATGGTTAAGAGATCATTTAATTAACATATCAATTTTTGTCTTTTTAAACTAAAAGCAAAGATAAAAGGAACAATTATAATCAAAGCTTGAGTGATTCCGTATGCAAGAAATATTAAGAGAAAAAGTGATATACTTTCAAATTTTAAAAATTTGGCTATTTTAAAAGGATAAAATTTTTGTATCCCTCCCATTGTCAGCTTTCTTATTAAACAGAGTAAATAGAGCTGCTTCTTATCCTTGTATGAAGAGATTGAGCAACTTCCTTTTCCAACTCCAATAACTACCTTTATATATATATATATATATATATATTCAAATCATCACTTAACATAATTTAACATATAGTAGATTAAACCAAATTGTAAAGAAAAAGTGAATGGGTATAATTGTAAAGAAAAAGTGGACATCAAACCTCAGGTATCCCCTTTACATATTTTTATAGATTAAACCAAAATCATAGAATGTAAGACAAATATAAAAAACATAGCATTGAAAGGAAAAAACAAAGGATTAATATATTTTCCATTTATCTCTCCAGTTACCTTGACCCCTAACTTCACGTTTTCCAAAACAAAGTTATAGGCACATTGATCTCCTTTGACGAAGAGTGTGCTTAAATACGAATAGCCAATCTCTGTTAACATGTTAATTTAATTGGTAAGTTACTGAGTTTAAGGGCAGTAGTAAGTGTAGGAAAAGCATCAATATATGTGTGGACCAAGAGAACACTGGAAAAATTCAAACAAAAATAGGTAAATTAAATGTTGCAATGGCATGGGGAAATAAAAAAAAAACTCGTCACCTGAACTTGCTTAAGAAGACACTTCTCTTTATTCAATTGCTTCTCTCCTGCCTAAGACTTTGCCTCTCCCGTTCACATTGCAAGCAGAAGGGGTTAGAGCACAATTAAAAAATGAGAGAAAGGGTAATAGAGAGGGTTGAGGCAATAACTGTCTCTTTACATACATGAAATAACTTTCTTCTATTTGGTCCCTCCCTCCCCTCTACTTATGTCCCTCACATTTTGTTTCTGTTTTGCATGAGGTAACTACTTCTTTTCATACGTGAGATAAATATTGAAGAGACATAAATGACCACTATAAGGAATAAAATAATTCATTACCCACATGGAGTAAGGTCAGGAGCGTGTAGCTACCTGATACTTCAAGATAGCATGAGGTCACAATGAAGCCTAACCCCCAAACAAAATAAAAATCATTGAAATCAAAGAATCTAAACAGAGAATAGTGGTAATGAAATGTTTTAAGCACTTAGATCATCAATAAATTATTTACTATTTAGATACTGCAAAAGCAATTTATATTCCCATGAAAATTATAAGGCACATTTGACATAGTAGAATAAGTGATAAGTTTTCAGTAGAAAAATGCACCAAGCATTGAGAGGAAGTAATCAATTTCTTACTGTTAATCCTGTTTACATTTGTACACGTGTCCTCTCCTCATCACTTTCAATTCCCGCTCAATTTTTCACTTCCCCATTTGGCTGTTGTTTCCTTTGCCTTCTAATACAACTAAAAGCCTGCATAAGAAGTATCATTCTGCAGGAAAGTCTGTCCATGAAGTGACATGAAAATATTTTTTAAGTCAAAGTCATCATTTTTCAAGGCAAAAAGCAACTAAAACCTCTGCAGAAAAGAACTGACTATACCCCTCAAAGCTGTTTATGCGTGTTAGAGTTTCCAACACTTTTTCAAATTTGTTAAATTTTTAAACTCTCTAATACTCTTCACTTCACCCAAAGTATCAGACCTTCTCTCCAAAGGGTGAAGAAAAAAATCCCAATCCTATTTTCTCTCTAATACTTTTCGGTACTCCCAAAGGATCTTGCCTTCTCTCTTCTTTGAGTCTGGGTAAGTCTTCAAAGTGTGAAGAAAATAGGGCCAATCACCGCACAAACCCAAGAACCGCACCGCCAAAGTCTGTTCACAGCATTTAAGTTGCGAGATTTCAAGCCCCATTTTTTCTCCAATGATTTATTTTCGGATGTCTTTTGTTCGCAGCATTTTGTTTCGCATGTCTTTTTCTCCATCCTGGATGTTAACCTTAACTTTATTTTTTCTTTGTTGACTCAACAGGTGTGATCATCAGTTGTTGGAAAAGAGGATTAAAAGAACCTTAACGGCAGGTTTGATCTCATACTCATGTGCTTTAGTATCTATGCAAATGGTCTCATTTTCTTGGTTTAGTAGAGTAGATCAGAGGCGCTTAAAATCTGCACATGATGTTCATTATTATACATGTATACCTCTTTCATTTAAACTATTGGTTAGACAAAAATTTGTTGTAAAAGGGAACTTTTTATTCTTCCTTCTGCACTATACAACTGAGTCTTCTGATACCCTGATGTAAAGGTTGTACTCTTGATGATGCATCCACTTACCAATTCTTTATTTGTGCTTTCTATCTAAATATTGATGATAGATTATGCTAGCTGTTTTAATCGTGTTAATGTCTCAAGATGCAAGCTCTTATAGTGGTGTATAGGTTCGATTCTTAGTGTTTTCCATACACCTAGAATTGAGCAATTTATACTTAAAAAATTGCTCACCTATTTTCTGTAACACACCTGAACATTAGAAAATTGCTCACCTGTTTTCTGTGCAGAAGTGTTTTCCAACTTTCTGGAATTGAGAGATTTAGCATTTGAGCGATTCATACTTAGCAACTTGCTCACCTGTTTTCTTATAGGGTTCTTACCTAGACTGTTGTTATATTTCTGTTAATTTATTCTTAGCACATAACACTAATAAGAGACATATCAAAATAGTTTTTCCACATTGAAATAATGAATGGAAAATATGCTTTTTTTAGTTGTAATGGTATAGGTCTTTTTATGTATTGAGACCAACTGATATACCTAAGTTTTGCCCTCTGAAGTTCAGGTTCTATGCTCTTAAGATGCAAGCTCATACACTGGTCTATAGGTTCTGTTTTGAGTGTTTCCCATACTCTCAAGCTGCAAACTCCTTCTAATTTGTTTTTTAGTTGGCTTTTCTATATGTTCATAATTTGTGTTTTGCTATCGTATTATGTCTAATTTCGTTTGCTTTCTCCTCCTCCTTCAAATTCTTGCTTTCAAATCCAGGGCACACATGTAGTCTAGGATATTGGTTGGATTATCCAAAGTATGTTATACTATTACAAAACCTCTGACCAGATTCAATTCACCCAGCTTTTAAAATTCTGACATGTGATGTATGCTAAGAGTTAACATTCTGAATTAATCGTTCTGTTTAGCACCCTTCTTAAATACCTGCACTTGATTTGTACCTTCAGCTTTAAAGAATACGGACTGAACTACTGGTTTATTTTTTTTGGGTCCTCATCATTCTGAATCTTTTTTATCAAGTGCTCTACATTAAATGTCTTTTTGATTATATATATTCAGAAACTGTGTATTTATGCTCTTACCTGTTATGACATTCATTTAGCCCAGGCTTTCATGATCTTAATCTGAAGGCAGCGTGACTCTCATACTGTGTTGTTATGACAAGAAATTTAGTAAGCTAATCAGTAAATAAAATTGACCAATAGATTGATAGCATTGTGAATAATAAAAAGATAGGTCACCTAAGCCAATGTCATGGAGGGTACAGGTGAAGTTTGAAATCAGTGTGGCTCATTGCAAAGTAATTGTACTTCCATCTGACTAATCTAATATTCATACTCTGAGTAATCTAATATTCTTACTTTCCTATAAGTGTTTTAAAACACAATAGAATGAGGATAATGACCTTAAAGTCAGTAGCAAACAGAGTAATCTATTTATTGCAAAAATCTTACATAAAACTTTCATTTTTTCAGCTATATCGCGCAAAGTGAATTTAGTCGGAGAAATAGATCGAACAAAAGAATCATGGAAGTTGGCTGTTAGAGTGACCAATGTTTGGTGTTCAGAAAATTACATGGATGTGATTTTCATGGATGAGAAGATATTATGTTAGTTACCCACAAATTTCAGCTTTTTGCTGGCATTAATAGCAGTGTTTTCATCATTTTACCTTTTAAATTTTAGGGAGGCAAAATACATGCATCATTGAAGGAATCTGATTTGCGGAAATTAAATGTTGTCATAGAAGAAGGTAACACTTACAGTATTAAAAATTTGGAAGTCAAAGAGAATACTGGTGAGTATAAGTTATGCAACCACCTATACAAGGTTGGATTCATGAAATGAACCAATGTGCGACAATTTGATTTCCCTCAAATTCCTCTAAATATATTCCATTTTACAAGCTTTGAGGATATAATCAAAGGAAATGCTTCCACTGATGTGTTAGTAGGTAATTAGATATTTCATGTACTGTCCTATGAACTTTAAATTCAGTTTTATTTGCAAAAAACCGTTTTAACATTCTCATTTTGGTGTGAAATGCCCATCTTATTAGATGTAATTGGAGAGTTTATTGACATTCAACAACATATAGATGAAAACATACCCAAGAAATTGGCTGTGGTCATGAAGGATCAAAGGTTTCGTACATGGCTTTTATTTGTTGTCATTATTTTATTTCGTTTGTACACCACTAATTAATGTTTATAGCTCAATCATAATATTTACGGTTTAGTGGCCACACTATAAGCTGGACTTTGTGGGAGGAGTATGCAAGCCAGGTTTTCTCTTTTCTAGGAACACATGAAGGTGGCCCAATCATCATGCTACTTAAAAGCCATGTAACTTGCATGTGACTGATTAAAATTGATGTTTTCTCTACCTTTGTAAAGGATGTTGATAAATATTTATTTTTCCACAGCAGGGTATATTTACACTAACCAGATAGTAGTGATAAATCTACTTCATGATTGGTATAGGGTATAATTGGTGAGTTGCTCCTTTTTTCATTGGAGAATGTCAGTTTTGTATCAGGTATAGTATTCATGACCGGTATCTATCCTTTGCCCTATTAAGACAATTCTAATTAATGAATGTTTGTCTTATTACTTGCAATTATTCACAAGTATAGCCTGTAGCTGTTATTGTGTAATCCTTTCAATGGAGGACAATCTTTGTGGTAAGGCTGAAGCAACACAAGCACGTTTGAAAAGGAAATTAATCTTGCAAGGAAAGAGGAATAGGCATGTTAATAGCACTAGAATGTTTCAACAGTCACCCCATCACCACAGTCAAGGTAATTCTAACAACTGCTACATGATCGTCGGCAATATCTTACTTATATGAAATGTTCTTTCATTAATTTACAGTGATTGGACATATCAACAATGAAAATGAATCTTCCACATCCCATACCTACATGTATGATACTAGGAAACAGTTTCAAAACACTTCCCAAGTCACACCCCTTTTAGATATCACCTCTGTTATTGGTGATAATGGGAATCAAATGAAAGGCAGCTGCTACACCAACGCCAAATTAACACAGGATTATTATACTTAACCAACCAACCATCTTCATGAAGGACCAAGAATAAGGAGTTTACTATCCATAAATTCTTTAGGAATCAATTTGATGGAGAAATTCTCTGAAAGAACAGACAATGTGACTGGTGGGGCTGGTGGTCAAGATTTTGACAAAGATAGATCTCTGGTAGCTCATCAAATAGTAAATACTCCAGGATCATCTCAACCATTAAAGGTAGGAGTACATGTCATAAGAGAAAGCAATGTTGTTTTCCACCAAGATCAAAGAGGTCACGACACTCAGCAAGTTAGTGATGATGAAGGTAATTATAACGGTTTATAAAAGCAATTTTCGGCTAGAGTTATATATGTATATTTTACAAGTGAAGTACTTATATCTTTCTTGCCGAGTATTTAGAATTAAATTTTTTTAATTGCTGTGATTAGATGATGACAATCATTCAAGCTCGACTGAAGATGAGTTTTCTGAAAATGATATTCATGTAGATAGCACACAACACAATACAGGTGCTATATTAATATTTCAAGAAATCCTTATAAATCCTGTTATGTTTAAATTCAATGGACAAAATGGCATTCAAATGTGAAATTTTTTTCAGGATATGCTGATCTAGGAGATCCGACATACTCATGCCAATATTGTGGTGCATGTATGTGGTATGGAGAGAGGACTAACAAACACAGGAATTCACGAAGACCAAAATTTCATCTTTGTTGTGGTGGAGGAAAGATTCAACTCCCACTTTTGAATAGTCCTCCGCACATTCTTAGTCATCTTCTATTTGAACATGAATTAGCTGCAAGTAAAAATTTTCAGCAAAACATTCGTACATACAACATGATATTTGCCTTCACTTCACCTGGAGCAAAACTTGATAGATCACTTAACAATGGAAGAGGTCCACCATCTATTAGAGTACAAGGGCAATCATGTCATCTAATTGGGAGTCTTTTACCTATGCATGGTCAGAGTCCTAAATTTGCACAACTTTATATATATGACACAGAGCATGAAATAGAGAACAGGTTAGCAAGGTTAAGGTATGTAACCTTTGTCAGATATCTTTATCGTTGTATGTCACCCATTTTACTTATGTTGTTAACATTTAGTTGAAGTGTTTATTAATTACTAAATGTTTACCTATATTTTTTGGTTCCAGATCTCAACAACATTTAGATCCTCACATTGTCAATTTGTTGAAGGGAATGCTTGATGAGTATAATGTATATGCTAAATCTTTCAGAATGGCCAGAGAAAGGTTTAAAGATTCATCTGTACATGATCTAAAATTAAAACTGATTTCAGACAGCGCTACAGATGGAAGAATATATAATTTACTAACAGTTTCTGAAGTGGCTGCTCTTATTGTTGGGGATGTGGACACTGGATCTAATAGGGATATAATACTTGAAACACAAAGTGGTAACTTACAATGGATCAATGAGCTCCATGCTGGCTATTTGGGCCTGCAATACCCACTCCTGTTTCCATTTGGTGAAGATGGCTATAGACACGATGTGCAACATAGAAGTAGACATAACTCTCAAACAGCCAAACGAAACAGAGTTACTATAAGAGAGTTCATTTGCTTTAGATTACAGACACGAGGAAATGAAGCAAAAACATTGTTGAGATCTCGGAAACTATTTCAACAATTTGTTGTTGATGGATACATGATGGTGGAGTCTGAAAGATTATTCTATATCAGAACTCATCAAAAGAACTTAAGAGTTGATAAATATAACACTTTGCATCAAGCTTCATCTCAAAGTCAAACAGAAGCATCAAATAGAGGAAAAAGAGTAATATTGCCTTCATCTTTTGTTGGTGGGCGCAGGTATATGGATCAACTATACTTTGATGGGATGGCAATCTGCGACTATGTTGGCTTTCCTGATCTATTTTTAACATTCACATGTAACCCCTACTGGCCAGAAATCCAAAGGTTGCTTAGACCAATGCATTTAAAGCCACAAGATCGTCCAGACATAGTTTCCCGAATCTTCAAAATTAAGTTGGACCAGTTCATGACTGATTTGAAGAAAAATGAAATATTTGGGAGAATCCTTGCATGTTTGTCACATATCCTTAATTTGGTTCTTATTTTTTCTCCTTTCTCTATCATTATGCAATTTTTGGATTAGCATCAACATTTTATTATTCTTTTTTCACATGCAGATATATATACCATTGAAGTTCAGAAGAGAGGACTACCACATGCACATATACTAATCATCTTACATCCGACATGCAAATACCCAGATCCTGAAGACATTGACAAGATCATCTCAGCTGAAATCCCTAATCCACAGCAGGATAATGTGTTATATGAGTTAGTGAAAGCTCACATGATTCATGGGCCGTGTGGCATAGCAAGGAGGACTTCTCCATGCATGAAAGATGGGCGATGTTCAAGGTATTATCCCAAAACGTTTCAGCCTTCTACTATTGTTGATCAGGATGGTTTTCCAATTTACAAGAGAAGAGATAATGGTGTTGTAGTTGAGAAAAATGGTATCACTCTTGACAATCGTCATGTTGTCCCATATAATCCAAAGTTATTGATGAAGTACCAAGCACATCCTAATGCTGAATGGTGTAATCAAAGTACTTCGATCAAGTACTTATTTAAGTACATAAACAAAGGTTATGATCGAGTTACAACTGTTATGGTGCCTACCTCCAGTCAAAGTCAACCTCAAAATGAGACCCTTGATGAGATCAAACAATATCTCAATTGTAGATACATATCACCATGTGAGGCATGTTGGAGAATTTTTTTCTTTCCCAATTCATGGGAGATCACCAGCTGTTGAAAGATTGTACTTCCATCTTCCTAATGAGAAATGTGTTTACTTCAATGATGATCAAGATATTGAAGCATTGCTTGAGAAGGAAAGTGTCAAAGAATCAATGTTTACATCTTGGATCGAGGCAAACAAGGTATACACAGAAGGTAAAAATCTAACCTATGCACAATTTGTCTCCAAATTTGTGTACATTTCTAAAGACAGATGTTGGAAACCAAGGAAGAAAGGTTACATTATTGGAAGATTGAACTGGGTTCCTCCAAGTACTGGTGAACTTTTCTATTTGAGAATGATGTTATGTGTTATTAAAGGACCATGCTGCTATGAGGATATCAGAACTGTTGGTAATATCATATATCCAAATTACAGAGAAGCATGCTTTGCAATGAGGTTTTTGGAAGATGACAAGGAATTCATTGAAGCTATCAAAGAAGCCAAAGATTAGGGTTCTTGTCATTTCTTACGCGAACTATTTGTTACAATACTTATCTCAAATAACATTAATAGACCTGAGCATGTGTGGGAGCAATCATGGCATTGGTTAGCAGATGGTATTCTATTTGAACAGAGAAGATTAACTCATAATGAAAGTAAGTTTTCCATTATTCAGTGTATATTTAAAAAATATTTACCTTAAACCAAGTGTCTCATCTTATTTATCATACTATAATTTCTTTTTAAAATGATTCTTTTGTTTCTAGACTTGCAACTCACTGATCTACAATTGCAAAATTTGACTCTTTTACAAATTGAGGAGCTTTTGCAATTAAATAGAAAAAGTCCCAAGGATTATCCATCAATGCCTTATCTAGAAGGCTTTATGAGCAGTCAAGTTGGGAATAAGCTAATTTATGCAGAACTGGATTATGATAGAAACAAGTTGGCTGATGACTTCCAACATTACTTCAATTCTCTTACTAGTAACCCACTGATTACAGTCACCATTTTTCATTTAAACGCTACATTACATGTTATCATTCTTGGACAACCTACTCATGACTAATCATAATGTTTTTTTGTCTCACAGGTGAACAAAGAGCAATATTTGACACAATCATGAAAACTGTCAATCAGCAACGTGGTGGGATGTTCTTCCTATATGGTTATGGAGGAACCGGTAAAACATTTATGTGGAAGACATTAGCATCCGCCATACGGTCTAAAGGTGACATTGTACTGACAGTAGCTTCCAATGGCATAGCATCTCTACTATTACCTGGAGGAAGAACCGCACACTCAAAATTTGCTATTCCAGTTCCTACCATAGAGAACTCAACTTGCAATATTCATCGGGGAAGTGAGCTAGCAGAATTATTAACAGTCACAAAATCACTAATATGGGATGAAGCTCCAATGGCACATAAGTATTGTTTTGAAGCACTTGATAAAACTCTGAGAGACATCATGAGGTCATCTAGAAGTGCACATTTACCTTTTGGAGGAAAGATGTTGGTTTTTGGAGGGGATTTCAGACAAATTCTACCAGTCATACCAAGAGGAAGTCGTTCTGACATAGTCAATGCAACAATAAATGCATCTTATCTTTGGGATCATTGTCAAATTTTATCTTTGACAAAAAATATGCGTCTTCAGAATGATGTCGACAATCCCAATATAGATGAACTCAGACAATTCTCCAAGTGGATCTTAGATGTTGAAGATGGAAAAATTGGTGAGTATAATGATGGTTATGAAACAATAGAAATTCCTCAGTCATTTCTCATAACCGATTTTGACAATCCATTAGATGTTATAGTTCAAAGTACATATCCTGGATTAGTGGATCAGTACATGAATGACGACTTCCTACAATCAAGAGCTATTCTCGCATCAACTATTGAGGTTGTTGACAAGTTAAATGATTATGTTCTTTCATTGATCCCAGGTTGAGTAAGCCAATACATAAATGTTTTTTTGGGTGCAGATTATTGACATTGTAGACTATATTAATGTTTACATCCTTTAATTTACCTCAGGTGACGAAAGAGAGTATCTCAGCTCTGATTCGGTGGACAAATCTGAATCACTTGATAATGCATCATTTGATGCATTGACTCCTGAGTTTCTAAACAATCTTCGAATATCCGGTCTTCCTAATCATAACATTAAATTAAAGGTTGGTACTCCAATTATGTTATTGAGGAATTTGGACCAATCTGAATGACTTTGTAATGGCACTAGATTGATTGTGACAAGGCTGGCAAATCATGTTATTGAAGCAAGGATCATATCAGGAAAGAACATTGGGAGTCTAACATATATTCCTCGGATGTCTATGTCTCCGTCTCAATCACCATGGCCTTTTAGACTTAGAAGAAGACAATTCCCCTTGATTGTCTCATATGCTATGACTATCAATAAGTCTCAAGGTCAGTCCCTATCCAATGTTGGACTATATTTGCCTAAGCCAGTTTTTAGCCATGGCCAACTATATGTGGCATTTTCAAGAGTTCAAAGCAAAAAAGGATTGAAGATTTTAATACAAGACAAAGAAGGAAGTCCTAAATACCACTACCAATGTTGTATTCAAAGAGGTCTTCCAAAACCTTAAAAGAGTAAGGTCCTTTCAACTTCTACCTTATCTTACAATATCATTTCATATACTAAGTTACACTAAACTTAATTTCAGAACTGACCTGATGATTTTGATGACACATGCCAGACAATGAAAACAACTCTTTAGATTCATGTAAGACATCTATCCTTTCCTTTAAGTATCATGTAAGACTTCTATTCTATTTCTTTTGACTCCAAGATTTTGATTCTTTTTACCATGTTTGTATCATATTAAGGTTACCTTCTATTATAATTACAAATTATTTGTTTAACCACATCAAGTTGTTGATATCTCTTTTCTAAACAATAAGAAATAAGATCCTGCTTACTTCCTTTTTGTAGGTAATTAATCTGTTCTGAAACAACTTTTGCTTGACAGAATATAATTCCAATCATAAAAAACACATTCTTCAACAGTGTATTTTGTTTATTCAGGTATTAATTTTGTTTGCATTCCTTTACAAGTGTTAACATATTTAAACAATATTTTCAACCCCTAATCCTTAAGTTCCCTTTTAACATGATCAAATTATTTTTCTATATGTCCAGGTTTTTGTAAAAAAAACCAAACTAGCATTTACTCATCATGCAACCTTTTTTGGGTTATGTTTTAAGCATGGATATAAAGAAAGGCACTTTGAATACATGTTTTGAGTTCCTACATGGTAAAGTTCACCAAACTATTAACAACTCTACATTTGAACAATGCATTATCTCCATCAGATGTAGACTGTATTAAGTATTTTTTTTTGGCTTTGGGCTATTCTTTAAAATAGGTCCTCTTAATCAGTGGAATGAGTACAAATATGTAAATTGAGTGCTTTTCCATTTAGTGCTCTACCATTTATAAATTTTTTGACTACATAATTTGAAATCTATAAAGATATTACTGGCTTACTTTAACCTTGAAGTATTTATCATAACTAACTTTTATCTCGTGCGGAGCACGGGCAACATATGTCGCACCATCAATTAACCCGTGTGAATGCACGGGTCACTTACTAGTACAACTGAATTTCCAAACCATGGTACAATTGTAACAGGACATGGGATGTCAACTTTATTTCTCAATCCAAGATACCACACAACAAAATCAGTACAGTGAATCAATCTTGCATAACATGTTTTTTAAATTAAAATTTCAAGAACTTTTGTTTGAAAAATCTAATCATTAATAATGCTTTTTTCTCTATATCTTCTTAACAGAATTAACTGCGTCTAAGATGATTTTTGTGTATTCGCATCCCTAAATATCTTGTATATTCTATCACTGCAATAATCACTAAAGAATGGATTGATCCCTCAGTAAATTGAACTGCAAAATATGGATATAGAGAGAAAGAGAGAAAGGTATTGATTTGTGTCTCTTGATTAAACGCTTCTCAAAGAGGAGACCAGTGTTATTGGACACCACAGGCTCTTCCAGCACCTCGCCAAAGACTACACACGCAGAACAATAAGGACAAAAAACAACACATATCAACAAAATTAAAATTCAAAAACAAAATACGGAATGAATGAAAGAAGAAAATCATGCAACGTAGAATCAGAAGAAGAGGAAACACTGTGTCGCATTCTGGTTCAACCAACCGTGCATCGTACCCTGCAACACCGTTGTGCGTTCCCCACTCCCATCTCTGCGTGTTGTCGCACCCAAAACATGGCCTTCGTCGCACGTCAAGCCCTTCGCGACCATCAACCACACCGCCACAATAGCCTCCACCCTCACCGTTTGCCATTGCACCGTCGCCCTTTTCTACCCTCTCTACGTCGGTTGGCTGAGGCCTCTGGCTCTACCCCTCTTCTCTCTCCAATGTGCTCTGTGCGACTGTGCCCTAATTTGGGAGGGTACGACTGTTTCATGAT
Source organism: Sesbania bispinosa (assembly GCA_026901365.1). Taxonomy (NCBI): domain Eukaryota; kingdom Viridiplantae; phylum Streptophyta; class Magnoliopsida; order Fabales; family Fabaceae; genus Sesbania; species Sesbania bispinosa. The sequence continues at coordinate 1,772,214 of QLOH01000075.1, forward strand.
TAAAGTGAGTTTGTGAGTTGCCATTGCCAAAAAAACCAACTGTGAATGGTTTGAGGGAAGGAGTAGAGTTTCTAGTTCAGAAAATGGCCGTGAGAGAAAAGGCGAAGAGGAAAAGGGCACGTTAATGGGTGAAATGAGGAAGAGGGTGAGAGAGATGAGCGGTTCATCGTGATGGCAAAATACGGAGAGACGGAGTGGGTAGTGGGTGAGAATGAGATGAAGCATTTATTTTTCGGTGTTTTTATTTTTTTACTTTTCATAACCCTTATTTATTTATTGTGTGTTTTTTGAAATAAATATTAAGGGTATAATGGGAAAGCAAATGTAGAAACAAAAAATCTGCTATCACCATTATTAATAGTATAGAAGTATAGATTTTTGGTTTAACCATAGGTATCCTCCACTGGAGGCAATCCTGTTCGAGCCGGGAACATCCACATCATGGTGGGGCTAGCTCTCCCAGCGGGGATTTTTTCCATCCATAAGACTCGAACCCGATACCTTGCTTAAGGGGAATCAAGCATGTACCACTTGAACCAACCCTCGTTGGTATAGAAGTATAGATTAATAGTATAGATATAGATTTTAATTACTAAAAAAATATAAAAATTCACTTAATTTTCAAATATTATTTTAATATTAATAAGAATAAATAAAAATGTTAAATAAAACAAATTTTATAATTTTTTCTAATTTCCTTGAAATGATTTAAGTTAATAAAAATATTTTAATGAAAATTTACATCATGTATTTTTTTACATTTGTTTCTAATGTTCCTTTTAATCTTGATACTAAATTAGTAAGTATTCCACGTAAATCACTGATAATTTGGTGAATTTAAAATTTAACTAATATACTTTAAATAATTTAAAATATTAAATTTTAATTTAATCAATGAATATATTATTTTAATGGTGATTAATAAATATCTCATTTTATTAAATATCGTAAAAATATTGAATAATTAAAAATTTAAAGATGTCCTTAAATTAAATAACTAATTTAAAATATATATTTATTTTTATATAAAAACTTGATGGATATATACTACAAATGATAAAAGCATGTAATTACATCAATGGAAACATATATACAAAAACTAGCTTCTATTTACATTTTTTATTTAGATTACATTAAAAATTTGAGTAAATTAATAAATCAGTCCCTGATTTTGTGGGGACCATGCAGTTTCGTCCCTGACTTTTCTAAAATAGCACTTTAGTCCATACTTTATTAAAAACATGCACTTTAGTCCTTATTTTATTAAAAAACATGCACTTTAGTCCTTCACTTTATTGAAAAACATGCACTTTATGTATGTTTTAACAAAGTTAGGAACTAAAGTGCTATTTTAGAAAAGTCGATGACGAAATTGCATGATCCCCACAGAGTCAGGGACTGATTTGTTATATTACTCTTAAAAATTTGTTAGAATAGATATAATAAATTAGTATTTTATACCATGCATGGAAAAATAATTTTTTTTATTTTATTAATATCTTTAAATATATTTTTTTAATAATAAATAAATATACTAAATTATAAATATATGTAAAATTTAAAATTTAAAATTTTAATTTGATATATAAATATTATGGTAAAATGGAACCTTGAAAATCATGTACTATCTTAAAAATCTGTAGATATATAAACACGCTCTATTTTATTGTTAAAAATAAAAGGTCAAATTTATCATATTTAAGTTGATATATTTCATTATTTATATTTGTTTGTAATAACAAAAATACAATAATTCTAGAAATTTCATTAATGACCTCACTACACTGTTAAAAGAAATTGAATTATTGAGGAACTTTATGGATGGAATTATTTTTATCTAATAGAAAAAAAAAATTGGAGACAAATTTCAAAATTTAATATTAAAATTACATACATACATATAGAATATAATCTAAATAAGGTTAACGTAGAGAATAATTTAAAACTTTTTGTTTAATAAAATTAGATTAAGATCATTCATCTATACTATTATATAAAGGGATAGGAAGTTTTTGATTTCTACTTTTAATACCTATTATACCCCTAATTATCACATGATAACCACTCACTTTTTGCACAGTTTTATCCGGATAGTTTCACAACATTACTTCAACAAAAAACAAATTTCACAATATTACATAATTTTCCAAAAAAGTATATAAATAAATTTTATGTCTTTCCCCATAAAATAAAAAACGCAGATAAACAGACATTGTCGTGCCTGTCTTTCCGTTAGTTTTAATATCTAGGATTATTAGATAATCATTTCGTTAAAGGTGGACTCTCTCAAGAGTAGTTGAACCAGTTTCTTATAATGCGTTAGATTTAAAATATTACTTTAACAAAAAACAAGTTTCGCAATATTACGTAATTTTCCAAAAAAAAGTATATAAACAAATTTTACGTCTTTCCCTATAAAATAAAAAACGCGGATAGACCGGCATTGTTGTTCCTGTCTTTCCGCTAGTTTTAATAACTAAGATTATTAGATAATTATTCCGTTTAAGGTGGACTCTCTCAAGAGTGGTTGAACCAGTTTCTTATAACGCGTTAGATTTAATAATTAAAAAAATGAACAAATACGATCAATAATAAAAATTAAATTCAATATTTTATAATATTGCATATTAATCATTATTCGTTCAATCGGGATGGAAATAGAGTAAACTAGTAGATCAGTCCCTGACTTTTAGGATACCATGCACTTTAGACCATGACTTGTAAAAAATCTCCTTTTAGCCTATGACGTTACTTTCCATCCAACACTTTAGTCCAAAATCCCAACTTCTGTTGAGTTGATGCTGACGTGTCGCATTAAGTGAGGTGGTAATATATAATATAGGTAATTATAACATTTAAAATATTGCTAAGTAATTTTAAAAAATATTTTATGAAAAGAACACTCTATCATATAATATAATATTATATAACTTAAACATTGATATTTGATTTCCTATTAATATTAATTAATAATATGAAAATTAATTGTTTAAAAGCAAAAAATAACAAAGAATTGTTTTTTCTTTTGGGGGCAAGAATAACAAAGAAAATTAGGTAGTGCAGTTTGGAGGCCTGGTGGGCATCATCTCAATTCTCAAAAAAAAAAAAAAAAAGTGGGGTCTGATCAAGTAAGTGTCTTTGTTTTGACCAGGAAAAAAAAAGTAAGTGCCTTTGTTTCTGAGACACAGCCCTAAGTGGCGACGACATAAGCCATTTCTGACGGTTTCTTCTTCTTGTTCTTCTTGTATCCTAAGAAATAATGAAATTCAGGCAGCACTATGTGGCAATGAGCCATAGTTTTCCTCTCGTGTGTGCCCGCAGCTTGAAGAGCGAACCTGTCCATTCAGATCTTTTAAGGTGTGTTTGTTTTCCTTAATTTATTAGATTAGATTATATTACTTTGTTCTCTTGCACACTTGGCTAGCTTAGCTTCATGTAAATCAATGCATTGAAGACTCTTTTGGTCATTAATTTCGGAATTAGGATCCGAATTTCACATTTAGGATTTGTTTCCTTTCTCCTTTCCACAATGAATTCGTTTCCCTCTTTTTTAAGTTCGTTCTTTAACGGTTTCGTTTCACGGTTCGTTCTGTGTTGTTTCTGTTGACTGCTATGGCAAGTTGTTTGATATTGCTGTTTGTGTGCGGTGCCTATTGCATATACTTGCAATTTACTGTGACATAAACTTACCATTTACTTCTTCCAGGCGCGCCTGAAACCTGATTTTATAATGTCATCCTTTCTTGTGTAGAGGACTGCTGAATTTACTTGGTCTCCTGAAAGATTTGCTTGGAAAGTTTCCTCATTGGTAACCTTTTTTCTTTTCCCTTTTTAGGTTATTATTGTACCTAGAAGATTGAGCAATTGATATCAATGTAACCTGGTTGTGTCTGTGGTGGTTATTGGTATGATGCCCATTTAAATTTTTATTATTATTTTTTCTATATATTTTTGTACTGAATAGTAGTATGGTGTTGCTGCTAACCCGTCTAAATCTGATGACTTGAATATTCATAATTGGTTGTTTAATGTTGATTCCAGTAGGTGTTTGTTGGTCATTCTGTTGATTCCAGCAGTTCTGGTTTTTCTTTGTTTTCTTTTGATTGTTGGTACTTGCCTGATTCTCCCATTGACATTCCAAGATGTGTTGGCTGATAATTGTGAAGGACAATGTGCGCTGCAACATGATGTGGAAACTGTGCACCATTCTAGGTGCCTGACACCTGCATGTCACTTTCACTCACTTCACATTCTTTTCACTTCATTTTCTCATTTGCTCATGCCATTACACACGACATACATATACAACAAGTCTGGGCTCATAGTATTAGTTGGCATTAACAATACCACTTGCCTTGAAAATCAAGTTCATAAACAATTCTAGGCTTGTTACTTTTACTAACAACATGTTTGGTTTAGCATTGAAATGTGATAAACTCACGTTTCCAACGCTAGAAATATATGCGTTGGAAAATCCAAACTTGAGTTTGACCAGTTTCAACGCTAAACCAAACACACACTAACTCATTGTTAAGTTTTTCTTTTTCTTTTTCCTTTTTAAAAGTGAATAAGGAAATAGAGGAATGAGTAGTAGTTTTTGATGATATCTGTCTTAATGGCTGCCAGTAATTAAATTAAAGTAGTAGGCTATATTCTTTGTTTTTACTGTATGTTTGACCCCTTCAAGTTTACTCAATGTAAGTGTTATAGAAAATGCAGAGGTTTAGAGACTGATAACTATTAGTTTAATTTATTCTTATAATAGTTTCTCAATTTCAAAGTTTAAAAGAGCAATTTTGATACAGCAATAGAAACATGACTTCTTTATTGAAAGGTTAAAACAAGCAATTTTGATATGTAAGGATTTAGTTAATACTCTCTCTATGACTCTGGAATCCTTAATTGCTGGTTGTTATTTGATGACAAATTGCTGACTGAGTAAATTATGGATTGATCAGAGATGATTTGGTTGTCATTTTAGGTTATGATATTTTAGGAATCGCTCCTTTTTTTGACATGTTTTCACCTCTAGTTGAGATTTGATTGCTGGTTGTTAGCATAAATATTATGCTCATAACTCGCCAATGCATTCATTCCTGCCATGAGTGTTGATGTGTTTCTGAAACTTCTTATCCTTTAAATTGGTGAAAGTTTTTAAGATAGTTTCAAAAGCACTTGATTTTTATCTTGGTGTCTGATCAGGATAGAAAATTGGACTAGGTAAAGGTTCCACTTTCACCTTTTGTTAAACTCAAGAGAACTACACACACAAACTGGGTAGTTTTATTTATATATTTCCTGGATTAACCAGAAAAATAAAGCTCTACAGAAGAACACAGGACAAAGTCCCTCACAGAGAGTAACCTCGTTGATAGGCCAGTCCCATCGTGTTGGACTGGCCTATCACCTTTCCATTTTTTTACTTACAAGCATAATCCAAATATCAATGTTGACAGATTCATTCATGCTTTGGTTCTAAATATATAAAAACTGTTCCTAATTTCTATGCTTTGCAAATATGTTTCTACATATATAAATGACCATTTAACTAGCTTACTACCCTGGATTCACTTTAGCCATTTTCTATACATTCTAGCTATGTTTTCTACTGTATGAGTAAATATATATTATATAAAGCTGAATTTATTTTGATTACTATGCATGACAAATAATTTGCAGTGGAAAATTTCGCAGCTGAGGTCTGTCTCAATTATTGCTATCACCTATCAAATTATGTCCAGACTTTGCAAAAGGTGAATATTTGTTTGATTCATGTCTCCGATCTTGCTTTTTGTTTGCTTTGCTTGTGTTTAGTTTGTATATATTAACTTAGCCATACTTATTGTAATAACAATTGATTTTATTGCTGAAAGTGACCAGTATTATAATTTATATTTCTTCATGCTGTCTATATATAGTATGTATGCATGTATATAAATATAAATATGAATATGAATATGAATATAAACATACTGCATACATATGTATTCTACCTGGTTTCAACCCTAGGGTAGAGGACTTTGGTGCTGTTATATATTTGTTCTTGTTTGGTAATTGGCATGTCACTTACTTATGTGTTAATTAGAAACAATGGCAGGAGTTATTGAGTTTGTGGAGTTTGCTTGTGCACAAGATCAGTATAGAAAAATAGGAAAGTTAAGGTGCCCATGTAAAAAATGCAAATGCCAAAAGTACCATTTAGTTGACAATTCAAGGCACACCTTTGTATGAAAGGGTTTATGAGAAATTACTATTATGGAACTAACCCTGATAAACCAAGGCCTCCTATTTCCCCAATGGTCACAAACAAGTAACAACTCATACTACGGAAGTAGTGGGATTTGCGATGACTTCAATGTCCATCAGTAGGTGGTAATGGATGCTGTCAGACCATCTATTAGTAATTATCATGAGCAACAAGGGTTTGGTTATGGATAACGAATGTGGAAAGATCCTAACCCAAAAGGCAAGAAACTTTTTGATATGTTAACCACCGCGCAAGCTTCCTTGTATAATGGTTGTGAAAATTAATCTAAATTGTCAACTGCAGTAGAACCTTTAAGGATCGAGTCTGACTTCAATATCTCTTGAGACTTCTTTTAATCAATGGATAGAGTTTATGGGAAATGCATTGCCAAATGCAAATCAAACAACTAAAAACTTTTACTGTGCAAAGAAATCAGCGAAACAACTTGGACTGGGTTGCATCAGGATTCATTGCTGTCCAAACTCAATATCAAATCTAAACAATAGGAGATATCTGTAGTGTATTTATAACACAATGTTGATCAAACCTTAGTTATTCCCTAATAAATTAAAATTAAATATAAAAGCTTGAAAATAGAAACGATTCATATAATAAAGTACAATCCCTGATAATAATAATAATACAGGATCTATAAAAATAAAGTAAAATATGTAAGTAACAATTATTGCAATTTCTCTAAAAATAAGATAAGACTCAAAATACAAAAAAAAAAGACAATTATCTCTATTCCACCTACATAAGGAAAAAACATTTCCAGATTTATCTTTTTCAAATGACTCTTATTACTAGACAACACTTAGTGCCACCTAGGTTCAATCTAAGTATGAAGTTCTTCTCTTGCACAATAAAAACTCACTATTTCATCCCTGTTATCAAATAGATGTTATTTATTTGTTTTCAATAAATAAAACACTGCTTTTATTATATAATCTATAAAAAATATTGCGTTTGTCAATGATAGAAAAATAGCTAACCATAACCAACAAAAAGCATTGATTGTCCAAAAGTTTATCTTTGATCTAAGTTATTTAACTTGAAAACTCAAAATCTATTTTCCGAAAGAAAATACTGACAAGAGATTGTCATCTCATTTGTGTAGAAAATTCTTATCCTAGCATGGAGCTTGAGTCTTGGCAAGGATTTTCCTGCTTAGACTCTCTTATTCAAGACCCCCAAGTCAGGCAAGTTGATGTTATGCTAGTGTGTGTGCCTTGCCTGGATTTTTATGTTTTTGTAAATTTAATTAAATTCATTTCAATAATTTTTTTCTGAAAAGAAAATGCTTTCAAAGAATATACACATTTTTTAAGTTGTTTAATTATTAATAAAAAATTAAATTAGTTTGTTTGAAATAAGATAAGATAGAAATAACAGAGTTATTATAATTACAATTTTGTTCACTTCCCAAATAATAAAGCAGGAATTTTTTTTGTTCTACTGTAAAATATTCAAATAATTAATAACATAATAATAAATTTGATCTCATCTTATATTATTGTATTTCATTTATCATTAATTGTGTGTTTGAATTAGAGTTTTGCAAACTTGATTTCTAATCAACTTGATTTTGCAAACTTAATTTTGGTCAGAATGAATGTAAAAAGTAATTTTTGCAAAATGAATGTTAAGACACTTTTATCTTAAAAGTAATTTTGGCAAAATGAATGTTATTTTGATTATATCAATTGAGATTAATTTTGAATATGTAGTTATTGAAAAGGGTAACATTAATATTATCCTTTTATAGGTCATATAGTTGTGTCCTCTGCTAATCAACCCTCAGGTGCATGCTACACGACTATGTTCTCGTTTGGTTATTGGTTGCAAACAGTGAGAATCAATTCCGCTGGAATTGATTTTAAATCACTTATGTCCAACATGCATCATAAATCGTGCATCATTTATTTCCTGCTATTGATTTTATAAATCTATCAAAATCAATTCTACCCAACTATAAACCATTCGGACCCTATATCTAGGTGTTAGAAAACAATTCTTTAGTTAGGCACAAACGTGTCTAATTGTCTTATTGTTTTTACTACTTGAAAATGGTTGTGTCTTGATGACGCGTGGTTGTGTCTTCATGGCATATGACTATGTGGAAATTTTAAAGTTCACATTCAATTTTCTAATGGTCACATATTTAACGCAAAAGTAAGATTTTCTTGCTTCAGCCAAAGCCGTAGTTCAAGAGTTAAGGAATCTTATGCTTGTTTTTCTAAAAGGTTTAAGAGAAAGACAAGCACAAGAATTGTTTAATTTTCTAAAAGGTTTAAAACTGAAAAATTTGGTGGAAAATTTAAGAAAGTTAAGGAATCTTTTAGGATATGAAGCAAGGGTTTGAAAGAGGAGGAATTTTGGGATTTTTCAGATTTTGGGTGAAATATGATGTTTTAATTGGTGTATTTTGAGCAAAACAAAAGTTTTTAAATGATTTAATAGGTTTTGGTTGTGGATATTTTGAGAAGAAAACAATGATTTGGAGAATTTTAAATAAATAAAAACTGATAGAAGGATTTAATTGTAGCAATTAAAACGTTTGGGGATTAAAGTTGAGTAAAAAATTATGGAAGGATCAAATTCATTCATCAATAATAATTTAGGCGTTTATTTGTTGTTTTTTTTTTATGTTAAAACTATGCATTACATTTCTTCTGAATAAAAAATCTCCAAAACCAATCAAAGTAAAACTGAATCTTAAAATGACAAAAGGAAGCTCTATAAATATCCGTTGAAAAATGGAAAATCGTGTAATATAATATTATTTTTTAGTTGTGTTTTCCTCCAAATTGAATCAGACATGCTCCATAACATCATTAACAACATTATCAGTTATTCATGACAGGTGGTGAAGAATGTAGCTAAACATGGTTGAGTTCAGAAGGGCAAGTGGCTTTTGGTGGCCTCATCCTTCATGACACTCACTGGCTAGTTTCTTAAGAGCTTTAACTGCAACTTAGGTGGCATTTGTTTCAAGGTGTATAATTACATTCCAGGAATAATATTCCAAGGAATGATATTCTCAAGAATGTGATTCCTAGGTAAAAGCTGAAATTTGAGGTGTTGTTAGGTAAAGCTCATTCCAAGATTCGAAAGTTTTTCAGTGTCATGGTATACTTCCACTCCAATTTGGGTGAATTTGTGGGGAGAGTCATTATTTTTATTTTCCCTACTATTAATTCTGATTTTCATGGTTTTCACTAGTCTAAAGCAAGTAATTCATTAACTAAAGGAAAAAGTAAGGCATCTTAATAGTCGAGGAGAAACACAAGCGAGCATTCTTTAACAAATCTTAATGATGTAATAAAAACAGTTTTTTTTTTTTTTTTTCGAATAGTTGAGATGCCATTCTTTCTTCCCTAAAGTGGAAACTCACTTTGGAAGAGAAAAATTCTATTTTCTCACTGCAAGTTTAGATGTCATTAACTTGAATAAATTATAAATTAAGAGCACCATATTGAACATGAAAAATATGAAACAGAAGCTTTGAAAATCCATGATTAATAATGATAACAAAGACTTAACATTCCAAAAACATAGGAGATCATCAACCTGTGCACTATCTTCATCATCCTCTTCACTGCATCAAAACAATTTCCAGTATCACAAAATACAGTTTTGATTCCAAGTGATGTGATGTTGGGAATCCAAAATGAATTTGCTCAATTACATTTTGGTTGCTGGGGGTTTGGGGCGAACTTGACCTGCACACAACATCAATGTGAACCAAAACTCTTTCAGAGAAAAGGAATTCAGTGTCTGTGAGTTCCTTTATACTCTCAGTTTCTCTGTTATCATTCCAATTTCCTTGGTTTTTCCTTGTGCTTGCATGTGTTAAATTCATTTAGTTCTAACTTCTAAGATAGCTGTGTATTTCAGATACAGTACAAAAGTTACTGCCACCAGATCCTGCTTGTGCTTCTCCCTCATGTGCACTCTAATCTTGTAAATTGTGAGTCACTCAATTATTATTATGTTCTAATACTGTATGCATAGAGCAACCATCTTCTTTGTCACAAGTAATTGAATGAAGTCAAGTGATTTTGTGAGCTTTGGTAATAATAGTCATGGAGATGGCATGTTACATCCAAGAATTTCTTCTAACCTAGGCAATAGAATGGAATTATATTTGCTTTTAAGGAAATATGTTTAAAAAATATTTCCAACTCTCAAGTTTGGTACCAATTTTGTCATATTTGGGCTAATTTAACTCATTTAATGGAATCTAGGCACCTAATAGTGTGACATGGGTAGAAAATCATATTGGTACAAGTTATATGTATAATTAGGAACATAGTTATCAATCCTGGGTAGCGGAGCATAGTGACTGACCCTATAAATGCTATAGCGGTATAGCGCATAGCGGGATGACCGCTATTCTGAAATTTTTTATACACTTTGTAATTTATACTATATAAATGCTTAAAAATTAAAAAAATACTAAAAAATCTTTACATATTCATAATTAACCATAAAAAGTCATAGGTCTTAAGCAAACACACAAGTGAGACACGATGGTTCTAAACTTTGAAAGAGTTTTCTAGAAGTTGAAACCCCTTTTCTAACAAAAATCCCAAATTTACCCCATAAAATGCCCTCCTAACCATAGTTATCAATCCCAGATAGCGGCGCGTAGTGACAGACCCCAAAAATGCTATATTGGTATAGTGTATAGCAGGATAACCCGCTATTTTGAATGTTTTTCTTTTCAATTTTTATAATTTATACTAAATGCTAAAAAAAACTCAATCGTGACATTCAAAATAAGATAACAAGGGAGATAGATGACAGAAAACAGATTAAGAGAAAGGAGGGAGCAAGGGAGAGAATAAAAGAACAATGGAAAAGAGAAACAACACAAAACAGGAAAAGAAAACCTGAGGCAATTAGCCTGCAGCATAACAAAAACAGCAAGGGGAAAGCTTGAAATCAGAGGCAGAGGAGTCGCTTGAGAGCTGCAGGAAAGAGTTGCTGGTGATTCGCTGGAGACAAGCGCAGATGGTGGTCGGAGAGAGGGGTTGGGTCACGAGAGTCAGAGGCTGAGGGAGGCACGACTAACTGGGTTCTAATGTCTAAAGATCTTTTGACCCGAAGCGGTGCAAGTGGTGCTTCTTTGACCTAAAATGTCTGAACTACCCCCATAAAGGGCACCTGAACGGTCACTTTTTGAGGGCATTTTTGGGTTTTTAACATACCATCAGCATAGCGGCCAAATAGCGCCGCTACACTAAACTGCGACGCTATGCAGCTCTGTATAGCACCAAGGGGCCGCTCCATCGATATAGCGCGCCATTAACTACCCTACTTCTAACATTAATATTGGAGGGCATTCTCAAGATTTTGAATGTCATCAGCATAGTGCTGCTAAATGCCACTGTTTTGTCCGCTATAATGAAGTGCAACGCTATAGAAGTGCATAAAGCGGCCAGGGGCCTCTACACCACTATAGCGCGCTATTGACAACTATAATTAGGAATGAGATAAATTTACTCAAATTGTTCATCTATAAGTTCTACATGAAAGGAAGTTTGGTCAGTCGTTTCGAAGTGTCTTAGAGAAGTTGGGGCCAGATTGCTTCTTTGGCATAAAGAGAAGTATTTGGCCCTAGCTATATCTCAGAGTAGTCTGGCTCCAACTATCCCAGAGAAGTAGTTTGGCCCTGGCTATATCTTAGAGAAGCATTTTGGCCCATGCTATCCTAGAAGCAGTTTGCCCTAGCTATCTCAGATGCAACCTGGCCCCAATTGTGGGTTGGTCCTGGCTTTTGTCTCAAATGTGATTGAACCTTGACTTTTGTGCTAGATGCAGTCCCTAGCCCATCTTTTTGTCCCAAATGTGATTTGATCCAAATGGTCGCCAATCTCAAATTATATTATTTGGTTATTTTTCTTTTCAAAGGTTTCATTTATAACAAGCTTAAAGCTTAGTAAGCTTTAGCATTAGGGGGAGTGTTAGAATATCTGAAAAATCTCTCACCGCATCATTATTCTTTTCTATCATAAAATATTTTAGAGTATCTAAGGTTATTTCTTAGAATTCGTTTCCATATTTCCTTTTAAATAATGATTTCTTTCCTTATTTAATTTACTTAGGATTAAGAGATTAGCATTGGTATAAATAAGGATTAGTGCATTTTCTTCTGTAATAGCATCCAACACATCATTCACATCAATCAATATCAATATAATTCTTTTGTTCTGACTATTACTTTTCTTCCCTCTACAACTAAAAGACTAACCCTATAACTTCAACAGTTACTATACAGCAGCCTTATAGTTCTACATTTTTCAGATGTTAAGATTGTTCATGATTTAAAAAATTAAAAGTCCTTTTCTTGGGGGAGGAGGAAGGGAGGGAGGGGGAGGGGGATTCCTTTGTTTGGCATATATCTGCGTTTTAGTGTGTATTAAATGTTTTAGTGTATTTAAAATGACTTGTTTACATGCACTTTAGCTCATGAAGTATTTATGCTACTTAAAGGATTTAGAAGCAAACAAGAGTATGAATGAAACCTTGGTGTCTATATTCATCAATTTAAGGAGTATGTCTAAGACTAAGAACCTATAAGTTATGTATCTTTTATACAATAACTTGAGTTTTATTTTTCATCTTTGAAGATATAAACTGAGATTCCTATATGATACCATTCAGCCTTCTCAACCACTTGAATTTTGCCTTTTTCCTCCATTTTGTTATCTTAGACGGCTACTGTACAGTTTTGTCTGCTTCTCTTTTTTTCCAGTCACCTGGGCCCCATTGAGGGTGCCACACTTTTGCACAACCCAAGTTCCCTGTTTTGTTATCTTTGAAATCATAGCGGCATATCTAAATTTTTGGCAATAGATCTGATGCTTCTTTTATCGGATCATGATTTCTGAGGTGTTTTTCTTAGATCTAACCATTTTTGCTAGCAATGGATTCAAACAAGCTATCAGAACTCAAAGGATATATCAAATTTTGAAGAAGTGATTGATTCATCAAGCCTGAATTTCTCTCCTAAAGTGTCATTATCAGAGCATCAGCATTGCCAGCTTAGCCCTGTACCTTTCCTATGGTTCAACTCATAGTTTAAACTTCAAAGTTTTCATCTTAGATTCTATGAAATTTGATCATGTACTTGTTTCAAAACCACTATTAGGAGACAACGACAACACTTGTAATTGTGTCAAAGCTTCTAAGAATATATAGTAACAGAGAAATTTCGTTTGCGATTGTTGTTCAGTAAGTTACATATGATACATGTTTTACACCACCATTTCATAAAACATGTAAGTCCATTAGTTTAACTTCAAGCCATTGTTTCGGGGAGTCACATTTGCCTTGTAAAAGTATAAGCCTCGTCAAAATTAGAGATTTCCAATCTCCCATTCTTGTCCTATGCTGGTCACGTACTCTGGAGAAGCCAGCCATCCTAGGCTTTCTACTTTTTAACCAACCATTCAAAAATACTAAGTGGAAGCTGGTGAAGTTTGAACTAAACCCCAAATGCGCAAACTAAAGAAAATATAAATGTTCGGTCTCTATGGAGATTTGGAGAAATAATTAGGCTTAACAGGTAGAACTAACAGACAAAGAAGATAGAAACTACTAGCAAGAACACTTAACTGATAATCAAGATAATGGTCTCTTACATTCATAAACCCACAATGTCAAATTGTTGAAAACTTAAAATGATTGAAAGCATATATAATTCTTAACATTCAGAACTGAACACACAGTGTATAACTGTGTACAGAATTACAAATTAAGTCTGTAAACCTTTACCTCCTCAATTGTAGTACTCATTCTTCACTGGTCACTTAAATTCCATGTGTAACCTCCTCATCTTCTCCAGAAGCTGGAAAATTAAGATCTACCAACATACCTCCAAATTCATTTGTACTGGTATGAGCAGTAGCAGTCTTAGTATTGGAGAAATGTACCTTCTTGTGTCCACCGAGTGCTTGAGCAGACTTGAACACTCTGTAGCAATATGGGCACTCAAAAGCTTTTTGATCTGCAACGTTGCTATTGTTGCCACTTTGGTCATCTTCAAAGTCACCACCTTCTTGGCATGGATTCTTCTTCTTATGGTTTGCTTTGTGTCCACCAAGAGCTTGATAAGATTGAAACATTTTCCCACACCACTCACACTTGAACCTTGCTCGAGCGTGAATTTGAACAAGCAAGTCATCGCCACCATTTTCACCATCTTCTTTTGCCTCCCTTTCGATGGCTTCCTTCATTTTGTGTGTCTTGATCTCTTTGCTTTCTGGCCATTTATCCTTGGAAAGCATTAACAGAGACCAAGCAGCTTCTTCTGCATGAAAAGTTTCAGGTATTGAATTCATTTGTTTTGGTTCAGCTTCTGCAAAAATTTTGCGGTGGCATTTGGATCTTTTGCGGGTTGGGTTTTTAGGGTAAGACCCGGATTCATTTCCTCTGTTTGAGTTTGCCAAGAAGGCAAAGAAGTTGCGCTTCAAAGATCGGAAATTCTGTGCTGGTTTCTTTTTGGAATGGTCAGTCAGTGAGGAAGCCGATTGAATTGGGTACTGGGTTAACTCGGCTGAGTTGTCCAGTGCTTGATTCTTGGTTTCAGGCTTTGGAGGAATTGGCAATTTGGCAAAGTGAGATCTCATGTGGCCTCCCATGGCTTTTCCATTGGAGAAGCGCTTATCGCAAATCCTGCAGACTCTACTGTTGTTCTTCTCCATAGTTACAGAAAACCCGCAAATCCAAATTCTTTCTCTCTCCTTTCTTGTGGATGAGTGTATAATGAATTCAGAAACTTAAATAGGGGTAGGTTACAAGACTTCCATATACAAAAGGAACAAAATCAGAAAAGGCCATAATAAATGTGGGAATGCTGGTGTGCTATCACCTCATCGGCATTTTAGTTTATTTGCTTTACTCAAAATTTTAACTTAATGAGGTCTATATGAGGAAAATATAATTGAATTATTTAATATTCAGATTATACATTGCATTTTACTTTATTTTATATAAAAAGTACAGTAAATAAAGAGTTTAATGACTATGCGTTGTCAGTGTAAAAAAGTTTTACACTTTCCATCCAATGATGTGGCCACGTAATTTAATGAATACGACATATCATGTGTTATTAAACTTAAATGATGTGGCAGCGCATCATAGGATGACAGTGTAAAACTTTTTTACATTGAGAGTGTATATCCATTAAATCCATAAATAAGATACAAAAGTGTTAGATAGCAATACCATGATCTTTTGGTTGGCAATTTGAAGGTTAATGTAGAAAAAGTAGCAAATTTTAAATTGTGGTATGAGGAAAATATTGGCCATTTTATGTCTATCTAATTATTTGATCTACTTTTTTTTTCCAATTCTGCTTAAATTTATTCTACTATCCATTATTTTACTTGATAAGAATTTTTGTTTGTTGAATTGTAGGCATATACACTATACACTAGTTTACTCAGTAAGGAGTTTTATTTTTCAAGGACAAAATGAAAGAAAAACAGTATTTGGTATTTGTAAAACAGAAATTTTTTATTCTAATGCATTCTATTTAACACATGGGTTATGCATACTGAACTTTTACCATTGATTTCCATGGTATACACTCCTCAAATAGGGAAATTTTTGGTGAACTTGTCTCAACTTCTAAGGCGTCCTTGATTATGTGCCATCTCCATTTATATCCATGAAATTTTTTTTGGTGAACTTGTCTTCATGGTTTCATGTTTATTTGTATATTGCATGTGCCCTTACTTTTTTTGCCCTCTTCTTATGTTCCTTTTCAATATTTTAACAATATCTTAAGCTTGCATCCTGATTGCCATTTTGATGTATGCTTTTGCTTTTTATTTGATTCCCTGAATAAATTGTGACAATCCAGTGGTAGGCTTATTATCTTTATGTTAATTATTTAAAGAAGATTGTGTGGCAATAGGTTGAAGTAACTGTAATGCTATAACAGGATCATTCGGGGATTAAATTTACTTGAAGGAAGCTCTTTTAGCAAAGAACTAATAGTGTTAAATTAATGAACAAAAATATATATTGAGCTAGCTCCAATTGAGGTCGTGAGTAATAAAGTGGTAGTGTGAGAATGTAAAATGTAATTTAGGGTGCTATTTGGATATTTGACTGATATTAGTCGTTAATGATGAAATTCTGAGACTTTGGTCCTGTTGGTAGGCTATACTATTCACTGAGTCTAGAAGTTTTCATCTTTTTTTTTCTGTTTTGTTTTTTGCAGGACAAGAGTTATTCTGCATAAAAAACAAAAGTGATGGCTCCAAGTTGAGAGTTGAGAGCACCTAGTCCTGCATATTGTTTCCTGGCATTTTGTTTGTTGCAGGGTTTGCGAGTCTATATGGAGTCTTTGGATCAATACTTGCTATATTTAGTGACTTTCTAACTCCTTAATTCCGTGCCAGTCACGAGCTTAGTATGAGTCGACACAATAGTCGAAGCTACAAATGAAGTCTATAAAAATTGAATTTACTACTATTGTAAATAATTTTTCTTTCAACCTATTTGCACATTGCAATTTTTTATAGAGAAAAAAAATTTGATTTGAGTTTTAATTTGACTTGCAACATTGTTTGTGACAAAAGAATTTATATACTAGTCTTGAAGTCTCTGAAATTATTCTAAGGGTGTGTTTGATAACATTGAAAATCTTATATTACTGAAAAGTAATGCCTCACTGTTTGGAAGAGGGTTTTAAGTTCTAAAGTTTAAAATAGATAAATTTAAAATTAAAAAAATAGTTAATCAGATTGGTTTGGGTTGAAAAAAAATACTCAAGAATTGAAATGAAATAAATCAATTAACCAAACTAGTTCAAACTAATGGTTCGATTTGGTTTGAATAATCGGATTCATTGCGTCAATATGATCCGACTAACAAACCTAAAATAGACTTAAATATGTTTTTGGTTCATCTAAAATATATATGTTTTCATTTTCGTCCCCCTAATTTTTTTTTTATCTTTTAGTTCCCCTAAAATTTTTTCTTTTCAAAATTATCCTTGCCGTTAGAATAGTTAACAGAGTGCTGATGTGGCTGTTAACAGGGGGACTAAAATGAAATAGAGGAAATTTTAGAGAGACTAAATTGAAAACAAATTAGCATAGATATTAACGTCCAAATTAGCACTATGTTAACTATTATAACGGTGATGACTATTTTGAAGAGAAAAAATTTAGGGGGACTGAAAGATAAAAAAAAATAGGGGGACGAAAATGAAAACGTGTATATTTTAGAAGGACAAAAAAACATATTTAAATCCTTAAAATAATACTTGTGATGCAATTGAATTATATTTCACTAGTTAAACAATTCTAAGTGTTAAATGTGTATCAAATAGAGAGTTTTATTTATAGCATGTTTAGATTACATCAAAATCACGTTACAAGCATATATCTAATCCAATCAAGGTTCTCAGAACCAGAACGGTCGGGTTTAACTGGTCCGATGTCTGGTTCATATCACCCAAAAATGGCTAGTCTCAGAATTGGTGAGTCGGTCAACCTAGTTAAGACAGGTAAAAAAACGGCTGAACATATCAGTTTCATCAATTTCAATTTTTTTAATAATTTTTTATTTTTATTTAATCTAAAATAATTTTGAGATAAATAAAGATAAATTTTTAAGGATTAAACATAAATATTTATTATTTAGTCAATTGTTATTAATTTTTTATCATATTATATATCTTGATTTCTTATTATTTTATGTTATTTCAATATTTAAAAACATTATATAATATTAAAAAAAATTCATTTATTACCAATTCGATCACGGTTAAACTAGTGAACCATGAATCAGTGCCTTCACCGGTTCAATTATCGGCCCGATTCTAAAAACATTTAGTCCAATGCTACTGAGAGTAGTGTTGAGTTGGATCCACGTTTATAATGTTATTTTGAGCAAAATCAAACATGTTAAAAATCATTCGAATTAGACTAAAGATGCATAGATCGGGTAGTTTGTATGATAGGTTTAAGGGTATGTTTGGTAAAACTAGCGAAAAAAACTAACTGAAAACTGAAAAATAAAAAATAAAAGCTAAAAACAGATAAGGTAGCTGATTGAATTGAAAGTATTTGGTAAATTTAGATAATAATAGTAAAATGATAAATAAGGTTATCATTAATTATTGGACCAAAACTTAAAATTTGGTAATTATAAAAAATATTAGAAAAAATGTAAAAAAAAATATTTTAGCCCAAAACTAAAATTTGGAAATTCTACTTTGTTTCAAGAAAAACACTAGCGGCTTTGAAAAAACACTACTTTACCAAACAATGTTAATGTTTTTACAAGTTTTTTAACTACTAATTTCAACTTTCGTCTTACTGAAATTACACGTCAAACACGTTAAATATTATTGTTATAATAAAAATAAAATAAAAGGATCATATTAAAAAAAATTTATTAAGGAGTTAAGAAGTCAAAATATTTATTAAAATTATAATATATTAAAACTTAAAAATATTCTTATTTAATATTTTTTTATTTTAAAATTCTTAATAATTATTACACTCATTAATATTTATTTGAATAAAATTGTTTGCATTTAAAAAATAAACGGTGCAAAGCTAAAGGAAAAATATTATTATAATGGTAAGGAATAAAAGGAAACATATCTTCATTTGATAAATTAAATAAGGAAGTATTTAATGATTTATTTTCTGTAGGATACGTTTCATTTTTAATGTATTGGAGTAACCTCTTATGTGTGTTATGCTTTTAATATTAAGTATCCTCTTCAATTTAATTCACTTTTGGTAGGAAATAAATAACATTAAATAATTTTGAACACCAAATCTTTTACTATTCAGCATTGAATTAGTTTCTCAAACAACATTTAATACTCATAATATATACTACCATTAAACTTTTCATTTATTGTGTAATTAATTTTTTGTTTATTTTATCAGTTACTGATATCATTAAATTGTTTATAAAAGTTTTTTTAATAATATTTATAAAAGAGAAATTAAATTCATACAACATAAAAACATACAACAACTCATACAACACATTTTTCTCTCTATCTCTTTCCATCACATCACCTATCACATCCCACATTTCTCTTTCTTTTTTCTCTTTTCTCTCTTTCTCTCTCCTTGTTCTACATGTACAACATGTACAAATTACATTACTCTTTATAAAAGGACATGGTTAATTGAAATTAATTCCAAAATAGGGTCTCGTATCTGATAGGTCGTATGTTCGAGCCTCTGTAAGTGCTCTTTGAGCTTAGAGACTTTCCCTATTTTTTACTGAGGCACCATCGCTTCATCCTAAATTTCATTTACCAAAATAAAAAAGAAAACACTAGGGCAGAAGAAGGGTAACCTAGGCCAAGTCATGCCCTTAAAACCTTTATTCACCACCAGCTCCATCTATTAGGACGGTTTCCTCCTCCTTTGAAAGAGATTTAGCCCCATTGTCTCAAATAAGGCCACACCCTAGAAGAAAGATTATGAAACTATGAAATCCAACCTTATCCTTACAGGTTTTTGTCGAGTTCGGAAAAACTTGCAGGGATCCCACCCAACTCTATTTTTTTTATTTTTAATAACTTAAATATATATATTTTTAGTACATTTTAATTCAAATAATATATAGAAATATACATTGATTTTTTTTAAAGAAACATGAAAACTATATCATAAGTAAGGTTGCCTTTATTATTTAACTATCATTATAATTAAAATTAATTGATTATGATATTAAGGTGAGTTTGGGGGGAGTACTTGCGCTCCCAAACAAGGACGGATCTACATTAAGAACTTTGAGGGCAATTGCCCCCAGAGTTTTTTATTTTTTTCTTAGTATTACATGTATTATAAGTATTATTGTCTCCATAATTTTTTTATATGTGCATATATGAGTGTTGTCCCTATAAATTAAATTTTTTGGATCCGTCACTGCTCCCTAACCTACCATTGCCCTTATAGAAATCGAGTCGAGGTTAAATTTTATTTAAACCCGTTTAAAGCGAGTTTTTTTTTTCATTAAAGTGAGGACGGCGACAGGTTGATATCCACAAATTTGAATTTGATTGTCAAGTCGTGTGCATGGTTGATGATTATGAGAGGGGTAGTATAGGGATTAGATAAAATTAAAAAATAAAGTGCGAGAATAGAAAAAAGGGATGTAAAAAGAATGACCTAAAATTTGGTAGTTGTTTTTAGCACCCTCTATTGCTATTCACACCCCCATTTTGAAATTTTTCCCCGATTACCCTAATCCCATCATCCCCTCCTCACCGCCTCCACCTCTCAACAACCCTACTACCCAATGTAATAAAACTTGGCTCGGACCGGCCGGTCGAACCGTTGAATCGGTAAACCGGTCAAATGATCGGCCCGAGCCACTAGTCAAATCGGACATGCATCTGAACCGGGAAAAACCGGTTTCACTCGGCCGATTTTGTAGAAAACTGGTGACTCGGTCAAATCGTCCGAGTCATATTAATAGAATGAAAAAAAGTTGCAAAGAGGTATGAGATGGAGCTCAGCATCCCTCTAAGACGACCATTCCTCTTCAACTCTTTCGTTGCAGGTGCCATGGGAGAAACGCGAGGCAGAGGAACACACGAGTGAACGAGAAAATACAAAAAAGAGGAGAGGAAAAAAATGCAAAGGAACGCATAAGCCAACCGATTAAAGTATTGAAATTTGAAAGAATGGTTGTGGTTATGTCTTTGTGAAAAAACGGAGAGAGGAACAAACGCAGACGAGAGGAGTGTAAAAAAAAAATGGGCAAGAAAGGAGAAAAAATTAGTAAAAGAATGAACAAGAGAATGAAGTATTGAAATTTGAAAGAATGGTTGTAGTTATGTCTTTGTGAACACGGTCTTTTCTCTCTCGGTCTCTCCTCTTAGTAAATAATGCGACCTTCAATGTACCGTGTGAAAGGATAAATGCTGCAAAATACTGAGAGATCACGTGAAGCGTGCAGTAGTTCATTTCAATTTTCAATACACTACTACGTGGAGCAGTTGCTTTCTAATAATATAGTATAGGTGCAGTTTTTTTTTATAGAATTAAAACAATGATATTTCATTTACGTTAAAATAGTGTTTTATTCTTTTCGATGCTCCAAATATTATTTTTGATTCCATGTATTATATTTTTTTTAGAAAACAATCTATATATATATATTATGTGTGATATATTTTATAATATTAATTTTTAAACCGGTTCAACCAGTGACTTACTGGTTCGACCAGTGACTTACTGGTTCGACCAGTGACCCATTAACCCAATAAGTTGACCGAGTTTTATAACATTGCTATTATCACTTCACTATTTTTTTTTCTCTTTCTAGAAAAAAAATCCCTGGTAAAAATTTTCCAGAAATATATATTTTATTATATATTTTCAATTTCTAGAGATGCGAAAAATTTCATCTCTAAGAATCGTATCTAAACTTATTAGAGACGAAAATTTTTCCTTTTCCGTCTCTTACAAGTTTAGAGACGAATTTTAAAGACGAAATTTTTTCTATCTCTAAAAATTAAAAATTTATAAAAGAACAATTCCCGAAAATAATTTTCAGAAACATTCGGAAGTTAATTTCTTAAAAAACATATTGACTTTTCAGGGGGATGCGGAAAGCAAAAAGGGGTTGCGAAAGCAAGTCCCCGAAAATTTGGTTCAAGCTCAACCCAAGGTCCATTGCTTTTAGCACGGGAGTGTTTGCTATTCCCACCCCCTATTTTTTGGTAAAATTATGAAAACCCCAAAGTGCCCTTAGTAAAATTTTTAAAAATTAAAACCCTCCCCTCTCTCAGACTCACAAACACCTTCTCAGAGAAAAGCTTATCATTTTCCGCCATCACTGGTTGTGCTTCCGCCTCCACCGCCGCTATCACCTTTCTCACCTCATCCTTCCAGGTAAGCTCACTTCCCCCACCAATGTTATTGTCTGCAATTTTTCTGCGAAGGATTGCTGGGAACCGTGTTTTCGAACATCACGGACAAGCCTGTCCGTAAATGTATACGGACAAACCTATCCGGAAAAGATTTTTTATAAAGCTACGGACACATGTGTCTGTAAACCATTCTGGACAAAATGTGTCTGTAAACTTTCCCGGATGAACTCTGTCTATAAACTTGTTCGGATGGTTTACGGACATCCTTGTCCGTAGTGCTATGACATCCTGGATCTGGAAGAGGAAAAAATTTAAAAAATACCTATTACACTTACAAACAAGATCGTCTGGGAACTCACGGTCAGTGTTTGTCCGTGTATTTACTGACGACCTTGTTCGTAGTTACTGACTTGTTCATTTTTTTTTTCTTTTTTATTGTTTTGGTAACTTTTTATTAACTCATTTTCTACAGCATGGTGAAAACTAAAGGAGGATCAGGTCAGGCTACTGGTTCATAAATCACTGATCGAGATGCACCTGCCCCAAATGAGCATGTTTGACTTACTGCATCTGCCCGACAACAGAGGACACGTAAGGTAGAGCAGCATGTACAACATGATGATCCAACACCCGCGCAGGATGTGCCTGATTAGGTTGTTTATGGCGGGGGTCCTCAGGATACCTTTCTGCTGAGGTCTTATGAGTCGCATGTTGTAGGACGCTTGTGGACTAAAGAGGTTGGTAATTTTTCAATTATTATGTTAATTGAAAATTTCCATTAATTTACTTAGAAAGTTAAGTAATTTAGTTTTTTTTACTTGTAGGATTAGGGGACATTAAAGGTAGTCACTCATGGTAGGAAGTTGAAGAAGCCAGAAAATGACTACATTAGAGACATTGTAAATTAGTAGTATATTACTCATCAATCCACACACAATGAATACACTTTAGCTAAAGAGAGAAATAAATGTTGTTTTTAGAAACTGTGAATAGTGAAAAAGGGGAAAGTGAAAAAGATAATATATACGTAAAACGGGACAAAAGTAAATCAAAGGGGTGTTTTTGGGTTTTTAAGATATTCAAAAAAATTGTGGGGTGGGAATAGCAATGGCCCAACCCAAGTTCAACTTGAGGGAGTTGCTTTTGGAACCCCATTTTTTGCTATTCACACCCCCTAATAATACCCCCACCCCCCGCCAGCCACCCCCAACCCACTCCCCCTCCCCATCCCCTCCCCCCTCCCCCTCCCCCTGTTCCGGTCCCTTCCCCCCTCCCCTTTATTTTTTTTTAATGTTTGGAGTTTAGAGACGGAAAATCCAGCCACTCCACCTTCATCTTTATTTTTTTTTGAAGCTTTTGGTTTAGAGACGGAATTTTTCCGTCTCTAAACTCGTCCCCCCAATGCACACCCCCTTTCCGGATTTTAAAATTTTTCGGAACCTTCCGGAAATTAATATCCGGAAATTTCCGGATATTAATTTCCAGACTTTTCCGGAAGATTCCGGAAAATTTTTAAATCCGGAAAGGGGGGTGTGCATTGTGGAGACGAGTTTAGAGACGGAAAAATTCCGTCTCTAAACCTAAAGCATAAAAAAAAATAAGGGTGAGTTTAGAGACGAAATAATTCCGTCTCTAAACTCGAAGGTTAAAAAAAAATTTTAAAGGGGGGAGTTGCGGAACAGGAATGGGGAGTTGGGAAAGGTAGTTTGGAAGGGGGTATATTAGGGGGGTGTGAATAGCAAAAAGGTGGTTCCAAAAGCGACTCCTTCAACTTGACAGCACCCTGGTGGCAGCCCAATTGAGTAGCTGGCACAGTACCAAATTCCCGTTCCCGCCAATGCATTAGACTTCTGCGGCAAGGTTTATTTTATTTCATGTACCCTCTAACTTTCTTTCATCTTCTCTTTCTCAACTTCTGGTTTTGGGGTTCACCCATTCATTTCTAATTGCTCACTCTGTTTATGTGTTCTCATCAATTTTGAGTTGAGAGGGAATATTCTAGTTCTAGTTCTAGAATGAAGCGACCAAGAGACACGGGGGATTCCAGTTCTAGGGTTTCCCCTTCTCTTCAGGCAGGCATAATCAAGAGACTTCGATTGGAGAACTTCATGTGCCATTCCAACCACGAGACCGAGTTCGGAAGCCACGTCAATTTCATCACTGGCCAAAATGGAAGTCCGTCCTCCTCTCCCTTAACCCTATTCCCCTCACATCACCGTTTATTTTATTTTTTTAATAATCTTTTTATGACTTTTTGCTTCCTGAAATTATGATTTGTTATGTTTGATGTTTGTGCTGATTTTACTATATTTTTTGTTTGATGAATTGAAGTTTTTATGTGCTTAGCTATGTTTCTGTGGAAAATAAATTCCCCCCCCCCCCCCCCCCCCCCACTTTTATGGAACAAGCGCTTTACAATGGGTTTGTTTTCGTCTTGGTGTGAGTTATGAACTTCTTTCATTTCATTCAGGACTTGGTGTTTAGGAAATTTGTGTCATCAATGAAGGAAAGATAATTCTTCTTAAAAATTGTTGTCTAATGAATCCTTGTTGTTCGTTTGGCTCTGGCATTTATAGGTGGCAAGAGTGCAATCCTAACTGCTTTGTGTGTTGCATTTGGTTGTCGAGCAAAAGGAACTCAAAGGGCATCCACTTTGAAGGATTTCATTAAAACTGGTGCCAGGTAAATGTGCCATTTGCGCTTACTCTCTCTTTCCCTTTGTATAGTGGGGTTTCTTTACATGGGGGTTTTAAATGAATGCTGATGTTCACATGAATAGTTTATCCTTAGAGGGAGCTCTGGAGCTCTAAAAGGGTTTTAAAGAAGGAATTTCTCCATAGTAAGACAATAATGTTTGTGCCCACTGTTTCCTGTACAAAACTTTGAAAACAGAAAACAGAATAATGTTTTTGTTATCAAAACTGAAAATAGTTTAGTAATTAAAACTAAAAAAAGGAAGTGAAAACAGGAAGTGCTTTCTCAAAGTAAACGGGCCCTAAAATTTTCAAAGTGATTTATATTATGGGTGAATTAGGGTGTCTTATTTTCTCTCATGTCCTTTGCTAAGGCTACTTTATTGCTATCGTTTTTTAATTACAAAAAAGAATCTAACAAACAACTTGATTCAAAATTCTGATAGAATTGTTAATATAAACGGCCAACATAACACAATTCTTTATTCTATTGTCTTTCTGTAGTAATGCTGTCATCCATGTTGAAATTCAAAATGAAGGAGAGGATGCTTTTAAGCCTGAAATATATGGTGGGGTTATCATTGTAGAACGTAGGATATCTGAATCTGCAACCTCTACTACCTTAAAAGATCACCAAGGTGCGTTTTCTTGTGTTTGTAATTGTTTTCAGTACTAAGTTGTTCATTGTTATATGTTTTTGTTGACAACTGATTGGTTTTCATGAAATATACATTATTGCTTGATCCATTGAAGCAGTGGAAAGGTGTTAATGTTAATTCTTTAGATTTTAGCATTTTCTTTGTTATGATTTTGATGGCACATGACAATAGTTACAGATGTAAACAAAAAGACTTGAACTGTGGAACATTAGTTTATGGTGAGTAAATACCAGAATGAGTAGGTTTAAAGGGGGTTCCAAATAGATATTTGGCAAATTCTTGCAATTACAGTTTAAGTTTGATAGGTGGATTTCCATGTACTCATAAATTCCATCTTATGTTAATTATTTCAATCAGCTGTGATTTGATCTAAATAATTCTAAATGATTTATTAGACTGCCCCTTACCTTATGTCATGCTTTTTCTTTTTTCATTTTTTCTCTCTGTTCAATTTTTGTTTTTCTAATAAAACTCTATTACACTTTGTTGATCATGAATTTGTACCTTTTGGGCTTATCAGTTATTCAAGATGGCTATTTTAAGATGTTAAACATAGTTTTTTAAATTAAATGTAACAGTAATTTAACGACTCCATTGAGAATACTGTCTACAAATGATTGTCAAGGATGTTTTACTCACTATTATGTTCTTTATCTGGGTTTGATGACAGGAAAGAAAGTTTGTAGTCGGAAAGCAGATCTTCAAGAAATTATTGAACATTTTAATGTAGGCTTTCTCTCCTATGACACTATGTTTTTTTAACATACTAGTATTACTGGGTGACATCTTCTGAGCTTGTTGCTCTGCTGTGCTGCATTGAAACATAATAACATTTTAAAAGTATTAGCACTGGCATACTCATTTTCTAAATTTTCTTTATGAAGGTGGATGAACGGAAGAGCTAATATACTTGTGACTAGGTCATGGTGAATGATCTATTTTATTGAGAAGTTGTCTGTCTTAATTGAATTCATTGAGCAAAGGGCCTCTCTTGTGCATGTAGGATTAAAATGCTAGGTTTTCTATCACTTTGTTCACCTAATAACCAATAAATCTTTCGCAATGCCTCTTATTTACTTTTCCAGTGGTTTTCTATTTTCTTGCAGCTTTTGTTTATTCTTTTCATTTTGCAGATTGATGTTGAGAACCCATGTGTAATTATGAGTCAAGACAAAAGCAGAGAATTTTTGCATTCGGGGAACAACAAAGATAAATTTAAGGTTATATCTTCATGATGATGTTACTGTTTTGACAAGGCTTATTCAGAACCTCTGCTGACACATTATTAAACAGTTTTTTTACAAGGCCACGCTACTTCAGCAAGTCAATGATCTTCTGGAAAGCATTTCCAATGAATTAACTAGTGCACATGGAATAGTTGAAGAATTAGAAACTGCAATAAGGCCCATAGAGAAAGAGCTTAATGAGCTGCAGGTGAAAATTAAAACTATGGAGCATGTTGAACAAATATCCATAAAGGTTCAGCAGTTAAAAAAGAAACTTGCATGGTCATGGGTTTATGATGTCGACAAGAAACTCGAGGAACAAAATGCAAGGATTGAAATGTTGAAGAGCCGGATACCTATCTGTCAAGCTAAGATTGATCAACAACGGGTATGTAAGCCTACATGCTTGTCTCATAGTTTTTTCACTTGTCAATACAATGTGAAGTGAGATTACCAGAATCCATACCTCATTCTTAATAGGATGGAAAGACTTGTGTATGGTAGACAATGAAAGCTGTGAATTTCATTAGGGGTCTGTTTATAGCGTCCATTTTGCAGGAACTGCTAGTACGTTCTGCATCTGAAACCTAACTTTGGATATGTTTATAATGGCAAATTCTAGTGATCAGCTGGCTGACATGTTACATTATTCTCTGTTACTGAATAACAGTGTTCTAGAGCTTTCTGCAATCATTGATAAATGGATTCAATTTATCCTGCCCCTCAACCAAATCCTTATTGAAAAAAAACAATTTTCAATAACTTGCTGATCACTATTTTTCTTATGCGATTTCTAGATTGATTCTTGCTACTGAATGTCCTTAGCTGGAGGACGTTTTCTTTGTTCATTTTTGCAATAGCTTCTGCTATAATATGTAGAATTTATTGTCATTATCTTTCATTGCTATCTTGCCTCTTTCTTTTCAGTGTTAAATGTAGAGTTAAATTGGACTCTAATTTCTTTACAGGATCAGATTGAAAAATTGAGGGAAAGCTGCTCTAAGAAGAAAGCTGAAATTGCAACTATGTTGGAAACGACATCACAAGTTAAGCAAATGAAGGAGAATTTAAGCCAGTTTTTG